>JBBMOE010000030.1:4586711-5281836 GCA_037975065.1 Chaetodon trifasciatus
CTATAAAGACTATAAAAAACAAAAAATGTCTATCAGACAGCAAGACAAAAGCGCTCCATTGCTTTCGCTTGATTTTCTAAGATCTCCGCCTGCTCTTCCAGATGAACAACTCTGGCAGTCATGGTCTGATTCTTCCGTGGCCTACGTTCCATAGGAAGCAGACACACCCTAGGCACAGCAGACTAATTGCCATGGTTTTTATGCTGACACATAACAAATGAGAAGCGAAAGAGCCCACTGGGCACAAAGGTGACACCCTCTAGTGTCACTGCATTGAACGCAAACTGTGGAAACTGAAGCTAAAATTGCTAACTAAGGGCAGTGACTTGACCTTGTGCTACTTACCCACCAGAGCAGCCTTGGGGGAAACCAGAGGGTGGGCACTATGCTTCTGTGATGATGCCATCTCGCCACTATGAGTTAGGATGGTGCCATTAGCTGGAACCACTGAATGAGCAGCACAGCTGGACCTCACACGCCTGGCTCATGCACAGTGGAGAATGGCAGGAACTAGCGAACCAGTGGGACATGAATAAGATATTATCCTCGAATATGGAGTATAGTGCATGGAATAGAGGCCAAGGAAGAGAAGGCAAATGAGTGCCATCTTGGGAATGATGAACATCTGGGCAGGTTGTCAAGTGGGTAGCGATAGTTTGGATTTGGATTTGGGATTGAGCGGCTGCACTCTTCACTGCTGCTGCCAGCCTCGCATGGAGCAACCAATACCGACACATTAGCAGGTCAATTTTATGATCCTCTTTGGGATTATCACAGATACCTGTGCCTCAGTAAATATGATGGCAGGTGTACTAATAGAAATTGAAGTTTTATAGTCTGCATTTTTCATCATACTGCATGTTTCAGAACTTGAGGGAAACATTTACAAGAACAAATGGCAGTGTTTCGGTGGGCTTATTTGTGCAAACTTTCAACTTGCCACTCCCTGCTAATGTTCATCTTTAAGTTTGACAGGATGAGAGAGTAAAGAATGACAACAACAACAAGCATCTCCAGGGGAAGGAGCTGATTTTAAGTGCTCAACTTACAGATGATATTTGCTATTTGTCATTTTCTCCACCTCTCTGGGTGTGTTGTGATGTGGTGTGACTTGAGTTGTCTGCCCAGACTGACCTTATTCTACATCTGTTACGAGCAGTTTATGTAAACAGATGTATGAGAATAGAAATGAGAAATGAGAATAAGGGTTACACTTTATATCTATGCCCCCTGACATGTCAATCTGCAGGCACCTCAGACCATAAAGGGCTATAAAACACTGATCATGTTGAAGTTAAAACACAGCAAAAGAATTGCAGAGTGCAAAAAAGTTCAAAGGCTGCAAAGTCAGTGCAGTAACGTGATGTGCACAGGAGACTTAAAACTTAGTGCTCAAGTGAAGGAACTGGTGAATTACTACATCTCGCTTGCTCTTTATGACTAGTCATGCTAGCCATGTCAGCCAGTCATCCAGTGGGTTGATCCAGCACCAAATCCAGACTGAAACTTATCAAATACTATTCAGTGGGTTGCCATGACATTTTGCACCTACGTTCATGTTCTCCAGAGGATAAATAATTTTTCGGCTTGTCCTGTGACATATCTCAGTGTCTTTCGGATGGATTGCCACAAAAGTTAACCACTTTGATTCTGAGGCATTTATCTAGATTCATTATGAGGTCAATATTTGAATTTGTCCCATGGTTTATAACTAAATACCTTTTTGCCCCATCTTCTTCTGCAATGGTAAAATGGTTTTGCGACTGGAGAATTGGCACCACCTACTGCTGGATGAATGAAAACAAGCATTAATTCGCATTTTCCTTTGACCCTTTCTAAATTTGGTTCAAATTTGCAAATACACTTGGATGGCAACCCAGCTACTGTTAGCATGTTAGCATGATGTTTGCCTGTAGCTCAAGTAACTTCACTAAACAGCTAGCATAGCTGCAGATTTGTTATTATTCTTTGGAATCCTGTTTCAGTGCCAGTAAGGCGGTGTTTAGATCAGCTCTAAACACCACAGAAACATTGCTAATCTGCCTGTTTATCTATTATAGGGAAGCCCATTATACGCAGACCTTTGAGCTATTTGTCAAGGTCATCTGGGCTAATTTGTGTTGACAGGTGTATATATGTCACTGTTGCTGTGAGTCCTCATTTGTCCAGCCTCAAATTCTCTGTGTGTGCATGTTTTCGCTTTTGCTGTTTTGCCTGGCAGTGTACAAGATGAGTCTCACATGATCCAAAGGATTTGTTTATGCCATTATACGTTTGGTATGCAATGACAGCATCAGGCAAAACACGACAGTGTATGGATGTTGAATGATAAACAACAATATTATTTCAGGATCATAGGAACGTTGTTGTCAGAGACACTAATTGAAACAGACCTGAGGTAGATGCTGTCTTCCCAAATCAGCCTGGTGTTTCATCAACCTGTCCTCTCCTTTTAATTCCACTCCTCTGTTCCCCCTCCACCATCTCTTTCCCTGCCCTTTAAAAGATATTTTCCCCATCCTTCTTTTTTCTTCTATTTCCACTCTTTTCCCCATCAAATTCCTTCCTGAAACTTCTTGACCACCTCTCTTCCATAAAGCAGATTCTCTGCTTTTCCTGCTCTCTTCTTCCTCGTCTGCTTGCTCTTTATTCCATCCTGGGCACCATCCTGAGTGTTAATCTGTCTGTTCACACCAACTCCTAATAGAGCAATTAACCGAATCAAAACTTGCTGGTGCTGAGATCACACCGTGGAGGGTGATATGACGATCCCAGAGAGAAGAGACACTGGGAAGTCAGAGAAGAGGCAGAAAAAGGGAAGAAAAGTTGGATAGGATCATCTGGCGGGACCTTCAGGTGGCCACCGGTATGAAAGTGTTTGTTCAAACAGTTTTTAAATAGCTAAGTGACTCATTTCTCTTCTCTTGCACTCACCTCACACCACTGCTCATCAGACCGCAGCACGCCGGCTGCTGCAATCTCATCTCAGCCCCTCTCGCCTGTGAGGGATTAAACTCTTAATCCACCAGACTGAGGCTTGCTATTAGTACCAACAGGGCTGCGGCTATCTTGGTGTTTTCTGCTGAATGTGTGTATGTGTGTGCCGGCTTGTGGTCTACAGCATGGTGGTGCGTGTAAGATGGATGGTGGGCAGCTGCATGTATACTGTATGGGTGTGTGTGCGAGATTAATAAAAAAACAATGAGGCAGGGACACAGAGAGGGTGCTGGGGGTGGTGCAACACATAAACAAGTTAGCTGGCTTGATGTTGGTGGCCTCTGGGGTTCCCTATCTACCACCTGTGCAAAATCCAAAGTGAAAAACCTTTGCGGTTGCGAGCGTTTATGTCTGGCTGTCTGCGTGTGTGTGATAAAGCATAAGAAAATAACAGAATTCAAAAGGAATATTGCATTACTGTCTCAGTGAGGCAGATTGAAGGGCGCCTAATCTGTTCAATTGTGACTGAAACGTTGTCTCCTTTGTGAGAAGAAAAAAAAAGATGATTGAGAACTAACAGCCCATTGTGTGATCAGTCTCATGTTGCATACACTAACTAGCCTTAGGCACATGCTGCACTGCAGGTTAATGAATAGTAATGGAGGGATTCAATAAGCTGAACGTCTCTGTTCTCACCACACACACACACACAAGCATGCACACACGCAGACCCCCACCTCTTCAGTTTCCATCTCTACCCTCACTAATGTGTTGTCTGCTCCGTTAGCAGCCATAAGGGTCTGGACAAAGTGTTTGCTTGTTTTAGCAGTTCCCTCAGGCACATACAACCTAATGAGCTGCCTCTCAAGGACAAAGTGGGTGTGTGAGACTAGCGACAAAGACGAATCCGCAAGCACGGTGATATTTTTCTCTGAACTTTCACCTTATGTTTGGTTCCAGCGTCGCAGAGGTTGGCATGATACAGCATGTGTTGATCTGGAGCAGTCAAGGTTTCGTGAACACGGAGGTCTATTTACTAATGACGCAGCTTAAAGTTTGGCCAGGTGTTCAGTGTCACTGAGATATATCACTGCCGTTCTCTTGTATCTGCGGCGTTTGTTTTCATTTCTGTGTCATGCCAAACTTCACGCTCATCCCGTTACAAGATGTATAAAAAACAGAACAACAGCAACAAAACATGAACAAATTTTATGTGAAAACTGTTGCAAGCCTAAAGTTTATCCTATTGCAGGACTTTTTCTCATCTCACAGGCGATGTATGTAAATGTTCTGATGCTTTGTGTATATGTAAATGGCCAACTGAATTGAATTTAGTCATTTATCACTTTACTATTCAGGCAAAGCACTGAACCAATCTGCCTTTCCTCTTCCTTACTTGACTTACTACATTCAGTTTCAACATTAATTGGTTTTGTACCTCAACTGGGCTCATAAAGATATTTGCCTTACTTTGTGGCGTTTTCTTTAATGACATGATTTCACCTCCTCTCTTTTCCTTTGCATTGATTTCAGTGTGAATTATGGCAGCATAATGGTATCGGACTAAAACTGTATGCACAATTTTGACTGAGTTGGTGCTTTCCAACTGCTTGACAGCCTACCTTTAGTGAAGGTAATTTGGGAGGTAACCGCGCCCCCTGTTGCACGCTAAGGTAGGAAACGTAGATGAGAGCATCTCCTCAGTGTCCTTGAGTTTCATATTATCTAATAGAGAAGGGACAGATGTACTGCGAATACTGAGAGCCACGCTCCCCCGACAGTCCTGCTGAAAATGTCATCTTTCTCTTATCTTACATAGTCCCGGTCGCTGCTGTGCCTGTCTTCACCTTTACGCTTCAACTTGAACTTGGATACTGGGAGTCTCCTCTGTTGCGCACCACGTCTCCGGCTCCCCCTCCCCTGCTCCTCCTCCTCCTCCTCCTCCTCCTCCTGCAGCACCACTAACCGAGCTGTAACGGGACACTTTCAGCGCAGCAAACATTTATCCGCTCCCAGACGCTATATGATCAGGCTCTCTTCGCGCCCTCACCGGCTTGGATGATGCGGACGCCGGAGACGTGGTCCTGTGTTTATAACATGCGGCCGTTGGGACTGGTCGTTGGAACTCTGATT
This sequence comes from Chaetodon trifasciatus, assembly GCA_037975065.1. Taxonomy (NCBI): domain Eukaryota; kingdom Metazoa; phylum Chordata; class Actinopteri; order Chaetodontiformes; family Chaetodontidae; genus Chaetodon; species Chaetodon trifasciatus. The sequence continues at coordinate 4,591,782 of JBBMOE010000030.1, forward strand.
TGGTGTTGAGTGATCGGAGGAACTGCGAGGCGACAAAAGGATTTTTATAGCGAGCTGGTTTGGCCGTCTGGAGATGTGTGCGGGGCTCCGGATGGTAAGCTGCACTTCATAACTTATACTGATGTCTGCGGGGTTTGCGTTTGTAGCTGAATATCTGAAGTTGTATTGCTCTCACAAGACTTACAACGAGGAATGCTGGTGTCTTTTCATCTTGTGAACACTGCAACATACAGCAGGATAAGGCAAATAGTTAGAGATAGTGCGTTTGATTTAGTAGAGCAAATATTTTTACACCTGTTTCCAAAAATTTATTGCGTTGTAGCCATTTTGAAATAAATTCTAATATAGGAATGATGTGTGAGATAGCCCTTTAAACAACATTTGATTGTGACTTTAACGACCCATTATTTGTTTTCATTTCTAAGAAATGGTCATAACACCATTTGGTTATAAGGTCTTAATTAATCTGCCAATTTAACCAAGCTTAATTAAAGGTCTGTGGTTGATAAAAAGAGCGCGCCCTGTGCGCGAGTGTGTGCGCTTTTGCAAGTTGGAGAGAGAGAGAGAGAGAGAGAGAGAGAGAGAGAGAGAGAGAGAACTCGATCCATATGAGACAGCAGCTCCTGGCAAAAGCAGTCACTGTTGACTTGCCCATGAATATAATATAAGCTCCCTGACTGAATGCTGCATACAGTATGGCCCAATCATAGAAAAAGAAAAAGTCTATGAAGAAAGAAAAGATTTAATGTGTTAATTAGTTTTTTGTACTTTTGTTAAATTTTGATTTAACCTTCATATAATTTTGATTTAGTTCAATTATAGGCTATTGTATGTCTTTACAGTAAAATGTCCTCCAAATATATTCAAACGGAAAACAAGCTGAGTTTACTTTCCAAATCCTCAGATATCCTTCTTCTCCTGCTTTTTCATTTGTGTCCAGTGGAGACAAGAGCAAAGCCGATAACACCAGTGTGCTGCTAAAAACACTTCCTTCAATGAACTTTCCTGTAACAAACACCAGCCACATCCACAGGGAACACAAATCAATTAATAAATAGTTTATCATGCTCTCCTCTGCCTGTTAGGTGGAAATGAAACACCCTTACTGTGACAGAAGTGATTTATTGGTTCTTCCAGAACAGGATCCTATCCTCCCAGATCTGAATTAGTGAGGCACGTTGGTGCGGTCCAGTGCTTCAAACTGTCTGCACTGTCCAGTCACGCATTCAATAAGCCCGTGGTTACTGTAGATAGACACTGGGCAGAATAAACTCAATGCTGATGCATATTGTGACCAAAATATGTAGTGCTACTGTAAGCCCTCAGCCCCGTTAGACCGCATCAGCCTTACAGGGCACCACACTGTGCTCACCATCAGGGTGGCGAGTCAGGGCTGGTCACAGTGACAGATGAGTGATGCACGCGTGCAGTGACGTTTGCAGAAGGCTTTAGAAGCGGGCTGAAAGGTCTGCTATAGCACTTAGAGATTCTGGCTTTCCTAAGTTGCTGTGGCATGTGTAGAAAATCTAGTCCAGCTTTCTGTTCACAAGGAAAGCTGGCAGGAGAAAAGTTCAGGGCAGCCACCCAAATGTAAGTCAGTTTTACTGTTAGTAGCTGGATACAAGAAGCATCAGAACAATGCGTCTCAAAGGATGATTCCAGCTGTTTCAACCTGAGCCATATTCTTTCATCATCTGCCACCATTAAATACTAAAACCATTCTCACCCACTGCCTTAAGAAACTGCCTTTTATCTCTAAAGGCTGTAGAACTGGTTGACTGTGCTCCTTGCAGTCGCTGGTAAAATGTGTAAAATCTATATATCAAAACACACCTTCAAAAAATGTGCGCAGTAGAATTTTTGAATTATTCATAAGACATGTAATTAAATAGTGTGAAATGCCTTTTTCACTGCACGCATTTTTGACATGTTACTGCAGCAAAGCACTGGTGTAATTAATAGCATTAACAATGGCGTGGGGTTATTAATTACACATGTGCTTTTCCTGCTATGACAGCCCAAAAAAAAAAAGTCAAAATGTTGGCTGTGAAAAGGTCTACTGACATTTTTTTCCTGCTGCCAGTCTTTTTGATGTCCACTTCTGCTGTTTGCTAGCAGCTGGTCTTCATGCATGGAGCTTAATTAAGTACTAAATTAATAAAGACAAACTGTGAAGTCAAAATAAATATTTGAGAAATACAATAGGTCCTAGTCTCCAGTTTGAAATTAGCCACAACCGTTTAAGGCTTTGATATACAACAAATCATTCTGGGCAACTGTAACAGCAGTACCAATACATTTCAGGGCAATTGTATTGCCAAGAAAAACATTTTGGACCCTGTGTTTCAGTGTCCTTTGCTAGGATTGCTGCCCATCTACGCCAGCCAAAGTGTGAATAACACCCCAGACTTGAATGTTCTTTTCTACTGTTATTCCTTGAATTTACTGAGTAAACCAACCAGGCCTGCTTACTGGATGTTGATTTGAGTGGAAATTCCTCTGCTATCTGTTCAAGTCCTGCACTGACCACAGTGACGACATCTATATGAGCAGAGCCGATGTGTCTTTCTGTCTTGTTTCTCTCTGAAGGAAGTGAAAGAGGGGGAGGATTCTTCAGCATTGCAGTCTCACTGAGATGTGCTCTCTCTTTGTCTCTCTCATTGTTTTCTGTCTTCACCCCATCTTTTATTTTATTCTTTGCCCATTCTTGCTCTATATTGTGACACCTGCCTAATCTCGTTCCATCCTAGACTCATGCTGACAGTTTTTCCTCTTTCTCTCTCTTTCTGTCTCTCTCTATCAGTGCCTGCATGATGCCACCACATGTCTAGGTCCTGCCTAATCCTGCTGCGGCGACACAGAGGATCCCCCTCAGTCCCTGGACACCTCAGTGCTACACATTTGGCTCCTCGACTCATCCAGCTCATCCGCTGCAACTATCAGCTATCTATTTAAGCTTTCCTTTTCCAGACTCTGCTGAATCCTGATACGCCAACTGAGTCTGTTGTGGCCCTCTGACAGCAGTGTCAGAATTCACTCACATTCAAATGTGACAACAGGTTTTGTGACTCCTCTCATTCCTCTCATTTCTGGGTTTTTTCTGTTGGTTGGAAGTCAAAGCCATACCTCATCGATCACCGAGAAAAAACTCCTTGTTATGAGGGGTTCTGCGACCAAAAAGACTGAAAGCTGTAGCCATTTTTGTCTACAATAGACCTGTGCAGTGGCATGAACATTTTTCACCTGTGCAACCTTTAATGGAAGTTGTTGGAGGGCACAATACAGAATAAACTGCTGTCCTGAGACTGAAAAGTTGAGCCCGGTATAATCTGCAGGCCTTTTGTGTCTTTATTACCTGGTCTGAGCTGCTCAGTCTGAAGCAGCGTGCTTTCCAGATGCTGCCATGCCCATCATCAGCAACGCCAACCATGACTTCAGCAATCTGTCTGTCAGTGATGACAGCAGTCTTGACCGCATCTTCACAGAGATCCCTGAGACGGAGACTGTCAAGGTATAAATAAGATTGTCACTAAAGTAAAATCAAATATCAAGGGAGCGATCAGGTTGTAGACAACTAGGCCTAACTGTACTCACATATATTTCAGGTGCAGCTCCTCATGTGTTTTAAGCTTTTCATTGTCCACTCCCCAGGGTGTGCACTACCAGAGGGCTCAGTTTATCCGTCGCCCAGAGGACCTGGTATCTGTCGACCATGCAATGCTTGCAGTGATCAATGTCGGGGGAAACCGTTACACCTTCCCCTGGAGTACCCTGCAGCAATTCCCTCTCACACGACTTGGCCGCCTCTGTGGCTGCCGGTCACCTGAGGACATTGCCAGGGTTTGTGATGACTACGATGAAGCCCGCAGGGAGTTCTTCTTCGACCGCTCGCCGTCTGCTTTTAGGGTCATCCTCAACTTCCTGGCTGCGGGGAAACTGCGCCTGCTGCGGGAGATGTGCGTCCTTTCCCTCCATGATGAGTTGACCTACTGGGGAGTGGAGATGGCGTACATGGAGCGCTGCTGTAAGAGGAAGATGTACACACGCATTGAGGAGGTGAATGAGCTGGAGCGGCGTGAGGAGGAGCGCAGGCAGAGAAACGCCATGCAGCGCGTGACAGTGGAGGAGACAAGGTACCGAAAGGTGATGAGCTGGCTGAGAGACATGGTGGAGAATCCACAATCTGGCCTACCGGGGAAGATCTTTGCCTGCATGTCGGTGATCATGGTTGCGGTGACTGTCGTCAGCTTGTGTATCAGCACCATGCCAGACCTCAGAGAGGAAGAGGACAGGGTGAGTGAACCAGTGTGTTTGCATGTTGTGAATGTAGCAGTCAACAGTAGTTGGCCTTGAACCAAAGTCAAACCAAAACCAATAGGGGCCATAAATTCAAGTTTTGTAGTAAGATGCTTGCCTGACATTTATTATGAGTGGTGTGACTGATTACGGCTCACGTCTCTTCTCACAGTATGAAGTAACAGAGCTGCTCTCACCTTAACATGACAAACTGGATGCTTATTTCACCTCCAAAACTAACTTTGATTCCTGCGAAGTAGTTTTGAATTTTGTCACCGATGTGTATTTACAGTATGCCAGCATTCATGAGTGAGAAAAAAACGGGTGTGACAGTCTTGTTTTATTCATTTTAGGTTGAGGCAGATGTTGCGCTGCTGCAAAAAGCCGGGCTTCAAAATCCTCAAATATAAAAACTCCCTATCGTCACACCCTCTTAAACATCCCTGTGGGATGCTGCCGGTTGTGTGTGTTGGCCATCCATGTCCTGCGATCTGTCTGCCCATAGCAGCGTGAGATAATGAAGCCAGAGCTGCTCACTGAGGCCTGTCCAGTATCTGTCAGTAAACACTGGGGAATAATGAAACAGGCTTACTGTATCTCACACAAAAGACACGCACACACACAAATGTGCACGTCAATACACACACTGCCAGTTACAAAAATTTGCACATACATCCGTACACTGAAAGTCACATGCCTACACACACAAACACACACACTCACAGTCACGTGCACATACAATAGTGATGAACTCATCCACTGTAACCAATATGGCTCTCTCTCAATTTTGCACAGATTTGCTCAAGAGTTTTCTGTTGCTTTCTAACAGAAATTTTACTTCAGCGTATCCACGGTTCAGTTGTGATCAGTTGCCCTTTAATAAGAAATAGAATGCATAGAGTAATAGGCATGCAATGGCTGTGCAGAGACTGGTTGCTGCAGGAAAATTCTACACGCCTATTCAACAGCTGCAGAGAATTCATCAGCAGCAGTGCCCCTGTACTGATTTTGATATGAGCAGTCACAGACAGCCAAAGGATCGATTGTAGGAGGGAGTGATACTGGAGAATGTAGGAGGTAGAGAAGACCGCTGGTTGCAGAATGCTTGATGTTGTAAAGGCTGAAGAGGGGGTTTCAAGAGCCCCCTCAGCAGGTGTCCAGTAAGAGGTGACAGTCATGGGAATACACAAATGGGCCACAAGATTTGACAGAGTCCCTGGGTCAGATTCAGTGAGTACTGTAAACCTGTGTGATTGGATAATGCCTTTGACATGGACCTTTTATAGCATAATGGGACAAATCTGCAAGAATTAGCCCGTAGGAGGAAAAGCACATCAGTCATAAGGTCATTAGGTTCACATCAAAAGAGCCAGATATACAGCAGGATTCAAGTAAGCAGATCTTCAGGCAGATTGTATTTCCTGATGTATGGGATCATGATTGCATTTCTGATAAAAACAGGGAACTGGCCTCGTAAATCTCTCTGGTAAACACGGTAGCAGAGACAGTGGGGCTCCATGGACGGAATCAAGCTGTCCTCCAGGGTTATTACACCCCTCAGGTGCCAGCTCACAGACTTGCCACCATCGTACAGTATTGATTTGTGGATTGAGACTGTTGTGGAAAAAGAAGTCTTTTGTGGAACTTGATGTTGCTGTGTGCATGCGTGTGTTTGTATGGTTGTATCTGATGTGTTGTAAGGACATTGTGGGCTGGAATGTCAGGTGTGTGTGTGTGTGTGTGTGTGTGTGTGTGTGTGTGTGTGTGTGTGTGTGTGTGTGTGTGTCTGTGTGTGTATGTGGACCCATGTATTACTCATCTTTTTACACAGTCACATTGTGGGGACTCGCCTTACTTGTGGGGACAAAATGCAGGTCCCCATGATGTAAATCATGGTCATGATTGCATTTCTGATGTAAACAGGAAACTGACCTTGTGAATCTCTCTGGTAAACACAGTAGCAGAGACAGTGGGGCTCCATGGAAGGAATCAAGCTGTCCTCCAGGGTTATTACACCCCTCAGGTGCCAGCTTACTTCCCCAAAGTCCTTGCATGTCCCCATGATGTAAAGTTGAGGTTAGGTTAATGTTAAGGTTAGGATTGGAGTAGGTTAGGTTTAGGTTCAGGTGAAGGTAAGTGTCCAGGAAATGAATTCAAGTTTATGTAATGTCCCCCAGAAGTCATGAAAACCTAATGTGTGTGTGTGTGTGTGTGTGTGTGTGTGTGTGTGTGTGTGTGTGTTTACGATTGTGCCTGATTTCACTGCCTTGTGAGGGCATCGTGGGTTATAAGGACATGTTAGGTGTGTATTCATCCAAGCACCTCTTTGCATGTCAATGCTCGTTCTTGGAAATAGGATGATGGCGCCCGCCAAAAGTAAACAAATCCATCTGCCGCCTTCATGTTTTTCTCTCTACGTGTTCCTGAGTTTCTAACTATTCTTGTGCGTTCAGTTGCTGAACTCCATCTGCAGTGCTCAGCTCGCCTGCCCAGACAGGAGCAGCAGGACTCCTGTCATCTTTAATTCACGTGGCCCTGCTGTTTGTCTCTGTCTCTGGTCTGCTTTGTGCTGGAGTGGGCCAAAAGTCCCTTGTCCACTCATTATTCATCCTGCTTCTCTGCCCACCTCGGTTTGGGCTAGGAGTGCAAAAGGAGAGATGACGTGAGTGGAAGATGGAGGAAGAGGAGAAGTAGAGGATATGTCTGAGACAGGGGGAAAATGAGAGATGGAGTTAAAGAATATGTTTTGGAGAGAGAATTAAGAAGGGGGAATGGATGAGACTGAGATTCTGGTAGGACAAAAACAAGAGATAAAGAGGGCTTCATTTCCCCCCTCCTCCTACTCCCCTCTGTCTACAGCATCTAATGTGTTTCTGCTGTCCTCAGTTGATCCCCTCTATCAAACAGTATATCGCTAATAACTAAATGCTTAGAGAGGGGCCTTTGTCATACAGCTCAGTTTCGAGCTCACTGATAATAACCACTCCACCATTCCTCCATCCCCTGCTGTCTGTGTGTATTTCTCCACTGTGTAAGTGCTCTCTATATAATTCAGGAGCCCGACATCAGGGGGTCAAAATCTTAGTGGATTTACAGACCCACCTATTTATGGACGCATGAACATTTTGGACAGCAGATTCAAAAACTAGACTACAGTGAAATTCAATGACGTGATTCAATGAAGTGTACAAAACTTACTAATTTGTTGCCGGCACTCAAATGTCCAAGGTCATTATGTGAATATAACATTCTTCCACCACAGATCTGAATGTGCCAAAAAACATGTTTGGATGTTTTTCTTTCACTGTTTTTCAGGTGAAATGTTGGCTTAAAGTTTAGTTCACAGAATTGAAACCTTTTCAAACTTTCTGATCTCCAAATCTGTGCCCACGACTCAAATGTGTTTCCTAGGACTGTCAACAAATATTCAAAATTGGAAAAAATATTAGAATCATAAAAAAAAATTTGATTGTGAAACACACACTTTCACGGCGGATGCACCGAATGCAATGCATACGGACTGAAATCGCACATTCAGAGTTTTTGTTGTCCAGTATTTTTTTTTCTTCAAACCATGAAAATCTGTTGAAGTCCCATTTATTTACATCTCTTCAGTCATGATGCTTTTTTTCCTCGCTGCTTCTCTGATGTCCGCTCTCTCTCTCACTCCTCTCCCAATTCTGAGAGTTTATGTCAACCAAACCAGAGATAGTGGTGATTGTCGTTGTTGTTGTTGTTGTTGTCTTCATCTTCTGCTTATCCGAGTCCGGGTCACGGGGGCAGCAGCCTCGGCAAGGAAGCCCAGACAGCCCTCTCCCCAGCCACTTCCACCAGCTCCTGCTGAGGGATCCCAAGGCGTTCCCAGGCCAGCCGAGAGACATAATCCCTCCAGAGTGTCCTGGGTCGGCCCCGAGGTCTCCTCCCTGACAGACATGCCCAGAACACCTCCCTGGGGAGACGTCCAGGAGGCATCCTCACCAGTTGCCTGAATCACCTCAACTGGTTCCTCTTGATGCGGAGGAGTAGTGGATCTAGTCCAAGCCCCTCCCAGATGTCCAAGCCCCTCACCCTATCTCTAAGGCTGAGCCCTGCGGAGGAAACTCATTTCGGCCGCCTGTATTCGTGATCTCGTTCTTTAGGTCATTACCCAAAGTTCATGACCATAGGTGAGGGTCGGAACATAGATCGAATGGTAAATAGAGAGCTTTGCTTTCCGGCTTAGCTCTCTCTTCACCATAACGGACTGTTTGAGCTCCCGCATCACTGCAGCCTCCGCCCCAATCCTCCTATCGACCTCCCGTTCAACATCCTGTTGATGATTGTTGGAACAGTAAAAGATGAACCAAGATGGTTCTGGTCAGTTTTATTTTGTTTGTCATATTTGAATAAAGTGTGTTTTATATGGTAAAATGGCTGTTCCTGTGAATGGAGTCTGGTGGCTTTGGCGAGAACAATGTAGCAGTTGTTTCTGGCTCCAGATGTTACTCTTTAACAAAAAGGTCAATCTGTGGGGATCTTTTCCATAATATTGTCAGACACATATAACAATCTGAGTCTGTCAGTGGCAAAAACCAGCACTTTTAGTGGAAATGCATTGATGGTGTCTAAATGCCCAGAGGGATTACATTGCCGCCCGTTCACATTGAGCTGACAACTGTTTTACTTGATTGAAAGTCATTTGGCGAGATTTTTCAAGTGATCTAGTGTAGATTGAGGACACAAGATTAGAGTAAGCTTTTGGTCATTTTTAATCAATTGATCAAAAACTCATATGTTCAGTCAAATCAGTAACAGAGATGATGAGAGTTGAAGAAAGATGTATCCAACTATCCACCGCTGTGATGACAATGGCGATGCTTTCAGTATTTCAATGACCTCGATCAAGCTATTCTCTTTCTAGTCGTGACTCCTTAATGTAATCCTACTGTAGTGGTTGCATGTATGTATGTTTGACTTGTCTCATCAACATCACACATTGCGGTGGGCATATTCTGAAGTTCATGAGATTAATTTCTATTTTGATTGCTGCCCTAAGCCAGTGCTGACCCCAGCTCGGTGTTTATATTGGAAACAACAGGGCATATGCAGTTTATAACTCTCTCTGGAGAGCAGCAGGTCTCAGCACACCCTGAGTTTACATTTTGTAGCTGTTCAAATGTCAAACATCCACCAAAGGCACCGCACACATTTCCTAAAACTTTTCAGCGAAGCAGCAACTTTCCCTGCGTTCATTTCATTGATTTATTGCACATTCATCAAAGTGCTTTACTCTCAGCGACTGTCGCTCAGATTCATGTCTTTAATATTCTCACCAGGTGATGTCGTATTTTCAGACAGCCTCATCAGATTTGCTCTCCTTTTCCACTTCAGTCATACTCTGGCCTGGGGAGTAATTGAAGTGGATGTTTTATGTCCTTAATGCCGTAAATTGGAGTGGGATTTGCTATTCAATAATTACGTCCCGGGAGATCAATCACAAATATCTGGAGAGAGAGGGACATAGAGAGTGATGGAGAGAGGGAAAGACAGAAGCTGACAGAATGACTTAAATCTTAGGCTGTTTGTTTGACACGTTTCCTTATTGACTGTCTACTTGTTCTCAAGCAGAGAGGTGTCAATAATCTTACTGAACCATCAGACCTGTCTGGGCAAGTGATTATAGAGCGGGCAGATGGATGTGTGATATCTTATTCTACTAAGGGACAAAAAAAGATAGGCTAAAAGAACAGAGATAGACAGATATAATGTGTTATAATGTTGTGAAGTCTGAAGGAAAGATCAGGCATTTTTTGTATTAGAGGAGAGGGAGGAACTAGAGGAATGTGGGTTGTGGAGAAGAATGGAACATAACAATAGAAGAGAGTAAGAGCGGAGGATGTAAACATTAAACCAGCCATGAAGACTCCTTTCTCTTCTTTCTCTCCCTCGTCTTTCCTCCCAGAGGAGCTGTTCAAACCTTAAAGACTGTCTGAGACACAGCGATATCATCTGGACAGATAAAGAGGACACACACACATACACACACAAACACATTGCCGATACATAATAATAACAAGTGTCATTTTTAAAGACTGCAGCCAATAAACTGAATAATTGCTGAATGATTATACAGGACTTCTCAACCTATGAGGCAGCCCATAGACTGTGGGCATGGAAAAAAATAGATTCCTAACATTTGTGGTCTCTGGAGGAGAACAATGATTATAAAAGTCACTAAATGCCAGAGAGCTCATTGTTCAAGTTGACTATTTTAAGTCCTTCTTTCATAAAATGTAAAAATTCTGATCTGAATGAATAAATAACTAAATGCACAGCAAAGGTTTTCTTGACAAGCTGCAAAAACTGCCAAACTAACATCATGTCTGTTAGACAAAGGCTGTATTGCTGTTTAATGATTATTGCTGATCCCAGCCAGTACTGATTTGCAGTAAAGTGTGTATACAATATACAGTAATCTGATTAATCACTATGCAAATGGAAAAAAAGAAAATTGAATGGATGACCAGGAGGGACTTTATCTTTCGCTGTGATATATTTGCTTGTCATATCACCAGCAGCCAGAAGCTAAAAGCAGAGTTTGTTCTCTGATCTGTCATTTTGCACTGATGTCCGCCTCCTTTGAGAGTCATTTGGAAAAGATCAAAGTGTTGGCTGTGATAAAATCTCAACAGAATTTCTGGTTACGTCTCCTGCATCTGAAGTGTGCAAAATTACATTATGTGAATCAACAAAGCCACTTTCCACATTCATTGTCTCTGAGGGGGAGTTGTGATTTAGTATCCAACATTTTTAACTGTCTGGAGTTGGAAGCATGAATGAATTTCCCCTGCAGCTCAAAGCAACACAGCCAACAGTCTAATATGCCAAAAAAAAAAAAAAAAAAAAATGGGGAAAAAAAAGAATTCTGTTTTAGTGTAATACAACTAGGCCTTCCAAGAAAGAAGAAATTCAAACTTTATTTAAGGTAATCCAATTTTGCACCTGATATGTAAAACATACAGTAACAGTAGAAACAAAGAACTAACCGTAAGGCTTTGAATGACTTTGAATGAGCTTGGGTCTGTGTGTGTGTGTGTGTGTGTGTGTGTGTGTGTGTACGCGCGCACGCTTTGTCTTTCTATAGACAAAGTCAGCTTGCTACATCTGCTGAGCCGAAAAGACAAAGCACCATCATCAATCATGAGCCTCGTTTTATTGTGTAACAACAGGGACACGAAATTAAGAATGCATTCTTTCTGTGCCGTATTTTTATCTTCCCCTTCAGATAATTTCAGCCTCCATTAAATGAACACAAATGGAGCATAAATAGATGTCCGTGTCTGTAAACGTAGTTGGCTCAGCAGGGTGAGGCTGAAGCTGGCAGTCAGTCAGAGCGCCTACAAGTCAAGGAAAGTGAATAAGACTTTAGGCATGCTGGTGGATGGAGAGAGAGAGTAGAAAGGAGAGGAAAGAGAGGAAGAAAGGGAAATAAAGTGGATGCAGAAAAGAGTGATGGTAAACCCATTGGATGCCGGTGGGATATTCAACGTCTGATGCACACATGCAGAGTCAGAGAGAGCTGACCTTAGAGTAGCTGCAGATGACCTTATCATCACAACGAAGATCATCAGAAATAGACTATTCAAGGCGAAGAAGATTAAAAAAACAGTGTGTGTATGTGTGCATCCTACAACATTAAACCTCTCAGTCTTACTAGTTATGACTGTATAGCAAAGAGTCAGTATCTCCCAATCTTACACTCCCTGAAGCCACACGAGGACCTCTAAATATGTTTATGCTAATTATCACACTCCATTAAAGCGATGACACTATATGTGTGTGAATGTACATGCACTAATAATTAGCATGCACATGCATTTTCTGTTTTTATGTCTCAGGGCATGTATGTATTCTGTTTGACCGTATCAGTGTGGAGCAGATTCCATGCCTATCTGCTTATGAGCTCTATTCCCCCTGTCTGATGTGCTGCATGGCTGCCAAGTGGGATTATGGGAGAGAACAGCAAAATATGAGGTGTTTATCCTGTCCGTGCAAAGACGGGATTGTACAGCGGAGCACGGCATAGATGAGTAAAGCACAAATGCGATAGTGCTGGAGATTGTTGCTGACAGTTAATATTATAGTAAATTGGTGATTTCGCACTAGGCGACCTTTGGTCATTTAAATTGTGCCATTTCATGAGCTTGACAAATGAAAGCTGTGGTCAAAGGGCATTTTCTAAATTTTTACATTTTTTTTCTCAAATTCACAGTTCAAAGGCACTTGTGTACGATGTGATACCCTTGTGATATACATCAAAATCTGCAGCCCTCTGTATAATAAGGCAGCCATTTGTTCTAGAACACTGTTTTAAGAGATCATTTGAAAAGCCTGATTTTTGACATTCACCATGTATCATGTGAAAATGCACCTTTAATCATGTGGACCAGTTGTTGTTGTGCTTGACACAGGTTTACCAAGATCTAAGGTTCACAAAAGCAGTGCAATATATGAATAAAATAGTAGACAATTGTATAATAAATGTTTAGAATGAAATAATTTAATGTTGTTCTTAAAGAAGTGCTGCCTGTCACTCTACTTCCAGGGGACTGAGATAAAATGGGACAGAATAATGGCTTCATATTATATATCAAGCTTAATGGGATGAGTGCAAATAAAAAAATTGTATTACAACAGCAAACCAAATATATACTATATATATATAAAAAATACAATTTACAATATTTACATATTGAGCATGTTTTCTTGACCTGATAACAGGCAGAGAAGGAGGTGGTGGTTGCCTGTGGTCAGTGGGCTCTGGCAGCTGTGATTCCCCTCTGTAAAACAAAATTAAACAAATTACTTAAATGACTGCTTTTCTTCTGTCCCGTCCACCTCCAACATCAGCAAATCTCTTCCTTTGATGCATCTCTATACTTGCGATCTGGCTTTTACTGTGTGGGGAGGACCGGGTGGAGCTGAGGGGCTGAGCGGCTGATTGCTAACAGACAGCTGCTGAGGGCCGGAGAGCTCTAGATGAGAGAGCTGGGGCCATAGCAGTAGCTTCTGGAGGAATGAACACCTGCAGTCTCTCTGATCTCTCTGATCCAGAGCTGTTTACTGGAGGGAGGAAAGCTCAGAAATTGTTTTTTTACTTTTGGAATTAAAAAGTGGATTTACCTTCAGTCTTGCTTCTTAACCTTTCTGCAGCAGCGAGCCACCTGTGCACCTGTGATTGTAGTCCATGTTGACTGCTGACTGGAGGGGAAAGTGTTTCACTTCATGAATGTACAGAGAGGAAAGGGGAGAAAGAGGAGTGACTGGAGGGAAATAACAGAAAGAACCAGTCTATCTAACTTTTTTCAGACAGTGTGCCAGATGCTTGATGCTAAAAAATAGAAAATTGACTTTGATCCTTGTATTCAAAGCTCATCTTGCGTCAATACGAGAAGACAGAAATCTATTACCTGAATGATCATGTTTCATGTAAGCCAGTGCAGTTTAGTTGTACAGTGGCCTCCCTGAACAGAGGTTTGTCATCTGCATTCTTTGAAACAATACTATGACTGAGAAAAAAGTGGAAATAGTTGAGACTCAGGAGTTTTAGTTTTAATGACCTGACATGTTAGCTCAGCTCAGGGGCTAGCGGGTAGGAAATAACACACAACTAGTTACAAGAAAACAAAACTAGAGAAACAAATTATGGATAACAAACCAACTTCTACAAAGATACACTCACAGGCGACAAGGAACAGTACTAGTGCTACTAGGAATACTCGAGACAAGAATGGCTGGAAAGTCTAGCATGTAGCTTGAACAATCTGGCGACGAGACATCTCAGCCATGTAGCTTAAATGGGGAGAGGATCAGTGGATGAGATTCAGGTGTGCCCTTCAAACAGCCTGGTCACACCTCCACTCCAACACACAACACTACACAAAATAATAAACAACGCACTGCTTAACACATAGGCCTATGTGTTTGTTTAGTCGGATGGATCTGTTTGAGGCAGCTTAGCATAGCACGCTATACGACAAGCAGGTACCATGTTCGTCAGTATTTCATCCACACATGGTGCTACAAGCTTGATGACTTAATGACAACTCACAGGGCGAGTGGATGAGCTACTGTAGCTGGCGAGCTGACGCTAGGCTAACACGCTAGCTGCTCAGAAACATGTCAGTTGCAACATGTGACAGTTAGCAAGTTAGCTAGCTCAGTCGAGTTCACAAACATGTTTGCTCCATCTATTCCTGCCCCATAACTGTCTGCAAACCATTTAAACTCCAACAGAAGATGGTTTCTTAAAAGCAGATTGTGCAATGCAACCAATAGGTTTCCTCTTTTGGACTCTGGCACAATCAAGACTATTGATCCATGGCACCAATTTGTGAGTCAGCATTGAATGGAGAGTTTGTGTGGATTTACTGGCAAATAGACTAATGGCAGCAATTTGTTTGAAATGAATTGGTTTCATTACAACTTTGCTCTTAGAAATGTTGACGTAGCTGGAAATTATGAAGAGCAGAAAGAAATACCACCGCCAGGCAACAGACAATCTGCCAACCAACATACAAAACAGGTGTCTGTATACACTCAGGCCCTAACTGGCGAGCAGCTGTGGAGGCAGACAGATCAGGGCCAATTAGCGATGAACTACAGGACAGGAGAGCACACTGAGGACACCTACTGGACAGGTGAGGAATGACACCGGCAGGGAAACCAGAAAAACCATGGAAAGAGAAGCAACGAGGGCAGACGAGGATGGAGAGGAAAACACCTGGAGCCATGACGCATGGAATACACAAACACACACAGGCAATCAAAGAAAGACAGCAGCAGCTCTGCTCCCCTGAGCTTACATACTGAGCAGCAGGTGCCCGCCTCTGCAAGGTTGCCCTCTCTGGCCACTGCTGCACAAAATCTAACACCCCCACACTGCAGCTCCACTCTGCCATAACTGTGCCAGCTGCACGGTGTGTCTGTCTGTTTAATCTAATTTTCTCATTGTCTTACTGATGCAACAAATTGATGGGACACATTCAATGTGTTGTAATAGAAGTGATAAAAGAAGTACATGGCTCCTTTGCTGTGTGTACTCGATTCATTTTTGTACATTGCTGATGCACCTATAACAGCCTGAATTTAATGAGACACTAAACACTTCAGAATATTGCATAAGAAACTCACAACTGAAGTGATTTTACCACATTCAGCAGAGAAAACCGGAGGCTTCATTTGAACTGTACGGTGAGTGTGTGTATGTTTGTGTGACTGTTGTGCTCTTTTATGTAGTCTATTCTTCACTTCTGTGTTTGAGCTTTTTAACAGTGCACACCCGTCCTCATCCTATATTCAATAACAGATCCCTAGTAGAGTGACCCTAACAAACTGTGTGTGTGCAGCATCCTGACAGACACAGAATAGAGACTCATAGGGTATGAAGGGAACCCCATGCTTCAGATGTCACCTCATCTTTTCCTCATCATCTGATCTTGTAATCCCTTTTCTCCTCTCTCCCTCTCCAGCGCTTAGCCACATACCCTGCCACCATTTATTTTCATCTTTCCTTTGTTCAATCTATCTATCCTCCCCACCCTCCCTCTTTCATTTTTATCCATTAGGGTGTTTGTGCGTGAACAAGCTATTGGTCTTTGTCAGCGATAGGACACTTGGCAGCCTGTACAGCAGCTTCAGATAAAACTGTTTGGATGTGCTTTGGATCTCCTTTATGGTGCTCGGTATTTGCCATGTCCAATTGTTGGACAGTGTGTCTTGGGAGATGGGTTGGCTGTTTGTTCCTCTTTTATCATAATATGAAGGATGCTTGCAAATGAATGGGTGCGAACAAAATCCATTCTGTGTGTTATCTTGTGTGCGTTTGTGCGTACTTGCAGCTATCGGGTCTTGGGAGAACAGCCTGATGATGGATGCAGGTGTCACATAATACAAACCCGTGAAAAGTGAACACAGTGCTTGATGGGTAGTATTTCATGTTAAGGCCAGTGGTGTTGCGTTCAACCACACCCCCCAATTCTTTCTTCATGTCTCTCTGTTTCTCATTCCTCCCCTTCTCTCTTCCTTCCACTAAAAGTGAGTGCAAGGCCAGTACAGCGGCGCAAAGAAGCACTGGTGCAAAGTATGATCAAGGTCTGCTGCAAGGTAAAGCAGAAATCTGTGGATTCAGTCGGATCATCATGGGGAGCTTTTTACCTGACTGAGATACAGGACCCAAGAGAGAGATATGAACAAGAGCGATTAAAAGACTGTAGAATTAGGGACATAATGTGAAAGAAGGCAGAGAATGAAATTGAAAGTTACACCAGGCAGCATTTCAAAGGACGATAATCAAATTTTAAACGCATTGCAGTTTATAGTCATGCAGTGGTGAGAAAAGCACACATCCAACCTCACTGGTTTCTGTCCACTAACTCTCCTGTCAATTCAGATCCTATTTCTCCCTCCTGCCTGGCCTTCACGCCACTCCCCTCATCTGGATTCCCCACCCATTTCCTCACCTGCAGCCTATTTTCCCTAACTAACCCTCAGTATATACCAGCCCCCTTTCATTTTCTCCCTGCCAGGTTGTCTGGTGTCTTCAGTCTTGATATACAGTCTTATCTTGTTGCTAGTTCTGCCTGACCTGCCAGTGTTTGATCCACCTTTACTATTCGATTTGGTTGCTTATTGGACTAATTACCCAGCATTCTGACCCTTGCCTGCATTGGCCAAGTAAACTAAACTTTATCGTATATTGCCTGTCTCTGAGTTGTGCTTTGGGGTTCACACCTGCCAGTTTCTTTAGGAACATTATGAGATGACTGAAAACCAACCAATTACACTGCAGAGTCACAACATCAGCTTGGCAATACAAGGATCTTTCAGTAAAGGCTGCACATGGCAAACTGTCTTTTTATTCTTAGGCATTAGATATTGAGACTTTTTCCTCTAAAGCCAGCATCAGTATTCACATTGCACACTGTGTCTAATCTTCTTTCCCCTCCCAAGAACAAAAATGTCATAATCAAAGTCCTATAAAGATCTGGAATCTGTTTAAACAGACTTTTGGATTTTACACTCATCTTCTGCTCAGACTGCTTCAAAAATGATTATTGCTGCCATCTCTGAATGACCGTGAATTTTCAGTGTGGAAAATGTTGATGTCAAAAACATTTATATTGAGACATATTGTGTTTTCACACACATCAGAAAGTACTGAAGCAAAGTTCATCTGCATGTCCTTGTGAAGAAGGTGGTGCTAGATGCTTGGTGACGTAGTGGCTATTTGCAGAGCGAGTTGGTAAACTATTGTACCTGGCGAGCTAACTGCTAACACACCAGCCAGCACTGGTCAGTCGCAGTAGCTAACAGTTAGCAAGGTACCATAGCTAGTTTGGCTGTTGATGGTGCAATGGGTTAACACAAGAAACGTGTGTGTGCCATAACTGTCTACACCCCATGGCTCTTTTGTGGAGCAGTTTATTTGTCAAGATGGTTCAATCATATGTACCACATGTGTTTTCAGCTTTGAAATGATTCATTCAGGACATTTCAGGCAAATCACATTATATTTCTGTGTGCACCAGGCTATTAGTTTTGTGCAAAATACTCCATCAGGTCTTCTTTAAGACTATTTGATGGCAACTGTGACAATATCAAACTTAGCCAGGTTCTTGTCTATCCCTCAAAACCTACTGGGAAGAAATTTTAAGATGTCACACGTGCATACTGTACAATTTACTACTTGCTAGACATCCAGTGCAGTTCCTCACACAAGTGATGCACAATGAAAAACAGTTCAAATGTAGAAGGATATCCTCCAATAGCTTTGAAAACATCAACCTGCTTCATTCTAGTGTATTGAGGCTTCTTCGGAGAGGCTTGAGCTGATAGTCAGTTGTCAGTTGATAGACTGACCACCTTCCTTTCTGTGGGATTCTTTGGCAGCTGTAGGCAGAAAAGTTAAACATGTAATAATAATGTTGTGGTTTCTCATGTGGTCACTTTAAATGTCCCCAGCGTGCCTTTTATGATCACTCCGCCTGCACTGCAGTCTTTGTCTTAATTTGACATTGAGATGTGTTAAAATGGACGATAATGTGAAACACCGTGTGCGACAGCTGCTGGGGTGAACAGTGTCTGTGTTGAAATGAGCTGTCACTGACATTAGTTCCAGAGAGAGTCGTACAGAGGAGATAAGGTCAGGAGATACTGTGTATTGTGGGAGGTATTGCATGTTTGTGTGTCTGCCTGTGTGTGTTTGAGAGAGACCGAAGTGGAAAGCTTGTAGCTATAACAAATGGCCTATCATGCAGAGGGTGAGAATGGTGTTGCAAAGCCCTGATGGGCCTAATGTCAGCACGAGAGAGAGAAATAGCAGTGAGGAAGGGAATAAATGAGAGGGAGAGGGTGCGCATGAGAGACATAACATGTGAGCTGTGGGGACAAAGTGTCTGAAAGATTGATGGAGGACAGACAGCCAACCAGAAATCTCAGCAGGAGTGAATATCAGACAGAGAAACTATGAGGAATGCAGGCAAGATTAAGTAGGAGGAGACATGAAAAGGTTAATATTTAGTTAAAGATTTATTATAGTGGCAATTCTCAAGAAGTGACTTTTGGAAATGTCCCCCAGTCAGTCCTTCAGACCTTCAGACTTCATGGACGGCTCAAATTAAACAATTGTGCCTCCACTTTTTGAGCACTGTCAACTGCAGTCCTGCTGGTCTGGACCCACATGCAGTGATTAAAGTTTAATATGCCTTAACAAACAAGGAGTGAGTGATGAATTCAGTAAAATGGATGTTTAATATTTTATTAGTGCATGTAACTGAATGGGGTATTATCTTGAGAAATCAATTTGTTTTTTAGTAAATTCAAGTATTCAGCCAGGGAGGTAGAGCAGTCACCCACTAAGCAGAGGGTCAGTGGTTCGATCCCTGGCTGCTGCGCTCTACATGTTGAAGTATGCTTGGGCAAAATCTTGAACTGCACCATCTGTGTTTGAGTGTGTGTATGAATGATTAGCACTCCCGATGAGCTGGTGGCACCTTGCATAGTGGCTTCTGCCACCAGTGTATGAATGTGTGTATGAGTGTGTGAATGGGTGAATGCTCGCTTGTGTCCTTTGAGTGACAGGTAAGAGTTGAAAAGCGCTATATGAATGCTGTCCATTTAGATATGTTTTAAAGCTGGACTAATCAATAGTTTTATATTACCAATGAATAAAATGACTATGTGCAATGTCAATGGTGTCCCTTGTAGTGATGAACGCACAGAGAATTCTTATCGACTCTGCAGTGTCTGGACCTTGTTTCCAGCTGCAAGCAGCAGCAGTTTTAACATCCAATGTCCATTTTATAATTTCCTCTACAGAACTTAAAGTACTGGCTGAGCTAAGCAAAATGCATGCAGCAGAAGTTTATTGTAAAGTCCTGTTTTCAGTCCTTAGTCACAAAGGGTTGCTGTTCTTTTGATTTTCAATGAAAACACATTTATAACAATGCGTTAAGAAAGTCTTGGTGACTATTTC
Organism: Chaetodon trifasciatus; assembly: GCA_037975065.1. Taxonomy (NCBI): domain Eukaryota; kingdom Metazoa; phylum Chordata; class Actinopteri; order Chaetodontiformes; family Chaetodontidae; genus Chaetodon; species Chaetodon trifasciatus. The sequence continues at coordinate 4,611,592 of JBBMOE010000030.1, forward strand.
TGAGGCTGTATTCCCCTCAGATTTCTCCCTCTCTCTCTCGGGAAGATCCCTTTTGTACTATTTTTTCATTGAATTTACACCACACTTAGGGTAGAAACACAACTCTCATAAACTTTAATTGTTCTCCAGTATTACCAGTAAGTCATAAAAAGGCACTTGTAAATACTTTCTGACAACATGTAGCCACTTTGAAGATGCTTACACATTTGAGTTTTAAGTTGCAGCCCACTGGTGTGTCAGTTATTACAAACTCTTGACCAACTTCAAACTCCTAGGATGGTAATTTCATATACTAGTAGAGGTCCCATCATTTCCCAAGATGCCAGATATGTCAGGCTCAATATTCAGGAAATATGATACAGAGGGCAGCTGTTTTCAGATGGAAAGCTTTAGTAAATCCACTGTGTGCTACCTGGCCAGCACCACATTGACTGGCTGACAAAGTTAGCAAATAGCGGATGACTGAATGCAGCATTTAGCAGCTAAAAAGCCAGATATTTCCCTCAGCTGCTGGAGGACAAAACAGAGCTAAAAGCAGGGTGAATTTTTGACTGATATTAGTCAGATGCTAATGTTGATCCCAGTTCGTGTAAATAAGCAACTGTTTGCATGCAGTTTGAAGTGGAAACAAAAATGGAAACTGTTATGCTGTTGTGGCCACTGCAGTTCTAATAAAAGATGGATGCAGAATATACAACAACAGATACAGCCCAGGACTTCTGCTCAGCACAGTTAAAAAAAAAACATTCAGAATTAATGCATGAAGGGAAATGTTCTTAAGTCAAAATGCAATTTCCAACGAGCTCTGCATAGACTGTACAACACTACAAATTACGTAGATACACGTCATTCTGTAGGAACAAAGTGAAAGGCTCACAGTCACTGGCACAAGCATCAGTGAGAAAGGCAGAGAGGACTCGAGTGATAAATGAGAGCTGGAGAAATGGGGCACGTGCGTGAAGGATGCATCATGCATAGAGAAACAGTGGAGGGAGTTGTGTTTCACTTAAAGGCACACTGAATGACTGAATGATTTCAAGCAGAGAGAGAGAAAGAGAGAGAGAGAGTGGTGTGAGGGGCAAACACAGAATGAAGGATGAGAGGGAGGGCGTCCAGAGAGGGTGATGAGGAGCAAACAGAATGAGTGATGAGAAGGTGGAGACAGAGGCAGGAGGAGAAAGAGAGGGTGCCAGAACGAGAAAAGAAGGATGAGGGGGGAGGAAAACAGATGAGACACTCAGGAGCAGAGATAAATGCTGAGGGTGAACAATGTGGAAAGTGGAGAAAATGAGAAACTGATGAAGGGAGAGGCTGATAGAACACAAATAATATGCACCTTCATAATATACTGTCTATCAACTCATGTGGCCTCATATTCAGTGGTATAATGTTATTTACCTTGTAACAAGTAAAGAATTCTGATGCAGTTCTACTTGTACAAGGCAGAAAAATGCAAATCCATCAAGACAGAGAACTTTCTTGATCTATCTGAGGAAAAAGCAAAATCTGTATGTATATGGCAGTTACGGTGGACAGAAAATCCAAAGATGGACAACAGGGTGTTGCCTGAGGTGACATGAAAAATGACAGCATCGTGTGTTTCAGCAAATGGCCAATAATGTGTGAATGATGAAGCAGTGTGATGTTGTAAAGCCTCAAAGAGGATGGTCAGAGTGGAAGGATGGGTCGGCAAATTGTGGGACTTTGACACAAAGACCACTGAATGCCATTTCCGTACCGATGTTGCATTTTGTAGCAGCACTCAGCAGGCAGGTATTATTTTAACCATGATGATGAAAGTCCCCTTTCTGAGGTCGTTGTGACCCAAGCCACAGTGATCTGATGCAGTTTTACAAGGCACTGAAAAATGATGTCACACTGCTGATTGGGGCATCAGATTATGAAGTGCTAATATGTGGGAGACGTGTTGCGGCTGAATGTCCCTCAGGCAGGACAAAGAGGTGGAGACCACCATGGCTGAGAGTTATGGCTAAAGACTCAGTTTGCTTCAGTGTGCTTGTTGGATGGATGAACACTGAAACCCCCTCCCTCTACACATTCCAGCATTAAATTTGGGGGATCTGCTTGTGGCTATCTGAAACAGGCAATCCAACATTCAATCTGATTGGCCGGCTGTTTTTATGGACAGTGTGTAGGATTTGAACTTCTCTCAAACACTATCTTTTTTATCTTTCACACGGCTACTTCTGTCACCTTTTGCTTGTACAGAGGAGTGCAACACCATGAATGCCTTTGAGGAGAAACTGTTCAAAAATGTGCACCGTCACCCTCATTTTTACAATTGATTGCATCTCACACCTCACTTTGACGGCAGGCTTTCAGCCCAGTGAGGTCATTCGGAACAGCTCTGAACTCTTTTGCCTTTAGACATTGTTGGACCACAAAATCGGTGGTTTGAAGCATATGTGAGCCTTAACAGAACAGTTGATTTCACTCCACTTCTTCTGAGCTGTAGGAATTGTAACTTTCAAAACTGAATAGAACTAACTTGTCGTGGAAATTCATTTATTTATGTTAAAGGGTATTTTCCCATTGAAGTCAACATTTGTTCTTTGGAGCCAGCAACGATTATTAATGGAAATGTATCGTAAAGCACTTAGTATTACTGCCAGTGGCAGTCTTTAGTAGTCGTTGCTGCTTCATTAGAACCAACTTCTTCTGAAGTATGAAAAAAGACTCAACAATACATAAAGTGATTCTAGAGATGTTCTGCGGTGGGGTTTGAAAATGTGAGGAGATGGAATAAAGGCTAATTTTTAGGTAAAGTTACAGTGATAGCTGTGTGATGGCATGTGACGAAGCTTTGAAGAAGAGAGTCAGTTGACAGCAGGGTTCTGTTCTCCAAAGGCTTTTTCATTATCGCATGGCTCTTCACACTGTAGTTAGAGGGCATGCAGACTTGATAGCTTTCTGTCATCGCTCCCACTGAGTGTCATATTAATCTTTGCCCTGCCCTAATAAAATAATTGATTGTGTCACTGTGTTATCTATCAGTGCTACTGCAATCGTTTTAGCATACTAAGTGACTGTAACTCATGATTTATTAATGATTACCTAGCATGATTATCTGACCTCAGGATTTTTGTCTTCTCCTCATTTCACCCTGCCTTCCATCCCATCTGTCTTGCTCTCTGTCAAACTCCTGCTCCTCTCATCCTCAATCTCTCTGTCTCTGACTTTCTCTTGCTCTCTCTCACCTTCCTTCTCTACCTCAGGGTGAGTGTTCCTCCAAGTGCTACAACATGTTCATCATAGAGACGGTGTGTGTGGCCTGGTTCTCCTTGGAGTTCATCCTGCGGTTCGTTCAGGCCCGCAGCAAGCTAGACTTCCTCCGTGGGCCGCTAAATGTCATCGACGCCATGGCCATCCTTCCCTACTACGTCTCCCTGGTGGTGTCAGAGGAGGACCCAGCCCTGGAGCATGAGAGACCAGGAGGAGGTAAGGGCTACTTGGACAAGCTGGGCCTGGTGCTGAGGATTCTGCGGGCCCTGAGGATTCTCTATGTGATGCGGCTGGCTCGCCACTCTCTTGGCCTGCAGACGCTGGGGCTGACAGTCAGACGCAGCACCCGAGAGTTTGGCCTCCTCCTGCTTTTTCTCTGCGTGGCCGTCACCCTCTTCTCCCCGCTGGTCCACTTGGCTGAGAGCGAGCTCACCGGCACCCATGACTTCAGCAGCATCCCTGCTTCCTACTGGTGGGCCATTATCTCCATGACAACCGTGGGCTATGGCGACATGGTGCCTAGGTCCATTCCAGGACAGGTTGTAGCACTGAGCAGCATCCTCAGCGGGATCCTCATTATGGCCTTCCCTGCTACCTCCATCTTCCACATGTTCTCCCGCTCCTACCAAGAGCTCAAGATGGAGCATGACCGATTGTTCAAAGAGGAATGTGCAGCCGCTGCGGCTGCTGCTGCAGCCACTGGGGAGCTGCAGGAGGCGGGAGGTGAAGGAGTTGGGGGGGACTCAGCTCCGCCTGGGCTGGGATTACGTCTGGACAAGGACAGTGTGCACTCACTGGAATCTCTCGCTCTGTTAGGGAAAGGTGGTGAATCTGCGGGAAATAACAACCACAGTCTGCCAGCAGCAGCTTTTTGAAAATTTCTTAAACTGACTGACTCAATCCTAAACTTCCAAGAAGATACGTGTACACAAATCTCTGTACAATGAAAGTACTTCAAATGACTACTGCTGCAAAGCATCATTTCCTATATGATTTTGAGGAAGATATTTGTGTTAGATTGGACAAAAAGAGATTAAACTTGCAGCATTTCTTTGGCCCTTTCATCTGCTGATAAGGAGTACAAGTGCACACACTGTGCACTTCACAGAAACTGAAAGACCAAAACCCTTTAAACTGGACGGTCGAGTTTGTCTGACCAGAAAGCCAATATTAGTAACCGGCTGCTTCCATAAACATGCAATATTCTATCCAAAGTTGCTTTTCCTTCCACTGTGAAAATACTTATTAACACAACTGCAACCTTTAGTTTTATTCTTAGTACTTTTAAATATGTTGCCTACAGTATGACCTGAAAATGTATTTCATACTGTATACTCTACTTTTCTGTCATGAATTCAAACGAGTGCTCATCTTAGTTTATTTTTGAGAAGCTTGAAGCCATGTCCTGAGAAGATATATAAACAAACTGATAGTTTGGCCCATATATGATGTATTTCCATCTCTCTCATGTATGTTTGTATGCTTGGACTCAAAGAGGTGGTAATTTCTCCATTTTCTTCGGGGAACTCTAAGGAAACTGTGTGAGGATATTGTAGAAGTTATGATGCAAGTTGTCCGTTGATGAGGAGATGACAGGATGAAGAAAAAGAAAGAGTGTATGCGTTGGAGAGAGAGAGGGTGTGTGAGTAAGAGAGAACGAGTGTTAACAACCATGATGTGTACTTTGCAATGCTCCAAATAAAAGCTCTAGTAGTCTGAGAGAAATCTGTTTTCAGGGCTGTAGTTTTTGGGTTTGTTCTGTGTATGACAGTCTAATCTCCTTTGCTCGCCTGGGATGCTCAATCAGAGCCCTTCGACTGAACATTTCTGAGCCAAACACACGGATAAGTATTCTGTGAACAACAATTATGTGACAATCCACATCTTACATCATCTCCTTATTTTCATTTACACGATTACACCACTCTGGAAGGGTGCCATGTCTCTCTACAGATCTGTGGTTTGCAGAGGGAGATCTTTCTAATGGAAGCTCTCCTTAATGTTACATCTTCAGGTTTGGGATAAAACAATCCTCTCATCCTCTGTCAAATCCTGAGGTGGCCTCCAAAATGGGTGGGGTCATCCTCCTATTTCTGAGAAGAGTAGTCAGCCACACCATGGGGTCCAAGAAGGATGTGGAGGCACGCAGGGACATGCCAGATGTGGATGTAATCTAGATTAAAGTTGGGATTAAAAGCAAACGGGTACTGCCTCAAAGTCAATTTCATCCAGTTGCTCTAAATTTGATTTTTCTTTTTTCTTTTTTTCCCAGTGATTCCACTTAGGGCACATTGTGGTGTCTATTGACCATATGGCACCCGATTCCTCTAACTAAAAGCTCCAGTGAGATTTATTGGTACATACGGTGAAATTTGTAATTGGAGCTATATCGGAGCATATGGCCCTGAGGATGTAAATCTGAATGAGACAATCCAACTTTGCATGATGAGATTTGATGGATTACACAGATTAAGGCTATTTTCCATCTGTATACTCAATATTTTAAGAGACACTGATATCATTACAAACAGTGTATGCATAATATCTCACAGGACTCTGTAAACAGTTACGGGGGTAATGCATCGTCATAGAGACGCACATTGGGTATTAAATATGCTTTTAGCTGTTCAGATGGCTGCTCAGTAGGTTTATTGATGAATCTGCAGATTACTCACGCTGATGTAACAAGAACTGAACTGCTCCCAAAAACACAACTTTCGTGTCATTCACAGAAGTGGCACAAAGAGTGAGTTTTATATTAACATTTGTAGAGCTCTTTCAAGGAGATAGAGAAACTACCAAAGCAACTGTTCGACATTTTGGCAAAATAAGCTTGTGCACTTTCTGGCAAATAAATAAGAGCATTGACGCCATGTCTTAAGTAGCTGGATGGAGCCAGGAGACAACTAGCTTAGCTTAGTTTGGGTTAGCATTAAGAATGAAAGCAGGGGTAAGACAACTAGATTAGCTTAGTTTGGGTTAGCATTAAGACTGAGAGCAGGGGGAGCAGCTTGCCTCTCTGTCACAAATATCCCTGCTAGCACAAGCTCACAAATGATCACCTTGTATCACATGTCTTTAACTCATGCACAGATAAATGCAGAAACAAGTGGTTTTACCGGGAGTTGCTTTGCTAACAGTGGTCAGTCTTTATGCTGAGCTAAATCAAGCTAAGCTAATTAGCGCCTAGCTCTAGCTCCATACTTAACAGACAGACACCGAAGTGGTATGGACCTTCTCATCTTAGCATATTTTCCAAAATTTCAAACTATTTTGAAAAAACGTGTTTGTTTCCTTACTGAGAGGTAAGGTGAGAAGCCACTCACATACACACTCATGTCTGTACATTAATTATGAAGCTACCATTAGCACTGGTTAGCTTAGCTTAGCAAGATACTAGTTATTGCTGATAATGTATTATAAAATTAAAAAATGATTTTGTATCTGACCACAAACTCAAAACACAGACTCTTGCGAGGGGGCTTTTGAGGTCTCAGGTTTGTTTGTTTGTTTGTTTGTTTGTTTGTTTGTTTTGTTTTGTTTTTTTTGACATTATTATGAAATTGTCATGAGAGCCTGCACATATACTTCCATTAATTCTGGTTTTAATTAGAATTGACCAAAAAAATCTTTCAATTATGGACCACCAGTTATAGAAAAAGCAACCATTTCTCTAAATACAGAATGTCTCATTATTTTATATTAAATATTCTTTTTCTTAAGTAACTTCTTCATTTGTGAACAACACATGTAAAAGCAATAGAAAAGAAAAAAGTTGTCAATGATATACAACTGTAGCCTAAATGTTCGCAAAAGTTTGTTTCATACCGCTAAAGAAGTATCTGAGTATCTGATCACGGATCCTGTTGTAAATCACACTTTAAGAAGACATATCTAACATTTCTGTTGGAAAGTTCCAAACTTCGAACAAGCCAGACATCAGTGGCACACACCATTAAAGTCACAAACATACATAATTCTGTTAACAGACTACCCACTGAATTGCAGCCACTGGAAATAAATTAAGTTTCTCTATTTACTTATTTTAAGCATTTTTTTCTTTTTTTTTAAACACAGTGATGAAGCTATTAAGCAAAACTTAAAGGCCACTGGAAAATGCTAGTAAATGTTTTTGTACGTTTAAATGAAAGTAAGACAGATCATGTTTATTTAGATTAAGTTTTATGATCACATGCATGTTGCATACATATGTCTCATTATTTTTCTCTGGAACTCTGACTGACTGTCAGTCTTTTACACGCGCACACACACACACACACACACACACACACACACACACACACACACACTGAGGTAGAAAAAGCAGAGGCTGTTTCTTGGGATCTCATTGGGATGGATCTCCATTCGAGCCCCTCTTTCAGCCTTCTCTTGGGATCTTGTCTGCAGGCTCATCACATACATAGATGCTGCCAAAAGATATCTACAGACTCCCCTGCTGAACACAAATTGCACGGCTCTTACAGTTTCACTCCATGCCCGGAATAAGGTTCCTTGCCCTGTGGTATAAGCACAGTATTTCCTTCTTTGTTTTTCTTTCTCTTTTTCGTTTTCATTTTATTTTTAGAAGTTATCCCAGCATCTCCTTGTCTCTTCTATTTCAAATAAAACCCATGTATTACCGTTTGGCTGAAAGAGTATGACCCAACTATTATATAAAAAGTCAAACCACACTACACAGAGTAAATTTGGCCATATCTAATTTATTTGAAGTTGAAAAATGTAAACAAATCCATCAAAAGTTTGTAAAGGCATCTCTCTCTCTCTCTCTCTCTCTCTCTCTCTCTCTCTCTCTCTCTCACACACACACACACACACACACATACACACACTCACACACACCTACTCACACTGTAGTTTTTTTGGACATTAAGAGTCGAAAGGTTGAAGGGTTCACCAAATGCAATTATTGTTCCCATAATGTAAGCCTTTGGAAGCCCTTTGAGACTGATACTATGATTAAGAGGAGTGCACAATTAAACTTGCAAATGATGCTGCTAAGTATGGATGGAGGTACAGAGGGCTGGTGTGGTAGAGTGCGATGTGTTTTAATGATGTAAGGTGATGACGGAGACTCAGCAGACACACCAGATGGATTGCCTGTCAAATGAGTCATCTGCCTCCCCCTTAGCACTGTGACATTTAAAAAATCCTGGCAAACACTTACAACAGTTGGGAAAAAAAAGAGGGAAAAAAGAAAGTTTGATGGTATTCTCAAATTATCATTCTCTCTCACCACTACACGCCGCTCTGATTCCACTGGAAATGTTCCAGCTTACGGGAAGGTTTTTAAGTGATTCTGTCTCACTTTCTAAAAAAATAATTTAAATATTAATGAAATAGCCGACTCTAAGGATTCCTGGGGCCACAGAAACACTGAGTAGGCTGTGAGTCAGCAACCGTATATTATAGCGCATATACTAATTAAAATAATCAGAAATAATAAAATGGAACATTTGGGAGAAATGTTGTAAATGTTCTAGAAATTTTGCCTTTTACAAGAAATTTACCCACTTCTGCTCAGCCATCAGGTATATATAAATGAAGTTTTTTTCAGTGGTCCTATACAAATGCAGAGAAGACAGTCTCCGGTTTGCCATAAATAAAATGAAAAAAATAAAATAAAATCAGTCATGGCATCCAATACAGTAATGTACACTGGTGTAAGGTGACCTACCATAACACACATTCAATTAATGGCTGATGAACACAGAAAGTCAAGTGGTGACTTCACTATGAAAATTACAGCACATCTTGCAAAACACCCCTCAGCACTTAAATGTAGCTGCTGAATCCTCTTCAATTTAAATATAGGATGAAAGTAAAGCTGGCTATGAATTTTAAACAGCCTTCCTCCTCCATCCTTCAACTTGCTTCTCATGTCTTTTGGAGGTTTGGATTATTGGAGATTGGTCTTTACAGTATAAAACCAGACAAAACTCAGACCTCGCTCTACAAGGTCATTCAGTTCATTAACTGGTTTTGAACTCTCTCTGGATGCATATGTGTTACAATATACAGTACACACAGAAACAATAGTAAGACACCAGGGCAGAGTTAGATGAGGAGATTGCCTCCACTTTTATAGCTGTACAATAAGCAGGCAGTTATCTTAGCTTAACAGCAGTGTTGCTAGGGTCTCTTGGGGCTCCAAGCAAGAAATCCCTGGGGCCCCCACCCCACCTGTGCATGCTGTAAAAATTTGGCTTTTGCACACATAAATGCACAATTTCTGGGACATTTGAGATGAATACTGAAAAAATAGACTAGTGGTTGTCAAAGTGAGGTCCAGGGACCAACAGAGGTCCCTGAAAGCCCAGGCCTATCAATAATCATTGTTGTAAATAAGTAGCCAGGGCCCCCCCTGTGGCTGGGGGCTCCAAGCAACTGCCTGACTTGCCTGTCCGCAGGCCCCGCCCCTGTAGCTTAGCATAAAGACTGGAGGTAGAGGATGAAATCCACCTACAAGCACCTCTAAAGCTCAGGTTTTAACTTACAGGTAGTTTTGGACAGAGCCAGGCTAACTGTTTCCCCCTGTTTCCATTTGTTATGCTAAGCTAAGCAAACCACCTGTTGGCATTAACTACAAAGTCACCGTACAGTATCAGTCTTCTCATCTCTCAGCAACAAACATCATACTTTGCCACTTAAGGAAGCTCAGGATTTTTGAAAGTGTTCTGTACATATTTTATTGAGTCAGTTTTTTTCCCACTGACTGATGATGATTGGGTGACAGATGACAACTGGCAACAGTGATGTTGGCGTTAACCCTAACCCTACTTGTGCTTTTGTGGAGGTATGTCTACGTATTTTGTATAAACCACCATTTTTTATGAATTTGTTGTATTTACTATTGACTGTATTGTAATTCTGCTTGCTATCTGCAAGCCAAATTGCCCCTTGGGGACATAAAAGTTTACTCTGCTCTCAGTAAAACCAAATGCAGCAGGATGTGTTCAGATGATTTTCTGTTGAGCTGTATTTGCTTGTGCTTTGTATATTTGCAGAGTCATTCAAAATGAAGCATACTTTCTGGTGAATATTTTCTCCATTTTCTTCTGTTTTTTGCAGTGTGTTGTTCTCTCTCTACTGATATGATTATTATAAAGCAAGTCTTACGCTGGTCAAATCACTTGGTTTGTAATATACACGTTGCAAAATATGCCAAATTACATATGTACAGCTACATATGTGGGCCCATACTAGGCATGGAGAACCTCCTGCCACCAGGCCATTAAAGGCCCATAAGAGCAATTGATCGACCCTTTAAGATAATTCATAAATTAAAAAAAGCAATTACTTCTCTTCAGCAATAAAGAAAATATCATTAAGTAATAGATTAAACACTCTTCTGAGGGGTCCCTGAATTCACCACACATAGAGTGGCTGATATCACGTTTGGTTTGTGGGCACGCTAATGAAAAAGGCTAATCTCGAGAATTATGACACCTTTAAACAGCTTTGACTCATTCACTCACACTCACTCACTTCATGGTGGACGTTACCATGTCAGTACCTCTCATGACAGTACCTAGCTGAACCTCAGGATCCAGCCAGCTTCTCAGTCGGTTGCTTTCAAATATGAAATCATTAAAATTAAAAATTTAATCAAATTAAAGCTGTGGCCAGTGCAACTGGGAAGAGGTAACATAGTGCATTTTCCTGCTCTCCAAGAACGAAAAGCCTGCTATGACATCTGAATATGCTGCTGAGTGTGAGAACTCCTTCAGTCATTTGGTGAGATTTCAGGACTTGAAAAGTAAACAACAGCATCTTCATCATCACCACCATCTGACATCAGATGCCTCACCAAAGAGAAGCAGTTCCGGCTAACGCAGAAGTTAGTGTGATATGTGTTTTGAATAGTTTAATATTGCCAGTGGTGCGGCCAAGGGTGGGAGCATAGGGGCCAAGGCCACCCTGATACAGTTGCTGGGTACACCATATCTAGTGTACTGAATGTTGCAATGGCAGTACCATCATGTTGCACTGATTTTCCCATGCAATTACTTCAACTGTCATGTGAGGTTATGCTCTGTTTACATCCTGTCCCATAACTATATGCCTGTGTTGCAGCACCCTCCTTTGTTGTAATGAATTTCCTCTTTGTCATGACATATGATCAGTCTGTGTTTGCCCACTGCTGTTTGAGTCAAGGTGGATGCACACCACAAGATTTCTGATAAGATGTGGATCCAATTAAACCATGTAGAGTCAGAAAATCAGGACAGAAACCCCTATGGAGTCCATATCCCACCATGTATAGTGAGAACCATGGCTCACACTGCCAGTGTAGAATTTAATCAGCTGGACAAGTCTTCAAGGAGTTCTAGAGTGTCTTGTCTCCATAGTTTTGAGGAATGAAATAGAGAAAGTCAACAAAATTTGTGGTGGAATCTGCACAACACTGCCTCACTGTAGGGACACTAGAATCAATCTATTGAATAACATAAAATATGAATGTCGGTGAAAAGGGAAAGATATGTTATTTTGCTGGAGTTCCTCATGATATGAAATGTGAAAGTTGGTGTTGCAGAATGCAGGGGAGAAATCAGAAGACTGTGGGGGTTAGAAATGAATGTAAAAACTGCTGGAAAACAGAACACCTTTTTCGGTGACTGAAATCAAGAGAGACAGAAAGACAGCAAGTGGTAAGATATCAAAGAGAGAAAGGGGGCGGACAGAGAGAAAGAGAGTCTCTTTATCTACCTCCTTATCTGAAGCCGTGCACACATTATTCAGCTTCATAATGAGCTGAACTCTGTGCTGAGAATCAGAATTAGCCCGTTGTGTGGTGTCAGCTTCATCCTGATGACCCACCCCTCTTAAAAAGACCTTATGTTAGCATGGGAGATACGTACACAATTGCAGAGACTATCAACAACTACCTAAAGGTGGACAACTCAAGTAGCAGCTATGAAACCTGTAATGAAAACAAAATCTCTCTACACAAGGCTCTTCTGCTGAATCACTATTCCAGCGCCGTACTCCAAAAGATTTGCTTCAGTTACGAAAGACTTCAACCAAAAGAGTGCCTCAGTGGGAGAAATAACACAGTTACAAACAAGGCAGATGCAAATTATATTGAGTAAATGGGGGTGGTGGCAGGGTTTAATGGATTGAAAACTGCAGCAGTTTATGAGGCTCATTTGTCTGAAACAGTTAAATTCGATCAATGTTTTGTTACGTATGCTGGTGTGTTTAACACGCTGGTTAATTGTCCACTGTCACTACAGGATACCAACTTGTTCTCATTCCCAGGTGATCAAATACCAGCATTTGGTCACTCCCCTTGGCATCTCACACAGGCGCTAAAAGGTGTCTTTTGTGAGTCTGTGAAACACTTTTGGTTAGGTATAGGCACCAAAACTACTTGGTTAGGTTTAGGAAAAGTACCTAATGTCTGTGTCAGAGCTTAAGTACCTTATATAAGTTAACCTATGTAAATGTTAAAGAAACCAATATTGACTTTTGGTTTCAGGACATGAAACCTGGTCTCGTAGGTGAAAGTCGAGTGTTTTGCTCATCCATTTATCCCAACCTCCTCCATATGCAGACGTTTTCACACTTTATCCTACATCACCTTGCTCTGACTGTGTAATATTGCCCCGGATTGGTTTAAATTGGAGTTAGTTTACAGTCCAGTTCGTCTCATACAGATACTAAAAGGTACCTTGTGCATTTGTGAGACGGGAAGGGGCATGAATTGGGTATTTGATATGCTGGCCATGAGAACGATCGAGAGATGCCTTTTGTGTTACTCCAAAATAAAATGCATGACCTTCACACAGAGTGCAGCACTTAAATCACAATGTAAGGTCTGAAACACTCATAAACTTCATAAACTTGACTTTTTCTTTTAGCATCACCATAAATTGACAGTTTTGTTGTTTGTTTAGTGACAATTTTTGGATGGATTGCCATGAAATTCAGTACATACTGTATACATGCCCAAAATGACTTACGATGGTGAAAATGGTAAATATTACCTGCTAAAATCAGCATGTTAACATTGTCATTTCGAAGGGGAGATGTGAAAACCTCAGGGGAGGGATTCCCACGTGAAATCTTTGTTTAAAAAGGAAAAGCCAACAGCAGCTGATCCCACTCATTAAGCCCAAGCTCTTCCTCCCTCCTGTACCTGTAAACACATGCATTTCCTGGAAACAACCTCCTGTCGCAGCAAACCTTTCACCTAGAGACCAGAGCTCGACACCGGCAGGTGAGATAAAATATTCACATATGCTTAGTCTCTTTGAGCTGTGCATAGTATGTTTTAACCCTGCAGAGGAAACACAAATGTCCATAAATGTATGTTAACTCATCATTCATCACAAGTGAAAGTGGTTTTGGGCAAGGCGAGGCTGCAAAGGTTTTGCTGGTGCTGCTTTTGTTTGCTGTGGTGTTATGGTGACTGGAGGACCAAGCAGGGACACATCTGGCTTTGGCTGCTATTGATCTGGAACCAATATTTTGTCTGTCAGTGTTTAACAAGGGCTTGACACATCCAGCAATGTCAGCAGCTGTAGATTCCTTCAATTACTGCTGATGTAGATGACTGAGCAATGGAGATCTGCGCTGGTTTAAAATTTAATGTAATAGTTTGATATTTTGGGCAACCATCAGAGACTCCGGGCAGTTATTGTCCCTGGACAAGAAGTCCAGTACCACAAATTGTGATTGCTACACTTTGTACAGATTACACAGACAAGATAGAACGTTAATTAGCGACTTAAAGGTGCTGGTAGGTGGCTTTTTTAGCTAGCTGTTTTTCCATGTGTCCAGTCTGCATGGTAAGCTAAGATAACCACCTGCTGGCTCTGTATCTTATTTGTTTCATCTGTACATAGAAACATAAAAATGAAGGAAAAATGAGTGTATCAACCTTGTCAACTGGCTTTTAAAGCTTTCATATTTCTTTAAATGCACAATTCTATGGCAACTATTTGTTCCTGATATGATTATTCTCTGTGAGTTACTCCTCAGAGTTTCAGTTTTTTTTGATGTGTCAGTTTCACATCCTCAACAGTAAAGATTTGTTTACCAGCCCACACATACTGCTGATTAAAGTTCTTGTTTTAGCTAGTGTTAGAAAAGGTTTTTCTTGACCGGTGGATGACCTGTGTGCAATCAGCTAGCTGGCTGCCTCCCCTCAGCAGCAACAGCACAGCCATCTGGGCAAGCCCACACACACACCTGTGCTTTCTGGGAGTGTGCCACAGGAAGGCAAGGGAGGCTGAAGCACTGAGGCAGAGGTGTAGGGCAAGAGACAGGATGCAGGACTGGAAAAGAGGGGTCATGCATGCAATGGCTATGCTTCAACGTATTCTTAAATAGTTTAAAACTGATCAAAAAAACACTCTTAAAAAGAAAAAGTCACCACTGTAAAAGTTTTAAGCAGCAGTTGAAGTAATTAGAGGGTGAGAGAGATGTATTGTGCTACCCCCAAGTAGATCAAATTCCTTCTTGCCTGAACAGTACATCTGATTCCACTGGATGAGTAGATTAGGTTGGAAAAACATGCTTATGACAGAAGATGCTGGTCTCTAGCACTAGCTTGGGGCACAGAGGAGGAGGGGTGAGTGAGAGACCTGCTCCCACGTCGCTTGGGCACAGTACGAGCTGATCCTTGGACCGATGGCTATCCACGTCAAAAAGGTCAAATTTGTTTCCCCTCAGGTTTGCTCCAAGTGTTGTTTGAGTTTGTGTGTGTCTGCAGAATTTCTGACAAGGCTGTCAGCTGCCCTCCAGAGGGAGCCTGCTCCATACCCCTCTGCTCCACGCTCCTTCACCAGAATAATTCAAACTCAGCTAAAAACAAAAGCGCTTAACATTCTCAGGGGCTCAGAAAAGTGTGAGGATGGATGAAAGGGTATCTGCAAGCTATATGGGTGTGCAGATGTGTATGTGAGGTGTATGCTGCAGTGCAGATGTAGCAGTGTGTGTGCGGGGGCGTGGGGGGGGGGGGGTATGAGTGAGTGTGTGTACATGATATGTTTTTTAAGTAGGACTGAATCCTAAATGATCATCGACTAAGCCGTTTTTCAGAGAAGACAGAGTGGGGAAGGTACCAAGGGCCAGTTTTACAGAACCTGACTAGCCTAAAAATTAGCTCAGAAAAACATCTTTGAACTTCCCTCAGCCATGGAGCCAGCTGTGCAGAGTTTACAACCTCGCAGTTCCCCTAATGAAACCATCCAAGCCAAGAAACCAATCAAGCTCTGTCATCATGCATATGTGAATTTTTGTTATGGCTTCAGAAACACATTTCTTACTGTTCTTTGGATAGATATAAGGACAGAGCCACTGTAAACTCACTTAGATCCTGATTAGAAAAACAAAAGCACCAAGCTTGCTTAAATGACTAAGATTCAACTCAAATTGAATTAGCTGTCTTTTTGTGTGTGCGGCATGCCTCAAGCAGGATCTGAGATAAGATTTGTCTTTTATCATAGACAGATGCAGAGAGATGAGAAGGTATAAACAGTGTTTGGCAGAATCTTTCCACCACTAATTAGAGAGCAGGATGAAGTCCAGGCATGAGCTGGCCAGTTGATGGCAGCCGCCTCTCTGTATGATTACTACCACATTATTCTTTTATGATGACCTTGGCTCATCACACAGTCAAGTGTCTGATAGCATCTCAAAGACCCAGACTGACTTGTTAGCTTTTATGGCAGTGGCTGTGGTGCATGTGTGAGAGGCTGTTGGACACATTCAGCATGTATCAGTATTCTTGTTCTTGTTCTGTCTTGTGTAGCACAACTGGGGCTTTGCACTGTTTACATCCACAAATCAAGGTCTTATTGTAAACACAAATGTGACACCCCACTGGATCATGTGTACATGACTAGAGGCCAGTGTTTCTTCGGTTGTTTATGTGTCATGAATGAAAGGCATTTATTTGGATTTTCTTTAATTGGTCAACCACGGTGCTATGCCACATTTTCAGCCTCATTTTGATCATACAAAGGAGCTGAAGCACAATCAGCCATTGATACAGCCACACTGTGCCCAGGTACAGCTCTGTGAGACTGTACTTTGGCACAGTAGCACTTTGAGCTAATGCTATATGCTCATAATGGCAATACTAACATGCTGATGTATATTTGGTATAATATACATCAGCATGTATATTATACCGAATCTACATTCGGTATAATATACCTATTGATTTTTGCATTTGCAGATTCTGGGACAAACTGTGTTTACTGTATTGGTAAAACCAATACAGATATTGAAAACAGACAATAGAATATCTGTATTGTGTTAACCATTGTAATTTAGTCTGTTTAATGTGGTTAAGAAACAAGCAGTTTGCACAGATGAAGTATGCAACATAGATTTGCAAATCTACTTTAATTGAATGCAGTACCAAGACAAGATATTTACCTTTCAAACTGATAAACTATTGTTCTTTGTGAGCATACATTCATTCAGAATTTGACGTCTGCAGCGCATTCCAAAACAGCTGGGACAGGGTCATGTTTACCACTGTGTTACATCACCTTTTCTTCAGTAAGCATTGGGGAACTGAGGACACTAACTACTGAAGTTTTGAAGTGAAATTCTTTCCCGTTGTTGCCTGATATATGATTTCAGTTGCTCTACAGTCCAGCCTCTCCATTCATACACTCTTTTACTATGAAGCAACACTGTTTGAGCAAGTGCAGAATTTGTCTCGGCATTGTCTTGCCTGGACAAGCGGGATGAAAAAGACGTTGCCTGGTTGGCAGGACATGTACCTTTTCAGCATTAATGGTGCCTTCACAGATGTCTACGTCATGGGCACTAACACACCCCCATACCAGCACAGAGGCTGACATTTGAACTTTGCGCTGGAAACAGTCTGGATGTTCTTTTTCCTCTTTGGCATGGAGGACACGGCGTCCGTGATTTCTCAAAACAGTTTGAAATGTGGACTCGTCACACCACAGCACACTTTTCCACTTTGCATCAGTCCATCTCAGATGAGCTCAGCCCCACAGAAGGTGGCGGCATTTCTGGATGTTGTTGATCTATGGCTTTTGCTTTGAATGGTAGAGTCAAAATTGAGGAAGTTTTTCAGTTTTGCCATTTCCATTCAACATTTTCTAACGCCATGCCTCAAAAAAGTGCATAAAACACATTGATGGAAGTATGGCTACTACTGGTTTTCAGCCTTGCCCCTAACATGCAGAGATTTTCCGGGATTCTGTGACTGTATTGATTTGCTTATTACTTACTTGTGAATGAAGGAGCCTATGGAGAATGTGAAGGTCAAGGATCACCGGTTACCAATGAACCTGTTTACCCAACTTATTTTAAAGATATTGCTGCCGTCAAATTCTGAATAAGCGCATATTTACAAAACTCAATGAAGCTGATAGGTAAATACATTCAGTGTATTTTGTTTTCCACTGAATATATATCTAAAAGTATTAACAAGTTATTGCATTCTGGTTTTTTGTTGCTTGTTTTTTTTCTTTTTTTACGTTTTTACACAGCAAACTTTTTTGGCATCATGGTTGTTTCTCCCACAGAAAAGTAGAGGGAGGAAACTGACTGTCAACCAACTCAGATTTTTCTCTTTCAAAGATATGGAGTTAAACTGTGTTTCAAGGTTATTTCATCACTTACTTGCTGAATTGAAATAAACAACAAAGGTTTAGCAATGTTTTCTCTAAAATTAGAATGCTGAAATTCTGAGAAATAGAAGTTTTTGTCTTTTCTTTCTCAAATGGTATTGAGTAAATTGCTCAAGAATGAAGGCAATACTGCATAATTAGGATATGCAACATGAACCCTGATAAAAATGTTAATGATCTTGGGTAAGACCTGCACTATGTTGTCTTTTTTTTCCCACATGCTGCAGGGATGCTACAGGCAGCCCTCGTATGCACACAGAACTCTATATGAAAGACAGAAAGTGGCGCATTATTTAGTAGGACTTGTTTGACATTAAGGGTCAGCCTGCACAGACAAACATGTCCCTGCTGCTGCTGCTGCAACAACAACTCAGACATGAAGCCAGACACAGTGACACCAAAAGAGCCTTCATGAAGAAGACAAACAAAAAGACATCAGATGAGTCCATCCGCCTCTGGAAACACAGCTAATGACGCTTCCCTCTAGCCCAATGTGTCAGGCCTCAGCAGAACACTTACATTATTCAGAAAGCGTTCCTCTCCATCTATACCACTGGTCTGCCCTTCCTGGTCATCCCCACCATAGATTTATTATTTATCACACATGCCTATAAATCTTTAATGGCTTTTAGAACACCTGTTGGGGATGTATACAGCAATTCAATGTCCTGTGCACCAAAAGCAAGCTTTTCCATGAAAGTACAAGAGCCAAATATCCTGTGAAAAAGGCATGGAAAACTGTCCGAATGATATTTGTTATATTACAAAGCTATCCTGGAGATCTAGACTCGTCTGAATTACTGTCTGGGTGTTGATTCTTTTAGTCCTACCCCCTCTGTCTGTCTGTCTAAGCTCTGTAATACCCCAGCAGCTGCAGCACAGTGACCTTCAGCAGAATATAGAGCCGAACTAAACTCCAATCTCTCACACTGTTATTGTGGGGAAAACTCAGTTTTATTCACAAGCAGAAAGCTAAGAATGCAAATAGAACTCAGTGTCATGATGTTGGATGGTTGCATTGTATTGTATTGTATGACAGTGCACACAAAATGCAAAATGAGATATTAGTATAGATTTTCAGCAGGTACAATCTACATTAAATCAAACATTAAAGATGCAAAAGAAGGCCAATGAGTCACCCCATAGTGTCATTTAAGTGGTTTAGATTTGTGCTTACAGTTCCAGAAGATCTAATGTGATCAATAGACCAAAAAAATAATAATTTGCTGTCCTGTTAAAGCAAGACTACAAACTGTCTGCTGACCACAGACACTTGGCCCAAACACTGCACTTGGGTTTGTAAAGACACTTGTCCCCAGTAATGATCTGGCACGCCCAGGCCTTGGTACTGCGCCTCTTTAGTGAACTGCAAAGCCCATAAAAGAGGCGGTTCACAGGCTGAATTAATAGTTTGCAAAAGTTTATTGGCAGACTGCACCACTGAGAGGTAGTTAAAGGGAATTTATGAAGCATTTGCCTGAGCTGTTTGTGGGATAATGAAGCCATCTACTGTAAGAAGTTTTGTCACATTTTAGATAATGTCCATTTTACCCTGTTTGTTAATGAGAAAGCCAATGTACACACACACACAAAGCATTAGCTTTAGTGTTAGAGCAGATAAATCCATCCTGCAAATTCACAACCATTTAACAATTTTGAAAAAACATCTCATGTCTTTGTTCTTCCTGATTATATGTATACATACATGTATACACACACACATACATACATACAGTGTGATTACATATCATGTGCATTGTAGCGTTACATGCTAAGTCAAATCTTAGATAAATCTTGAATTCCCTCTTTACTGAAATAATAGAAATAGTATTTGTGTACGTTTTGAACGATTTTAGTAGCATTTCTTAGCAATTTGATGATGACCATTAGACAGCATCATGTCTGGGTTTCATCCAGGAGCTTGTCTGTGACACATTCTGACACACCGATCATTGTTTTCATGATAGCTGTCCGTGAGGCAGCACGAAAGATGTGAGCATGGGGATGTTTATCACGTATGACAGGACTTGCTGGGCACCCCACTGTGCCGCCAGCAGAACATTGTCTCAGCCTGCAGCTTAATCGCTGCATGAGGGCGTTTATCATGTGCCAATTAATGTTGACTGACTGTTTTTTTTATTTTTATAAAATGATGGCACCTTGCAGAGTGTAAGAGTTTCCATTTTTAAATCCAAAGGTTGCCCTGATGCACAACAATGGGAATTATTGGAAGAATCATTCTGAATGCAGAAAAAAAGCACTCTCACACTGTTTAGAGATAGATTTCACCAAAATACTTGCACAACAGCAGTCCACTATTATGACATTTGACTTTCTTAAAGGTCTTGGAAGGCGCGGTACGCCTGTCAAGCTTTAGATTTATGCATGTCGCAGAGGTGTGCATGGGGTTGTCATCAGACAGGACATGCAGGTCAGGTCAGAGGAAACAGGTTCCAGACACAGACATCAGGTAAACAGGGGCTGTGTGCTCAACCCCATCCTATTCACACTGTACACACGAGTGCAATCCCAGACATGAAGAGAACTCTATTGGGAAGATTGTGGATGTCACCATCATCATCGGCTGGATTTCAAACAACGAGACTTAATAGTGTGAGGAAATTAATAATCGTGCAAACAGAGAGAAAAACCTACTGCTCAACATCAACTAAACCAAGGAGCTGACTGTTGATTTAGAAAAAGGAGATAAAGACACAGAACCCTCTTTACATCACTGGAGCAGGTCAGTGTTAGCTTCCTGGGAATCAACACCACAGAGAATCTGTCATGGACGTCACACACGTCCACGCTGGTAAGGAAAGCTCACAAACGACTGTATTCCTTAAAGAAAGCAAGAATTCCCATGCCAAGTTTTTTGGGGGAGCAATAGAAAGCATCCTGACAGGAAACATCATGAATTGTCATGGTTTGTTCATGGCTCAAGACAGGAGGACTGCAGCAGGTGATCAAAACCTCACAGAACAAGATTGGTACCATGTACTGAGCATCAGAGATATCAGTGAGGTGTCAGCACCAAGTCCAAAGGAAACTAAAAATACAATATCTACCCCAGCAACAACCTGCTCACCTTGCTGCTGTGTGGCAAGCGATACAGAAGTATCCTCTGCTGTACCAACAGACTACACAGCAGCTTCTTTCCTCAGCCTGTAAGAGTCCTCAATTCATCCTTCAGCCTCCACTGTTGATAAATGACATGGAGCTTTACACTGACGCTGCACATACTGTCCTAGGGCGGCCCTAAATTAAAGATTTTACTAGCCTACTAGCAGCCATCAGTTGTAAGCCATTAGTCAACTAGTCGTTCATGATATTAATTTAATTATTTCAAAATATATTTCTTGGGACATGTCCAAAGAGAACAACCCACCAACAGCAATGGTAACACCAAAAAGGACGGTATAAGATCGCACAAGCCTCATGGTTCAAAACACAGGAATAAGTCCGGTGTTGGTTCTGGCACTCATTCCAGCGCCATGCTTCTCATCAACTAATGGTTTGGTCATCTATTAGGAGGCTGCCCTTACAAAGGTAAATTTGTTGCAAAATGGGAGAGGTTGTACACTTGATGTGAGAACTTGTAAAACAAAAATCTCAACTTGTGCTTATTTTCTGGGTGCGCAAGTGTGACAGTATATATTTACATAAGTATCTTTTTTTTGTTGTTCTTTTTATTATATTGTATTTAATCATTTATATATATGTTCTGTGTGTGTGTGTGTAGCAACTGTCATTTAATTTGTTTTATTTAATCCTGTGTTGTAAAATGACCGTAAATGAACTTTGACACCTTGACACCTTCAAAAGCTTAAACAGTTCAAACTTTGCCCTGCACGTGGGGTTTTCATTGTGTCAACACACTGAATGAATACATAGAACATAGTTACAAAGGTCTGTCCTGGTTAGCTGCATGTCTGTTACACATAAACCTCAGCCTGGCATCCCATTAAACAAAGCACATCATCGTCAATGTTTTACTGAACATGCTTTTTAACCCTCTGCTGTCTTCACACATGCCTTGATCATGCTGTCTCTGTCACTCATTGTCCATGTTTGACTGTTGCACCCTTTTTCCTGGAATGTGCTTTCTCCGAAGAGCGCCTTTGCTGTGTGAGTGACACCACCACTGCATGTGACAAGGCAAGAGTGCCAAGACATTGCTATCAGGTTATGAACCCACACCAAGCCTGAAGAGCTGGCCTGCAGGAAGAGCATAATGGCTTCAGTTTGACAACTACAGGTATGGTTGTAATGTAATCTAACATTTAATATCATGTCTGTAAAGTGTCAATTACAGCACATTCATACAGTTGTGAATGTTGTGGTGATTCACCTTGTATTGCGAGCTTTTGGGGTCATAATCCAGATTTGGGTTTAGACCTGTTTCAGTCCAATCATACACACGGTGGATAGTCTCCATAATTAAAATGCTTGAAAATCCTTTGTAAACAGGTTCTTATGCAGCCTATGAAGCTCCATTATTATTATGAGTTATGCATTTTCCATCAACGGAAAAGGGAATTGAGCTTAATCCAGTCATGCATCAAAAATCTAATCTGCTTGTACTGACTGTGGTCCAAAGAGATGACAAACATCTTACAACGGCAAATTTTTATTTACTGCTCTAGACAGGTGTAAACACTGTTGTGTTAATTGTTCAAGATGTCAAAGAATGGCCTTCTGTCATGCACAGTTGTTTCTGCTCAAATAAAGATGGTTTAACAGGTCAATGTTATATCTACTAACCCAAAATTTCATATATATTAGTCATACTTTCCTGACATATATTCTAATATCTGAATATCCACAAAAGTGTATAGTCCAGATGATTGATATTCTATGGCGACTGGTGTTTTATGCTCAGTTGATAGCAGGTTCATGAGCGGCGTACATGGTGTTCATAAATAATGACACCATTCAGAAAAAGATCAATTCTACCCTCTGGACTTTGGTCCTGCAGTCACACGTGCAGTCAGTTGAAGGAGAGCTGCCCCAAACCTTCAAATAACGAGATATGTGTGATGAAAATGCTTTGCTTAAGGCAATGCTTCATAATGAATATATTTCTGATGCATACATCACCAATGAATGAAAATGGAAACGAGCAGTGGCTCTTCTATGTGCAGTACGGTGATTTATCACTGTAGTTTATTACTGTGGTTGGATGAGTTCCAGTTGTGACTAATCTGTGTTAAAACAAAATGACCCTGCAATGCTGGATTGTGTAATTACTGTACAATTACTTTATGTGAGCATTTATCATGTGAGAAGAAAAATGAAAGACAACAGTTTGTAGTAGAAAATCTGAGGCTGAACAATAGGCTACAGTGTCTTGAGTCAAAAATCAAAATGCTTGCAGTTTGTGTCGTCAGCTGGAGCAACACTAACTCCCCAACCCCACCCCCCCACCCCCCCACCCCATGATGGAAAATAATAATTAGTCATGTTTGGACGCGCCAGATTCCCTAAGAGTAAAAGTAAAAGTACTGTTAAATTCAATTAAAATTCCCTCTGTGACTCTGAAAATGCAAAAGGTCCTCTCTGGAGTGCCTAGTTTGTCTGTTCTGGGCTACTGTAGAAGGATGACAGTGCAACATGGCAGACTGGAAGAGGACCCACTCATGCTGCTAGCTATAAAGAGCTCATTCTAAGGTTACTTTTAGGTGATTTTCTACTCATGAAAACATAATTATTAATTTCTGTCATATACTGACTCTTATGCTCTTAAATCTTAGAGACTGGTCCTTTAAAATTAAAGAGTGGTAAAAATCATAGATTTATTAGCCAAAAAAACAACTTTGTTTCAGTAATGGGAGTAAATGTAATTCATCAGATTCACTCCTGGGCATAAATGATACTTAATATTCATGTGTTTTACCGGAGACATCTGAGTGTTGCAGAAACCAGCACAGACCAACATGGACTCTGCAGTGAAGGCTCAGAGGGTGAGGCCAGCTGTGGCAACCGCAGCAGCCCCTGATGGTGGCTACTCCTGGTTCATCCTGCTCGCCTGCTTCCTGGTCTTTGGCCTAACGTTTGGGGTCATTAAGGCCTTTGGTGTATTCTATGTGGAGATACACCAGTACTTTGAAACCACAGCAACAGGAACATCTTGGATTACCTCTATTGCAGTGGCCACCATTCACATTATAGGTAATTATCAAAATCTTTTTCCTCTTTAAAACCATTGTGTTTATAAAAAGAGAATGTGTACTGTAGAACATCAGTACGTGACTTATACCCTCAGTGTCTACTGTGTTTCGTGAATTTCATATTCATATCTTTTAAAATCCCTAGTCAAACACAGCTTTCTTGAGGTTTTGACCACTAGGTGGCTCTCTCCTACATCTTAAAAGACTGTTCAACCCTGTGTTGAACTGCACCACCTTAATCACATATAAAGCTAATAAGAAAATATAATGAGATTGCTTTTTGATATCCATGACAGTGTGTGGGTAAATTCAATTATCATCTGCTGCAAATGTGGGCTTACCCAGCCAGTGAGAGGCACTGGGAGTGATTCAATAACTCTTAAACCACCTTTTGTCTTCTACTGAACTTAAAAAAAAAAAAAAAAACTTTTAAAATTGTTTTTTTTGGTTTGTTTTTTTTTTTTTGTTTTTTGAAGACAAAAGGACAACAACACGTAATGACAGCAATGGCATGACATTGAAGTTGGTTAACTACGGAGTCCCTAAAGTGCCATGAAGAAAAAAAAAACTATATTGTGCGCACGACATACTAAAACGTGCGCTCGAGATACAGATATTTCCCACGCTTTGACTTGTCCGTGCATACGGCTCTCTGTAGTGACCACTTCGGATGTTCAGTCACGCACGCGATACAATGGAGAGAAGAACTCAGCTAATTAACTTTTATTTTCACCCCCAAATATCATACAATGATATTCTTGTTCTTGCCCTGAGAGATGGGATGTGTTGCCGCCTGTCTGTATAAATGAACGAGTTAAATAAATCGAGTGCGCGATTTAGCTTAAACGTGTGCACGTTTTAGCATCTTGTGCGCTCGACATAGTTTTTTTTTTTTTCTTCGTGGCACTTTAGGGGCTCTGTAGTTAACAAAAGTTAAAAAAAAAACAAACACCAGGAAATTGGTACAAAGAAATTGTGGTTAAATGAGGACTAGGTGAAGGGTACAGTTTGGACATAAGTGAGCAGCTGGATGTTCTGTCTAATGTGAATCAGGAAAGGGTTCCATAGTTTGTTCATGGGGTCCATCAAAGAATTTTTTTTTTTTTTTTTATAATTTAATGTGTATTTTCACTGAGAATATTAATCAAACAGAACTTTATTTCAAGAGAGCATCTTCAGTTATACGTCTTAAAAAACAAATAGTGCATAATCACACAGTATACTGCAATTTTGTGTGTCCAAATAGAATTACTGTGTATGTCCTGAATAGGATTTATATGCATGTCCTATGTGTCCCACTGCAGCTCCTGTAGCATCTGCTCTGAGTGCTCGCTACAGCCATCGCTCTGTAGTGATAATGGGAGGACTGATATGCACCGTAGGAGTTGCGCTTGGGTCTTTTGCTCGTAACCTGATTGAACTCTACTTAACCGTGGGGTTTCTAAATGGTGAGTGGTTTGGAGCAAATGAACACCTACAACACAAACTGACAAAATATGACATTCACTGGTCTCCTTTGCTGCAGGTTTTGGCTATGCATTGACATGGACCCCCACAGTGACCATGCTGGGCTTCTACTTTGAGAAGAGGCGACCAGTGGCAAACGCTTTGGCCAGTGCTGGAGAGTGCATCTTTACCTTTGTCCTCACACCTCTGTTCCAGCTTTTGATTGACAGCTTCTCCTGGAGGGGTGGTTTGTTAATCCTGGGGGGCCTGCAGCTTAACTTGTGTGTTTGCGGGATGCTGCTCAGGCCCCTAAAAGCCACCAGAGACATGACTTGTGAGGTTGAAGAAGAGAAGGGTGGCTTGTGCCTGGAATTGCTACCAAAGAACGACTTAGAGCAGAGCAAAACAAGCTGCTCAGAGGTGGGGGAGATGAGCGTATCTGAGGGGTCTGATCAGAGGACCGTCAAAGCATGTCTCGAGGACGATGAAGAGATACATAAGTCCACCGTGGATGTACAAGACTTGAGCAACAGGACTAAGAGGAATGAACTAAGAGCCAAAATTCTTCGCTACGTAGATTATACCCTCATCAGCAACGCTCGATTCATGGTCTACTCGATGTTTGGGGTGTTTGCTGCACTGGGTTTCTTTGCCCCAGCTCTCTTCCTTGTTCCATATGCTCGCAGTAAGGGGATCGAGGAGTACCAGGCAGCTGCACTCATGTCCATCTCTGCAGTGTTGGACCTATTTGGAAGGGTGTTCTTTGGCTGGGTGGCAAACTTGAGACTGTTGCAGACAGTACGTTCAGTTTAACAGTTAGCCACAGCATCTTGAACCATTTTGAAAAGTTTGATCATTTGGGAGTATATTTACTTTCACTGTGTATGTAGGGCCTACACTAGCTATAAATCTACAGCCATGAGCTAATTATTTTAGCTTAGCATCAAGACTGGAATTGGGGGAAACAGCTAACCTGGCTCTGAAAAGGGTAGAAAATAAAACCTTTCTCATGGAGTTGTGTTGGATTAGGCTGGCCTGGAACACTAACTTCTGCTGGCTCCACTGGTTAACTGTTAACCTCATAGTGACAACAAAGCTCAAGGAAACAGGAGGCAGATTTTTAGGCAGAGCCAGGCTAGCTGTCCCTCCCTCCTTTCAGTCTTTATACTAAGCTAAACTAATCAGATGCTGGTTGCAGCTTCATTATGTAGGGTCTGATCTCAATCCAATGTCCTGTCTGAAAGTGTGAATGGATGTGGAGACCAATCCATGTGCAACACTCTGTATCCTGTGTCTGCACTCCTTCCAGGTGCAGCAGCTGACAGCTTCAGTGACTCTGCTGGGTACTGTGTTACTTCTCTGCCCACTGGCCTCATCATTCCCAGAGCTGGTTGCTTTCAGCGCAGCTTATGGCCTGGTGTACGGTGCCACAGTCGCCACCCACATCACTGTGCTGGCTGAGGTTGTGGGCATCCACAGGCTCGGCAGTGCTCTGGGATTCTTCATGCTCATACGCAGTAGTGGAGGCCTGCTTGGACCACCCATTGCTGGTGAGTGAGACAGATGCTGTGATAGTCAAATGCAAGCAGTGCTAACTGTGCATATCAAAAAGAAATGGATTTGGGGTTGTTGCTGTAAAATTCCCTGTGATCTGCTCCGCCATGCTAACTGGCTGCCAGCAAGAAATACACAAGAAGCTGAACAGAGTAAAAAAGAACAGAATAGAATTGCATTTAATGTACCATATGTTACCACTGCTGTTGGAAAAAACTCAAATCATTAGCTCAAGGTTACAGTGTCATTTTCCTGGGCCTAATCTTCCAAGACATTTAATCTCACACAACGATGTGCTTACACACTGTTCAGCATTGTAACTACAGCCCAGTGAGCCTATTCAACCAAACTGAGATTTTTATTTCCTCTTGACGTGCAGCACCACCCATCCATTAATCATAAATTTTGTTGATGGACCATCCCATAGGAGCGAAGGTTTTTATGCTCAGAGAGCGACTGTGAAAAAATTACAATATCATGATACTTTATGGTTGTGTTAATTTCATGGCTGATCGCTTCCTAAAGATTCTTTTTCCCCTTTAAATGGAGTTTCTTCCCCATTGACCTTCCACATGAAATATTATTGACATCTTCCAGTGCAAAACACCATATTTTGCATGAAATTCATCCTTCTTCTTTCAGTATAAACAATCTTCTTGCCTTGTTTTTTCTTCGTATTTAGTAAGGAAAATCAATTTAGCATAATGACTCACCTCCTTATCATGGCAGCCAACAATAAGTGTACATATCCATAACCGTTCCTCCAATATACTTTTAAATACACTTTAAAAACAGACATGTGAAATAAACAAATAAACAGATGATTTGCTCACTTTTGGCACCTGGCCTCTTTGGTTTAGATGTGTGTGCATATTCCCATATAAAGCCTCCCAAATGTGCCACCTACTTTGACAATCTGTTTGCAGTTACTTTCATTAACCTATTCTATTGTGAAAAATAAAATTTAAAAAAATGGTTAGCTATTAAACTGCTTGGCATATGTTCCTGGCGTTCACACCCAGTAGAATGCAATCTTGTTTTCCTGTGCTGCAAACCTACACATACTGCAGCCCCCCTACCCCACCCACAGCACTGTCCAACAAACACTGGGCATTTGAACCTGATTACTGAGGTTATGCCCCAGTTTCACACACAACTCTAAACAATAGCAGTAAATACAGCCTGAAAAACACCCAACTTGGCACCCAGACGCAGCAGCCACTGCCAGAATCTGCCTTGCCTCTGAACACAGCCAGCAGTAAATCAGCTGGGGAAACCTCTCCAACAGAGTGGAAAAATAACACATTCACATAATTGTGGTTCGGATTCAATTGATGGTATTTATGAATTTCCAAGAAGGCTGTTCATGCAACAAAAACAGGGAATGAGAGTGATTTGAGTTGTTAAAGTGAGACAGGCTGCTATTCTTTTACTCTGCAGGAAGGCTAGAAAACACACTTTTCACACCCCGGCTCAGTCCTTATTCTCCTCATTTGCCGTTTAATATCTTCATTAGTTGTGTTTAACAAGTTCCCGAAAACCTAACTGGAGTTAAAGCAATATCATCACATGTAAATGTTAAATTTAACATAACACTAAAGGCTGAAACTGACCCCAAGTTAAGAGCTAATTAAAGGGAAGGCAGTGTCCTATTTATAACTTAACATGGTCCCTCTGACACAGAGGCTATTTCTAACTTATTTACTCCACTGTTCAGTACTTTGAGCACTTTGAAGACCAGAGCATGGATGGATGCTGAGGATTCATCAAAGCATTCTAATTATGTTTCCTTCACGGGAGGACGTCACCGGCATGACATTAATCTTCATGCAATCCTGTCTTCCTTATCTCTGCTTCAGTCTTTTCTCACTTACTATCTGTCATTAAATGAAGCCAAAATGATTCCATAATCATGACGTTGCTGTGTTCTGGCCAGCATTCCAGCCAGGAATTATTGTTGCCATTTGACTAAAAGATTACAAAAGATATCACTGTGTCAAAGCTGCAGATCACTCAAATGCACTTTTCCCTTTAGGATTCTTCATAGACAAGATGAGTGATTACGGAACGGGTTTCCTCATGGCAGGAGTGGCTCTCATCGTCTCTGCGATGTTCCTGCTCCTCCTCCATCAGATGAACCGCAGGGGTCAGGGCTCAGCCACCAACATGCAAGATATGAACGCGGACAAAAACGTCAGAGCAGAAGCCAAAGAGCAGGATGTGACATGAATGAAGGAAAAATTACTCTTGTGGCTGATAGACAAGTTTAAAAAGAGGTCACAGTAAAAAAAAAAAGGAAAATATAGAAAGAGTGAAGCAGTGTTTTATAATAAGACTGAAGCAGTGTTTCTCTTATGGGGGAAATGTCAAGACAGTTGCATTCAGAGGTAGAAAAGAAATTGTCATGCGAAGAATCACATCTGCAGGATCAACTGGGCCTTTTAGAATCAACTGATGTTTGTCTGTAGGTGATTATGTGCATGGTTTGTAGTCAGTATCTCTGTCTGTCACACAGAGACAGTGTCTGTTAGCAATTTTGAAATTGATGAATCTTTTAGACCAGGGGTGGGGGACGTCTGACACAAGAGGCAATCCATAAATACAAAAAAAGGAACTCAGAAATACAATTAAGCAATTCACTTTTTTCTGCAATAAAAGAAAAGAACATAAAACAGTAGATTAACATGTCTTTCTGGGTGGTCCCTTCCAGCTGTATGCCTGTCTGGGTCGTGATCAGGATGAACGCAACACGTTCATAGTAGTCAGCAATGGAATGCATCATGGAAAATGTCAACAAAAGAAAAGTAGATGATGTTTTCCAACACAAATGGATAATTATTTTTTGTTGAAGTAAAAGGCAAGCCGGTGTGTCTAGTAATGTGTGTTTGTGGGGACACGCAATGATGAAAAAGGGCCATTGTGGAGCGTCATTACAGCTTGTGGAGTTTGGATGCCCAACAAGCAGCTCTCACAAGACCACATTCTGACAGAGACAGTGTTAAATAGGCAAGTTTTGAGGTGAGCGAGCTCATAGCTACGGAGCTAAAATACATTCAGAAGGAGAATTTGTGATTTGTGAACGTTGGTACTGTGGAGTACCAACGTTGGTACTGTAAAATTGTTCCATAGTGTCAGTTTGACTGGAAAACATGGAGATGAAGGAAAACCTGAGGTGGAAATTCAATGATATTAAGTGTCTGTGTGATTTGACCTTCTTGGTGGACATTACCAAGAATTTCTCAGAGCTAAACCTCAAGCTCCAGCAGCTTCTCAGCTCTCTGCTTTCAAATGTGAAATCATTTAAAACCAAATTAAAGCTGTGGCAAGTGCAACTGGAAAGAGGAAACACTTTGCATTTTCCTACTCTGCAAGAAGAAAAGCTGCTATGACATGAATATGCTGCTGAGTGTGAGAACTCCTTCAGACGTCTGGTGAGAGGTTTCAGGACATGAAAAGAAAACAAAAGGAAGTGGACATATTTACTCTGCTGTTTAATATTGAACCAGCTGATGTGTCTGACAACCTACAACATGAAATTACTGGGCTGCAAAGCATCAGCGAGCTCAAAGCTGTGTACAACAACCTCCCTCTGCTGGAGTTCTGCAAACTGTATGTACGATTTTCTCATTCTGAGGAGACGTGCATGTTTGGGAAAAACTATTACTGTGAGCAGCTTTTTTCAAAACTGACCCTAAAGACTCAGCTCTGCTCAAGACTGACTGATTCAAAGCTGGAAAACCAGCTGAGAAGCATCATCATCATCATCACTGTCTGACCTCAGACACCTCACCAAAGAGAAGCAGTCCCAGCCATCGCTTTTGAAGGTAGTGTGTTATGTGTTCAGTAATTTAGTATGGAGTATGAACTTAAAGGAGTTTCTAAAAATTGCCCTTGATAGAACAAAGGTTCCCACTCCTGGTTTAGGCAGCCCCAGTTTGCAGCTGATCTGTCCTGTGTATTATCACAGGGCAAGCACTGAGGAGGAACGAAAGCAAGAGCTTACTGAAAGCAATATGTGATCAGTCGTTTGCCATGAACAATTTGCAATTCCTAATTTCATTTCTAATGTGCATATTGGTTGCTCAAGCTGTGGAAATGAATGTTCTATTAAGATATTAAATGTTTAAATTGGGGTACATAAAGTCTTTCTGCTTTTCTTCTTTTATTCACTTAATGTTTTACTGTAATATTGTTTCAGGATATTGTTTTTCAGTTTTTTCTGAAGTCAACTGTAATAATGACCAAATGATAAAACATGACACATTAGATTCAGCCCTCCTACCTACAGTGCAGTCCTTTTG
Organism: Chaetodon trifasciatus; assembly: GCA_037975065.1. Classification (NCBI taxonomy): domain Eukaryota; kingdom Metazoa; phylum Chordata; class Actinopteri; order Chaetodontiformes; family Chaetodontidae; genus Chaetodon; species Chaetodon trifasciatus. The sequence continues at coordinate 4,642,951 of JBBMOE010000030.1, forward strand.
TACAGTCCATGAAAGGTTTATATTGATATTATATAGGTATGATATATCATTATACATATTATTGGACTCACCTCTGAATGTTCTAAACTCTACTTAAATATGTTCCAACAAAGAAAACTGCGGATACTGTATGGTTATGTCACTTAGGTGCAAGGAATGTCTGGAACATAACTATCATGAGACTGCAAAGTGAAAATGTAACTATGGCTCCCTCCAGTGAGGAGCTACTGATATTGCAGTTGCAACCTTCACTGAAGGACTGTGCTGAAAATCAGATATATCCAAAGATTACACTGCAGGGAAGATTGGAGAATTTAGAAAGCAGACCAAACAACCAAATTAGAGCAAGTTGCATCAGTTTTTGGTCCAGTACTTAAACAGAAAGCAGTATCCTTTGATGCTGAAAGTAAAAAGTAAAATATATGAAGTATAAATTACAAGCAGGGTTTAAAAAAATCTGTGAAGTGTTAAATTACAGTGCTGAAAGAACAAAACAACCTCTAAATGGTTCAGTGAAGTAGATGCGATCCTGATGCAGTCTGAAAGCCGGTGAGAAAAGCTATTCTTCATTTTCGTCCTCGGCTGCAGAATGTTTGGTTTGTGCAACCATCAAGAAAACTAACTTTCATAAGCCCGAAGCAACAAGAGGCACCCGATAAACATCTTCAACCTGGTATAAATCAGCTGTAACAGCCATAAATAAACACGTCACTCCGCATAAATCTGCAATAACAAACTGCAAACCAAGATTTACAAACAGTGGCCCACGCTGGAGGCCCCTCCCCTGCTAACAGACACAAGCTAAACACACACTCATAGACATGTACACACAGCAAAGGAAAGAGACTGCAGAAAAGAAAGCTTGCCACAACAAGAGAGCTGGTCACAAAGTACCACAAGCCTTTGATCAGCCAGACAGGAACAAAGACATAATCCATGTTTCATCGAAACTCTACATGAAAAGCAAACACAACCACACTCAAACACACACACGCACGCACGCACGCACACACACAGTATGTCATGGTTGACTGGAAAGAGAGTCAAGAGGCCACCTATTATCAGGGAAAGGAAGACCGTCAGCTCAAACTGAGATCAGAGGATTTCCGATCCTGTAAACCTAAAATCTACTGCTGCTTGATACACGAGGAAGTTTGGTCTTTTAACTGCATATCAGCCAGCCTGAAATCACTAAACCCTTATTAACACACTGTCTGTGCTGCACATGAAAGGAATCATATGTATGTCTGAGCGAGCACCAAACAAAACAGCCACTGTGGACATTTACTTCCATATATTAAGAGATTTGTACTGATTGAGCTGATTAAAGACAAACATGTACTTAGATACAAACTGCGATGACCATGGATGTTCCTTCTTGAACTCACAGCATGTATAAAGTATCTTACAGAGGACAGAGTACTAGTCTGCCTTTGAAAACAATGTAATGTCCTCTGTGACTCTGGAGGGAACTTTCCAAACCCTGATGACATCACAATCTACATCATCAGGGTTCATTTTTACATTCCTATCGTTACTATTGCTAATAGGACGCCTGATTTACAAACTGGAAATGTGGAGTTTGAAGGAAGGGGCCATTTAGGAGGTCGGGAGGGTCCAATGAAAGTTGCTATGGAGTTGCATCATGGGGAATGTAGGATATAACAGATTTGGAGCTTGAGCCACACAAGGGTCTAAAAGTCAGGCTCTGCTGCTTTGATTTCCCCCATTCTTTAAGACACACACTCACGATGATCTTTGTTCATACACAGGAAGCTAGAGAACTGGTGAGACAAGCCAGAGTCCTTTAACTTCTAGCAAGTGGGACTATTTCAGTCTTCACCTAGCAAATAACCCGCTGCATGTGTGTGTGGAGAGAGGGAGAGGAGCAGCGGTGATATGGGCCTGTCTACATCTGACCCTTTCAACATCAACTCCAATATATCAGAGAGCACAGGAAGAGCTTTGAAGTGTAACAGGGCTGGCTGAAGGGCCTCCCGGTCACTTTGACCCCACAGTGGAACCCCTGGGCTCAGGGTCGCTATAGAAACAGCTGAAATAGTTTTTCTTTTTTTTTTCTTTTTTCTTCTTATTTTCTTTGCCGACCTTGCTCCCGGGGGTCACGTTCAGGAATGCTGCACAGCTACCTGAGTTCAAAGAGCTCAGTGGCGTGGGCGAGAGCGAAGAGAGGTGAGAAGAGGGAGAGAAGGAGGGCTGAGGAAAAGGGATGATAACTGCATGCGAAAGAGGAGAAACCAGCTGGGAGAAAGTTGCAAGGCGGAAATATGAGGAGGGAAACTTAAAACTGAAGAGGCGCACAAGAGGGGACAGGAGCAGCGAGCAATTTCCAGTAGAAAATAAAAGGTGAGGGAGAATGAAAAGAAAGAGCTGCTGTGTGCTGGGGAAGCCTCTGAGCTGGCACTGCAGTCAGACTTTATGATGTTAGGAAGAAGGACAATGATACAGGAATGAAATAGTCATGAAGGGGAAGCAGTTGAGTGAGGCATGGCTGTATCCTCCTCACTGACTGGAAGAAAAGAGACAGTCACGGTGCCAAGTAGGAATGATTAAAGCAACTACAGGGAGTTTACTTTACGAGCGTTAAAGCGATTAGACCCACACATCTCGTCCACTGAAGGCAGAGGTGCACGCTGCATTGCTCATGAACAGTCTCATGTATGGTATGTTGCTAGTCTGAGATGTCAGACTTGACTGAAAAATGTTTTTCTCCGAGGTTACTTTCAAGGTTGCATTTCATAATCATTGTTTGTAGAAGGCAAAAAGATATTCCGTAGCTTCAGCCTCCAAAACATGTCAGCCAATAATCTCCAGGAATGTGCTGAGATGTCTCACATGTTGTTGTGCTCCTTCTCCAAGTTCAACAAATTGCTTCAGTTTACAAGATTTTGGCAGTTTAAGCTTTTAGTTCTTCATGTAAACACACTGATTTTTTATAAGATACAAGGTCCAAAAGATTTCAGATGTGACAGGCAGATGTTCCAGACGACGCTGCAGAAGTCAGGCAGATGTTTGGTCTGTGTGAAGCCCTCTTTGTCTGTTGTCAGTCATTCCTCACAACCCTCTTTCTCCCTTTATCAACCCATCTGCATTTCTTCTGTCCTCCAGCTTTTTTCTTCTTCCTCTTCTTCTGTTTTTCCATCAGCCGGTGCCAGCCCGCATCTTTAAACAGCTGTCCCACTTTAACTCATCAAGGCCATTGTGCTGCTATGCCTCACACACAAAAAATGCATCACATAAAAGCACGCAGAAGCACGGATACTTCATATTTTAGACCTCACAAATATGTTTTTGAAAATATATCGATGTAAGGTACATTATCAGATTACATCAGCAGTGTAGAAACTTTTCCATTACTGTGGTGATGTATCCAGTAAAGTGGAGCGGATGGCGCCAGTAATACTCTTCTTGGCTCTTTATAGTCAAATAAATCTGTCTCTTGAATCCATACTGTATGTGTATGTGTGTGTGTTTCCTGTTTAATCACATCGCTCAAACTCAAAGTGTACAAACAAGAAAAAGCACATGACCCGCAACTGACTAAAACAACCATTAAGTCCGAGATTTATCTGCCCTCTTCTGCTGCTCAAAGTTTCTAAATGTGAGACAGTAAAACAGAGCAAAGTAGACTTTTATTGCTGTTGATATGCAACACATCCAAACAAAATTAGTTTTGAATGAACCGCATGAGTCAAAGTGCTGTAAGACTTCCTATAAAGTCCTTTGGTAATGTGTCTCCTTCCTCGCTCGGCACAACAGCGCAGGATAAAATCACATTAGAATAAACTCAGATGCAGATGATCAGCTAAAATCTACAGGCATATTCTACCATTGTATTCTGTGTGAAATATAGCATTTGAAGTGTATTATACTGCATTTTTCTCGAGAGTTTTCAAGCCATACCAACCAATCGCAGCTGACCTCTGACCCCTCAGGCTGACCCCTGACCCTGTCTGACAGCCTGGATTGGAATGAATGCTTTTGACAAGCTTCTGCTTCAGGCGTCAGCCCACTGACAAAATAGCCGGCCACCAGAGTAGCTAATAAACAATAAAGTGACATTAAAATGATAAATACCCCTTTCGCCTTCGGAGCCTTTTTTTTTACTTACTTCAACAGACATTCGATCTACCATCAACATCCAATCATTTGTCCAATAATTGTTTTTATGATTAAATGCCTGAAAAACGAATGGTGTCCTCCTTAGTTTCAGCTATACTTTGTGTTCAGTGTTTTAAAATTAACAAATACCAGCATGTTACCACACTACACTGATGGAAAACACGGTAAAGATTACCTGGTAAACATTGGCTGATAGATTGGGAGCGTGTTTGTAAGATCATGCTGGCATTTAGCTCAAAGCACCGCACAGCCTTACAGAGTCGTTTGCTTGACTGTAGACCAGTGATTGTCAACTGGGGGCCAGCAGAATATGAATGAGCACCAGTAGAAGAAACCCAGTGTGTCCTGAGAGTGATCATCAACTAGCTTGCCAACCCCTGGCAACAGGGCGAAAAAGGAGTCAGTGGACCCACCATCCACCCGCTCGGCTCCCAGGCTGACCATTGCCTGGAGCCAACAGCAGTCCACTGGACGGACTACAGGAGGGACCTCCAGAGTCGTCTGAGAACCACAAAGCTGGTATCACACTCAAGAGGCATCACTTGGGTTCCTTTTTAATTGGTCAACAGCTGTATCTGGAATCTGTTCATAATGATAAAGGCTCATAAAAATAACATAAATGTTGTAAGAAAGTGAAAATATTAACGATGATATGCTAATTAGACATGGATATATTTAGGTTTTTTATTTGAAAGTCCAGCCCCCACAGTGTCTGCTTTGAAAAATTCTGGCCCTTGGACAAATGTAGTTGAGGACAACCCAAGCTGTGCACTTGTTTCCTGCTAATTCACCCTTAAAACAACATTCTCCCATTTCCAATGCCAGTGTCTAAAGTGTCTTCATGGGCAATGACAGATTTCTCAACACCCCTCTGTGTTACTATGTTGCACAAAATTCACATTTCAGCCAGAGACATGGTGAATAACAGAAGCAATCATTATCAATCCCAGGTGTGTACACACATAAACCTATGTCGGCCTCCAATGTGCACATTTTCTGTCACAAGCAGTGCTTCATCATGAAGCATATACCAGACATATTCCAGTTTGGCTTGTATAAAATCATACTTGCTGAGGTGATATAATGGTCACGTGTGGCTGAGGAGCTGCCATGACCACTCAGCCAGATCCATCCCTGGACAGCTACCAACTATTACACCATGAATCAGACTGGAATTAATCTTGACCATCAGAGAGTAGAAACGTGATACGAAGCCCCCTGAGACTCGCAGACAGTCCGCCCTGCAGAAACAGATACAGTGTGTGTTTTTGCCTCCAGAGACCGCCTCTCAGATGAAAAGAATTTCTGTCTTTTGAGTGGAGAGTGTGTCTCTGAACAGATTGAATGTTCGTGAGCAGATTTTATCTCTGAAGTGGTCATTTTTCGTCTCTGTCCCTGTCTTATATGAGAATTAATTCAATTCAGAATTCACATTCTGATCTTATTCATTAACTGTGTGAACGGATGCTGGATCCACACTGAATGTTATCCCTGATTTAGCTGTGGGAGTAATCATTTGTATCCTCTTATGTGTATGGAGTTACAGTACAGTATGTGTGTGTGTGCTTGCACTTAAAGTAGTATCCATAGGCAGGGATGTATGAATGTTTCACCCCTTATCCTGCTCATGAATATGATTGTTTAGTTTATTTAATATTCATGTCTACATTCCAGAGCGAGAGAGGAGGCAGACATGGATGATGTATGTGAGAACACGCCTGGGAATATTAGCACGCTGTCTACGACTGGAAACTGTACAGCAGTGTTTCTCCATTAATGTGGAAGAAGTGAAGATAGCTCAGGGTGTGGTGCACTTAGAATGTATGACATTATACAACACACAGCAGAATATTGATTTTGTTCTTGTCAGTTTCATTCTACCGGCTCCACCTCAAACCTAGCACATGTTTTTGCATCGGTGGCACAACAAATGCTTTAAAATGACAGGGATGTATTTGTGATGCATCATTTATAAGTAAAGTCAACTTATTCAAAACTATGTTGGTTGTGGAAAAGCTTCCTTATGGCACATTGAAATGCCAAATAAAGGGCTATTTAGTGTTTTAAAAAATTAGATGTCGGCAGCAAACTGTTCCACCATCAAACTCTGTTTGATGCCCTGATAATATAGAAGCTCAACAAATGATAAACTTGTTCCAGCCATGTGTATTGCTAGTTTTTGTACACTTTCACAATCATTCTACAGTAGGTGAATTATTTAACTTTGTGTGAACCAATTGCCCAATCGGAGGGAGTGATACTCAGTATGTAAAGAATTTACAGGGTGGTATCTTTTTTTAGACCTTCAAGAACCAGCGGAGTGCACGGAACAGAGTTTGTCTACTCCAACATAAACTACAAACGTTAGCACGTCCGGCTAACTCCTTCAGATTACTACATAGATGGTAATCTGCCAGTGTTATTATAGTAAATTGAATTATGCACCATAGAAGAACAGCAGCTTGACAGATGTAGCAGCAGTAGCTAAGGCTTTAGCAAATGGTCATTTCCAAAACACATGACGTGCACCCCTGCACCGTAATAATTTCACACATATTCATTCATGCAATCTCTTCCACTGCCCTTTTCTACTATCTCTATATCCTCCCCCTGACCCACCCCCCTCTTTCTATTCTCTCGTTTTCTCTCACTCTAACTCTTTACTCTGTCTTTTGTGTAAGCGAAGCCAGGGCCTCCCAGTGACATGAGCCCTGCTCCTGTAAAACTAATAATGACTGAGATTTGTGCAGGCTTAGCATTCTTTCTCCCTTTCACTGCAAGACACTGAGAATGGAGTGAGGGGAGGGGACAGAGAGGGGAGAGAGGTCTAGTGGTAAGGTGGGGGGGGGGGGGGGTGTCCTAGTTTGAAAGGGTATACAACTTGGGAGATGTGAAGATGTGAATAAGAAAGTGCAAGATGGAGAAAGAGGCAGAGAGGCCCCTTCCCATGGAACACACCACATTCATTCTTCATGGGTCAAAGCCACAGAAATCCCACTGCATCCTCTCCTAACACATTATACAGACACATGAGTGTACGCACATGGACACAGACACATTCACACACAGTCAGGTGTTTTCCAAGTGTAAATCACGCACATCCGGTCCCTAACAGGAATCAGGAATGTAAACATATACAGTGTGCTGGACGGTTAATAGTTAAAATGCATACTTGACCTCCGGGCAAGCAGTCAACAAGTATTTTCAAACCCACACTTAGCGAAGCCAGTCGTGCTCCATCCCACAATGCCGCACGCAAGCAAAACATGAAGCAAAGCCACGGAATATAAAATATGTCCCGACCGCGCATTGACACAACTCTGTCAAATTCACATAAAGATCACCAGATGTGCTGCGAGATGCAACAAGGGGGCAAGGGGGAGGTCTCACACACACTGCCCTCTCTAATGCTCTCCCCTCCCTCCTTTCACCCCTCTCCCCTCCCCTCCCCTCCTCTCTCCCAGAGACATGTGCACACGCTGTGCCAGCAGACAGTTTCAGCTCTCAGGAACTGATGCACAGTCAGCTGCTGTTTCTCCCTTCCCCTCCTTTTGCACCCCTAACTATTCTTTCATTTCTTCCCTACACTGCCTCCATTCATCCCCTCTGTACTTTCCCCTTCTTTGCCTCTACTCTGTCATCCTGCCCTGCACTTTTTCTTCAGGCAGATATAAAGGCAGGTCCTGTTAGAGGGAGAGGGCTTGTGTAATTTGCACATGAGCACCGGAGTTATTGCTTCAGCTGGAAAGGCAACCTAACCTGACAGAGGAGCCGCAAACGCGCAAAGGACAAACTTTGGAATAAGGAGAGGAAGGAGGAATAGTTCTGAGACAGGAAGGGAGGAGAAGGAGGGAGATCCAGAGAGAGTTTGGAGTTAGGGTGCAGGACACAGACCATGCCGGGCTCTGTGGTGCTTCTGCTGTCCCTGTTGGTCCTGTCCACAGGAAGTGATGCCAGAAGAATCAGGAAAAGAGGACTCAACCATAAGGTGGGACTGCTAACCTCACCTTTGACTTTTGTGTATGTGCACGTGCGAGTGTGCGGCTTTCTTCTCCAGCTCTATTTTACTGCTGTTTTCTGAATATCCTCCACGGTGGAAGCAGATGAAAGCTCACAGCGTTACAGTACAGCAACGGACGGTTTCACACAGTGAGAGCGGTTTTGCGGTCGAGGTGGGAAACAGTTTACGAGCAGACGCGCTTTGATTCTGAAGCATGAAAGATCGACATTGACAGGAGAGTTTTTCAGTTTTGACGAGGAGCAGAAAGTGGAGTGTGCAACAGGTTGGAATAAGTCGCTGTTTTTCAAGTTTCCATATGAGTAATTGAAGGGCACACTGGATGTACAACTTTTGTCCCTGCTGTGTGTGTGTGTGTGTGTGTGTGTGTGTGTGTGTGTGTGTACTGGATTATTAGGGCAGGAACTGAACTTGCAGACCGGGCCCCAGCTTGTTAACTCAGCTCAGTGTAGCTGATTGATCATCTCTAACAAGGGCTCACTGTAGCGTGCTGCCTTCTCTTTCTTTTTCCCTCTCTGCAACCTCTCGTGCTTCAATGTTCTCACTTTCTAAGTGGTTTCTGCCCTCATTGGCCCTTTTATCTCTCTCGTTCTCTGCTTTTATCTATCCTCCCCTCTCTCATATGAACCAGTTAGCCTTTCACCCTCTCTCTGCCTGGCTCTGTCTTTCCCCTCGTCCATGTGCCTCTCGCAGCATACCACTCCTCATTTTCCCTCTTTTAAACCTCTTTCCTCTGGTCTCCTCCTGCTCTCAGGATGGGCCAAAAGCGCCGTCTTGCTGGACTCCGCTTCAAAGCTGCTGTAATTGGAACATGCTGAGACAACGGTGCAGATGGAGTTTGTCTCTTTCCCTCTAAACCTTTTCATCTCTGCATCTTTCAATCTTTCATTTTTTAACCACCTCCCCCACACACACATACACACACCCTCGGTCTCATTCATAACACTGGGGCTGTGCAGAAAGACAAATTATAGTCACCGAGCATTTCGCGTCTTGAAAGGAAAATGGGTAAACATTTAAAACAAACCCGAGGCCACCAGCATGCTCAGGACCTGGCTTTTTATTCATGTTCCCTCTTATTCTCCGTACACTTTAGATTTCTCCAGATGTATGTGTCTAAATATACAATGAATTCAAATTAACTTTAACTTCTAGACGAAACCAGCAAGTTGGTAAAAGTACAGAAAGTATTTTTTGAGTTTTCAAAAAAGAAAAAAGAAAAAAAGTTTAATTACAGTACAATTTAGAGTATATGAAAGGGGTCAGGGACTGTTTCCATGCAATTTTCCTTCACTGTGTAGATTTGAAATGTAAGCAGTCAGTTTTTACCTGCACTGTGAAATTGACAACTTACAGTTAATATAAAATGTTTTATGTGCTTGCAGGCTTGCAACTTCCTTTATCTGACTTGTATTTAAAGCTCTTACCAGAAAAGTGTGTATTTGAGCTCTGGGTCAAATGGTCTCTGGGATCAGAGTCATGTCCACCCACTCTTATCTAGACCTTTCCCTGCCACAAGGGTCAAAGGACATCAGGAGCACTTTCCTAATTTCCTCATTGTGTTTGACAAGGAAACGGCTGTCCAATAATACACAGCAGATAAAAAGGGTGCAGAGCTAAGAAATAGGCATGAGAGGCAAACTTATAATCAGGAGACACATGTTTGATGGCAGATGAGAGAACATGGGCGTAGGTCAAAGAGCGAAAAGAGTGAAGGGGCATGACAAAAATGCTAATAACAGAGGTCTTTAGTTTATTTGGCAGCTTATTCATTACCGCACAAACAATAAGAGATCATCTCATTCAGCAGTGTTCAGGAACAGCAATGCGATGCCACTATCAGGTGAAAACCTTGTATCTCCAAAACAGTAATTGCAATTTTCAGGACTTTCAGGTGTCGATGATAATATATTTTTGACATTATCGTTTGAGTCATGAAAAGGTTTCATAAGCCTTAGTCTGTGGCTGAAAGTGAAAAGTACAAATTTAAAGTACAATTCTTTCACCCAGCATTAGAAATACATGAGTCTGAGATGAATGCCTCGAGCACCTCTGTCTGAAACTATAAATTTCTAACTCCAGATTCACACACACACACACACACACACACACACAGACCAGATAATTTAGTCTCATACAACCATAACACAGTCTGGCTCAGACACCTGCCTGGGCATGTCAGTGAGCAGGAGCAGTGTCTTTCATAAATCTTTACAGTTTCCTTTATTTGATGTGATGTGGATCACTCAGACAGCACCTGGTATAAACACGGGGGCTCTGCATATATTCAGAAACATGTGCACTTCCTGTTCGTGGACTTGGCCTGGAGCTGCTACGTAAAACAAAACAGATCTTGATCACACTGCTTGTTCACTGATGGAAATTCGTAGCTTAAAGGAAGTGATACTTTGTATGGATACGATGAGTTTACACTAAGTACTGACTTCTACTACTGTTGAATCACAGTAAAAGAAGAGGCTCCCGTCGTGAATTTATCTGAAGGGGATTAAAAGTGACAGTCTGATTGCAGTGGTTGAGAGGCTTTGAATTAAGTGTAACTACTTACTGACACAGCACTGTCTGACTATGCTGCTTTATGACTACCAAGCAAAATTGTGGTCACGTTTACTCTTTTCAGTGTTAAAGTTTATTTGTGGTGATTTGTCTTGTCAACAGAACTGGAATGTGTCATTTTCATCCGTGAGCTGCTTTGCATTTCACTGCTGAATGCAACCATCAGCAAATAGTTGGTGGTTCGGGAGTGCTGACAAATCCTTGGAATGCGTGACAAATGAAGTACAGCCACAGCCAGCATTGGTTGAATAAACGCCCGTTCACTCCAGCATTTAAAACAGCAAAACTGTGCAAGTAATTTCAATTAATTCCAACAGAGTCTTAGGGGGTGAAGTAAATCTACCTAAATTTTTCCCATCGAGTTCAACTTTGGTGAATTTTGATCAACTTCACTCCATTGACCAATAGCAAGCCATCGTGAAAGTGCTACTTTGTGAAGGCGTGGAGAGCCCGAAGTAGAGGTAGCTTTGTAGCTGTTGCACAATTCCCTTTTTTTTAACCTTTCTCAGTCGATTAAACTGCTCCACAAAGCAGATTTGTAGACATTTATGAAACAGGAGTCGCTGGTACAAATACTTGTGAACTTATTATCTCATTAATAACCAAGCTGAGCTACCGAGCTTGTCAGCTGGGCGCCCTTTCCCTCTTCAATTCTTCTTTTAATCGAACAAAATGGTGTACAAGAAAATGCAAGGAGTGAATAAGCAGCGGGGAGAAAATAGCTCCTCAAGTTATTTTGACCGACCTGGTCAGCTAGCAAGTTAGTGGCATTGATGCAGGGGGAAGCAGTCTACATTTTGGGAGTTTTTGTAGCCTTTGAATAGATATTTTAATGTATGAACTTTGAGTATATGAAGTTGTGCAAGATGGGAGTTATTGTGGTCAGTCATCTAACTTACCACTGGTTTCATGAGCTGGTCTGTGTGGCTCTGAGCAGGACTAATCCCAGTCAGATGATGTGAGCCTGCTGGTCAGAAGCACATTACTGGACTTACACTGCAGCAGATTACGCTATGCCGTGCATAGTGTAGATACACACGCACAAACCTAACGGACAAACTTATTTCTGCATCTGCTGCTGCTTCCGTAGCCTCTGATGTTCCAGACATTCCTTTTATTTGGCAGCAGGGAGATTTTCCATGTTCACCAACAACAGAGAGAAAATGCAAATATGAGTCTGAGTATGTGAGACCACAGACATGTCTGTCTCTGTAACTCTGCATGCCAAAGTACAGACACAGCTGTTCTTATATGTAAAAATATTTGTTCCACTGTATTCATTTTTAATGCGCAACCGAAAAATTGGTTGTTGTGGCTGCTTCGCTACAAATGGCGAATCAAGGAGAAATACAGTAGAAGAGCTTAAGACTCAGACTCAGACTGACAAGTGACATACATTACTAGAACCTACACCAGACGATATTTCAAGCTGTTCTCCCTGCACTAATGAGCTGCATTCCCAGTAGGTTTACTTCTGCCCTGTTGTGTTAACCCCACCCTACAGGCGTTCAGTACTTTTGTCTGCATGTCAAGGTCAGACATCAGCTCTGTCAGTATATGTTCACAGGTAAAAAACTGCTTTTCCCAGCTGTGCGTCTCCCTGTCTGTCTGTCAGCATGTCCTCCCATCACTCACTGAAACTCTCATCTCTGACTGATTTACAGGATGTTTGTTGTCTTCTTCTCAGTTTAGCCCGCTGTGTCTCCATCTATCTGCATGTCTGTCCATCTTTTTGTCACACTGATTGCTCGTATCAGGAAATGAGTCCTGACAACCCAGAAGCTAACCAGATGTTTGCTGTGGGCTGCTTCATTTAGTAGACATGGCAGATCTGGCAAATTTGAGTTGACGCTTATATGAAAGAACACAGCTTTTCCTTGTTTCCGCATATGTGTGCACAACTTTGACCCTGCAGTGCTGTATGTGCATGTCTGACACTGGGTGTGTTTCAGGGTATGTATGTGTGTGTGTGTGTAGATGCGCAAAGGAAGCAGAAAATCTCAGTATCTGTCTGGGATCTCTACATGGGACCATGAAAAGCCTGATGTCAGTGCAGTTTTGGAGCCAGACAAGGTCTCCAGTGGCTTCTCCCCACAATGCTCCATATAAACCACAGAGCAAGAGCACCAAGAAGAGAGACAGCGGAAGGCAGACTGGAGGAGAAAAAGATCAGCTCTCACAGACACCATCAGGCCACTGCTTTTAAAGACCAAAGAGAGAGGAAGAAAAGGGGAGGAAAAAATCAAAGAGAGGAAGGGAGATAGTGAGTGTCTCAGACAGAGAGGGAGAAATTATGCCCCACAGATAAGCATGAACATCACACACAGGCCCACTGGCAGCATCTACAAGAGAGCAGCACAGCAGACAGGAGAGTAAATAAACAACCAGGAACATCAGAGAGATGTGCGCAGGATTGAATGATAGAGCTCAGGATGTAGAGCATGGCGGCCCTTCTGGCATACAAAGACATGAAGGCAGCAGAGAAGACACCCTGGAGTCCTGACAGTGAAGCGGTTACAGTAAAAGCTGAATGACAGACAGGGAGGCAAAACTACAGTAAAAAAAAAAAAGATGCATGTTAGAATTACTGTATTTAATGTTAGCAAGTCTAAGGCTCAAGGATCAGTACAGTAAACACAAATTAAAGAATGAAGAGCTGTTGCAGTGTACGATATTCATGTGTAAAAACAAACACACACTGTCACATAAACAGGCAGGGTATACTTGCCCTTTTGTAGGGGGCGTTTGCAGGGGGCTTCAGGAGCTGATCGGATATGAGACAAGGGGAGACGGCGGTAGTCATTATGTCATTATCCAGTCACAGCAGACTTTGTAGTCCTCATTCATAGATCTAATTGTACCAGGAGATGTTGTGAAACACTGTGGTTCCACTACCTCTTGAGAGCCATGACTGAAGAGTATGAAAGACCAGCAGTCGACAGTGTGTGGAAACATGTAGCCCAAAAAGTCAAGTGATTACTGCACATGTGAAAAAAGTTGTAGAAAACAATAAAAAAAAAACTCTGAAGGAGTGGAGTTACAAAGTAAGTTAGCTTGCCAGACCTCTGTAAGCCCGCTCCTCATCTCTACTTGAGGTTAACTGTCCATCATGAGTCTGACAGTGTCTTAAGCCTGTAATGCAAAATTGGTGGTTTAGTGCTCTCAACCTCACAAGATCTTGATTATTTTGGCTGCTTGTGGGCAGTGCAAAAAGCTATGAGCACAACACTAACATGTTATCTTCTTTTAAAGTTGATTTAACAAAGGTATGAGCAAAATGTGGCTTATTAATGAATGTACACTGGAGCAGATCACCGCTCAGTACCATGGATGCTGTACACACACACTAACCAAATATTCATTTTCACGTTATTTCCGCATCAACTGCCGCTCGATTTTTTCCCAGGGAGCCTCTGATATTCCAGACATTCTTTTTATTTGGCAGCTGGGAGATTTTACATGTTATATCATCTCCAACAATAGAGAGGAAATTCATATCAAATCCAGTCTGCGTATATGAAGCCACAGGCATGTTTGTTCCACTCTGCAAAGTACAGACACGTCGTCATAAAGTACCCTTGAAATGGCCATATTGCTTTGTCTCCACCAACTCCTCTATGTTCACCAGTTAGTTATAACTGAGAAGCTCTGTTAGAGTCACACACTGCTCCGGCAAACCCTCCATGGTGTGAATTCAGCCCCCTTCCACCCCTAAAGAGCCATCCATCCACTGGTCCTGCAGCCATCAGAGCAAGTTGATGTGTGTTTAGAGTGAACCAGTGTTGTGCCTGAACGCGTTCATTGAACGATGGTTCATGAACTCGTTCATATTTTGGGTGAACGTGAACTGAACGTACTGTATTACTGCCTGATGAACGTGACTGTGAACTCGTTCATTCTGGTGTCTGTGAACGGCACGCTCTCTCAGTTTAACTTCGTTCGATAGGGTGCCAGATTTCTATAGAGCCTTCCAGGTGAAAACCTGGCTAAAACACACCGTAAACAGGCCTTAATATGTAGCGTAAAAAACACCCAATCTGGCAACACCAGCCACCAGAGTCGCACCGCCGCATGCGTCATCAAAACAAAAAGCAGCATGGAGGCGTCATAAGAATATACTGTAGGGATGAAAGCTGCAGCTGCTGCTAGTGTGACTGAATGGACAGCAACAAAGGGTTAAAGCAGCAATGGGGAAATGCTGTCCCCTCAATGCTGATGTAAACCATGGCTGGATAAGGATTCAAAATTGGATATGAAGATGAAATCTGACGCATAGTTACAGTTAAAACTGATAAAATAATTGCTGTCTGTGGTTCTATCTGGGCTGTTGCAATAATATTGAAAAATAATAGCTCGCAGCAACATTATTATAATTCTGAACTATAAACTGAACTATTTTAAAACTTGTGAACTGAACTTTGAACTAGTTCTTGTAGAAAGTGAACTTTCCCAACACTGGAGTGAACGCACATACAGTGTTAGTGATACAGAGCCACACATCTGCTTTCATTTTTCTGGTTGGTTTGTAAGAACATTCAATAAGCCTGCCAAATAAACAGCACAGGTTTAATGAGCATGTGCAACCCACAAGCTGATTATCTAATGACTAATCTAGTGCCGAAGAAACACCCATCTCTCTCTCTCGCTCTCTCTCTCTCTCTCATTATCCATCACTGGTGGAAGAAGACAATGGTGAGGGATGAATTTCGAGGCATACCTGAACCAGCCGCCTAACTTCCTGTGCGATAGAGGCACATAACACCTCAGCAATGGCCTATTATCCTTACATTGCTCCTTGTTATGTTCTGCAGTGGTTGCTGTAAAAGCCGTGCTGGACCAGCCAGTTAACAGCATGGTATCGCTCTTTGTTATTTGTGCAACTTGATCACACTTTAGCTTGTTACACAAAAGCACAAACGGTTTATGAGAAAATGAGAGTTCATGTGTCGTCAAGGGCAGTTGTGCTTCTTGGGATTTTGTTGTAATATTTCCTGTGTGTACACAACCCAGAACAATGAACGACACCCACCGTGATATTTGATACCAGCCGCATAACAGAGTGTAAACCCACATATTCTGTCCAGGGCACGTCCAAATCAGATGGGCCGCATGGTAAAACCTAGAAGAACACCAGACCATGGCTGTGATACAGATTCTATTATGTTAGCCTCTGCGAATCATGTTAGAGCAGATCTTCTTGGCAAAAGCAGAAAAGTGCATACATTGCTGTGAGCACTCATGCATATGTGCACGTATACCTACACTTTATGCTGGCAAAGCCGTCAGAGCGTATGAAGTGTGTCTCTGCTTGGCTTAGGGTCTTGTGGCCTACTTTCTCCTTCTCAGCCTCACCAGGGAAGTGTTTGTTCACACATTGAACCATCTTCCCCATCCAGATCAAGATGTTAGCAGGCAGGCATGCATACTAAAGCCAAACACTCAACGTCTTTGCTGTAACTCTGCTGTGATCACTCATGTCCATTGCTGCCCTCTGTCAGTTAAAAAGTGCAATCTGTAAGCATGCTGTGTGAACAACACGCAGTGAAAAGGCTTTTTATCAGTTTGAACCCAAATGACAAGCATTTCTCATGGAGTGGCATTCACAAGAATCGTTCAGTTTAACCAAACATTCACATTTTATTTTATTTTATTGCTTCCCAAAATGACCCGTGTTGGTGAATTCTGATCTGCCGGGCAAACGATTTTGTTTGCTTCTTTGTTTTGTGTTGAATCTATGGTTTAAACTGCATTACTTTGCACTGAGGCACAATCTACAGAAACATGCAAGCTTAGCACAATGAAATGTGTTTCCATTATTATTTCTACTGTTTGTAGTCTATTTTTTATTTACTGTAGAGATTAGATAAGTTCTGTGCTTGCAGTAATTCCACCTGTAAGTAAGTACAACTGAGGTTCAAGCTCAAAGTTCAAGTTTCATTTCTTTGCCGTTCTACAACACAGGGTTGTACAACAAAGTGCAAGATGTAGTCTCTTTATGCTACATGCAAAGCAAAAAAAACAGTTTTCTATGGTGGAGTGCAGAGCATGAGCTGAGGAATCTCACGGCTGAGGAAAGACACCGTGTGATGAAATTCAACCCCTGACTGTCTCTGTGGTGTTTGCACAAAGCCATGTGTGGCCTCTTCTTGGCCCGGTCTTATTGCATAATCATCCACTGAGTGTTTACAGCTCCTTCCCCTGCTGTTTATCCGTTTTCTACCTATTTAGGATAATCCTATTCACTATGGCTGGAGCCTGTAGCAGCTTTTGACAGACCCAGAACCTCTGCTGATATTATTTAGAATCAGAGTATGGACAAAATCCTCACGTAGGCAAATCACATCTACATTCTCATTAAATTATCGCACATTTTTCTCGTTTTCTGTCTCTCAGGACTATGAGTACCCAAACCACCCCCAGTCCACACAGCACCAGAAGAATGACCGGTGTCCACCGCCACCCCAGATGTTGCCAGAAAGAGCCTGTGAGGTGCCAGGCTGCCGCTCAGACTCGGAGTGTGAGCGCCACAAACGCTGCTGCTACAACGGCTGCATCTACGCCTGCTTGGAGTCAGTCCAGCCGCCTCCAGGTCAGCAGAGCCAGCAGACAGATGGTTACAGATGGTGTCCTCAGAGCAGCGTGCTTATAAACAATACCTGGCCATGCTGACTATCCACTCCAACCCCTCCTCAACAGCAGATATTTCAAAAGTGACTAAGACGACAAACAGTTGTGTTTGGAGACCATTGTGCAGTAATTTCTTAATATTCTTATTATATCCAACTTGATCACAATTCCTTACCTTCCTTTTTCAATTTTGCCCAAGCAATTGCTAAACAAATCTATTTTTATCAAGCAATATCATTCATTCGAATGATTTAGATCATTTCATGATCACAGAACCTTGACTGACACCGAATGCCTGCAAACCTGGTTATTGGTTTGTAAAGCAGCCCAGACTAACAGGGAGGGGTGGTGGGCTTGCCCTTTTCTTCAAAGAAAAGTACAAATGCTCCAACATTGATCTCATCCTGTTAAGCACATGAAAGCCCTTTCTTTCCTGGTTAAAGGAGAATTGCTGCATCTGTTCCTGATAACACATGTACCATCTAGACATGCTCCCACTTCATTAGTGCATTTGCTGAATTGCTGTCCTTAACTCTGTCCAGAGTCTTGATCTAGTCTTATTCCATGGTTTAGAGGTTCCTAATGTCAAATGTATGATGCCTACATCTCTGACCACCAGTTTCTTATGTTCAACATGCTGTTGCTTTGTGTTACCTGTAGCCCTGTCCCCCTAACTAGATCTGTAATTTTACCTCATCCTCTGCTACTAAATGCAATGCTGCCCTCATCATCCCCACGAATTCTCTGCGCTCCTCTTTCTGCAAGTGAGCTGTTGAATCATGTTAATAATTCATGTACCTCCATCAAAACTACTAGTTCACCTGGACCTTCTCAGGCCTCTTCTTAATTTGCTACTTTAGATAAGACAGATACTTTATTCATCCCCAAGGGAAATTTACTTTAATTGAGTCCGAGCCAAACATTTTGTTCACCGTTGAGAGCCGTGTCATCGATCCTCCCCCAGATGCATCTGTTGTTTTTCCAACCCAGTTGAGATGAAACCACGTTGAAAGGACAGACACAAGCAGAGCTAAGTACTGTATACTATAGCCTTCATGCTTGACAAATGTTTTCCATGACAGTGGAAGTGACCCACATGAGCGCGGTTTCCATGGGAACGCAGCTCAAGTTATATAACAGATCTTCTGTTGGCCTCTGTCCCCTCCTGGTCCCTGAGATCCTCAGGTCTGATGTTCAAAGGTCCAGGTGATGCATTAAGGGGACAGAGTCTTTGCAGTCAGGACTCCTGGATTTTGGAATGACTTCTGAGGAGATCAGGGTCGCAAACTCTGTCTCGTCTTAAAAATGGCTCTTAAAAACCAACCTACTCTTTGGAGATTTCCTTTGTTTTTATGTCATTTTAGCTCATTGTACTCTTTCATTGTTTAGGTTTGAGGGTAATTTAATATGTGTGTGTGTGTGCGCGCGTACGTGTGTGTGTTCTAAACAGTGCTGGACTGGCTAGTGCAGCCCAAGCCTCGGTGGTTGGGGGGTAACGGCTGGCTGTTGGACGGCCCTGAAGAGGTTCTGCAGGGTGAGTACACACACCTGATCAGTCACTGAGGTCAGAGAAAAAACTTGTAACTCCAGCTGGTCAGCTTACACGACTTTCACTGAAATTGTCACACTTAAATGATCACAGTGCATCTAGGCTGCACAAATCCTTCAAATGCAAATACCATTCACCTTTTGCCCAATGAGACTGAAGAAGAGGTTTCATTCAGCACATTTCGGTGTGATTTCTCATTGTTCCACCCTCTCAGTCTGTACCGGTGACATTTTGGTGTCCACCCTTCAGAATCAAAACAGGAACTACTCGCTTTTGTGTGTGAACATTCATCAGTTGCTCCACTGAAAATAGTCTCAGTAGACTCAAATAAAATGCACCATGAAGATGCACAGTAGCAGCCACACGACGACCCCGGTGTGTTTCATGTTTGTGATATCTTCTAATGCACTGAGTGTTTTCTGCTCCCTAGCTGAGGCCTGCAGCACAACTGAGGATGGAGACGAGCCTCTTCACTGTCCGACAGGCTACGAGTGCCATATCATCAACCCAGGAAACCCTGCTGCTGGCATCCCTAACCGGGGACAGTGCATCAAGCAGCGTGGCAACTCTGGTATGGCTACAGTAAAATAGCTGGATCAACAGCCATTTGACTGTGATATGGATTTGAATTCAGCCCTTTAACACGAATCGTCTGTGTTTGTTTGATCTAATGAAACTTCTTTCCAAGGTTTGTGCTCCTATAAAGCACCAGATGCTTTGTCAGTAGCTGTCTTTGAGTCTGGCCTGGTACCTCTTGCCAGATTATAAGCCATTAGGTGCCAAGTTTATACTGTTAAATAGATCTATGAATAATATACAAATTGGAGCGACCTGGCAACAAGTCAGACTGCCCCAGCTTATGATCTGTGGCTGAATCTGTTGGCAAATATATTAAATAATTGCCATTTAAACAAGACTCTAAAGTGCAATGTACACAGAATGTAAATCATATGTCAGTTTTTTATTTTGTTTTTCCACTTTGGCCATGTTTTTTTCCAGATGGACGTGGTCTGAGGCACAAATACTTCAAGGACTACAAGGACTACTTAGGTAAGTGAGGTAATGTGGACAACTTGAAAACCTGCAGTGTTACTGAGTGACAAAAAGCACGTCTACCTGACACCGTGATGACTTTTTCACTGACAGGTACCAGCTCTAACAATGCAGTCGGCTACGAAAAACATCACCACAAGCACCTGGGATGAAGTACGTTTTCAGCCACTTTGGGCTGTCACATTAATAACCCCTGCACCTTTATCCCCCTTTTGACAAAGCCTTATGTTTTCTGCTGTATCTGTTCCCAGATGAACCTGACCTCAGCCTCAGCTACGACCATAACACAACCTCAGACATCAGCTCAGTCCTGTTCGATCTGCTCTCATCACACGCGAACCAGAATCAGATCTGACCTTTTTACCAGACCTGCAGCTGCTACCTCCTCTTTGCAAAGCCCCGTCTTGCGGCCTCAGTCATGAAGTCCTTTGGGAGACAAGTCTGGCGTACCTCCAGTACACAGCCAAAGAAATAAGCGTTTTTTTGTTGTTGTTGTTGTTGTTGTTGTTGCTGTTGTTCATTTTGTTCTGTCTCTTTGTGTGGTGTCTGTGAAAGGATGGAGCAGAGGGTGTTGATGGTGAAGCAGAGTTGAGGAGAGCAGGGTGTTCACCAAAGCTGTTTATCAAATGTCTCAAAAGGAACCAATGACATCTTTTTCTTTCCTCACAACTCTCTCCCTATAACTCATTCTCACACACAAACACACTCTCCTAAGCTTAAGGCTGGTCAACAGAGAAAATCAAGACCATGTGGCCCTGTTACTCATTCTGTCTCTCTCACTCTCAGGAGGTTGGTTTTCAAATTTCCTGAACTGAAATGTGGAAAGTTTTATGGACAAATAGGAAAAATTCCAGCTGTCGTGATTGTGTCTTTAAATCAAATCCAAATGTGCTTTAATATCGCAACTAATGACTTTAATTGAAAGAATAAATGCCATATGAGTGTGTGGATTGTGTCAGTTTCAAAGGATTTGCAATAGCTGTAGATGAGTTCCAGCTGACGGATGCTGACTGTGACTTCATTGCTATGAAAAACAAAAGTAAGATACGATAAAATTGTTCCCTGGAGAGGTTCATTTTGAGAGATGTAGATAAAGAGATGTTCCAACTGTGAAGGAGCAAACCTTCAAGAACTTAAAAAAAAAAAACACCTTTAAGAAAACCTACCGATGGGAATTGTTTGAAACTTGGATTTGGGGTGAATTATTCCTTTAAACATAAACTCTGTATGTACAGTTTTATATCTGTAACTCATTTCCCAAAATTAACTTACTGAAGAGAAATGTTTGCCACACTACAAATATCTACTAGTGCAGTATATGACTATTCATTTCATGATCATAATTACAGCATGACAGCTAAATAATCCCGTGTTTCTCTTAAAGTCTCACACTTTCAACCCCTGGTGCAGCACAGACGTGACAATAAAAAGGGCTTTTGCACAGAGAAGATATTTAAACCTGCTGAAACGATCCGTGTCATTCTCAAACTTACCTTGCTTCAGTCATCTGCTCAACCTAAGTTGTCTCTGTTATCAGTTCAAATGGTGCTCAGTTTCATTGCTGCCTATAATAACAGAAGAATAAGCTGGTCACATAATAAGCTGACGGTGTCAAACAAAAGCTGGGACCATTGGTGCAGAACTAAAGTGATGTCTGAATGTTGCTTTCTGACTGGTGCTGTAATGTTGCCTTGTTTATTCTAAATAAACCACATTGTATAACTGTCTGAGTTTCTCTGTTACCTGCGAGTCACCTTAAGATTTAGGACTGAGTCAATGCTACACAGATGACGAGAGAATAACATGAAGATGATAATGTTCACAGACTTCATGTCAAGTAAAGTACTCTAAGCAGTGTAGATTTAGGGAAAGCAAAATTAGATTAATTCAGTGTTTGCTGTCACTTGTAAAACAAAGGCTTTAATCATCAACTATTTCACTGCCGACAACATATATATGAGTCCAGTACTAGTTTGTTTTTTTATGTGTAAAGCATCTTTGGATAGCATGAAAAACACTTGATAAACAAAATGTATTATTATTATTATTTGTAACATAAAGTTGCTGTAAAGTCAACGTCTTCTTCCAGGATAGAGGCCCTTATAAGACACATTTTAATACAATGGCCTTTGTTAAAAGCTTAATTACTGTCTGATTGCATCAGTTGTGGTGTAAGACTTACTTTACAAAGAGAAATTCTTCAATGAATTTTTAATTCACTGTATGCAACTGCACGGTTTATCATATCGCCCTCATACCACAAGCTGTCACATATATTCCACATGATTTCTGCAGTTCCTCAGTACACCTGACGCAGTCACTGTGGTATTAAAAAAATGTGCATCCCAGCATCAGACATATCAGACATGCACATTTTGGTCAACCAGATAGTAGAACAAGCTTTTGACAAAGACATCATGGTGGAATGCTTTAAGTTTTTTTTTTTATAATAAGAGGTTTTTGGACTATATGTTGTAATTAACTGGCCAGTGTCAGAATGTAGTGTCCTCTGAGTCAATAGGAGTTTTATTTCACAATACAGAGACAAATCCCTCATGAAAGATTCACACTGAATCCATTACAGGTGTTTGGCTGAGTGCTTTCACATCTCATCTTCTGCTTTATAGCCACAAACAGGCAGCGTGGATGAACATGCAACTTTGTGTAATTGCCAAATGTTTCCATTTACCGTACTCCATCAGACCGTATCACATTCAATCCACCTCCACCCCTTTTCCTTCATTTTCTCTCTTCATCAGCTGGTAAACAAAAGAACTGGCATCTTATGGCAATAATCACAAGCAGTGTCAGTTAACATCTGCATGAACTTTTCCACTTCATGTTTTTGATCTATTCCAGAAAGCATCTTGCATCTTCTCAGTGTAGAAGTTTGCATTCCTGATGTGCCCACAGTTAAACTTTGTGCAGCCAGGAAGTGGTTAGTTAGCATTACCACACCACAGTGTGTGCAAAACGAAGAGCCCAGTGGGTGTCGGTCTGCCTTTGTCTCGCGCCCTCTCCCTCCCTCCTCTCTGTCACACGCGCGCGCGCGCACGCACGCACGTGAGCACCTGCCTAAAAGCTGCGTCAGAAAAAAAAAAAAAAGCAGAATGAAAGAGTCAGCGGGTCGTGAGTGTGGAGGCAGAGCAGGCTTTGTGTGCTCGGTGGTCAGGCTGTCAGCCGTGTGTCCTCACCGGCTCATCACCTTGTTGATTTGTTTCACCATGAGCGCGCCAAACAAATCATTAGAAAACAGGTTGGTGCAATATTCTCCTCTAAGTTTGTGGACAAGTTCATTTTTGTTACACATAATATTTTGCATTCTTCTTTATTAATGTCGCTGTAATTTGTTGTAATATAATATAGTATAATGTATGTTTGTTTGCAGGTAACTTGGTATTTACTAATGATATTAAATCTTCTGCTGATAAGCTTATAGCTATATGTTTACTGAAGAGGAAACTTGACTCTGCTCACAGTTTAGCACCGGAAACTAACTCACTTGACACTTGTGTTAAGCAGACAGCCCACTGTTTGTGGAATAGAAGACAAGCTGCCCAGAAGGTGTCAGTGTAGTTTGTGTAAAAGGCTGCTGCTGCTGCTGAAGACGCTCATGGTCTTACAGCTGTGACTGTCTATAAGAGAAAACAGCTCACAAATTTGTGTCATCTAAACATCGTGTTTTTGCCTCTCAGCTCAGCCAAGGTCAAGTCCAGCTAGGGCGACATGAGTTGCTTTATAGAACAGGTTTATTTTTGAACCCTGGAGCACTGACATCATTAAAGAATTGTTTCCGTGCATATGCACTATGCCTCATGTGCAGTCATATTAAACTGAGATTTTTCCTTCTGACAGACATGGCTCCAAAAATAAGTTGGATAAGCTGTTAAAGGGGAGGAAAGGCACGTTTCCACTGCTGATCAAGGTAGGGGGACAGCTGTTCATTCCTGATAAATCATGTGTCAAAACTGACATTGTTTACTGAGTCTTTGACGCACAGTTTTTTTTTTCTTGTCAGCCCGACTGCTTCAGTATATCACTCTAAGTTATAGTGGTGGTCATGTTTTTGTGGGCCTCTAAGCAACCCTACACCCTGTGTTGATCTGCAGGCCATTAAATAAATGTTATTTAGGTGATTTTGTGCCCTCAGCAGAAGTGATTTATTAGGGAACATACTCGGCTTGTGATGTTCTTGGCCTGCACGTCTGAGAGAGGTGCCCTTTTCTTACTTGCAACCAACCCCGAGCCATTACAAAGCTATATGCTAGCACAAATGGAGAGATGTTCTCGTTAAAATGAGGTCCTCTGCTCTGACACCACCTGGGTTAACCCCGTCATCTCCTCTTCCTGCAAAGTTCCACAACTTTCAGCTCTGGCCTGCAAGGACACGTTCACGCAGCAGTGGACTGATTCACCCCCTCCCTTCCTGCGTGGAGGGATTAGAGCGTTCTGAAAGCCCCTCAGACCCCCCTCACTGAGCTCCTATAGGACCCTTTTCTACTTACTGCTGATTAAACTTTTAATACAGTTTGGACCTCTTTGCCACGAGGGTGGACAAACCAGTGGAGCAGGAATGACTGAATCCCTTTGATGTGAAACATTGTAAAGGACGCTGCTGCCCGTCTCACTCCTGGGCTCAGCGTTTATTCAGGCCCTGTTTATAACAGAGATGGTTTGATGAGGGAGTAGATGAATAGGGATGTAGTTTGGAAAATGGGACATAAAGGACATCAGGTTCATATAATAGAAATGAATGAATGGCTCCCTTTTCTGTGCGTGTGTGTTTTAATCGGCCATTGTCAGTAAAATATACTGGAGCATCCAAACCGAGCTCAGACTTTTTGTTATGTCTTCCATGTAGAGTTCTGCATCCTGCAGGGTGTGTTGGCCCAACTCTTTAATTCTTAATCCCATCATAGTCCTTTTATTTGCTTTGATCTCTGCACTTCAAAAAATACCCCTCACATAGATATTCTCATTAACTGACACTGGCAGTGCCAACAGGTTGTTGAGCCAAAAGACAGTCAAGATAAGAACGCTGAAAATCTTTGAAAATCGGAAAATTGGACAGAGCAGAATCTGAGGCATCGTTTGAAGCTGTTTGGGTTTATGCTGTGAGTGGACTCCACGCTCAGAGCGTCAGTTCAAAAGATTTTCTCTTTGTCTAAGTTAGGATATGAGTTGAGAGCATGTGCGTCATCGCAAAATACAGACGCAAGCAGCTGCTCTCAGCAGATGCACCATACCCCCTGAAGATGTGAAATGCCTGGAGACTGCAGCACGCTCTGTGTTTTCATGTTTGCAGCTTTAACATGATGTGACTCACTGCTGAAGTCCACCTTCAACATTGAAGTCTTCTTTTTATATCAGAAAGTGCTGCCAGATCCTTCCAGTGAAATGCTCATAGATGACCTCTGTTTGGGCGTTTGTCCACTCACTGAAGACCAAAGTATTAATAGTGCAGTAGGTCTGCAGCCCTGATGTGTTGGAGCATCTACGCAGGATTACACCTTCTGTCCAGGGATTTTAGTATATTCTAATTTCAGTGTTCTTGAAAGTTTTTCACCCAGTCTTACAACTGGGGCTGCAGCTGTTTTGTTACTGGTTAATCTGCCAGTTATTTTCTCAGTTGATCTATCAATAGTTCCAGAACACAAGGCGATGTCTTCAACAGTCCAAAACCCAAAGATATTCCATTTACTGTGATATAAAACACAGCTAATAGTCTCATTGTGGAATCTGGAACCAGAGATGTTGGTATTTGCCTGAAAAGATGATTTTAATGATTAATTGATCAATCAGTCAATCAATGCTGTTGATTCTTCACAGCCCCATACAAAAAATGTCTCTATATACCATTTTATGTACACTTGATGACCTTCTTTAGAGTATTGTTTATCAGGGCAGACCCATGCACCTGGCCCTGCCTCCACCACCGCACGCTGTAGAATAGGGAGTGTGCCTCCCCATTATTGTGATGAACCCTGCCCCGATAGGGTTTCTCATCACAGCTTTGTCCCTTGTTGACACCAGACCCCCCGAATTAAAGCCGGTCATTTGGAGAGAGAGAGCTCACTTCTGCTGAATGACACACTGATATCAGTGTCACTGAGCACAGGGTTCACGCTGACACTATACTTGTATGCATCAGTAGCTGCATATAAATGACATTATAACCATTATAAGCTTGCTTGCAATCCTTTCTAATTACCCCTTTGCTTATTTACTTCTGCATGTGTGTGCGGTCATGTGTGCAGTTTAAGTTGTGCCCACGCTTGCGAGCATTCATGTATGCAAACAGAAATGCCTCTGGCTTGTAGCCAGGGCCGTCACATGGCCCATGCTTCTCGCCATGTGAATCTCAATGCTTCTGTTTGCACCATAATAGACCCAGGCGTAGCAGCATCCTCTGTGCTGTGGATGACTGTTATCCCTCCCACTGGTCATGAGCAGTATTGGGCTTTTTATATACTGCAAAGGCTGAACCTGCTTGTGTTGCTATGTCACAGCAGCAGGTTTTCATGGTGAGGACGCGTTGTGGTGTGACTCCAGAGAGAACAGCTGGACCGAGACACTCCTCAAGTCTGATAAACATTAATTGGATTTGCAAAGAATGCTGGGTAAATAGCCACCCAGGGAGTTTTTGTTAATGTGTGCCTGGCATGGGTGCATGAAGTGTCTGTTTTCCTTTAACAGTGAGTCATGCAGTACAGAGCTGCTAAACAGGGTATGCCAACGTCCTTCCCCATCGCACCCTCTCCTTCCATCTCCATAGTCAGCGGCATTGTTGTGTAATAATGTGTGAGGTCTTATCTAAAATATTGTTATATAAGAGGATGGGGTTGTTGTTGCCTTCTCAGGCTCACTGACTCCCTCATAGATGATAGTATAACATAACACAAGACTTTATGGCTCGTTTTTTCTCTTTTTTATGGTATAAAGAACATTAGCACATTTTTCTTTTGTGAGATTTAGAAAAAAAGCAGATCAATCAGTTGTAATGATTTATTATATTACAAATGTTGAGACATGAAATTTTACAGGCAGAGTATAAAATAAATAAAAATGTGAAAGAAAATGGAGAAAATCAGCAAACCTTTAGAGCTTGTGTTGTGTTTTTAAAATGTTTAAGTTATTCAATAATTATTATTAATCATCGCTGATAATCATGTTACGTAATTATGATCACAATAATCAGGATCAGTCATTCGTGTGTTGGTCTCACAGGCTAGGCCGTGTCAGTATATACCTGTAGCATCTGCCAGTTCGGTAGATTACACCTGAGCCTTAGATAATAAAGCCATTAGACTCTAAGACGGGATCTCCTTTACAGACTCAATCTGTCCACTGTGTTTTGACGACATTGTGTGGAACAGTAGAGCCTCTTGTATTTGGCACCCAAAGACAACAAGCGTTCCAGCCCTCATTGTCCACAACTGCCACACGTGTCATCAGATTAAATCCCGCAATTTGCACTAATTGTTACAATTTGAAGGCAGTGCTTTGTCTGTGTCAATCTAGGTCGGACATGGGGTCTTTTGTATCCAGGTGGCGACAAAAGCGGATCACCTAGCGAGGTTGTTGTGGAAGGTGACAGGAGAGTTAGTGCTTATGGGGTCAAAAGAAGGGCTGACAACTCTCATCTTACCTGGGTGACAAAGCTCACGTCTGCCCATCACTTCAGTGGGAGCAAGGAGACAGGCAAAAGGTGTCTGAGGGCAGGGGGTGGGATACAGGCACTGATGGGATAAGCCATAACGTAGGTGGTTTTTGCATTGGCTGGAAACTTTGAAGAAAGTAAAAAGGAGGGGGTGGGGGGTGAATCCTAGGACAGTTAAAAATGGAAAACGAGATGTGGTGCTTTGCACTGTGTTGCCTAGAGATTTTGGTTCATTGGGAGAAACATCAGAGCCCTGTGAGGATAAGGTGTGTGGCCCCATAGCTGCCAGAAATGCCAGGCCATCATCACTCACGCAGCTCTGGCTGCACAAGCGCCTCTCCTCCATCCTCAGGCTCTCAGCCCTGGCAGGGCAGAGTCTGGGGCATTCAGGTCAACACCTGCAGCGCACATGATAGGGGCTAAAGCCTGCGGTATTGTCAGAATATTTAGCACTGAAACCTGTGACACACACACTTTGATGAGGAAGATCAGCTTACAGGCTCAAGGAATCTCATACACACACATGCACCTGTGCAGATTTTTACGTCACACCTGCCTCAACTCTCTCGCAAGTGGGCCAGTCATTTCATCCAATCGGCTATATTGAAAGAATGTGACGTCGTTTGGGGCGAGCACAGCAGAGCTGGCCATGGGGCCCTGGGTCAGGTCTCTCTCAAGGGATGGGAAGCAGCACATCTTAGATCAAAGAATGATTAATGAGGTAAGATTATAAGGCGCTGGCAATTTGGAGAGACAGAAAGCTGAATATGTTGCTCTGAAATGTAAAAGCCAGGATGTTTGTAGAGGTTGTGTAGGGAGCAGCCTGTTAACCTGTAGTTTTTTGAGATTTTCTCTTTGGATTTGAGCAAAACAACTTAAAGTAGTCTTGTAACTGGTCAGGACATCAGTGAACTTCTCATGGTATTACTATACCGACATACAATACTGCGCTTTTGTCATGGTCAGATATTGAAGGACTTAATGACAGTAAGAAGTTCATGTCTTCCTGTGCCAAATGTTTAGATTGTGTTTCTTTACTGTGGAGTTTTAGAAAGTGAGGACTTTTCTTATGATGACTACCAACATGAAAACCACTGTGCCATCGCCTCACCTGCATTTTCTAATATCTGACTTTAATGCCAGGATCATACATGCAGAAAGTGCTGCCTTTTTATTGACAAAATCATTTTCAGACAATTGGTTTGCAAAAATAAAACAAAAACATTTTCTGCTGCATCATGTTTCTTTGAAGGCTGCATTTCTGCACAAGATAAAAAGATGGGTGAAGAGATGGTGAGATAGCAAACGGTAGGAATAGAGTTTCTGTCTGAGTACTGACTGCTTTGAACTATAATGATGTCTGTGACAGAGATTTGTTTTTGGTGATACCGCTTTTCAGGAAAAGAAAATGAGGATTCCATCAAGTTGTTTTCGTGCTGGGGCACAGGATTAGTTAAGAGGTCTGTATTTTACACTAGACTCAACAGTGAGGGATTAATTTTTCAGACGCACATTTGGGGAAATGGTAAAAGGTTATTGTTTATTCCACCACCATGGTCCAGTCATCTGCTAAACAAGGCCAGGGAACGCGACCTGTGGCCCAATTCTGGCATTTTCTGTGACAGTCTGAGTCAGTGTCTGGTAGAGAAGACAGACAGGAAGCTCTCGCGTGTCTGCTTGTGATTATTACAGTACATGAAATGATGTGTCCTGTATTATGGAGCATGAAAGGATTATGTGTACTCTGTGAATGTAGGTGGTCTCGATGAGCTGGCACAGTTGACAGAAATATGAAGCAGTAGGTCATCCTCCACGTCCATCAATCGCCCCATACAAACACATGCACAAATGCACAAATGTAGTTATAAAGTATGGGGAGATGCATCCACTGTAGGTCAGTGTATGAAGCAGAAACAATGCCAGTGTACACAGAGGTTATTACATTTAAAGGATTAAGATAAAATAAAGACATAATTCAGTGTTAGTGATTGACTTTTAGCAGAATTATATTGTGGAAATTACTCATTAAGTATTATTAATGTTATTATCAGTTGTCCAAATGAATGATTCCATGAAAGCAGTGATAAAAAAAACTTTTTGTTGTGCATACATGAAGACTTTAGTGTGTGATTTTACATACATTTGCCATATTGAGATACAGTTTATATTGAGATCAGTGTAATGCAAAACAATGTAACGTGTTACAAAGTAATGCCAAACATTGTGGAATTACAGTAACAATAACTAAAAGCTAGTTACTTTTTCAAATGAAATAATGCAAATGAATCCAAGTACTTACATTTAAATGGACTCATTACTCGTTGCTTTTGTCTATCATGAAAATAGGCAGACATCTGCGGAAGATAACAGACAAAAGCAGCCTGTTCCCCAGATTTTCCTGTTTATGATCTAACTTCGTCTGACCTTATGGTTGCGCACGTCCACTTCAGGCAATGTGAGCTTGCTTTTCATCATGGTTATTGCTAATATAAACTGAAGAACTTCGGGTCCTCAAATATAATTATTCATCACCTACTTCAACAGAGATTGGTTATGTTCATCCAGTATGGTGTGGCTGCTTACAGGTAGGAACACTAGGCATTACTGATGAGATACATCACTATTGGATGAATACAGTAATAATGTAATGATAATGTTTAGGGCTGCAGCTAAAGATTATTTTATTATTGATTGTTTTCTCAATTTATCAACTAATCGTTTCAACAATATGGTCATCAAACCCTGCTTGATTGCTCGTAGCAACGGTTTAAAATAACCTACATTTTCAATTGTTTTTACAATTTTTTGTCACAGTTAGGAGTGAGTCACCACATTTATTTTGCAGCTACAGTATTTGTCATCAAGACACACCAACTCGCCATCACCCTCTGCTCTAACACAGTAGCTACATGTATAAATCGCTGATACTCACCATGTGTAGGCCCTATTTATGTTACAGCAGTACAGAATGTTCCCAACTAACGCTGCGCAGCAAACGTATAGTTCAAAGAAGGGCTGTGACTGATGCATCAGACCACTTAGACCCTGAGAGAGCTTCGCTGTAATCAAACACTGGCCTGCTTCACAGCTGTTGAACACAAGATGAATTAAGGAGCTTATTTTTTTGTCTCACCCTCTTCACCACAGAGGAGTGAGCCTCTTCACTTGCCTAATGAGACTGGGCCTGACCTGAGATCTGCTTAATTTTCAGATATGTCCACATCTACAATCACACACAATCACTCAGTCCTTTTGATACAGAATGAGGATAATCAGGAAAGCATTCAGAATTTGATTGTAATTACTTTACAGTAATAACAGCTTATTGACTGCTCTTTTGTTGCACTGACTGTGTGCTAGTTGTTCATCAGCTCTGATTGTTACGGTAGCTGTAGCAGTCGCTCAAATATGAACCCCTTGTGGGATCAAAACCACCTGCCATTCACTTAAGAACCTATTTATAGCAATGGTTTCAGTTTTGGAAAGAATATTCATTTCCACAAGTGGTTAAACGCACAGCAAACTGACCTCAACCACCACTTCATGTCATATGTGATTAAAGGGAAGTGTTCCTTTAAGCCCGCTGAGCTTCCATTCCTAGATAGCTGGATGAAAGACTGAGGGCACATCTCCACAAACACTCTGTCAATCTGCAAGTCTTTGCTGACCAATTTCTGCTGCCAAGTGCCATTAACATGTCTCCTGTAAGTCACAATTGAGCCTATAATTGCCCATATGTCTGTTAGTGTGTCTAACTGTATGCTCTTGTGTCAACTTGTGAACTTGACCCATATCTCACATGGTGACACGCTGTCACTGAGAAGCCTGCCGCGGGTCTAAAACTGTAGATGCTGCAGTCCAGGTGCCAGCCAGGTCAAACTGCCCACACTCCTCTCTGCCAAATGAAAGAAGACTGTCAATGTCTGTTTTGGCTGGCAACTCACCTCACTTCAGTTTGCTTCATCTGGCACCTGGCAGCGATTAGCTAGAGCCCAACAGAATGTAAGGCACTGGGTTATAGTCCTCCAAGAGTAATTTGGCCCTGCTGTGACTGAGTCTCATCTGGCCTGGTGCAGCCTGTCCAACCACCTGCTGTTCATTCTATCCAGGTCTGACCTGATGGTTTAAAGACATGGGAAAGATGTGGACCTGAGAGGCAAACAACTTGACTCTGTTATAGTTGGGTTTAAAGCCATAGGTTGAATATTATAAATGCAAACCCAAAGATGTGTTGCAAGAAAAGAGACACCATTATACCATTATGTTTCGTATAAGCATCGAGACTGACTGACAGGGCAGTAATGAAATACAGTAGCCTTGTGCTTCATGCTACAGAAATAGCACATGTTTCCTGTCACCAAAACAAGGTGATTTACAGATTTTATTTTTGGTAAGGGGGCAGAGCTCATGTGAGCAAATATACTTGTAGTCGCTAGGAGAACGTGTCCTTTGGTATGCAAACATCGAAACTGAAATGCTGCACTGTAACCTTCCTAATGACTCCAGGTTAAACAGAAAGTTGGTACTTTATAGTCTTTTAGTCTCAAGTATATCATTTAATCATCAACAGTGAATAAAGAGGTAAAGAGAAGTAATTACAGCACTTGTTCCCCTATGACTACATGCAGTATAAAGCTCATTCTCAGCCTCTGTGTCCTGCTGTGGACTCTACAGTTCCCTGCTGCGGTGTGCAGCAGGCAGGAGGCCAGCGGCAGCAGGAGTGTGGTGGGATAAGCTTTCACCTACGCGCTGTTTGTCAGCAAGACTGCAGCAGCCCCACAGAGGGTTGTGGCAGAAGCAAAGCAGGTGGAGAACGGTAAAGAGATGGAGGGGGTGGAGGTCGGGGGGTGACAGCCCCGCCGTCTTTGTCTCCAAGATACAAAGGCAAGAGAGAAAAGTTGCAGGCGTCTGTTGAAGCCCATGGGAGGCCCATTAGAGCTGCACCACCTCCCCGTCTGACTTCCTCAGCCCCATGAAGAGCCCACCTGGGAGGATCATGGGATCTGTATCTACAGTACCCCTCTCTTTCTCTCAAGTCCCACAACCCCCCTCCCACCCCTGCCCTTCTCCCAGTATGCACTCCCAGAGGCCTGTTTTACAGGAAGCTAAGTGCCAGGCCCCTGCTGCTGTGTCTCCGGCTCAGGATGGGTCCCTTGTTGAGTCCCATCCATACGTCACTGGCAGCGGCAAAAACAGAGAGCACTCCCTCACCGATTATAGCAACAGCACAAAGCAACAGCATCCTCTCACTGTCTGTCTGCAGCCTGCCTCACCACACTGTCTGTATCCCGGAGCAGACAAAAATAGTTTGGATGAACCCGACGAGGAAGAAAGCAGAAGATAACCGTGGTCTGGAGCAACCAGAATGTGGCCTTGTATGATTAAATGTCCAGAGTGTGGGAGAGAGTCATGACGAAGCACAGGAAGTTCTCCATTAAGAAGTCATTCATATTTTCAGGATTTGTACGCGTCGAAAGAAGGCAAAGGAAAGACAACGTAAGTGAATTTCATAGCATCAAAGTTCTGTTAACTTCAAGAAGAATTTTATTTTGGCAAGTGGACTCAAGGAGCAACATCCTGACTCACTGTTTTTAAACTAAAAGCAGCAGGAAGTGCAGGCCTGGCATCATCGTCATCATCCTTCATTTAGCTTCTGAGGCTGTCTTATCTGATCTCTGACCAGCCGGGTAACTACCTCCCCTCTGGCTGGAAAAGATATCTGGAGGCTGAGGTGGGCTTCAGGGTGTGGTCGTGGCAGCATGGGGGAGATGTGCTATGTGGGAAGACGGGACCTCACCCGCCTGCTGTGGTTTTAGCCTCCTCCAGGGCTGCTGCTGGGGCAGGAACAGGAGGGTCCAACCTGAGGTATGTTTGGAGGCAACTGAGGCAAGATGAGACGTCAGACTGTGTGATCTGCCTGCATGCCCACACTCACACTCTTTCTTTCTCCCTCCTTTCTTTTTCATTTCCTGCTCCTGCGCTTAAGTCTCAGTTTTTTACTGGTAGCACAGTCCTCTTTGTGTTGACATGCATACACAAACTGTGATGCTTTGTTTCACGAATCTTTGGTTGTCATGGTGAGTTATGTATACTGTATCTGCATTGTTTTGCTTCAGTTGCTCCTCATCACCAGTGCGTTGTCACCTGGGTGACAAAATGGATACAGCTTAGTGACTCTCCCAGGTGAGCAGTGGCGAGGTTTACTGTGGCTGACTTGCAGTTTGATTATGTATTTCATCTCTGCTGCATACTGAAGATACTGTATAACAGCTCAGAGCTAGAGCATCACATGCGCCTCGTTTTCTCTACATGGTTCAATATTAAAGGAATGGCTTAATAGGTTGGGAACATACAATGAATTGTTTTTTTACTCAGAGTTAAAGGAGAGGGTTAACTGGCATGAAACCAGTGGAGACTCCAGGAAATTACTGAGCCCAACCAAGAAACAGCCCCTGTAAAATGTTGGTTCTTTGGTTGTTGGTTGGTTTGGTTAACAATGGACAGAGTCAGGCTCTCTGTTTCCCTGTTTCCAGTCTTTATGCTAATCTAACCAGCTGCTAGCTATAGCTTCATATTTAGCATACAGACATGATAGTGATATTAATCTAACTCCTGATAAGAAAGTGAATTCACTATCATATTCACTTTTTTCCTCTTGTGCAGCAGTGATTAAATGAAACACAAAGAAATGTGGGACTTTGCTCTGGTTGTAATCTACTTTGTATAAGATGAACTCCCCCTGCTGCAGACCGTGTCGTGATTATCAGGCCAGATTTAAAAGAGCCTCTCTCTTCTGAGAGTGTCCCCTGTCTCCCTCTTGTTCCTTCTCTACCTTAGACACGGCTTCAGCGATTTGGCGTTATGATTATTTACTGTTTTTAATGTATGGTTATCTCTTAAATGCAACAACAGCTTGGGGAATAGATTAGGAGAGTGCAAGGATGTAATAAGGAGGGCAGGGGCAGCTTCCTCGATAGTTCATCTCATCTCATCCGGTCCCAAGGCTCAGACTGATTACTGAAGTGGCCACTGCTGTTGCATAACAGCTGTCATCTAATCATATTCATCTCCTGTACCGGTTCCGGACTCTTCATCACATGGAGCCGGTGAGTTGTTTCCTCTCCTGCAGTGTGGATTTGTCATTGGAAAACAAATAGTGACACAGTGTTAGTGCTGTAATGTCTGGTCTTTTGTTACAAGATATTATTTCACGTATCAGGGGAACACCTTGTGACTCTTTACATGGATGAAGTGAAGTTTTAGGATATTTTGCTGCCTTATGAGTTGAGAAAATCCTGAGGTCAACTTTGTTGTATGACTCAAGAAAATAGAGCAGTCAATTAAAAAAATACAGGCATTTTTCTTTGTTTCATTCTGCCAATTAAACATTTCACAGATGACTTCCTCCTCCTTCTGTCGATACTGGCCTTGTGTTGGCTCTTGTAACAGTTGTGTTGCCATTTTGACCAGGACTGTTGTAGGAGATGAGATTTAGATCTCAAGAGACCATGCTGGTTTAATGAAAGTTTGAATGATGAAGAGTTTATTTGCAGTGAACCAGACCTGTGTGTTGACACGAGTAGCTGCCTTTGCTTTGTCTGTTTTTGCATTTTTTTTTAATTCTTATAAGAGGTCCTGGAAAACTGGAGAAATTGTTATTTAGTTATTGTTTTTGTTATTTAGCACAAAATCTAAAAGTCTAAAATTTTCCAAGTTTGGGAGCCCCTTGTCCAAATAGTAGCTGACTAAAGTGAAAAGAGGCAATAAAGGAATTCTATAAGGCAGCCTGTTTAATATCTTTTAAGGCTATTTAACATTTGTTTTTTAAACAACCCAAAATCTGTAAACCTGGTGATATAATATAATTTGTTTCAAATGCATCCAAACTTGAACACTATCTTGGATACTTTGTTGAATGATCCATCTTATATCGTTTTTCTCTCGGTACGCAGCTCATTCCTGCACTCTAGCACTTGAAATAAACGAGAATTCGTTGGAAACAAGTGATTTTTTTTAGTTGTTTCCACTTGACGTCGGAAAGAGGAGATTTCCAGAAAGACAGTGAGACTGCACGACGCGTTTTGACAGTGGAGACCATCTCTGGAACTCAGGTTGAGAGCGAACAGGCTACATAACACACTGTAAATTGAGTGAGCCACTGCGTGCGTGCGTCGGTGTAACCACAGCGTCGGTGTTGGAGAGCGCATCAGTCACACAGCGTGGTGTAGGTGGACGACAGCAAACGGATAAAAACAATCTATATCGGGACAGCCCCAGCTGTCAGCCGCAGAAACCTGAACAGGTGGCCCCTGTGTCTTAGCAGTACGCGTCAAGGCGCAGAGACCCTCAACAGCTTGCTTCGCTCGCTAATCTCTCTGACGACAGCGCATTTACCCCTCGCGCGTAAAACCAGGAGTGCGGCAGGTTAGGGTCGGTGGATCTGATCAGTCATCAGCGTCGTACTCACCTCTGTCGATTCACTTCTCTTCACGAAGTTGGAAAGTGTGTTTTGGCTTTGAGGCTGGACTGACAAGAGTTGGATACAATGACTCTTTGTTGGAATTTATAATCTCTCTTCTGTCTTTGGATTGTCAAGCAGCTGTTGAGACCGACGCTGATAACGCAGCATGTTGCCAGAAATAAATAACAAGGTGAGCACTTTGACTTGTTAGCAAGTTGGTTGGTTGGTTGTTGAAATAGCAGTTTCCTGTGTTACTGTGGTTTGATGTAAAGACAGTTTATGGTCAGAGTGCCACTGTGATTTTCTAATAATGGCTGCTCAGCTAATCAGGGAGAGAGTTTTTATTATTATTGCCATATTTTATCTCCCATAGTATCACTTTGATATTCTTCTAGTGTGAACTTACAGATATCCTATATTTGCTTTTGCATGGAATAGCAAGTTCTTTTGCCCAGATACAGGGCTTCATTCCAGGCTAGCTCCATTTTGGGAAAACCCCTCCACAGGTATGCTTTTACAGAGATTAACTCAAATAAAAAGCATTTACTGTACATTTTTCCATTTGTCTTTATTGATCCATGCCAGGAATGTGAGGTTATTCTCACTCCTCCTCTAGAAGTTCTCCCACTTTGAATGCTTATTTTTTTTAGTCCGCCCCCTTTCTCCTGACCACATGCCAAGTTATGATGAAAAATCTGATCCATTTCTATTTCAGTCGTTGTTTAGCCTACTTATTTCAGTGTTTGTTGTGCTGACAGATTCTGTAAGTCTATATGTGTTCTGGTGTATTCTTCACACCTTATATGGAAGCCGATATAAATTTAACCCTTGCTGTTTTTGGATCATAAAAGCATTTCGCCGAGCTTGGTAACAGAAGTTAGAAGTACAGCAATATCTGCTTTGATAAACTAATTGTGCTCACAATGAACAGTCATTTTGATCACATGGATTGGTCAGTTAGTACGCTTCCCTCACATCCCTCCCTGTGGTCACATTTGATGCTAACAAGAAGCATCAATGAAAATGATAGGGCAGTGTGGTTATCCATTGAAAAATGCAAGTCTGACAGCTGATAGTGCGAGTGAGCACAGTTTTACAGTTTGTTGATGTTTAGCCTTGGTTACTGCTGGTTTTGTTGCTTTGCTGACCCTCTGACCAACTGACCCTGGGGGATTGAACCTTAATGAGCCAAAGCTGCTCTCACACACCTGCTGGTGGGACCCCCAGCAAAAACCTCCAGATGCAGAGTTGGCATTGCTCTTAACTTGTTCTCTTGTCTTCACTTCTATTTATGTGTCTGTATTTAAACTCACTAGCACATTGAGAACAAATGCCTGCTGTCATGCATGCTTCATTTGTGCCAAGTGTAAATCAACTGACAGTATTTAGATGCACAGAAAAGGCAATTCACACCATTATCCAATGAGCTTATAGCCGACTCTGTGTTGAGGTCATATGTCTTTTGCTTTCTTGTGCAACCCTGAAAAGACAGAGACCAACTCATATATATGTGTGTCTGTGTGTGTGTGAAATGTGTGCATTAACATCGTCATTATTGCCCAAACAAGGCCACCTGGATTGTGATTATGGTTACTTTCTGTACTTCAGATACAGACAACTCCTCGTCACAGTAGAATAAAATGTCACAGCCGCTATTTTTTTGGTGCTTGGGCATATGTCGTGATGTCACCGGGTTTCCACTGGCTCAGTGCTCATTAGCCAGGCTTACAGCAGACTGTTACAGGTGATGTTTTTTAGAAGCCAACCTGCCTCGTTGGCCTACATGGCTCCTGCTGTCACACACTGCGCTCCTGAGATTGTAACATGACTACATTATTGTATCGCACCCTTCTTTGGCTACACGCTGTTTGTCCTACTGAAGGACTTTATCAACTTTAATGAGAAGAGCAAACCCAGCGAGTGTTTTCACTCATTTCCTTTTATTCAGTGACTGGCGACACTCAGAAGTTTGTAAAGCGGAGTGAAAAGGTCCATTCAGTGTCTCATCCTGCTCTTTTCTGGTTGAGATGAGTCAGTTCAGCTCCTCCTGGGCAATAAAGTTCACACAGATCTGATGTTGCTTCTGCTTTTCAGTCAGTAATAAAGGTTGACATTATTATTGGGAAGCTGTTTCCTATCCACCACCTGTGGATAACACCCCACACAGCCTGTCTCATCCCCTCCCTCCCTCCTTTCCTAACTGCCGGGCTAGCAGAGTGAGTTTAGCACGTAGAATATCCACATATGAGGCTAAGCTCTATTTCGCCCATATGGTGTCGCCCAACACAGACGCACGCTCACCCCCTGATTAATAAGGCACGTGTAAGCTGGCATGGTGTCAGAAAGAAGCATGCAGAATCATCCCAAACATGCCTGGGGCTTGATTTTTTAATTTTTTATTTATTTCATTTAGTGAATATCCTGAACTCACTTTAATACAACATTCATTGCTTCTCCATAACACACTGAGGCAAGTGGATCTCCAGTTTGCACAGGTTTGGAGGCACGTGTACATCCATTACCAGACACAGGGATGTGTACATGTGCATACACCTGCACAAACCAGCGGGTAAACTAAAGGCTGCTAGATGGTTGTTGCTGGGTTTTTTTGCTAAAGTAATCTATTTTAGGATCATAGCGCATTATTTCTGCCAGTCTGGCTGAGGCAGCCCCACAGTCTGTGTGTTTCTGAAGAGACTAGAGGATTGGCATGAACACAAGGAGCTATTTCACTGTTTTTTAACACGATGGCTTTAATCTCTGTTGGTGTAAAATAATTCCTAAATCTGACTTTGGAGAAGATGTTGTTATGCATTGTGCTATATGTAAAATCATTGCGGAGGAGAAATATGGTTACCTACAGAAGTAAAAAAAAAAATGTGTGTATGACTGCACATGTTTTTTTGTTTTTTTTTTCTCATCTTGTAGTGTATGTTATGAATTGCTCTCATTCCTCCCACAGACGTCACGACCAGAGGCCTTCCCTCACCCTCACAGACTCCCAGCAGAAGGCAACCGCCTTGGAACAAACCGGCCCTGCTCACAGGCAAGTACTTCCCCTCCACAAGATGCTGTAGCAGCTGACCAGGGCCCGAGACGTGTGTCAACAAAGCCGTCTTTTACCTCGGTGTTTAAATTACTGGAGGTGTACTTGAAATATTTAAAAGCACTGCTCAAGAGAAAATACTCCTCCTTTTTCCACAATTCAGGTCATCTAAATTGGCATTTATTTACACATCAGATCTTAAAAAAAACTATGGGATGTGACTGCACACATCTGTCTGCACATATGTGGTTATGTGGTGTAACGTGTCACAGATTTCCATTGATATAGTGCAGCTTACTGAAGCAGCATGCCCTCCAGTTATGTACAGGCACATAACTGTGTTTACTTCCTCTGCCTGTTGTGGCAGGTGCCTGCAACTATATTTAGCCCTATCTCTATGCGTCATACCCAAGTTGGCAGATCCTGCAGCAGCTCATAACACGTGAGATGAAAAATCAGAGCTATCTACTGTATAGATGGGAAAGCTTTTTTTTCCTGGAGTGCTGGTAATAATTAATACAAGAGAATGCATCATGTTGTTGATACAGCACATTGCTAAAGGTTACATGATAGCATGCAGGACGTAGGGACAGCTGTTTTGTGAGCGGAACCGCAGCTCTTACATTTATACAGTAAATCCCACTTGACACACAAACACTTCTGTAGGATGTATCTTTTTTTTTTTCCCAGAGAACTGGGCATAGGACAGAGGTCTAATTTTGCCCATCATCGCCAGCCTGTCGAGGCTGTGACACATGTAATCATGCTCTCAGAGCAAGCCGGATGGCAGTCAGAGAAAAGCAGGTTGCTGCTCTTCACCTCCCCCACAGAGCCACCTCAGACACACTCTGTCAGGGCCCAGTCTCACAGGCTTTGTCCCCATTTCACTCTCACCCTGATCAGTAATTCCAGCCGCTACCTGCTGGGGTCCTGGTGACCTGAGCCTCCACAAACCAAATGCACGTGAAAGAGATGCAGACCGCTAGTCGAGAACACAAATCGAATCTGACGAGGCGCAGCCCGACACAAACACATACTCATGAAATTTGAGCGAGGCTGTAACAAGCTTGTAGCTACAGCTTCAAAAGAATAATACATTTAAACTTGCTGACCCAGTATTTGTCTAA
This sequence comes from Chaetodon trifasciatus, assembly GCA_037975065.1. Taxonomy (NCBI): domain Eukaryota; kingdom Metazoa; phylum Chordata; class Actinopteri; order Chaetodontiformes; family Chaetodontidae; genus Chaetodon; species Chaetodon trifasciatus. Next base: position 4,683,206 of record JBBMOE010000030.1, read on the forward strand.
GTATGCTGTTCAGTATGTGTTCTTCTGTTGTAAGTGTGATGTATTCTCTATAGGAAAAGATCCTAAAAGCCTTCTAGCTGTGGAGGTTGGCCAATTTCTTTGATGGTTTTCCTAAATATGCTCACTTTTTGTCAATTAGACCACAGTCTGACTTGATCAAAGTCCCAGTCTTCTGCTATAAATTTTAAGCTTTTGGAGTTTTACAAATCTGAATTAAATATCTTCTTTCCTCTATAATCTGACACTATTTTATTTTTGTCTTTTTTTGGTGTTTTCTTTATGTAGTGTTGTTTCTAAAGTCTTTATTGAAGGCAGTAAAATGAAAACAGTTCCTCTGATTTACAGAAGTTTGGCCCTGGTGTCGGGACCTTGCCTCAGCTTGAGCCACCGGTGGTCCAAGTGATGGTCAGCAATGCCAAAAACCAACAGCAGCAGTCGGACAACATCCTGCCCCAAATTGCCAACAAAGGGGGCCAAAACAACTACCAGACACACCCGGTGAGGCTCTCATGCACTGGCAGCATGTAATATCCAATAGCTAGTTTTGTGTCTCATTATGCTTCTGATGGGAGGAAAAAGATTGGAGAATCACTATTTCTCCAAAGGAGCTTATGTAACCTGAAAAAGCAGAGTAGTTTCAGGGACAAGGCTCTCTATGAACACATTATGAGTGTCACACCGTTGTAACTTCATCTTTTCTATGTGCACAGGATGAGAGGCCAAAGCCCACCCAGCAGTTCGCCATGCGCTTTGGTGCAGCAATGGATAAAGTGTCAGTCACCCGAAACTCCAAGATTTTCGGCAACAAGGTGGAGAAAGAGAAGTCATATGAGGGACAAAGGTTACCCATGTCCCCCATCGGTATGTCTTTATGGCAACAAATAAAATACAGCAGAGTTAGAAAGGCACAGATGCATTATTTCACATATGTAATCTTTGGAGGGTGTTCCAACACAAACATGTGACTAAACAACTCTAAAAATTGACTCTACTGATGCAATAAAAATAGCATGCTAGCACTGAAGTCAATTTCACAATCCTCTGCTCTTGGCAGAGGTAAACTCAATGTAAAAGTGACTCATCCTGTCCTCCTCCTCTTACTTCCTGCTGCAGAAGCACTGAAGAACTTCCAGGAGCGGCTGACAGATTTTGAACAGGAGGAAATCATGGACTACGCAGAGATCTGGTTCATGGGTCTGGGCTCTCAGAAGATCGAGGGTGCCCAAGGCACCCCACAGAACTCTGGATATGATGACGAGCACGGAAGCTACATCAGGGTAATAGATGGATAGATGTGGTTATTCTAGGATTCACCCCATTATACCTCATGTAACTCTTTATTGCTGACCATTTTATTGCAGTACAGTCCAGGTTTTAGTTCATGTCAGTATTGTATGAAATAAACTTGAAGACTTGAGACTGTAAAAAATGTTTGAGATGGGTATTGCAATGAAATTATGTTATTGCTATTGTGTGGTTAAGCAGTTACAAGCAGAGGCTTCTGAGAAAATTCTTCTTTGTCACTTATGGGAAGTCATTTTGAATTATTGTGGGCAAAACAAGCATACAAACATTAAGCAAGCATCATGAAAATGATAAATATGAACATCTTGTACTAAAAAGGTTGCTGTTGTGCAGTCAGCTCCTGTGGATGTTAACATTTCCCAGAGGCACTTGAATGCACCTTTTCTAAACAGTCCAAGCTTTGACAAAAAAGCAGTAAAAAAATAAATGAAATAAAACATCACAGATAACATTTGTTATTCAGAGTTCATGTCAGCCCTATTTAAGAGTCCATCCACATGTGTGCACTTGTGTAGAAACATGAAACTTAAATAAATTCAATTTAAATTCAATTTAAATTACATTAAAGTAAGAAGATACGATGAAATGTAAAGACACAATGTTAGTTCTCATTTCACACACTCTTAAACACACAGATATGGAGGCTTTCCAGCGACCTAAGCTGAACTGTACGTGACCAGATGCCTTCATATGACCTTAATCCAGCAGCAGCAGACATGAACCCACCAGTCTGCTGGACTGACTTCATTGTTGAATTATGTTTACAATAAGCTGAACTGAGGTCATGAAAACCCGTCCCAACAGGCTTAACTGTCTTGTATAAACCAGGTTACTGACAGGCAGTTGTGGCAGTATGTAATAAATGGGCTGTTTAAGGCTGACTGACTGACCATTCTGTAGACCTTTATACATCTACTGAGACTCATCTCACTGTCACAGGCTTGAACTGACAGTTACAGCAAAACCAGATGGTACAGTATCTGCCAGCACAGTCAATACTGTAGCTGTTCTGCACACAGCAGATCAGTTCTGTAGTTCAGTAAATTTCAGTGTTTTGATTTATTCATGTGGTTCATTTTGCTGGTAGGGTTAGGGTTAGGGTTAGATATTTTTATGTCAGTAAAAGCATACAGTATAGTATAATAATAATATAATCATAGTGAAGTCTACTCAAATATTCACAGTCCTTCCTTCTGCTTTTCCAGGTGCTGCACGACCACATTGGCTACAGGTTTGAAGTGCTTGAAGTGATTGGGAAAGGCTCCTTTGGGCAGGTCCTGAAATGTCTGGACCACAAGAACAATGAACTTGTAGCCATTAAAATGATACGTAATAAGAAAAGGTACATGTGAACCCAAACATTTCACTCTGATGCATCTCACTCTTTTCATTCCTTTCTTTTCTTTTCTTGATTGATTTGACTGAACCTTTTCTGGAAAAGCTCTTCAACTTACTCATCATCATTTGACACTGTTGCATTCGAATTACAGTAAACTTCACTAAACACTCTATCGAAAGAGTTATTTGTCACATCAAGGAGTCAACTTTTGGCATTCATTTGAGATGTGATACCCCGTTGTGAGGTTTTCCCACATGTCTGCACCAGGATCATTTTACATGTTAGGAGTCTGCCAAATTGTTGAGAGCCTGATTTAGCACGATAGAAGTCGGCACCTCGTGGTGTTATCTTACCTGTCCTTCCTCGCTGTGGATCACAGTGGCAGTGACTGCTCGAGCCCTGTTGGTTAGATGCAGGAGCCATCGGGTCTTACCACTTCAATAATGCAGAAAACAAAATGGGTGCAAACTGCCACAGCAGAACCTCGGGAGAACTTTGAGCAGTGTTTGCCGATCTTATCTCTGCTGGGAGAGGATCAGGAATCACTGACATTAAGAAATATCCACCTCTATCGGAGAACACTGACAGCAAAAATGTACATGTAGTATATCAAGAGTTTGCGAAGAGTCCTCGTATTTATCAGCAAAGCAACCTGAAAAAGCAGTTTCCTACATCCAGCTAACTACTCTGGTTATTTAATTGGCTTCAAAGGAGGCTTAATGTTCGCACAGTCCCACTATATTAAATACACCAACATTGCTCTAGCGTGGAGCTTTGTAATAGTTGCTATTAGCCACATTAGCCACAGAATGTGCTAATGCTAAATTCAACAGGCTAACCAGTTAACCTGCTTTGCATTGGCCTTTAAAGCTGCCCGAACGAAAATGATTCACGCACACGTATGGACTAAGGGTTTTCCAGTGGTTGTGATTGTGGGGACATTTCCATCAAGTTGATCCACTGGGTCTGCACTTCCTCGGTTGGTGGGAGTAGAAGGAGACTTTCGTGTTGGTTCTTGTAACCAGCAACAGAGAAACTGGCACGCATTGCTCGTAATGTTACCTTCACATCTTCATGTTACCAGAGTCGGCGTTATAGTGAGGAAAATAGTAGCTGCTGGATGTAACTCCGGTTCTATGAGTATGTGCGTAGCCTTCTGCATGTTTTTGCAGCCACAGTAAAGCACATTACTTTTAATATGATAAAATATTTGTCACTGTAATGACGGTATTGCAAAATCCATGTCAAGGGAGAACATGACACCAGTGACGAAACCAGTATACCGCCCGCCCCCACTATCTATTACTGTCAGAATTTAACATTCATAACTTGCATACATAAATATATTTATTCAGGTTGTGCTATATGTGGACATTCAGAAATAAATGATGTTGAAATCACTTGTGTCAGTATCTTAACACTTCCTGTGAATCTGCAGGTTTCATCACCAAGCTCTGGTTGAGCTGAAGATCCTGGACGTAATAAAGAGGAAAGACAAGGACAACCTTCACAACGTCATCCACATGAAGGAGTACTTCTACTTCCGCAATCACCTTTGCATCTCCTTTGAGCTTCTCGGGTTAGTACGCTCACTCGTACTCTGCATGCAAGCAAGCAGACTTGCATGTGCAGAAGTTAGTCTTACAGTAGACTATAAAGACATGACTGAATAATTCATCTATTAATCAAAGGTATTAAAGGTGAGCCACCTTTCCCCAGGTACAACAGCAGGGTTAGATTACTGTACTGTCTTCTTAGAAGGCACTTCTCACTTGTCTCTATTCATTACTTCTAATGTTATGTGACTGCAGTCAATCAGAAGTTAAGTGATCACCTGTGTACCTTAAGCCATCTGTGTTTTAGTGTGGATTGCTACTGATATCTATTTGAGGGGAGATAGTTTTGTGTATCACTCTGGCTGAATGACCTTTAGAGGACGTCTTGCACTGCCACCTTGTCTAACATTACTGTCACTGAATCCTTTAGTTAAGGCCTTGATTGGGGCCCTATCTCTTACCCCTTCTTGCTTCATGGTGTGAAAGCTCCTGTTACACAGTCTTAAGAAGTTTGTGCTTATCATAAGTAGCAGGAAATAGCACGAGGACACACTCTGAATGTGAGCACAATCACAGATTATTTCCAAATATGCACTGGGCAGTCAGCAGAGGTTTTACAACACAAGTAATGTGAAGTGTAGGGTGACATCAAACTTAGCAGCCCTCCTTTTTCAGAGAGTTTATTTGAGAAACATGAAGTCCTTAATGTTGGTGCATCCTTTAGAAATGGATCCATATTGAGCTCACTCTTCTATGTTTTCCCTAGTCCTGTATGAACAATGTGCACAGATAGAAACAAAAGGCGAGACAAAAAGAGATAAAAGGGCAATAAATCCAGCTTTATAACAACATTATGAACTAACCACACGTCTCACTTTGTTTCTGTTTTCAGGGTGAACTTGTACGAGCTCATCAAAAAAAACAACTTCCAGGGCTTTAGCCTTGCACTCATCCGTCGCTTCGCCCATGCTCTTCTCAGGTGCCTGCAGATGCTGCACAGGGAGAAGATTATCCACTGTGACCTCAAACCGGTACTGACTTTAAAGTTTCTGTAGTACCTGGACTTACTTTGGAGATTTAGACCATGAGATATGATTTAAAATACAGTGATGTCAACAAAACCTGGTGTGGACCACACCTTTACACAGAATCACTGTACACTGTCGATGATTATTCTGCTAGATTCCCGAGAACAATCGCAGGGATCTTGCTCCACCTTGAGGAGCAGTGTAATATTACAGCGTGTAAGAACGTTTTTCTTCGACATCCAAACAGGAGAACATCCTTCTGTCTCAGAGAGGGCCAGGGAACATCAAGGTGGTTGACTTTGGATCAAGCTGTTATGAACAACAAAGGGGTAAGAGCATGACACCCAATTCAGAGAATATGTAAGAAAACTATTTTACCATGTCGGGACATTCAAAGGAATGGCCGGGCCTCTTCCAGAGAACATAAGACGTGCATCCCTATCTGAGGAACTTCTGTCCCTCATGGCCTCTTTTTCCGTTTCCATCAGTGTACACCTACATCCAGAGTCGCTTCTACCGCTCACCAGAGGTCATCTTGGGTCACCCCTACAGCATGGCCATTGATATGTGGAGTCTGGGTTGCATCCTTGCTGAGCTCTACACAGGCTATCCTCTCTTCCCAGGAGAGAGTGAAGTGGAGCAGATCGCTTGCATAATGGAGGTATAGCATGGAAGCAACCGTGTGTCCATATTTATTGTTTTAATGTAAATGCAAACAACTTTCCTGTACGTTGATGAGTTGCCTCGGTGTATTAAGGTGTCCTGATATTTTAACTTACAGGTTCTTGGAATGCCTCCAAACGATTTTGTTCAGTCCGCATCGAGGAAGAGGTTGTTTTTTGGTGAGAATCTATTTATCAATGTAGACTATGGGATTACTAAATGTTATCAGAGGATAAATGAATAACAAATAATAATATAATGTGCTAATAATATGTTTGTTTGTTGGTGTGCAGACTCAAAAGGAAACCCCAGGAACATCACTAATAGCAAGGGGAAGAAGAGGCGACCCAACTCGAAGGAGCTGTCAGCTGCGTTGAAAACTAATGACGCTTTGTTCTTAGACTTCATCAAACGCTGCCTCGTGTATGTTCACTCTAAACATCTGGAAACATCTGTCTTGCATCCTAAATATAAAAACTGGATTTTAACTGCTTTTTAATTGAAGTATGCTTCAGGGGTATTTTATGAAAGATCAAATCTGCACTTGCTCACTTTGAATATTTTTCTTTGGTTTTCAGTTGGGATCCAACCAAGCGTATGACTCCTGATGAGGGGTTACAGCATGAGTGGATCCTGGAGGGAAATTTCAACAAAGTCCGGCCAAGAACCAAGCCAACGGTGAAGAAGGCCTCCGACAGCTCCACCAGCACAGAAAACAGCAGCGACCCCAGTTTCCGCAAACAAGCTCACAGCAAGCCAAGTATGAGTACAGTCCATTTCATCATCCATAATATATTCTATATGTAAACTATCTATATATTAGCTGATGCCATAGCTATGTAGAGAGTCCTTTTCTGTTCACGTTGAACTGACCTTTAATGTGGTTTGTTTCCATGGTGCAGCAGAGAAGGTCAACTCAGAGAGCAGCGCTACTGACAAGCTGAGGAGAGACGGTTCCGCAACAGGAACAAAGATGGCCCCTGCTGAGCGTCTGAGGCCCATCGGGGCCTCAGCAGAAGAGGAGGTATGTGAGAATGAGGGCAAGCTCTCCACAGATACCAAGCACCAGGAAGGAGGTGGTGAGAGGCCCGTTCACATCATCATCAAGCCTCAAGAGGACGCGGGCACAGAGAGGAATGACAGCCAGGAGCCCTCTCACTGTTTGCCCCCTATCATCTAGCAGTCAAAAGGGATTGAGTGGTTGAAGTGGAAGAAATGGACAGTCGAGAGAGAGTTGCAACTGCCGCACACACAGAAAATTAAAGGCTCCTTCATGCTATCATTTGCTACAAACACTGCCATGTTGAGCTTGTGTCTATCACGAAACAACATGTTCGAGACATCAGATCCGAGGAACAGTCAGAGTTTCAAGGTAGGAAACAAATCAATGCCACATTGACGTGTGGAGCGGACTCACTGGTCATCAGCACAGAGGGACATCTTGTCTTTGTTGAAGAGAAGAACACTGAAAAGAAAGAAAGATCAAATGGGTAAAAACATAATTCATTGTACAGCATCAGCTTTTCGCTGTCTCTGTCTCCTGTGTTATTTATTGAACCCTATCTTTGCTGTGCATTGACATTTTGATAAAACAGAGTAGACTTCAAACACTTCTCATTTTCTCAGTTTCCATGTTAAAAAGCAAAGTACCTGACTAAGAAAAGCGCATGAGAAGAGAGTTGCTCAAATCTTTGTTTTTGCTTTTTATTCTTTTTTTCTTGTAGACATTTTAGCATTACGTTCATACTGATAAAATCTATGAAGAATCATTTGCAATAAAGGCTGAGCCAAAAACTTTTTTTAAATTCATGTTCAAGAGATAATTGTCATGTACTTTTTAATTGTAGAATGCAGTTGACGACATATTGAATACTATTTCATTTATTTATTAGGGAATATGTCTGATCCTATGTTTCATATTTGTTCAACAATTTAATTCACAAATTACAAAATATGTATTTGTAATAGAATTTATTGTATATATTTCTGCTGTAATTTCCTATGTTTGTGTAACACAGAACATATTTTAAGAAATTATGTCAGATATTTGTCGAGAGTTTAGACAAGGTTTTACTTGTTGTGTTGTTTCTGTAAGCAAATATTTTGTATGTCTGTGTTATTCTGAATATTTTTTATATTAGAAACAAAAGACAATCCTATTATTGATAGTTTGTGCCTTGCAGTATTAGAAATCTTGCACTTTACAATTGTGTGTGTACACCTGGATTAGAAGCTGTCACTGAGACAAGGGTTCAAATTACCCTGCAAGGATCCCTGTAATTTGACAAAATGACATCTCATCTGATGTTACAGAACATAATGAAACAATTGGTTCATTATTAATCATCTTTGTACAATTATTGTCTTTAGTAGCCAGCAGAGATGCAGTTGAAATTGAAGACAGACTCGTGCCCTCACTATCTATTAGCTAAGCAACCAGAGATCCAGAGAGGAGGGATTGTAGCTAAAATATGAAAAGTGAAAAAACAAAATCCATTTTTATGTCTTTTATGATGAAATAAAAAGTTGTTTCAAAGAGTATTTGCTCCGATATTTTGTATTTTCTTATCCTCCTTACTGTCTTTACGTTTCCAGGATTCAACTTGAAATGATAGTGAGGAATCATTAAGAGACAAATCTGAATAAAACACAGACAAAAACATACAACAGTATACAACTATAAAATATCATACAGTGTAAAGTTCTTACTTGTAGTTGTAAGATTTTGTTCTTAAATTACAATAGAGTTGCCACTCAACAGTAATGCTACTGAATCAATTTTCACAGCCTGTTGCTAAATGAGTAACTGCTAAATAAAACAAATAATTGTAAATTATAATTGTAAAGTAATTTCACAAACATGATTACACCTAAGTTTTTGTATTTAATCATTTGTCTTTATCACATTCTGTCTCACACTGAATCTGTCTCTTTGCCTTCTGTAATTGAAGGTTATTCCCTGAAAGCAAAGTACTGTTGACACACCTTCACTGTCCACAACTTTCTAATTCTTTAACTCAATCTTTAGATCAACATTCAATACTTTTGGTTCCATGAAGACACTAAAGACATCATGACTTATGTTTGTCGTGCAAAAATGAATATTCTCTGGTTCTGGATTTGCTATTTCTCTATTTAAATTTCACAGTAAACTGGAGATGTTTTGGTTTTGGACTGTTGGTTGGATAAAACAAGCAGTTTACAGACATCAACTTGGGCTGTGGGTACATGTGATGGCAATTTTTCAATCCTTTTGGACATTTTAAAGACCAATAAACAATAAAAAATAAAATAAAACTAATCAACAATGACAATACTGATGTATACCAAGCACCATTAGAAATAACTTGGTTCTAAACTACACCTGCACAGTGTTGAGGTCACATGGATTCCAAGGAAGAGTGGAGTCTTCTTCATCACCATCATGACAAGAAACAGGTCCAAAGTCTACTTCAAAGTCTTCACGAGATGCATGGACGGCAAGGGCAAGAGGGGAATGTGACTCATCACCAAACAGCTGGTCTGCCTTTTGATTTGATGCAGGAAGTAAACAATCATCTTCAGATCCCTGCCTGCTCGAGGGTTGACAGGTTTCACTGCCAACGTCCTCAGAAGAAGGTGACTGCAGGGCCTCTGTGTTACTCGAGGGGCTGATAACTCAGTGAAAAAACACGACAAACATATAATTATTACCTCAGCTTTGTTTGCACATCATCTGATCTAAACCATCATGTCTACCATCCAGATTTTTTTGTAGATGCATATTCAGTTAATGTAGCAACTCAAAGCCTTTCACCCACTTCCATCAGCTCAAATGAATTTTAAATTTAATAAGACATACCTTTATTGTCTTGAACTCATCTTTTTAACTCCACCTCTGCAACCTCCTTGATTTAGTCTGAACTGACCTGCTGTGTTCTGCACATGTAACCTAACCTAAATGCCACTAGAGGTCACTGTGTCTACAGTTGAGGGTTATCCTTTTGCAGACTTGGATTAAGTGTAGTTTAATTTAAACCTGCTTGCTTAAATACGTGTTCAAACTTATTTTAGTTCAAATTGTTTAGTTCTACTGATTTCACAGAGCCAAATGGGACATTTGCGACAGCTGGCATGTATCTGGACAAACAAACTAAGCTTAATGATCAAATAGGTTTTTCTGAATTTGCTGTGATTGAACATGCACAGAAGTGGAGAGAGACGTGGGGTAAATATTCTAAATTATATTATCATCTCAACTACCAGCTATCACGTTTAATCTGCCATCAGTGCTAAAATGCTCCTGTGTAGTAAGCACACACACTTCTCCAGACTTTTTAATTCAGATACTGAGTCCAAGTCAGTCCCCATACCTCAAACACTGTACTAACATCAGTCATAACATCTCTCCATCTCTGCTGCCAGCCTTTAAATTAAGAGCTTCATGGTCTCTTACCAGCCAGGTAAGATCTACCTAAGAGACTTTTCGTTTGTTTGTTTTTGTGTCTATGTCCTCTTATGGCATCTGCTGAGTATTTGTAGGTCTGTGGTCTGTTATCACAGTACCTTCATTTCGCTCATGGCCTCTCAGACCTTCCATAAACAGCATGTTAATGATGCTGCCTGGAACAAATTCTTTGAAAGTGTTTTCATTGTTAAAGTTAAGGTTGCATTCACAGACCTGCATCTGCAGAGTGACAAACAAACATTTTGAAACGTTTTGTGTTGTTAGGACCAGTTCTTTGTTTATATTAATATAGTTTGCTTGCGTGTGCAATTGCGCAAAAGTTCACTGTATCGCTATCGAGCAGGTATTTTGGGCCACCCGCTATGCCGTAGTAGGAAAGATGGCGACCCTGATGTTGGTTAGCCGTCCTGCGAGTGTCCTTCCGAAGATTTCAAGTGAGTAATGTCAAAACATTAGGCATTTGATAATGGCAGAAACGTGTTAGAGTATAATGTTGTGGTTTCAGATATCTACAGATATTTCATCCTAACACCGGCTCACAGTTAGACCTCACAATCAGCACGAGTGACCTTGCTAACAGGCTCGGCTAGTCACCTGCTAGCAAGGCTTTAGCTAGCTAGTAACCCAAAATTAGGACCTTTGAATAAAGCTAACTTAAGATTCTTGACTATGTGACCCCACCACACTTTATGGATAAGCGTTAATAAATGACGGACAATGCGTGGAGTCAGGCTGAGCTTTAGCCATAAGCTAGCGGGCTACTGAGACGTGTGTGTGTGTACTGTGACTCCAAACACTGACTCTTCTAACGTTTGTAACGTTGCAGAAATGAACATCACGCTGGGTTGTTATTCTGAAAAATATGACAAAAGTTTGCCATGTCTGACTATCTGATCTGTTGATTTACAGTGACGAGCGTAGTAAATAACGATGTTGACACTAATTAGCGCCTGCGCAGTGATTCAGAGTATTTCCTGGCTGCTTTGTAGTTCACTTCAGCTTTCTTTATTATTGTCTATAAATGTCTTCACTATTAGTCTACAGCTAGTTTATAGTGTGTAGCCATTGAGTAAAACACAATGCATTTCAATAAAGAAATACTGCTATACAACTGCAGTGTCACGTTATCGGTATTAAGGATCAGTTTATGTCGACAAAAGTTTGCAGTTTTAGAGAGTTGTTGATTCAGCTGTTGTCTTTTTTGAGGCTGTAGTTTGTGTTGATGTGGACTTGCATGATGTTGTGATGTAAACGCAGATGTTTTTAATATCTGTCCACCCCATTTATGTCAGCAAGGTTAAATTTCAGTAAGCATCAGTAACACCTCACAGTGTGATGCCGTGCAGTTAAAGAGGACCTCAGCGTCTGTGAAGAACGCAAACAGGACATTATAACCATCAGAAAATCAGGATCTGTTTTTCTTAGCTTTAGCAAGGTGTGCCTAACAAATTGGCGAGTGGCACGTGGTAATGCTGATCAAACGCTGCCTGTGTTCCTCTCCTCTCTATAGCTAGCTGCTCCCCTGCAGTATTTTCAGCTGCCTCTGTCGCCACAGTCCAGCAGAGGAAGCTGCACCATGCCATCATCCCCAAAGGGAAAGGAGGACGCTCCTCCTCCAGTGGAATAGCGGCAACAGTGTTTGGCGGCACGGGTTTTCTGGGGCGATATGTGGTCGGTAGGCTGGGTGAGTTCAAAATGATGGCGTGAATACTGCTGTGAAGTTACAGGCACATTAATATTCACTCTGTATTCAGCAAATGTCTTTATTAGCTGGTACTAAATCTCTTATCCTGTGTCCCAATATTACACCCAAGATCTGAGCTATGAGATAGAGGCCTTACTCTAAAGTACACGGGCTTACACATACGCACACACGAAGAAACATATAACACACACACCCCCTCCAACTCAACGCCTTCGTGGCTCCCACCCCCCTCCCTCCCGTTGTCGCAGTGTAGCATGGAGGGTTGCTGCGAGGCGCCCAAATGTGGCTGCGTGCACGCCCCCCCAGTGTCTGTGCTGCGACACTTCCCCTCCCCAACACCCTCCCCCCCCTCCCACAGGTGTAAGTCTTCGAGTTTTGTTGTAATGTCTTATCATGCAGCTCATGTGCCGAGGTGTTTTTTTCCTAATCCCACACTGTGCCCCCCCCTACAGGAGCCTAGTTTGGGAGTTGCTTTTTTTCCCTCCTCGTCCCTCTTGTTCTCCTTTTTCTCATCTAAGTAAACGGGGCGCTGCTCATGTGGCCGACCCACAGTTCTCCCGCTACTGTCCTCCCCCTGTTATGTGTCACTGTCTTTTTTTATGTTTCTTGGACGGGATGTAACTGAAAGGCAATTTCCCCTCTAAGGGATCAATAAAGGTATTCTATTCTATTCTATAGCTAATAATAAGAATGATATCATAGCAGAGATTTATGGAGCCACATGCTAACATACTTTGATTTTCATCCAGTAAGTTTTGGTTCTCGATGGGTACACAGATATGATGGTGTTTGAGAGCAGGTTGCCGAGGGTGACTCTGAACAGCCTGTTTCAACCAAGACAGTAACTGATGTAGGAGACAGACACAAGATGGATCTCAGTGGTTGTCTGTTTATTAGCATCATGCAGGAAGAACTCAAATTGCAGTCACACCAGCTTCGTGTACTGTACCAAAAATCCTCTTCGACCATTAAAGTCCGTCTTTGTGGATTATTCAACATCATGGAACTGGGATACACATTTCTAATATGAATGTGCAGGATAGGTTAAAAAAACATGGACATGGAATTGAGCTGCTTCCTTCTCTTGAGCACAAAAGGACTTGAACCCAGAATTGCTGCTTGCAGCCATATTTTTACTTTTAGTGCTGTCAATTTCCAAGCTACCCACATAAAAACAATCCCTGTATTTGCTTATGTGTTGATGGTTTGCAGGTCGGATCGGCTCTCAGATTGTAATCCCTCACCGCAGTGACCAGTATGACCTCATGTACCTCAAGCCCATGGGTGATCTTGGACAAATTATTTTCCTGGTAAGGTGCAAACAGACAGGCGCCTTTCAGAAATGCTGCAACACTGATGGATGGTGGAATTTTTAACCTGCGTGTTCTTGTACATTTTGAGGCTTAAATCAAACGCAAATGTATTGTCACTATTCTTTCATGCTACAGGAGTGGGATGCCAGGAACAAGGACTCCATCAAACGGGCTTTGGAGCACTCTAATGTTGTCATCAACCTGGTGGGCAGAGAGTGGGAGACGAGGTATGGACAGGAAAAATGACGTAAAGCATCTGATTAATGTCATATTGTGTTGTTCTGACTTGGAGGTCTAGAAATTGTAGGTAAGCATTCACATGCAAGTATGTTCCTCTTTTTGTGGCAAGGAACTATGGCTTTGAGGATGTCTTCGTGTCCATCCCTCAGCAGATTGCCAAGGCAGCCAGAGAGGCCGGCATCACAAAGTTTGTCCACATGTCTCACCTCAACGCTGACATACGCAGCCCGTCCAAATACCTGAGGAACAAGGTCGAGCGCTGTTTCTCCACACGCTGCACATCTCTCTTTCTCAGTCAGACTAGTGTATCTCTGCCTCTGTTGTACAGTACACGCATGTTTAAGACAGCGTATATTAAAGGGTGAAGAAGGTGCATCTGTATTAACGTGTGAATCGGTGTGTATCATGTCCCTTTACAGGCTGTTGGAGAGACTGCAGTGAGAGATGAGTTTCCTGACGCCATCATCATGAAACCCTCGGAGATGTTTGGGAGGGAGGACAGATTCTTTAACCATTACGCAAGTAAGACGGTTGTCTGTGTGTGAAAGTGGTCGTAGAGCGTAGGCCGACACGTCAGACCCTGAGTGATGAGAATGTGACACAATATGTTGTTGTGTATTTCTTGCCCTGCTGTGGACACTGTGGCATCGCTTGTTCTGTGTATTTACTGCACTGTCATCAGTGGAGCTGTCTCTGAATTTCTTTTGACCACTTGATGGTTTCACAGTGTTGAAAATGTCCCTGTGTGATAGCAAGAGGTTCAGCTAACTAGTTAAAATGTCACGTGTGGCTTCCTCCCCTTTCAGACATACGCTGGTTCGGCCGTGCTGTTCCACTCATGTCCATGGGGATGAAGACTGTGAAGCAGCCTGTTTATGTAAGTTTTTTTGAAAGGATGCAGCTATTCTAATATTTTCCCTTACAATGAATTCAGACTTCCTGTAATCATCTCTCAAATTTGAACGGTAGTGTGGCTGGTAGTAATGACTAGTGATGGCGAGATGAAGCTTCTTGAAGCCTTGCAGCCAGAAGGTTCACAAAAAGGTTCATTTCTTGAGGCTTCATGTGCACACAACCCCCCCCTGCTGGTCAAAGACTGTTAAACAGCTAGATATATTATAGGTAGTGATGGGTGGCACCGTGCCGACGCTTCAGAGAGGAACCTATAAATTATAGGTAATTGTAATTGTAATTTTGTCAATTTGTAATACACTTAAGACCGTCCTGCAACAGTGCAGCCATGAGAAATAAATCAATTCATCTTAATGAATGCATTTCAGGTATCATTCATGGATTCAGTCATATAAATAAAATTTGATTTTTGTTTAGTGTGTTATGGGTATGTAACATGACAATACAATGGAATCTAATATTACTTGTCAAATGTTTATCAGTAAATAATTTAGTCAACATTTGAATAAGTCATAATGACACACTTGTGTTCAAACTGCTGCAGTGTTTTAACAGGGTAAGGGGCGGTGGACGTGCTTGTGAACATGAAGAGGGCAGTGAATTTGATTGTGCAACTTAAGCACTTCATTCATTTTTATTCAGAAACAAATATGGACTGAGTCCGAGCACATTCCCCTCATTATTTTCATGCAAAGCACGAAAATGCCTGAGCATGGATGAGGTGTTGTTGTTGTACCCCAATTCTTCAGCACACAGCAAACACTTTACCTTGGATTAAAAGAAAAGACAGTGAAGAATATAGTACATTACATAACAAACATAAAACACATGTAATAATGTCACTGAAAGTGTACTTCTTTTATTGAGGGGAGATCAGATCAAAATGTTCCCACACGGGGAAAACTTTCTCTTTCTCACAGGCTCCAGCAAAATGCACCTCTATGTCACACAAACCAACAAATAGCCAACACTAACCCACGAAGTGTGAGCGGATCCGTTGCGGTATATAAACCGCGCAGACACTCGAACCAATTCCTGAATCAGCGAAGCGTTGAACGTCATCAGTGACGTCATTTACCCTAAACGCATCAATACGCGCTTCACTAAACACTTCCAGTATTTCTCGACACACTCCGAAGCGTCGGGACGGTACGACCCATCACTAGTAATAACATTCTCTCACTTTGTGCGGTTGTTTACAATGAAGCCATGTTTGTGAGTACAGCAGAAACTGATTGCTCAGCCGCTCTGCAGGGTTGATTCTGTGTTTGGTGCCTAAATGAAGCTGTGATTATGACATGAACCCACCTAAACTGCCTCTTTTCACCCTCAGGTGGTGGATGTTGCGAAGGCCATTATCAACGCTATCAGAGACCCTGATGCTAACGGAAAGACATATGCATTAGTTGGGTAGGTAGTCAAAACCTGTGCCTTGGAGTTCAGCGAATACTGAAATTTAAAACAGTTTGGACGGATAAAGCACAAATAGAGATTTAGATTCATAGCAAAGATTGTGAAAGTCATGATTGTTGTTAACTTACAGAAACTTCGAGTTAGCGTGTGCTGGTCCGTCGTTCATGCCGTGGATTTGCATCACTTGTGAGCACAGATCGACACGATGAAAACTCACCTTCGTAATTTGTTTTTGTCTTTTTTTGCTCTTATTGTCTAGTCCCAACCGGTACCTCCTTTATGACCTGGTGAAGTACATCTACGCAGTGGCACACAGGCCCTTTGTGCCCTACCCCCTGCCCCGCCCGCTCTATCAGTAAGTGCTATAAATCTGTTTTTCCAGAAGCAAATCATCCATGATGTAACCACCTCAAGCATTCAGCCACACCAAAGGCATGTTTTCAAACAAAACAAAGAGCATGGTTGAAAGTTTG
Source organism: Chaetodon trifasciatus (assembly GCA_037975065.1). NCBI lineage: Eukaryota > Metazoa > Chordata > Actinopteri > Chaetodontiformes > Chaetodontidae > Chaetodon > Chaetodon trifasciatus. The sequence continues at coordinate 4,699,600 of JBBMOE010000030.1, forward strand.
CCAAGTCTACACCCATGTGTGCACACAAATAACTCCCTTGAGTTTGGGTAGTGTCTAGTCTCTAGTGTCTTTGGGTAGTTGTTTCTCACACGCCCCATGTTGGTGGTGTACATGCGCTGACGTAACATATTTTACAGACATCGAAGCTCATCTAAATATTCCTCTACAGAGCCGCTGCTAATCAAAAACTGGCCAGGGGTGTCTTGGGTGCAGTTGCTGTGTACCACTTTGCAGTCATCTGATAGCTTCTGCTTCTTCTTTTCAGCCTCTTTGCTCAGTTTTTCGCAATGAACCCGTTTGAGCCCTGGACAACCCCAGACAAAGTGGAAAGGGTAAGAATACCAAGATTTCAGTCTAACTTTTAAAGTAGAACTTTTGAGAATTGCACAACTAACCTGTGGAGCCTCTGCAGCCAACATTCTGCCAGTTACAATTCTGTTCTGTACTTTTATTTTCCAGTTTCACGCAACAGACATGAAGTACCCAGGACTTCCTGGTCTGGAGGATCTTGGTATCACTCCTTTCACCGTAGAGCAAAAGGCTATTGAGATTCTGCGCCGCCACCGCCGATTCCGTTACCTGGAAGCTGAGGTGGTTGAGGCAAAGCCAGCCAAGACTGTCAACTATTGAACTACCCAGCAACTTCCCAACGTCACGCGGACAGTCAGGGGATGTCAGTACCTCTGATTGCTCTTTAACTATATTCTGTACATAAATAAAAAAAGATGTCCTCTAAGGCTCCTCTGGTCTTGAGCGTTCTTGTTTGTCGCATTTGGTTTTCATTAGACTTGACTTTACCATTAGTGACACCATCGGTGTTTCTAGAGTGATGAATACTCTCTAATTCTTCATGATTACCCCATTGGACTTTTGCATTTTGTTGTTTTGCTACACTTGAATGATGGTTGTTATAATTAATGAGCAGAAACACTCACACACAAGGTGTGATGTCATGCTGTGATGATGCTAAACCCCGCCGCAGAATGCAGGAAAACAGCCACTTACATTTTCCATCAGGACAACAATGAGCTTTAAAATAATAGCGTTGATGTCGTCATTGGGAGGTCAAGTTTAGGTTCTGATTATGTTGCCAGTGATCTGCTGTGCTTAAGTAGCGCAAGTAATACTGATCCACCAGGCAGCCATTGATGCTAAAGACTGGAATTGAATTGAAATTTGGACCCTGATTATATCCACTGTAGGTTTTGCAGGCACAGTAAGCAGGCGAACTTTGAAACTTCTGTTACATTGTTAGCTTGATTTCCACCTCTCCACCCTCAAGGTACTATTCAGCTATATCTAGATACAGACATCTGCTAAGGGCCAGAATAATTGTACCTTTTTTACTCTTAATAAACATTATTATTTGCATGACTCTGAGTTTGAGAGCAGACAAATGTTTTCCAGAAGGATTCACAGACCCTGAACACGCTGGGTGAGTACCAATCCAGTCCTCATAAAGACTTAAAGGTCTGGCTTCATAATGTTATTCCAGTGGATTTGGAATTAAGTAAACCTCAACAAATACCTGAAATTTTTCAGGTAAAAGAAGTTGAGCAGGGCAACATTTTCAGGGGTAACTCCACAAGCAAGAGCTGCAAAGCTGAAAGAGATTGAAGTGAATCACCTTGAAATTTTAAAATATGTAATTATACCTCCAACACCATCCTAATGATCTGCATAAGAATGACTCTGTTTTGACTGGCTTTGTGGATGTGGCTATTGACCAACTACTCAACACTTCACCTGCTCTTCGGCAGCTCCCTTCATCAAATTATGAAGAGCTTCCATTGCTCTTCAATGATAAAATAACTTCACTTCCAGCCAGCATTGCTGCTCTGTGTTAGAAGGAAACAGTTATAATCCTACACAACTGTACTGTAAAAGAAAGAAAGAAAGAAAGAAAGAAAGAAAGAAAGAAAGAAAGAAAGAAAGACTGTACTTTANAGAAAGAAAGAAAGAAAGAAAGAAAGAAAGAAAGAAAGAAAGAAAGACTGTACTTTATTTATCACAACACTACATGCAAACACTACATGCACACGCCATGCTTCTTGTGAAATTAATTCTCCGCATTTGACCCATCTTGGTCCGTCGCTCCTCCACGGCAGACCAGAAGCGGTGGGCTGCCAGCCGACAGCGGCGCCCACGGACCCATCCCTTTCGTCACCATTGGTCAGGTGGTGATCTTCTTGCATGTTTTTAGTGGGGGGACATTTATGGGGGGACATGTAGTGTTTCATTCTGGTGTCCTTTCCAGTGCGGAAGTGGAGAGGTTGTGCTTTGCTCCAGGATAGCAGGAAACCATGTGCACAGGATTTCAACCCTGCCATGAAGAGAAATGCCTTGAGGGTTGCAGAAATCTGGTTGGATGACAACAAGAATAACATGTTCAATACCTGGAACCTTCCTCTGAAGGCTGGCACAGCGATTTATGGTCTGCAAGGTTATTTTTACAAAATGTACAATATAGTACTTTATACATAACCAAACTAAATGAGTAATAAACTGTGTTAATGAAATGCTGATGAACGCTGGCATCTCTAATGTTATACTGAACTGTCATATAATTATCTGTATGGATATAATGTGTAATGACACAGTTGGGAAAAGTTGTTCAGCTTGTTGTCACACCTCAGCTGCTTGAAACTGAGTCTGACAGAAACAATGTGAATCTCAGTGCCTCCGGGTCATAAGTGGTTTGAGGATGCATCAACAGCAAACACCCAGGAGTGTCACACTTTACTGTATTCAATGATTCCTGTAATTTGCATGAACGTTTTTTTAACATTTTTTTTTTTTTTAATTGTATGATCTTTGTCTGTAATCCAATGGTAGCAATTTACCAAGGTGGGGAAAAAGTATGAAAACGGAAACTTAAAAAGCTCCACTTCTCCACTGTCCATCAATACGCTCATTATGTTTAAAACTTTCACCGAATTGTGGCTAAATACACATCTGCTGCCTTCACTGCTGCAGGAGCAACAGGCCTTTTTCACAGCAGCCAGTTTGACGCCACAGTAGGGAGAAGCACAGGTATAAATAGTAAAATGACTGATAGCTGAATTCCATTTAGCTGTGTCAATTTTAAAGTCATCGTGACTCAGACACTTGGATAGAACAGAGCGTTTCCCTGTTTGCTCAGTCAGCTTTAGAAATATGAGATTTCTCATTTAGATGAATTTAGATTTTACTAAAGTTTACATTGTTGGTGCACCAAATCATGGAAGCGAAATTGCCTAAACTCTGATACGTGGCATTTTTCATTTGCTGACGTAACAGGTCATATTTTAGTGTTCCTGTATTAGTGAGCCTGAAGTATTAAACAGTCCATTCAAAATAGTATTTAATGAGTTCTATCTTCACAGTAGATTTAGCAATAGCACGTCCTGTGGCAAAGCCCTCAATATACAGCCATGCTTAAGCTGTGATGGAATATTACACTTTAAAAACATATAAAACACAATCAATGAGCGTTCATGTGGTGGTTGTACAGGATCAAACAGAAAGCAAATAAATAACATAATCCTTTATATAATATTTCATACACACACACACACGTAATTGTTAAAAAAATAATAAGGATTGTATATTATTATTAACAACTCTGTTAGCATGACACTGACGTGTACAGCTGCAGAACACCATTCTTGAGAGCTACTCTGTAGACCACAGTCATTCCAGGAAACATCCTGCGTGAATGCCACTTCAGCTGCCACAGGTAATCTGAAAAGTCAGGCGGAAAAACCTGAAATGATATTATTAATCAATCATCAGTTTAAATCCTAACTTATCCTTGTCACAGATGTAACAGTAACTGCAGCCTGGTTGATTTGGGCTGCGGTCGTTTTCCCATTCTGCAGGAAGTAAGGCCACAGCTGGCGACGATGGTGGTAGTATTTTGTTCAGACCTGCGTACAGTGACCAGTAGTGTGTCTTTAAGCTGCTGTCCAGAGCAGGTGCCAGCGTCATAAATGGTCAGATCCTATACAAAGGTGCTTTAACATATCATTGAGTCACTAGCATTTATGCAACCCTCTCATAAATTCTCTCCATTGTTAGAATTTTTGTAAGGCCGAGCCTCTTCAATGTGATCAGTGAGATCTGGGATGGGCTGTCACCCATTGAAGTGTGCTGAATCCAAACACAGACTGACTGTTCTGTGGAAAGACGCCTCAGCTATTTTCAACAAATGTGTTTAGTCAGGTAATTTCTGGTGTTTTGCGGTGTCTACAGTTAAACAATATGTTGTGTCATGTTGTGCACATTTTGTAACATGACCCATAGGCCGCAGGTGCCAGCATTTAAAGACGCTTGCTTCCTGTCAGACTGCGTCGTGTCATTTCATGTCTCATATGATGCAAGCAACCACACCTAACATTAGCAGCGCACAATGTTTATGTGCAGCTATCCAGTCTGTCTTGAAGTGGCAAGCCCAAATGCAACACCCTCCATTTGTGGTGTCAATGAATTCAACGCCACTTAATCACCCAGCGGAGCCACAATATTAAACCGCTTCTTCTGGAGTAATGCTAAAGACCTCTTCAATGGCACACAGTTTTTCATTTGTCATAGCAAGAAAGAAAAACGGAGGTGTATTTTAATTGAATTACTAGCAATGGTGGGAAATGGACTATAGTTTAATACGATTAGTTACACTGTGTTTGACGTTTCAAGATGTCTGCTGTGAGAAAGGTCTATTATTCAGCACTTGGAGGATGTCCTGTTTTTACAGTTTGATTATTTGTTGTTGTTGTCTCTTGTAGCATTGCTAGCGGTGTGGCTCTAGAGATGACAATATTATTATTCGGCTGATCGATCCACCACCTCCGTCCAGACTGAAATATCCAAACAGCTGTTCTACTGGAAGGATTTTCCATGAAATGTTTAAGCTACAAACATTCATGGTCTCACGAGGATGAATCTACCAGCTTTAAAGGTCACCTGACTTTTCCTCTAGAATCATTTCTGTGCAAATTTCTGTTTTTTGTATTTTTTTTTAAAAACATCTTAGCAACCTTTGGATTGCCATGAAACTTGTCGTCCCCAGGCGATGAATTTGATGACTTTAGCAAGCATGCTTTTCCTCCAGTGGCAAATTTTAGCATGCTAACAAAGAAGGTTAGCATGGTCAACATTATACCTGTTAATAATATCAGCATAGCATCATCGTTGTCAGCATGCTGACATTAACATGCTCACAGCTGTGCTTACATTTGACCAGGTGTGGGGCGTGCGGACAGGCAAGCCAGGCAGTTGCTTGGAGCCCCCGGCCACTAGGGGGGGCCCCACCACTTATTTACAACAACGATTACTAATAGGCCTGGGCTTTCAGGGACCTCACTTTGAGAACCACTGATCTATTTTTTTAGTATTCATCTCAAATGTCGCAGAAATTGTGCATTTATGTGTGCAAAAAACAAATTTTTGCAGCGTGCACGAGTGGGGTGGGGGCCCCAGGGATTTCTTGACCCTAGCAACGCCACTGGTTTTGACTGCCCCATAACATTTGAGCATGCATATACATTCACTATTATTGCTGACAAAAACGAAATAGCTGTATCATTAATGTAGGAAAAGAATGTGGCTCCTGACTGACTTTCATTCAGGAGGAACACATGAAAAAAAAAAGCTCTGAACCAGCTGAACTGACATAAAAGCTTACCTGTTTTTACCCGTTTGTTCCCACACTGTCCCTCATCGGCTTCTCTACAGGACGGTGTCGCTTTCTTCGCAGTGTCTCTGTCAGTGCTGTGGCCCCTCACAGCTGGGGCCACTCATACACACAGTATATATGAGTATCTGGGTGGTGCGCAGGTGACATCATGACGTCACGACGCCTGCTCGTTAGGAACACCTGTGCCTAATATGGGCCGGCAGCTGAGGAGGGACAGGGCTCACCTCGCGTTCAACCAAAGAACGTATTACTCACAATCTGAAAAAATCACCATGTAACCTGCAATTTGCCAGCTGTCTGGTCGAACCCGTCAGTCGAGTGAGCTAAACGCGCTGAGTGCGGGAGTCGTGCGGGGTTTTGCTCACTCTGTGGGGGGCAGTCAGCGTGTTATCAGTATGAGAGCAATGTGGTTAAAGCGTCAAGCCCTCATACTGGCGGGGATTGGACTCGTCTTCTGCATAGGTTTGTTTATAAAAATGGGATATGAGGATACAGTGGTGGATGACAAGGACAAGGAGATGGACGCACGGCGGATGATCCGGAGTTTTTTTGAGCTGGAGGCAAGCATCGGCAATCTGTGTGAGTGAATGCAGTCACTGATCTGTGTGCGTGTCTGCGCACAGGTTAGTGGGTTATTTTCTTCATCATCGGCTTTAATCAAGTCTTGGTCTTGAAGGGCTTCTGAGGGAACTTCTTTTCTTGAAGTTTGCAGTCCGTTCATAATGGATGTGAGGAAATTTCAACAGTAGTGCGACATTTATGAGTTATTCAATGAAACAATGAGTTCTATTTTCTCTACATAATATATATAATGTTGATTTTGTATTTTATATTAATGTATTTGTCTGATGTCTCACGTGCTGCTGTAACACCTAATTTCAAGTACCAATAAAATGTTTAGGTGGAATCAATCAAGAGAACATTCATCTCTAAAGTTTATTTTCATTTAGAAAAACAATTCCTCGATGATGAAGATTATTAGGACTATTATTTACATCTAGTCTAGCATTTTCTGCAAAAAATGACCATGCCTGTAGCTCATTTTGCCCTCTCCGTGTCATCCTTGATCTCTCAAATTTGTCAAGCCAATACACTCAGAGCTTTTGAGAAAAAGCAGGACGCCATGCAGAAAATGCTCGAAGAGAACCAAGACAGACAGAGAAAAGCTGCAGAGGTCGACCAGTCGGCAGTCCAAAAGCAGCCAAAGCCGAAAAAGCAACCTGAAGCAAAGGTCCAGGACAAAAAGGAGGCTCCCAAAGAGAAAAAGCCCAAACAACTGTTCCCCTACTCTGCCCTGTTCAAGGAGTGGGGGAAGAATCTCTCTGAGAATGACCAAAAAGAGGCACAGGATTTGTTTGATAACTATGGATACAACGTTTTTCTCAGCAATCGCCTTCCTCTAGATCGAGCTCTTCCAGAAACCAGGGATCCAAGGTACAGCTCTCATGATAGCTTCCTATGTTGTCCAACCTGTCATTCCATGTCACATGCAGAGAAAGGTCAAAGAACTGTCCCTTATTGTTTGCCAAGTATATCCTTCCCCTTGCTCTTCACAAGGTTAGTGAAAACATTTATACAGCTTACTGGTGAAAAAGACACCCTTCTGTTTCTTAATAGGTGTTTGGAAAAGAGTTACCCAAAGGACCTGCCAAGTCTTGGAGTGGTGCTGATCTACCTGAACGAGGCCCTGTCTATCATCAAAAGAGCCCTGCGCAGCATCATCGACCGCACCCCTAAAAACCTGCTGAAGGAGATAATAATGGTCGATGACAATAGCTCTAATGGTGGGTTGGTTACGAGCGGATCACTTTGTGCAAACCTGCGAGTGATAAACAAAAGCTCCTCTAGGATTTACAGGCTGCACAGTTTACTGCGAGGCAGGGTGAGGTGGAAAAACTTTGAATTGTGCAGATCCCTCTGCTGCTCATATTCCCACATTACAAGCTTTTTGTTTAAATATGCGTGTAACAAACCTTTACAGTCACAGTACAGCGGTGTTTCAATGGTGATCATAGTTATGTTAATTTTAGATTTCATATTTGCACAGCATGAGGTACACAGTCCAGCTCTGTCACACACCAAGTACAGTGAATCGTTTTTCACATTTTGCTCTTTGATTATAATTAGACACCATACAGAGCATAACATCCAACAGGTGTTTGGGTTTTGAGCTTTTTTTAATTGATTTTTTTCCATCCTTTTTGTGGATACTGGTAGGCACAAATCTATGCTGTAGCTCTTACTTTGTCATTCTAAGGTCCATTCTTTTAATGTATGTGCTTCTCTCAAGCAGCATTCTCCCTGACTGCAGTAGCCGTTAGCTTAGCTCTGCAGAAACTGGACACTGTCACACTAAATCTGCTTACAAGCATCACTAAAGCTTACAAATTAACATGTTATATCCTTGTTTTATCTGTGCAAAAACTCTAACAAACAACAATTTCTTGGTTGATGGGAGTACAAGTGCTGGACTACTTCAGGCAAAGCAGCTTTGTGAAGTCTCCACTTGTTGCCTGCTTGTCATTTTAACACTATGATTATCAGATGCATAGCAAATGAGACATAACATCCATCAGTGCACTTTAGGGGTGTTAGTTGTTGGATTTTGTTACTGTTGCTGTTTCTGTTTTTTATGTATGGCTAAGCTGTCCAGGTCCTGGTGGTAGCCTTAGATTTACCACACAGACTTGAGAGTGGTATTAATCTAAATCTCAGCAAGAAAGTGAATAAGGCATGTTTATCCAATATGTTGAAGAGCACATAAACCCCTGTACAGTGTAAGCTTCAGTGTAATGTAATCAGTGTACCATCACTAGCTGTAAGTGACACAGTCTAACATAAACTGGACTGTGAGTCATGTCTATGATCAGAACTGTGGCTCCATCACAGAATTCACCATACTTACTGTCCACTTTGCATTATGGGTAATCAGTGTGGAAACTGGCATCACTGCCTCATCTAAACTTGCTGTTGTAAAAATGTAAAAACCAGCATGTTCTCCCCTTACATCAACATGTATGACCACGTTCTCCTTTCAATTCAGAGGACCTGAAGGGAGACCTTGACATTTACGTGAAGTCACTTGAGCAGCAGAACCCAAATCTCCGTATTGCAAGAGTGAGGCACAGCGAGCAGCGGGGCCTTGCTTACGCCAGGGCTTCTGGGTGGAGGGCGGCTACTGCAGACGTGGTGGCCATCCTGGATGCACACATTGAAGTCCATGAGATGTGGTAAGAATGAGGCAAAAATAAATCCTTTTATCCACTGGTTTGTGTGTAATATTTGATTACATATTAAAGGTGCTATAAGTAGTCTTTAACATTATACTTTATATTACCTTGCAGTTGCAGCCATGTCTGCCTAAAGTTTAGAAATTCACTTGAAAAGTTTCAGCTTATCTCCAGCTCTGACAACAGTGCATTGTTAAGTATATCTGCACTGTTACTCATTTTACAGAGGGAGGTATCCACACCACTACAGAGTATAAACTGACCCTGCTAGTGTCAAAGTTAGCTTGCAGCTCAAACAAACATCCTCAAGAACATCCCGTTAACTCAGTTTTGCAAGTTGAGAGTACAACCAGTCTGATCCCAGTACAACCACAGACTAATCTGGTCTCTGAGCACCTCCACTGGGACAGTCAGGGCTTAAAGGTGTTGCTCAAACGCTTTACAGTGGTGGTAATGAGGGAGGGGCGAGAGCTGCTCAGACTGGAAAGCTTCTAATCACTGTTTTGTAAAGGAGCAACTGAGTGCAATAGTGTGGATAGATTTTGCAATTGTGGTTGAGCAAAAAAGGTTTATTTGGATAGCATTAGGTGCGTCTCTGCTGCTGCACCGACGATTTTTCAGTCTGAAGCTCCATCCATCCATCTATTCCTCTATCCATCCATCCATTTTCTTCCATGCATCGGGGGTCAGCTGGTGGTGGCAGCAGGTTAAGCAGTGTATTCCAGACCTCACTCTCCCCTGCAACGTTTTAGCGACCTCAGTCTTTCAGTCACTACCCACAGCTCATGACCATAGGTGAGGGTTGGAACGTAGATTGACTGGTAAATTGAAAGGTTTGCTTTTTTTTTCAGCTCCCTTTTCACAGCAGTGGTCCAGTACAACGTCTGCATTACTGCTGATGCTGCACCAATCCGCCTGTCCATCTCACCCTCCATTTTTCCATCACTCATGAAACAAGATGCCGAAATGCTTAAACTCCCTCAGGGCAGTGACTCACTCCCAACCCACAGGGAGCAGTCCTATGTTTTGTGGCAGAGAACAATGGCTTTACAGTCAGCTGCAAACCGCCTCAGAGTGCTGAGGGTCACAGTCTGATGAAGCCAGCAGAACCACATTACCTGCAAAAGGCACAGGCGCAGCTCTGAGGTTCCCAGACTGGACACTCTTTTCACCCTGGCTGAGCCTTGAAATCCTGTCCATGAATATCACCAACAGGATCAGAGACTGGGCAGAGCACCCACTGAAAAAGTGTTTATGCAGAGAATACGGACACAGTTCTCACTTTAGTTATACAAGGACTGAAGGGCTTGTAGCAATGGCCCTGGTACCCATACTACTGCGGTACCCCCCACGGGTTTCCCCAGCAGACACAGTAATAAGCCTTCTCCAAGTCCACAAAACACATGTAGACTGGCTGATCAAGCTCCCAGGACTATCCCAGTAATGCCATAAGGGTGGCAGGTGCATGGGAGATTAAAGCCTTCAAAACGAACAGGCTTGGTGAGCTCTGCCTGTTTAGCAAGCTTAATCTCAGCAGATATTAAAGTAATAGTGGGGTGACTGGCACTGATCCACAATGCGTGCCAGCTCCTATTTGTAAATTTTAGTCATTTGGAAGAAATGATGAGACAATTTGAATCAGCGGACTCGCTGGTATTGATTCAGTAAATGACAATGACATTGTGAATGACACATAACAGAATAAGTTTTACTGTATGGAGCTTAAATGAAGGAAGTTTGTTGCAGTGATGTGTCTCCTCCCACCCCTACTGCAGGGCTGAACCCCTGCTGACGCAGATCAAAGCTGACCGAACGGTGGTGGTGTCCCCTGTGTTTGACAGAGTCAACTTTGATGACCTCAAGGTTGTGCAATACCTTCCAGCAGCACACGCCTTCGACTGGGCTTTATGGTGCATGTATGAGAGTTTTTCACCCGACTATTACAAACTCAATGATGGCTCATTGCCTGGAAAGTAAGTTACAGTGAAATCAATCAGTATTGTTGTGATTTACATATGTGTCAAATAAATAAGGCCATGGTCTCATTGATGTATCTTGGATTAGGCATTCTTGATGATGTAATGCTGACTTTGTACAATACGGTTGAAATGATACAGTAATAAAAACATCTTCTGCTTCAGGAGTCCATCCGTCATGGGAATCCTTGTGGCTGAAAGGAAGTTTCTAGGAGAAATTGGACTCCTTGATGAAGGAATGAAAGTGTACGGTGGAGAAAATGTTGAGCTGGGAATTCGCGTGAGTAATCCCCGCCTATCTAACATCAAATCCTAAACCTGATGACCCAGTTCCTCATTGAGAAAGAGGATAAAATCGTCGCTACCATGATACCTTGAGTTGAAAAATCCGGTCCATTCTAGCCTAATATAAACAGATGTGCAGGGGGGAGCTAACCTGTTGGACATTTGTGTATAATTTACTCTGATGTGGGTACAGGGTGTAAACACACTTTACTGCTGTCAGCTCGTAGTCAGTTGATGCTCTGATGGATCCAAGATTTCTCAGCAGAGAAATCTTCTCTACAAAAGAAAATAGTGGACTAAAAATATCCCTTAAAACAGAAATTGCGAAATAAGCTTATTCACTATCTTGCAAGTATATGAGAAGATTGACACCCCTTCATGTCTGTGTAATAAATATGAAGCTACAGCTAGCAACCAGTTACCTTACATAGCATAAAGACTGGAAACAGGTGGAAAGCTGGCTAGCCTGGCAATGTCGAAAGGTAACAAAATCCACCTACCAGAACCATGAAGGTTAACAAGTGTAACATGTTATATCTCGTTTGCTGGAATAATTACATGAATCTAAAGTATTAAAACCATTGTGGTGTTGGCCAGGAGCAATGACTCCCTGGAGTGTCTGTTGGTTGACTGGCAAATTTGATATTTTAATTATGAACCTTTTTTTAATTAGAGTACTTAATGGGGCAGTAGCAGGGGCCTCCCAGGAAGAGACAGGGCCCTAAAAACTGCGTTAAAGGTGAGGTGAGTCATTCTGGAGGAAGACTGTTGATATTACCATCTCTCCTTCTTCACAGTGTGATTACAGGTTAGCATGCCGGATTCACCGTCCCTCGTTCCCCCTATCTGCCCCTTCCCCCTGTCCTGTGCACCAGCATGAACGCCACCTGTTGCACATTGGCTGTAATAGTGTCGTGTGGCTCAGCCCAAGACACTTTTTTCCATTTACAGAGCCAGAGCTGTGTACAAAAATGTTTTTTTTTTTACTGCACACACAGAATAGACACAATGGACAGTGAGGAGATATATCAGATATTTTTCTTCAGAATGTCTCACCCACCTGTAAGTGGCAGCATTGCGCCAGGAATCGTCATCCTATAAATAGCTCTTAGCTATTTTTAGCTGCTAACTTTTGTTTTTACTCATGCTTCACTTGCGCAATTATCACTGGAGTTTTACTGTGTAGTAAGACATGAAAAGTGTGCTGTCTCTACTCATTTAGGTGTGGACATGTGGAGGCAGTATTGAAGTAGTTCCATGCTCCAAGATCGCCCACATCGAAAGGTACCACAAGCCCTACATGCTTGACCTGAGCCCCGCCATGAAAAGAAACGCCCTGAGGGTAGCAGAAGTCTGGATGGATGAATACAAACACAACATTAACTTGGCCTGGAACTTACCATTTGAGGTGCTTCAAATGTAGTTGACGAACAAGACTGATGATGCCCTTTTTATGGTATACTGCATGCTTCTGCACACAGGATGCAGGTTGAACATTGAAATATGAAGTATATTTTAACTGTCTCTTAGATCTTAAACTAAAGTGAAGTAAGGTGAATTTCTTAAGTTTCAAAATCACAGACAAATCACGCCATATTCTTTGACTCTGCAGAACCACGGCATTGACATTGGGGATGTCTCAGAGAGGAAGAAACTGAGAGAAAGGTTGAACTGTAAGCCTTTCAAATGGTACTTGGAAAATGTGTACCCCAAGTTGGATCCCTGGGACAACCTACTTGCCTATGGAGGAGTAAGTTTAGCTTCTCCAGTGCTCCGTATGTGTGGTATAGGCAGGATGTGTGCCACATACATTGCCTCATTAAATTATGCTTTAATAATTCACTCCTACCTGCCATGGTGGTTGAGAAATTTTCACTGGGTGTGACAAAAAGACTAATTCTCCACTTACAGCTGAAGAATCTGGATGCTGACATGTGCTTAGACCAAGGTCCAGTGCCAGGTCACACACCCATTGCCTTCCACTGCTACTACTATGGACCGCAAGTAAGTAAAGCGGCTAAATGTGGTTGTCAAGATTAATTATTATAGGTAATGAAAAGTTACAAGTGGTAATTGGAAACATTGTTTGTCCCTAGTGTGCCCAGTGCACTTGCTGAACTTTTTTTATATTTGTAGTTCACTTATTATCGTGCAACTGGTGAGCTCTACATTGGCGGCCTCAAGTCCCACAAGTACAATGACAACCGCTGTTTAACTGACACCGGCAAAAAAGGAACCGAGCCTGGCCTTTACGACTGCAAAGAGGCTCTGCAGAAAGGCATGGGGATTTACTGGGACTTCTCTCAGGTACTACAACAAGTTGAAATTAGAGAGGGGATGAGTTTAGAGTGACTCAAATACCTTGAAATATTGACTGCGTTTGTCTGAATGCTACATGTTGACATAATGTGAATCAACACTCTTGACACACTTATTCTCTTTTCTAGGGCAAAGAACTGAAGAACAGGCAGACAGAAAGATGTTTGGAGATTAAAGAAAACATACTTATAATACAAAAATGCTCTGGCCAAAGATGGGAAATCCAAAACATAATCAAAGCCTTCTAAAGTGTGTGCATGACCAACAAGAAGTGCACTTCTCTGCTCATAGGTCAGTGGGCGACGACACCTGTAATTTTTTTTTTCATGCATTTGGGATGAGAAAAGCTGAGTAATTGCTTTTGTAAATCTTATGTGAAATGTATTGACATTTGCCTAAAAACTGACTTTTAGAAACAACATCATATTAATGAACAGAAAGGCTGCAAGTGATTCTCATTCTTACTAGTTATTTATCTCCCCCGCGGGGAGATCATGTGCTTATTAGAAGTTATTTAAATACATGTTAACTATATTAAACTGAAGTGCTTAAAAATTTGCTTTGTGCACTCGGTGACCGTCAAAAATACTAAGGATTTATAAGAGAGAACTGAGCAAATCTCATTATTTGGGTCCATTTCTTTCATGTTTGAAGATTGAATGACTGATTGAATCTGTCTGTCTTGTTTATATTAAATATATAAAAGGGAAACTCTCAAGTTTTTTTTTTTTTCGATCTAACAATTTGGGAATCAGTCAAATCAGTGGATTTACTAAAGCCCAGGGGGCTGCTAATCTTACATCATGAATTAAATTTTCATTTGAATGTGCTTTATCCACATCAGTGAATATGTGATTCAAATTTGTAATTCTCTAAAACTCTCCATAGTTCTGTCGCTGGTTGCTATAAGACACCTCCAGCTGGCAGTGGTGCCCAAACCCTCTTTAATGCAACTTCTATCAGGATTGAATTTTCATGAAACTGTGTTATTGGTGATCTAAACTGAAGCTGGCTATAATCTGCAATTGCTGATTTCAAATCTTTTTGGGATTTGTTAAATCTCTTTCAGATTGCCCCACTAGACCAAATCTGAAATGTTGAACTGTTGAATCTGAACAATCATCTCTAATTGATCTAATCCTCAACAATAGGCCTCATAAATACACAGCTGCCTCTGCATTTGCAAGTGACATTAGTGACCACTGTGCCATGAACCCAGTTTTGGTCAATTTGGCCTATTAAATCTTCATTTGGAATTACAAATGGTATAGAGCTTCCCCCCTGCATTGTTAAGGAGTCACATAAAATGATAAGGCCCCAGGGTTTGTTCCTGGGACCACTACTATTCATTATAAATATATATTATAGTGTCAATCAAAATGTTTCCTATGCAAATTCCCCCCTTTTATGCTGATAGTACAGTGACATAAAGTTCTGCATCTACTCTAAACCAGGCTCTTAGTCAGTTACAGCTTGTAATTGATGGTTCTCTGTCTTAAGATTTTTTTTCCTCGCAATTTCACCAACGGCATTCTAACCAAGCATAAAGCTAATGCACATGTTTGGATTTTCTTCCTACTAAAACCTTAGGCACTGCAAATGTTAGAAAATTAAGCTTCACCTTGTTTTGCTGTTTAAAGTTTTGGCTATACTGAATTTTCACCATGGCTGCAGTGCTCACAAAACAGTGTTATTAGTGAGATGCAACTGCTATGCTATGTTACAAATGCTGCCACATTTGGAAATATTTTATGCAATACTTTTGGTGTTGTTGGGTGAATATCAGGTTTGAAAGTATACATTTTATTTTTAATAATCTATTTCTACATTACTGTGCATCATCATCTGTTACAGAAGAAACGTCCATGCAGACAAAGGCATTAAGGTGAATCATAATGTGAAAGAAAAGTAAATGAAGTCCAGGCCAATGAAGGGATAAAAACAGTGGATTGACAAAATAATAAAAGACTTAATAGAGCGACATTCAACAGTGCAGAAGAGTTCACTGATTATGAGTCGTGCAGAACTTGATAACCAATCCACCATCCACAAACTCTCCTTTGTATGTGACAGGGTTCCCACAGATTTGAAATCAACAATTGTACTTGGTAGCTACATAAAATGTATTGATGTATCTAGAATGAAAAGGTGATATGTTGTCTTTTCTCTTGGATCTTAAATTTGAGAATCTGCACTATTTAAACAATTGTTACTGGCGTATCAATGGGAAACAAAGGTCCTATTGTGCAGAATTAATAGCACCTTTGAGTTTGTATTATGTGTTATTAAATTATTTTGAGTGTATAAAGGATGTTGGTGGGTTCTAAAGGCTTGTTTAACTATATAATAACCTATAGCCTTAATCTCTCCTTGAGACCAGCAGCACCTCCAGTGTAAATAGTGATATTTGAAACTTGGCTCATGGATTTATAGACCATGAGAGTTGCCAAAGTTGTTAATAGGCCTCAAGTCTTTTTATTTGCAACACAGCTCAGTGCAGGTCAACAAAGTTTTGCTTTGTTGTGCTGAGACGAAGGCCTATGTTTGAACATTGTTTGTACGTCCATTTGCAAATAAAATTGATTTCTAAAAGTAAAAAGTATGAGAAGAAGTGTATGTGTTTCTGAATGGTTTGAATGTTACCATTCATTCCACTATCTGCTGAGGAGACTCAGGTCTTTTGGAGTGCAGGGGGCGTTCCTGAGAACTCTGTGGTGGCACCAGTCATCTTCTATGGAGTGGTCTGCTGGGGCAGCGGCATCTCAATTGCTGACAGGAAGAGACTTAAGATGGCCAGATCTTTCCTGGGATGTCCCATCAGCTGAGTGGAGGTGTTTGGAGAAAGGAGGATGATGGTTCAGCTGCCATCCCTGATGGAGAACATGTCCCACCTCATGCAGGACCCTCTGACACTGAGCAGCTCCTTCAGTCACCGGCTGCTTATCGCTTCGCGGTGGTATGTGACGGAAAAAGCCGACAGTCTACGAATGCTGCCGAACTCTCGTTTCTTAGCAACCAGTGTAGCTAAGTTTGTTGTGTCTTGCATAGGACAGGTGTAAACGTTTCAAGTTTAAGATCATATGCTGAACGTTAAAGGGCAGTTTTTTAAATTAAAATGCTTAATGTTGAATTACTTTCAGACCGCATCGCGAGAGCAACTCTGCAGAGCGAGACTGAGAGACAGCAGAGGGTCTTTAACGGAAGAGCGAGGACGAGCGGGGTAAGCCATGCTAACGGAGGATGCTAATGCTAACCTCTATGTAACCTCTCTGTTAACAGGTGGTGGAGGAAGGATTCACACCCTTTACTTAAGTATAGGTACTAATACCACATTGTTCAAGTAAAAGCCCTGCATTGAACACGGTACTTAAGTAAACGTTTAGGATGACGTATGCAAGCATGAGGAGTAAAAGTACACAATGCATACTGTTATATCATAACATTAGATTATTATTCCTCTCCATCACAGTTACTTTGACTTTGTCTTGCACCACCTGCTGGAGCTTAAGTAAGGAGTTATCAGAACACTGCAACACCAAGCTGATCATGTACCAACAAGTGCCCAGGCCAAGAGAAGAAGCACAAACATGTGAGGGATACACTTGAAGCTTGGATTGGATTGGAGCCGCTTAGCAACCATTGAACAAACACATGGCTCAACACTGAAGGGCCAACTCCTCAGGTCAACATCTGGTAGATTCCAGGACAACAACATACATACTTTGGACAGGGAGGACAGGTGGTTTGACAGAGGAGTGACTACATTCTCATTTTAAGTCCTATCCCAAGTACACTTTCATCAAAGGCCATGTGGGACGTGGAAAAATAGGTGGTGTCACATGAAAAAATGACATTTCAGTTGTTCCAAAACATTTTTAAAAATAGATTTTGGTGACCCGAAAGATGAAATACACTTAAAAAGGTCAGAGAGATTCCAGTCGTACTGGTTCTGTGGAATGACTCAAGTAATGATTATGTTATTATGGATGAATGTGCTGATTATTTTCTGCTTTTCTCCATCACGTTCTACATTAACAAATTAGTTTATAAAGGACGTCACTATGAGATGTTGTCACAATTACCCAGAGCCCAAAACGAAACCTTCCAAATTATTACAAACACATAAAACATCTAAAAACCTGAAGTGTTTTTCCATGAAAAATGTCGGAAATGATTATCACAAAAGCTGCTAATTAATTTTCTGTCAGTTGTTTCAGCTGTACTTGCATATACTGTAGTAGTAGATAGTTTAATTTATAACAAAATGTCCCATTTAATAAGATCTTTGTTTGTTCTGCTCACAAAAATCTTATTTGTAAAGTAAGTTCTACAATAAAAAGTGCAATATTTGCCTCTGCAATGTAGTGGAGTAGATATAGAAAGTGGTGTGAAAAGAAAAGACTCAAAGTACAAATACCTCAAATTTGAACTTGAGCACATCACTTGAGTAAAAGTGCGAACTGCTCTCACCACGGTGCTGTATTTGACAGGTTGACAAGGAAGCCCTTGACATGCAGGTGAAAGAAAAAAAGAAGCAAGAAGAGGCAGCAAAAAAGGAGCAAAACGCTCAAGGTGAGCCCGCTAAACACGCTTTCCTGAAGTCACTTCACTTCACTGGTTTTGTCAAAGAGTACCGTTTGCTCTGGAAGGACCATTTATCACAGAAAAACATCCGAGCAGTTAACAAAAGATGTTACTTCATTAATGTCTTATCACTTACTGGCACAACAGCATCTAATTCTGATGAAACGCATTGTGGTCCGTGTGCGGGATGTGCTCTCCATGCAGACGCTGATATGCTCCATAATAGCAAAGTAGCTCGTCTTCTCCATAGAAGACAGGCGAAGGAGAAGCGTGCAATGGAAAAGGCCATCGTCAGCTACCGGCATCAGTACCAGCAGCCTTTGAGCCGGCGCGAATCTGACCTGAACGACTCACACCTCTGTAGACAAAGAGAGCAGGGTGACGCGCAGATGATGCTCCCTGGCCTGGTGGGTGAGGACCTGGACAGCCAGAGCAGAAGGCAGCGACAGAAGGAGCAGCTCAGAGGTTGGCTCATCCAGCAGCAGAGCGAGCGAGCAGCAGAGAGGCATCAGCAAAAGCTGGAAGGTAGATCCCACACGGATACCACGCTCACACACACAAACACTGCACAAGCTCACCTCGTCTCCTCTACTTCCACTTCAGAGCAGCGCTATGACCAAAGGAGAGTACAGATGGACAACAAAGCTCTGCAGCTTCAGAGTGTTGACATGGAGAGGAGAAAAGCAGCAACTGTTGCCACCAAAGAGTACAACCTGTCCAAGGTACGCCGCTCTGGTATTCCCTCAGACTGTCAAAGGACGGTGCTTAAACTGGCTGTAAAAACATGGATGTATCACTTCTAATTGAAGAAATCCTGAGTGTTAAAGCTTGGAAACACTCCCTATTTGGTAGTCTGAAACACATCAAATACACTTGATGTACGAAGAGAAGCAGCAGCTTTTGATGAGAGGTAATGGCATCATGCATGTTTCTGTGTTTACACATCATGCAGCATTAAATTCTATTAAGCTGAACTGAGCAGCTTTTATCTCAGATATATTTAATCAAAAAGTTAGATGTTTATTTTATTTTAAACATTGAGAAGGAGCTGCACACTTTGTCACCCTCACCTTTTCTGCTGTGTGTGCACGGGCGAAGATTGAAGAGAAGAGACGGCGAAGACAGCTGGAAGGTAAAGATGATGGAGCCTTCCTCGCTGTGGCGAGCGTGCCTGGTCTTTGTCCCTGCAGCGATAGGCGAGCCCCTCCAGAGAGCCTGCAGCAGATCATCCAGTTCCAGAAGTATCAGATAGAGGAGAGAAAGGTAACAGGAGCACACGACACTCGTTTTCGAAGGCTGAAAAAGCCGTCCACAGGAAGCTGCTCACCGTCTGTGTGCTCTGTGCCGTCTGCAGAGGATGGAATTGGAAAAAAAGCAACAAGAGGAGCAAGATGGTCGTGTCCGCACGGCCTCAGCTCGCACAGCTCTGTTAGCAGAGAGGCAGCAGGCAAGGCTGAATAAACAGCTGAGACGACACCTGGACAGCGTCAACGTCCAGCTGGCCCAAACTCACAAACAACAGTCAGTAACAGAATATTTCACTCACATCTACACACAGTATTCAAGCTAATGATCAGCTACTGTCTCACTCATTGTCATTTTAAGGAGACCGGACATTGAAAGAGGATGCATCGACGACAGCTTCTTCTCCAAATTCAACGCCTGCGGCAGATGAGGGATGAGGCGCCGCGCTGACGACTGGCTCAGCACTGAGAACAGTGCTACATGAGAAGAACACCAAATAAACTGAACCACACGTAAATCAGTTGTTTTTAATTCTGTCAAAAGCTTGGCAGTTTGCAACAGTTAAATATGTCTGCATGATGCTGACAGTCAAAAACATACTTAGGCAGATATGATATACTGGTTTTGTTTCTGTGTGAGTTTTGTCATAAATTACATAAAATGTGCCACAGGAGTAAAGGTTAACTCCGCCTTTATGTATCCATGACAGCTAAAAATCAAAAAACACAAAATGTAAACACTCATTTTAACAAGCTAGCTACTCCACTCTTACAAAGCACACACAAATCACAAACACACTCCAACGAGAAATCACCTGGCATGTCCCCAAAAACACGGCAAGCCGAAATCTTAAAGTGCAAATACATAAAAATAGACACAACATTGATTCATATGTGCAGCTCAAGTAGTTGCCCTAAAGGTTATGGGACATAGCTCAGGTCTGTTTCCTGCTGGCCAGCAGATAAAACTTATAGCAGGAAAGACACTTTTCACATTCCCGCTTCTAATTTACAGATGCTAAAAGGTTCCTGTCTCACAGGAGGCATGAAGGCGTTTGAAGACTGTCTCACAGACAGTGTTTAAAAAATGAAAGCTTCTGCTTCTAAAGAGTATTTTCAGAGACAAACTTGTCCCATCTTCTCCGCCACAGAGCCAGGGCTTGCTCCTGCTGCTTCACACTCAAAGAACTATACCTGAAACACAGACAGGAAACGTCAGGCGGGCGTCCTGTAGCGTGTCCTCTAAGCATTCACACACTTCACTTGTATTTGTAAATGACATTTTCTGCCAATCAGAAGCTCACCTAATAGAGTTTATAGCCAGCTCTTTGAGGAAGCCCAGATTGGATCTCATCCCACCAAGGCCCACAAAAGCTTCATAGAAGTCATACGAGAGTCCAGAGGCGCCGAACATGGCGGGGTCATCAGAACTGATGACCAGCGGGTGGTTCTCCGACATCAGCGCAGCTGCTGGATGGTTTCGCAGATCTTTTACAAGCTTCGTCACCTGATTGAGGACAGGGAAGGAGATAATTGTTTACAAGATGCCAGATCACTTCAATTACAGCCTTGTTTCATAAGTTCACAGGGTGACAGCGTACCTGGTTGGAGATGGGGCACACTTCCACAGCCACCCCTCTCTTCCTGGAAAGACCTTTGGCCACTGGGTGGCGAAGCAGAGCAAATCCATGGCCAATACGAGAAGAGTTAAACAGAAGAGCATCCAACAAATTCTGGTCCACCTCTGTGCCCTCCAGGTCTGCATGTGCCAGTACAGAGCATCAAAACGCGTGTTATTTTGGGATGTTTCTACAGCACAGAGTGCCATGGCTCTTGACAGGACATACAAAAAAATAAAAAAAAAACATACATTTCCTCTCCCTGAATTCAAACCTTAGTGAAAATTTCATTTCTTTGATTTTACAATGATTTGGATTAGGACATATAGGCAGAATAGGCCAAAAAGATTCAGATAAAATGCTTATGATGAGCAGTGTTATAGCTTTAGAGCTAAAACAGTCAACAGTGTGAAAATAAATACTCTGCTTTGTCCATTAAACTACAACGCTAGCCATCAAAATCCTCAAAAGTTCACTTTCTGCTTCTCCTGTGTAATAATAAGGGCGTTTTCACACCCAGAGTTCATTTGCTCTGCTGAGAATCACTTCAGTTGATGAACTTTAGCTTGTGCGTTTTCCCCTCGATTCAGGTTCTTTTCACACAGAAAAAAACCAAGCAAACCAAAATGTAGCACTACAAATCACGTGAGTACGTTCGCTTCACTCATTGGTCAGATGTGTTTGGGGCGGGGGCAAGAAAGTAAACACAGGAAGACGTTCCTGAAGGGGGTCCGCTGGCCAAATCCAGCGCACTTTGTTGCAGTAGTGTGTGTCTGACCTCGATTCATTCTCCGGCTAGTCACTAACAACTGTTAAATTGCTCATCTGCCTCCCACAATGCAGTGCACACCACTGCAGGCTCTGTTTCGTGCAAACTTGCAGAGTAGCTGGGTTTAGATCGCGTTCGGATTATGTTCCACAAACGAACCACGGCAGAGTTTGTTTGGGACCGGAGTGAGACCACCTCCTCTGAGGGGTCTCAGCATGGTGGTTTTGGTCTTTACCCACATGTGATTAATGTGTTCACGAATTACATCAAAGGGGAAAATGAGCCAAAGCCCCATTTAATCAGACTGAGAGGCACTGGTGTGAAAACACATTGTTCTTCCCTGAAAACTCTTTGACTAAACAGACTCAGTTATCTTTGGTGGCACATGTTGAACAGCTCCCCCACCTGAAAAAAACACGACACTCCCATCAAAGCTCGTTGGTTATTTTTGCACTGTCCCTGAAGCTCATCCGTTTTTACAGCATGTATAGATTGACTTATGTAAAGTGTAATACTGAAGCTGTCCAAACTGAATGCTTTGAAGTTTTACACATCAGGCGCTGATGAGCTCACCCGTCTCTCCAGCATGGAAGAAGAATGGGAGTGTCACGCCTCTCTCTGCTGGCACTGACAAGGCATCTCTGAAGTACCACAGGGGTTTGCCGCTGTCCTCACGGCCCACCTGTACACGAACAGAGAAAGTAAACACGTTCTTCAACAAATGGACGAGTCGTGCGTTTACATTAGACATGTTTAAGTCATGTTTTCTTAGATACAATGTCAGATGTTGCCTCTTACCATGTCAAAACCAGCCATGATATCTGGGAAGTCTTTCTGTAGCTTCATAGCCTCCTCCACAACTCTGGTCATCACAGACATATTTGCTGCCCTGAAACACAGAGTTGAGGTGTGATCAATGTACATCAACTACCTCTCTGTCTTCTAGAGAGCCAATAAGCAGTATGCCATTCAGACTAATAACTAAAACCCACTGTAAGGGCATTCAGAGCAGTCACCTATGCACTGAGAAGATGATCCTTGCCCCAAAGAAGTCTGGGTGCTCTGCTGTGAAGTGCCTGGTGATATCCTGGTAGGTCTTCAGAGTCCAGGCTCTGTCGTGAGTGCTGCCGTCCAACTCGTATATCTGAGAACCAACAAAAGGCCACTTAGTAACAATAAATGAACAGCGTGGTGAATGCACTGAACACACAGGGCGTGGCATTAGCGTACCTCTGGCAGTAAAGCCCTTAGTTCCAGATACATGACGTTGTCCGTGTAAAACTCGGTGAGGCCTTGGTAGTAGTAGTCTCTGAACACAGGAGCATATGTGACCAGACCCCACACTGCGAGGAAGGCCCCTTCAAACGTATCCCATATCGCATCCTGAGTGGGGTAAACTGTTTCTGGATCCTGATCCGTGAACACTGTCAGGTTGCTCATGATGCTGGGAGTGAAGACATGGTTGTGATTAGATTATTCATGTGTCCATTCGCCACTATCAACATTTGTTTCTTAACATTTCATTTTGACAATCCAACCTTTTGCCCGTCCTATCAAATCAAAGCGCCCTTCTCATAATTAATAGGGCTTAAGATTTGAAGACAGAGTAAAAGCATCATTTTATGGGAGCTTTAAATACAAACTGTATCATGTTAAACCTTGCTCTAACTTAAACTGCCGTCCTGGCGATCAAAGATGTGAAAAAATGTCAATGTCAAAAATATCGCGTTATTAACGCGTTAACGCAAATCAATTTTAACGGGTGATTGAGATTAACGTTCTTTGTGACTTAGTGAACTTGTAGTTTTATATAAGCTGTGGCCACTGCTAGTAACGTTAGAAAAACTACAGGATCTGATTGTAAACCGGAAACAAAACAATAGGCACGCCCCACGCACGTGTTTGGTCTTGCCTGCTCGCTAGCTGTGAAAGAGTAGGCTAGCGGTTTGTGTGGATGTCAAGTTAGAAACGCCAAAATGGATGCGAACAAGATTCTGAATGGAAAGTTTAGTTTCAGAAAGTTACCAGATGGGTCGACTGACAAGACCAAAGTTATCTGTGTGTGTTGTTGGTGTGAACTGAGTTATCACCGCAGCACATCCAGTCTGAAATACCACTTGATGGCCAAACACACGGCTAATGTGAATTCTCCGCCGCCTCCTTGTCATAACCAGGTGACAATGGATGTCTTTCCACAGAGGCATATGGATACAGCAACTAAGAACAAGCTTACTGCAGCCATAGCCAAGTAATGTTCATTCTTTGTGGAGAGAAATAAGAGGCTGGGTTGATCAGCCTCTGGTGAATAAACAGAAGAGCAGTACAGTCTGACTGCTTGTATGTTCAAAGAAACTTAAGAAAGGAAAGTTTAAGCCTGGTTTAACTGCACTATAGGCTGAGTCCTAGTTTACAATGATGAGCACTTTGTAACTTTATCTCGGATCACCCTGTTTTGATCCCTTAGAAAGGGTTGTTGAAGGGCTTTTTTGTAACCAAGTATTTATTTTTTTGTCATCTGTTTATTGACAGTGTTAAACTGTGAGAGCCTATCCACTTTTCCATGTTGATGAGAGCATTAAAATGATAATTAATGGGACATTTAGAATAGATAAAAATGTGCGATTAATTTGTGATTAATCGCGAGTTAACTATGACATTCATGAGATTAATCGCGATTAAATATTTTAATCGACTGACAGCACTAATTCTATGATATTCTTTGAATAAAACCTTTGTACCCTGAAAACTGCATCAAAGAGTAAGTCACCTGTTGTCTAGATCTGTGGTGTTGACCAACTTGGCCCTGAGGTTTTCCAGAAGGATCCAGGGAGAGCAACGTGGCAGAGCTTTGGGCCACTGGGACGAGAAGATGAATCTGACGGACTGGCTGTCAGAGTAGCACATGTAGCAGTGAGGCCGATAGGTCGCGTTCTTCACCAGCCACTCCACGCTAGTCATGGAGAAGTCATGGACATGGAGGGCTCCTCCTTTAGTCACAGAATTATGAAGAAATAAAGAATTAGGAAAGTATAAATCTAAATCTGTGTACATTAAAAACTTACCGATATTCCCCAAATGGAGGAATCCAAATGTTGTCATCTTCAACCATCTTTTGAAAACACTATGAAAGTAGTTCAGTGTCACACTAGCAAGAAACCTGCACCAGTGTGACTGTCCTGTCCACAACCTTCTCCACTCAAACAGGATTAGGGCTAGAAAATGTCAAAGTGTCCATCCACCAGTCCAATATAATGGTCAGTTCATGCAGGGGAGGAAAATTCTTTCATAAAAACAAATGATTTATAGTTAGTTAAAAAGCCGCCCAGGCCTTTTTTTCATTGTACAGTCTTCAGATGTATTATTATGGTCAGGTTTCTATGTTAAAGTCAAGCTCCACTGTGTCCTTTAATAGATCCATGACAATGCTGTGTTAAATGATTCAGGTCAGTGGTTTTCAAAGGCAATTCAACAAATTCGACGACAACGAGGCAAAAGTGTAAGATGCCTATAAAGTTGCCATGAACACACTCTGACATGTGAGACTGAACACACCTTTGGGCATCTTCTGGAGCAGGCTGAAGATGGGACTGGTCCTGATGAGGGTCCTGGCCTGGAAGAAGTGCATGGCGGGAGGAAAGTCTGCTCTCATTACCTCCTCCTGCTTCATTTTAAACAGAAGCGCGTCCAATTGTTGCTCAGCATCCGTCAAGACCATTTGTCCACCTGTCTGCATGGAGGCCTCCTGCTTTATAAGAGCCTCTCTCTGCCGGGGGTCTGGGATGGACAGGACTCCGGTCAAGCAGCACCAGAGCAGACAGGCCACCGCCGCATGGGGGCGCTGCAGCAGCAGCAGCAGCAGCACCATGGTCCGGACAGAGCGTGGAGCTGGATTTGACACAAACATTACTGCAGGTTAACGGCAACCTCACACAAGTTAGAAAAGCTCGTTTCGAGGAGAACAATTGTTCCACGCCGGATACAACTAAACCTCGAACACCGGAAATGACCCAAAAAAATGACCCGATTTGAACTTCGGTCATGTTTAGTACTAAGCTAGCTCCTGTTAGGAACGGTCAACTTTAAGTCACGATATATCTTCAGCTGTATGCCTCGTATACAAAGAATTAAACATAACTAACAATGAATAGCTGTTGTTTTAAGCTTGTTTAAATACGGTAAACAGACCTCGACAGAAGTCCAGTGAATGTTAAACAGTCTTCGGCAGCCTGCAGTACAGTGGTCGCATTAGCTTACCCTCAACGGCTAACGTCGATTTTGTCAACAGTCTAGCTGAGAGACGACGTAAACAGCGGACCAGAGGAGAACTGGAGCTAGAACTAGAGATAGAACCAGAAATATCTACATGCTTTTGTTGGATAGCTTACGGCACTACGCCGGTGCCACAGAACATGTAGTATTGTGTGTTTTGGTGCTTTGTACTGGCAGGGTGCCGCTAAGTCCCGCCCAGTCCCGCTATGATTGGCTAAAAATTAACCCTGCTAACCATTTCATTGGCGAAGTGTTCGGAAATAATAACCCTCAAAACAGAGGGGAGGGGAAAACGTATTCTGGACTCCGACTAGAGGAGATTTTGGCTGTTTGGCAGACAGCGTCTCAGTGAGACATTTATGAAAAAATACGAATAATTGAGACAGATAGACGCCCACTCAGAGCTGCTTCTGCTCGACATTTCTGCTTGTAATGAGAAGTTTTTACTCGCCGCTGTCTCCAGTTTTAGGGTCCCTGTACAGTAATGACCTGTTCTGTACGGAAAGTGACAAGAGACAACTTTTGTTGCGATGTAGCGCATATATATAAATAAAAGGAAATGTTTTTGGAATATGACATATTACATTTATCAACAAACTACTGATAATTAACCATGTTTCTATTTGAGACATGCACAAATAAAAAACTAAACAAAAACATAAGATAAAGCGTGATCCCTAACATGTAAAACAACACAAATACATCTGATCAGCAGTCACAGCAACACAAACATGGGACACACCTTTTACCTGTTGTAACAAATTACTGCTAAGTATTCCACTCATGGAGGACCAGTTATTCAAGTTTGTGTCTTATTAGAATAAAAGTACTTCATCTGAAGATAAATGTTTTTGATGAGATGACTGAATTCAGTGTTTTGTTTTTTCCAAATAAAATAGATTCATATGCTGGGAGGACTGACCAACATTGTCCATCGTCTTTTCACAGGAATGGACATTTCTTACTGGTAAAGGGCACGAGATGATGTCAGTGTCTGCTCCACAGATGAGCTGTTTACCGTTAGAAATACTCCTGTTATCATACCAGCTTACTTTGGCTCAATTAACGTGCTTTAATTACACGGCTCAACTGCATTTTTTTCCTGCCAAGTTTGTCCTCATTAGACCTGAACAAAAGAATATGTTACTTGTTTGCTTAGTGGGAGGAAGAAGGAAGCCTGAGGAGCCTCGTACTGACGTCAAATCACATCACTGACTCTACAGACATGAGAAGGGTCAGACGATGCACCATGCAATCTGTGGAGGGTGTTCGTCAAGAGGATAAGCGCTAATTGAAGGCGACGGTGTGAGGCACTCCAACAGATTAATGCGCTGTCTTGCATTGTTGTCTTGTTGTGTCTGTTTGCATTTCATTACTTTTGGCCTTTCAGTTTTTACATAACAAATTATCGATATATGCCCATTACTTTGGAATAGCATGGCCTTGTTTTAGGTTAATTTATTCACAGCAGTTAATGAACAACTGTCACAGGAGAGGGAAAAAAAACCAACATCGATCTGCTGGTATAGTGATGAGACAAGTTTTTCTTTTCCTATGACGTGATTTTTTTTAACTGACGATGATGAAAAAAAGAACTCTTGTTGGAGAAAAGTTATTTATTTCTAGGAAACGTACAGTGTAGAAAATCATTCCATTTCCAAAATAATCTATGTCAGTCAGATAAGAACTTGTAAACGTCACTTAAAAATGAAACATGCAGGTCTTTTTTTCAATGCCACCATGCTACTGAGGTAAAGACGACTGCTTAGAAACAAAAACATCAAGAGTAAAAGGAACATACGCCACATTTATATTAAAACAAGTCCAAAAATGTACAAAAATTCTTAAAAGAGCAAATAAATATGATTCACATTTAATCACGTCTAAATGGTTTTCACTAGTGCAGACAGATGACAGCAGAGGAAAAAAAGTGAGACTTGAACGCACACTTCCAAGCATCTGGTGCCCATTCTACACACCAGAAACAACACGCACACACACACACACACACACGAGCACACGCACGCACACTCACGCACACTCACACACGCACTCCATAAACAGTATAACAAACTCACCACACTACCTCCAAAGTGGCCCTATTAGGCTCACTAAACATTGAGACAATTCCCTATTTTACCAAAATAACAAGCCATCCATTGCAAGTCTTGTGTGACACATTTCGAAAATTGTCTCAACTTCTAGCACTTTCCTATTCCATTATCCTTCCTCAAATAAGTCCTTACAATGCCTTAGGTACCTATTACTAAAGAACTCCCCCATAATGCCGCCAAACTCTATGCGGTCTATTACAGATCATGGAATACTGCCTACTTTGACTACTTTCAACAACCTGTGGGCAGGAAGGCATGCAATCTGTACAACTAAGAGACCAACTTGGAGAGTCCCATTTCAGACCTGTGATGGAGTATCGTCCATTATAATCGAGTGATGACATAAAAAAAAAACTGAGAATGAAAGTGCTGTCCCATTGTGACCACAGCTGGATAGTCACATGTCAGCATCCTGTTGAGACTGGCAAGGTATTGTAAGGCCATTTCATTATCAGTTTTGCAAGTTTAAAAACTAACAGTGGCGCTGAAATCATCAGCTGGTCATTAAAAGTTGACCTGCAGGAGTCTGGCAGAGCAGGAGAGGAAGTGGGGGGGGGGGGCTGTGTAGATGCCACCGACTGGCTGGATGAGGTAGATCGTGATCTTAAAAGTGATGACAAGCAGTATCATCAGATCAACAGGAATGTGGAGTAACTCAAATCTGATCCATCTCACTTTTAATCAACTTTGATAAAAAGGGACGGGGGGGGTTTCATTTTTTTTGTTTTGTGATTTTTTTTTTTTTTTGGGTGGGGGGGGGGGTGAAATAGGTTGGCAGTGTGCTCAGCCAAATACTGTTAAGAACAATGAATATGGACCCTTAAAAGTTAAGTTCTTCACATGAGGTGCATTGATTCGCCACAATTGCAGTCCCATCTTCCTTATACTGCTCCTCCTTCAAATAATGCAGAAAAATACCCGTATATAAAAACTGTATACCCTGAGGATACGTTTAGTATTGACATGGGGAAGAGCACTTCAAAGCACTCGAGGAAGCGACCATACAAAGGGCATAGCCGTGAATGAACAAAGAGCTAACGCTACAAACCTCCGGTGGAATGCAACAAATGATGTCACACTTCAAAAGCTCCACGACAACAACAGGATTTCACGCGCACGCCTTTGTTCTGTGTATGTGCATATACTGTACCAGCTAGAAGGACATGTCACTGTCCGGCAATTTTAGAATTCCCTCATCTGGGAAGAAGTAAGGATATATTCTCATACATATATGTGTTTGACTAAAAATAAGACTATCCAAGGCCACTCAATTCTAGGATGTCTGGACTAAGAAAATCCATAGTGCATAACAGAGAGTTCATAGAGTCGGACAGGAATTGCGCCTCTTTGCCAGTCCCTCTCTGCTAGTCGAAGACATTCATCAACGAAGGCCGCTCTGAAAGATGCATATACTGTGTGTTTACTCCAGAATTAGAGAAACACTGTTAGAGTTGGGGCGGAAATGGACAGTAATTGGGCCTTTTTCAGGACGGTTTCTGCTTCAGACAAATTGTTAGTATTCGTGTCTTTTCACGTACAGCTAATCTGCTGCACGTACTTTTTCATCTACTCATTCCCTCATACATTCACAAAGGAAACCAAGGCAATTGCAAGGAGCCTGTGAGTTGGCCGGGTAAGGGTGACAGTCTCATAGTAACTCCTTTTCTACACCTGAGTTTAAAGATACGGTTGGAACAGAAAATCGCAGTGAAATCAACAGCCCCTCCCGTCTTCATGACGGTCCTCCTCCGCTCTGTCAGTAGATTAGCGGCTCCATCAAGCACTACAGTCAATGGACAAGATGGGCAGGCTTTGTTCAGTGGCCTGTCATCTGCTCATATCTCAATGGCTCAGAGAGGAAAGCGCTGTCCAGTGTTCCTGAAGGCAGTGTCACCTGTGTTTGCCAGGTTGGCCTAGTGGTTAAACAGGCTGCCCTTCTGTTGGAGGATCCTTGTTCAAATGCTCATGCCTTAAGCAAGTCAGTGAATCCCTACCAGGTCTGTAGAGCTGTTCTGCTCTGACCTTGAGCTCCATGTCTTGGAGGGCAAGCGGAAAGAGAATTCCTCTCCAGGGCTCAATAACATTTCACATTATTATTATCGTAGTAATTCCAGCTGCCTGGATGTGTCTTCAAGTCCAGTGGTGAGCTAAACAGAGCCAGAATTTTTTGTCCAGTGTAAGAGAATCAGTAAGAGAAGTATGTGGAGCAAGTGTCACTTCTACAGTCTCTGTCAGCCCAGTCCGCATGCCCACATACTTCCTTTAGGCTCACTGCTTAGTCCAGATGTTCTTTGATAATAACATGCCTGAAAGGAGAAGAGGAACAATAAGTTAAATGGCTACAATTCTGTCATATTTAGGGCTGATACACAAACATGGCTCGCCAGCATCATGGTATCATTTCTGCTTTCTGTTTAGAGATAAGGAGTGCCTCTTCTTAGGAAAAGATACTGTACCTTAGGCACCGTCTTTATATTTAAGGAAGGACGAAATAAGAAATTGCTAGTAGCTGTAGTGTAAAGTGTCAAAAGTTATTTTTACTCACTCAGATATGGCATTTATCACACTCCTTGTTTACTGCTAGGGCCGCCTGGAGCAGCCATCATCTGTTGCCTAGGTTAACAACCAAAAAAAAAAACACACAATGCATGTTGTTAACATTATGGTTAAAACTTTTAGGTCAGCAACAGGATACTCCAGACAAAATTATGCTTCATAAAGGCTGTGTTACTGTAGTCACATTTGCTAAGAAATGCCAGTTTACTCACTTTGATTCTGCAAACAACAATTGTCTTCAATGTTGACTAAAGGATTCATCAGTAAAAATAAATGACATGCATTTATTTTTACTGATGAATCCTTGAGTCAAAAATATGTAGAAATTACTAATTATTAATTTAAAAAAAGAGTGGATGAATCATTTTACCCTGGATGTAAGAAGTGTTCTGGTGCCAGGCCTCTCTGCTGGATCATCATTCCCTGGAAGTGCCCCACAGGACGAGGCTGTCTGTACATGGCCATGCGTGTCTGACCCGGGGAGTAGGGCAGCTGCTGGGGCCGCTGCAGAGCCTCCATCAGGTGTGGGTGAGGTCTTTGGGCAGCATAGCGTCCTGGATCGGAGTATGGCGGCCCAGGGTAAGGGGCTCTGTTGCCACCCCCACGGGCCTGAGACATTATATGGGGTGGAGGAACACCGCCTTGCTGCATCCCGGGGTGCACAGCCCGAGGGTCGTACATGAAGCCAGACATCATGTGTGCAGCTGAGGCAGGAGGGCACTGTTGCTGAGGTGGCTGAGTGCTACGGCGGCGAGAAGCAGCATTGTGGCTGTCTAGGTCCAGGATTTCTTTAGGGCTTTCGGGTCGCTCTGAGCTCTCTGTATGAACCTGCTTTGCTGGACTGCCACCACTGCTGCTCTCTCCACTGGCCTGCTCCCTGCTTTCACACTTCCCCTCCTCGTGGCCTCCGGTGTGCAGTGCTACATCAGGCACAGGACCAGGGGACACCAAACTAGCACCACTGGAACCCTCAGAGCCCAGCGGTGACAGACTGCTGTCCTTCAACTGACCGTTGCCTCTGGCACTAGCTACAGGTAGGTACGCACTGGGTGGCATCGGTTGGCGAGGCTGATAATGGGACCGATGCCACTCCTCTGTAGGATAACCCCCTCTGCTGTTAGCCTGGTTATGGGCCTGAGCTTGGGGATGGAGTTGGGGGTAGTAGTGTTGCTGCTGGTACTGATGAGGTGGGTACATGTTAGGGTGGGCCTGGGGGTGCTGCTGGCCTGGCATGTGGTAGGAGTAGGAAGTCCCTCCTTGCTGGTGGTAGGCGGTGTGGTGAGCAGGATTGTGGAGGGGGTTAATGGCCTGGTTGTGATAAGGGTGGTGAGCAGAGGGAGGCATGGGCCTGGTCATGTTTGTCTGGCTGTAGTGTGGATGGTTCCCCATACCATACATGGCTCCATTTGCCTGGCTTTGGGGCTGTGGAGGCATGCCTGGATTGTGAGCAGGTGCTGGCCCTCTCTGAGCCTGCATACCTGGGTTGCTACCCACAAGCGGGGTCTGATGGTGATTGGGGCTGAAAGCCTGGTGTTTATAAATACCATTTTGAGGCCCAGATTTCATTGTGGTGTGCTGTGGAGGAACGGCAGTGCCCTCTGTGTTTGGTCTACTCGTAGGCTCACTCGGTCTTTGATCTCCATGGTCTGCTGGGCTAGGGTGGGAGGGTAATAGTGGGGTAGGATGACTGGGTGGCAAAGAGGTGAGCGGGGCTGGCTGAGGGGGTCCAGGCTGGGCTCCTTGTGCGGCACTCTGCGGCATCCCATGCATGGGGCTGTTCTGTGTAGGACGTTGTGGAGAGATGTTTTGGGGGACGTGATGAGGAGGTAGCAGAGAATTGTGTGGCTGTGTGTTCTGGGTCACCTCCTGGGGAGAGCTTTGCGGGTGGTTCTGAGGAGGGGTACTCTGGGTTGTTTGAGGTTGCTGCCGTTTTTGGATGTTCTGCAGGTGTTCACTTTGTTTTGCATTTGGCATGTGTGGTAAGTTGTTCTCTGACATTTGCTGAGACACTGCAACATGCAGTGGTGGTATGTTCTGGTCAAGAAGCGTGGGGCTCACAGCGTTTTGCTGTGGACTGCTCTGTGTGCGCTGAGGGCAGCTGGGTGGAGTGGGATCAGTGGAGCTGCTGTTGCTTGAGTTGAAATGGGATGAGGCAGTAGTTGCACTAATGTGTTGAGGGGGACAGTGGCTGGAAGATAGTCTCTGGGCATCTACCTCCTGCTTGTGGCTCTCAGCTGAACCCTGTGGGAGGCCCGGTCCAGAGGCATTCTCCTGTGATCTGCCCAAGTTAGGGTCTGGGGGACTCTGCATTCCTTCTGCTGGCCCAGTGCCGTGTCTTGTGTGGCCAGGAATGGAAGGTTGCTCTTGGTGAACTGAAACAGTGTTTTTGTGTGATGAAGCTTCATCAGAAATGCTGTTGGCAGCCATTTTGTTCTCTGATGTCGAGTCTGTTAACATAAAGAATAATGAAAAGAAATTTAGCGTTGAAAGAATAATTCAAGTATTATTACAAGAACAAGGTTGTAAGTCAATACTCTTGCATT
The DNA here is from genome assembly GCA_037975065.1 of Chaetodon trifasciatus. Classification (NCBI taxonomy): domain Eukaryota; kingdom Metazoa; phylum Chordata; class Actinopteri; order Chaetodontiformes; family Chaetodontidae; genus Chaetodon; species Chaetodon trifasciatus. The sequence goes on from JBBMOE010000030.1 coordinate 4,732,782, forward strand.
ATGCTGTGCACTTTGTCAGTCTAAAAAAAGGCAACAACCAGTGTCTCATTTTCTACGCCAGTATTTATCCTAACCAATCAAATGTACAACAGAAAACTAGCAAATTAAAATGCACTTATGCCCCGTTCCATTCCTTTAAAGTGAGAACGCAAACATATTTGTAAGTCCGCTAGTGAGGCTTAACTGATGACATGCAATCTCTTGTGTACCCTCAAAGCAACCAGCAAGAAATTTCACCAAATTAATGAATATTCAATTTGCCACTTACTGTGAAAAATAATTAAAATCAAATTGCTAAAAGTGCTTTTAGGACGAGGAAGGCAAGGATGGGGGCTGTGCTGATTCACAAACTGAGACACTACAATCTGGAAAGGACATTTCTGGAGAAAAAGGTTAGACTGTGCTTGGGTTTCTTCCTGCAGAATACAGGCAGTTGAAGAAATACTGAGAGAGAAGGTCAGGTCTACCTTTGGGCTGCATGTCTGTCTGTTGGGAGGGCTGGCTGTCTGGCCCATTGTCTCCAGCAGGATGCAGCAGCTGAACCTCAGGGGCAGGGGGAGGGGGAGGCTGCTGTGAGGGGTGAGCTGGGATGCTGCCAACTCCTGATGGGGGCCCAGGCTGCTGAAAGTTGCCCATGTGCTGATGAGGGGCACCGGCAGGGGGTCCAGAAGAGGCTGACAGCTGCTGCAGGGCCAGCATCTCTGGGCTTTCCAGCATGGAAGCCAAGCGTGTCCTGCCAGAGGAGTCTGGGTGGGGAACAGGGGGACGTGACAACACAGGCCCTGGGGAGCTGGTCGCTGCAGACACTTGATACTGGCCATTTGGAGGAGGGTGGGGGTATCCAGCAGCTTCCGGCCATGGTTTATGCCCCACTGAAGGAGGGACTCCACCATAACTAAAGTTGCGCTGAGTCATCATGTTGCGATCTTGCATGCGTATGCCATTGGGTCTCTCCTGATGATTCATACTAGTCCACATGTTGGATAGACCCATACCAGGAGGTCTTAAACCTGGGTAGTTGTGCTGAGGTGGCCCTTCTGGCCCTGAGAATCTGTTGCCCATGGGGTGCATGTTGTGGCCCTCTGGACGGTGGTGAGATGGGTACATGCTGGCTTCAGAAGGGGGTCCAGGCTGGAGGGCCATGGGACGTGGGCCCAGCGACGGGCCATGAGTCGGACCCATGTAGGGGTGCTGATGTTGGTGTGGAGGCTGCTGCTGGTTAGGGCCCACTGGATATCTAGGGCCCATGTGATGTCCTTCAACCATGCGATGCTGGGGAAAAAGAAAAAAATCAAGTTTACACCGTTCATCTGACTGTTTTACCACATCAACCTTCACAGGAAAAAAATTCTGTAGACACAATAAGGTGAGCCTTTGGTAAAAAAAAAAAAAAAACTGTAACATTGTTAAAGTTCACTTTACAAAAGTGTGATTGGGTCTGTGTACCTGCATGTTAAAGTTGTGCCTGGGGATGTGAACTGGGTAAGTGAAGCGGGGATCCATGGCCATTCTCTGGGCATACATATGTGGACCATGAGGACCATGTGGACCGGAGGGACGATGGAGCTGGTAAGGTAGCAGAAATAATTCATTACTGAAGTTTGTGTCTTACATTTCAGGCAGAAATCAAGAGAAAAAACAACGCACAGGTTACCGTGTGGACAGGGGCACTATTAATGGGGGGCAAGGGGGACATGGCTAACCTGACACAATTGCTGCACCCCCCTGACTGCCTCTTAACTGCTCCCCCAGCCTTCTTAGGTACTGCCATATTCCCAAAATACCCACCCTTCCCACCCCCCACTGAAACATTTCTGGGGCTGCCACTGCCTGTGGATACCTGTTGCCCTGGGTGGTACATGCCCCTGATGTCTCCTTCATGGATGTGCTGCTGGCTTGGAGGCAGGCCGTGGGGGTGAGGGGGGCCATTGGACCAGTGAGGTGGAAGAGGTGGTCTTGTTGGTCTGCTGTCCTCATCCTCTGAGAGTGTGCTGCCTTTGCCCCCCTGGGAGTTTCGCTTGCGCTGGACTTGCTCAGTGGCCTTGATCAGACTTTCAGGTCCTGAATGTTTACTGCCACGATTGCGCTTTTTGTCCTTGCGCTCTTTGTCTTCACTGTTGATGTGGAATTCTTCATCTGTGTCACCATCCTCTGATGGAAAGTGTTTTAATAAGGCCCGGCTAAAACACCGCTCTAGAGACTCCGCCATGATAGTATACTCTGGGGAAAGGCAGACACAAACATCAGCTATGATCACATGATAAAACACAGGTACTTACACACAACCACATTTTCAGCACCACTATAAACACATCCATACCTGTGGCTCATCCACTCGTACACTCAAATAATAGCTTTTCATCCGCATGCTGCGAGTCACTCCCTCCTTTTTGCATACACAACCACACACACACACACACACCAACAAACAACACCTCACTCCACCTCAGTCATTCCCTTACAGTCATTCCAATATGAACGCCATGTACCCATAGACACACACACTTGCTTCTCTGTTCTCAGCCTAGCGCTGGCCTGCTGACCAGGTCAAAGGGCGTAGGTTGACCTCTGCTCCTCCAACCCCTTCCTCCTCCTGCTCCACCCTGGGCCCCCTTACCACTATCCTCCCCCCTGTCCCTGGGGAGAGTATTCAGTTGGATGGATGGCTCCAGACAGGGGGCTTAGGAGCTGGAATGTTTCTCTGGCACTGCAGGGCTCAGATCCCCCTGAGCACTGGAGCACAGCTCAATCACTCCTCATTAATCACTGTCAAGGCTGCCCTGGCCCCGGCCTCAACACAGCACTAAGTCAGGCCCCCTTTCTTTTGCTCTCTCTCCCACTCGCACCCCACAACACTCATACACGCGCTTCTTTCTCACAACATACACCAGCCGAAATGGATTTTGATGCATTCATGTTATGCTCTTCCTTAATGGAGGAAGCAGGATTTTTGGGGTGGAGCTGGTTTGTGTTTGTGCAACTGTTGTTCACTTACCGCTGTCTTCTCCATTGTACTCAACGCAGTTTTCAAACATGAGCTTCACGTCGGCAACAAACTCCTCCTTAGCAACGTACTCTGCATCGTTGAGCTTTTTTTCAATGGTGGACAGGTCCATGGGAGTCTGAGGGGATTGGACAACAATAAATTATAACAATTACAAACCTTGGGTAATTCTGTATTTGTGGCTGAATACATTATTCAGGATGTGAACCACACAAACAAACACTACTGCCTACTATTGCATGGCAGCTATTACTGTCTTGACTTTAGTACCTTGATGATCTCATGATAATTGGGGGCATAGGAGTCATCCACAGGCTCCAAGAAAGGCCAGGCATCTTTATGAGCTTTAAGGGCCTCAAGCACTATAGAAGAGAGATCAGATCAGATCAGATTAGAATAAATATTAATGGAGATTGAGATAAAGCCACAGCCTTGAGTAACCTCTAAGCATACCTTTATATAATGCAGTGTAGTCGTCATCAATTTCATAGCTGAAACAATGAACACAGAACAGGTTACAAATAATCAACCTTGAGTCATTCGAGTAAAAAGTGAAAGCTGAACTCAGATGTGCAAAGCCTCTTACAATTCTTTATTCCTGCGTGTTCTGTGGACAGGAGAAGATGGCTCCAGATTCAACAGTTCAGGTGGCAGGTCTTTCCCTTGAGACAGCAACCAGGCCTTTTCCTCTCGCATCTTCCGCCTCTTGGCTCGCTCTGAGAGAGAAGGATGAACACAGGGGGCAATTACAGGCACAAACAATGAAAAATACCAGGGGGATACAGGCAAACAATGTTTTAATTGCTTTTCTGGTCTCTTGAGTTACAGTTTAAATCGCACTTGCTGTCCATTGAGGCTGTCGGGAGAGTCAATGAAAACCAGGCCTTGGCCATCAGAGAAAGTGGCAGCTCGGATAAGTAGAAAGAGAACGATTCGTCAGCCATCTTCTCTCGGGCCAAGTTGATCAAAAGAGCAGAACAGAGGAGAGGGTGCATATGTATCGCTGCTTTATCTTTTAACATGAGAGGCCTGCCAGCCCCCCGCCGTGTGGATTAAAGAGGTTTGAGGGAGGATTCCACATATGCAATCCACACAGAGAGCAGGCCAGGTCCTGCTGTTCATCTATAATACATTAATGAGGCTCCTCCACTGAAGCACAATCAGCAGTTCATTAACCCTTGACAGATGATGGGGGGGAGAAGTGATCCTGTGATTAAAGGCCCTGAACATTCCCTCTCACAGTCTCAGTGTACTATACATAAATCACAAGGCTTCAAGCGCTGCTATGCTGCTGCAGATTTTTGAGCCGTTAAGAGCCAAACCACAGCAATGGAGATGTGAAAGCCTGCTCATGGGGTGCCTCTCACAATCATTCCACCCCCGATCAATGACTTGGAAGAACAATACGGAAGCCCCCTACCTGCTGCTGACAGGTTGCTGATGAAAGAGTGTGAAATTATTACTGCTCCTTAAAATGTGACTTTTGGCCCTGAGCTTCATTTTTATTTTGAAACTTTTCTTCATATACTAGCAGATATAGAAGTATGTGAAATGTTTTAGTACAACAGGGATGTTTATCTAGATCTGTAAATATGGATATTTGAACATCTTTCTATTTGCATTCCATCCATCCATCCTACCCTCCACAGCTTTGATCTTCTCCTGCTTTTCCCTCTGCTGTTCTTCCTGCAGAAGCCTTTCCTCTTCACGGCGCTGCTCAGCCAGCAGGACCTGCCTGTCCAGCTCTTCATCTTTCTTCTTCTCCTCCTCTGTGATGGCCTTCAGATTGTCCTGAAAACACACAGACAGGGCACGGTAATCTACTCTGGACTCACGGAAGGACGGCTTGGAATAAATACGTGTAAGCTCAACGTTGGATATCTCCTCCTATATCAATGTTGTACATACAACACCAATGTACTGCAGTATCTCAAAACCCAAAAACATTTTGTGGAAAGACGTATTGTTAAATGGAAAACAAAAATCACTGCAGATCATGTCTGCAAATTGTATATTTTATGATGTCTCAGTGTCTTTTCAGAAACGTGCCTACAGCAGTGGCACAACTTTACTCTGCAACACTGTTAAAGAACATGTACACAGACAAGCACACACACACCTCCTCCTCTTGGTTAATGTGTTTTTCAGAGAACCGTTGCGATGTGCGAACTGGGGTTGGGTCCAGTAGCTTCTGTTTCTGCTCCCGCTCCTGAAGAAAATAAATAAACAGAGCAAGTTCAGCTGAATCTGTGATTCAAGTGTAAAAAAACAAGGGGCAGTACCAGATTCGAGCATCCTATCACTCTTTAACAGACTGTTTCTAATAAGCCTAGCAGAAGCGCATAACAACTACAGTTGTTCTTTTCCTGATCAGGATATTAAGATTTTAAATTTTAATCTTCACTTCCATTTTTTAAGTCTGAATTGCATACTGTTAGTGGATATGCCTGACATTTATATGCCCAACAAATTACTGATTGAGTCTTCAAGACAGAGAGACAGACAACCACACACAAGCCAACACACTGACAGGCCCTGGGGAGTTGTGGAGGCGCAGAGAGTATTGAGAGGTCACTGGCTCTGCTCTGCTCTCCCCTCCCCCCAAGTCACTCCCCCGCTTCGCTGCCTGCATTCCCCCACCTTTCCCTGGGGGTGACAGGCAAGCTTAAAAAAAAAAATACAAAAATTGAAGTGTCTTTCATGGGTCTTATAATGTAATAATGAGCTCCAGAAAGAAAAGGAGGAGGCATGCTGCAGTTTGACTACAGCATTACACAATCATACGGACAACCCTACAACGTTTGAGCATGTTTTTTTCAATTTACACTACTACAATTTACAATTTACTACTTTGGATCCACATCAGTGACATATCAGTGATCTAGATATAGCACACAGTAAAGGAGGGAAACACCAGCCAACAGAGTACAAGTACATCCCTTGAAAGCCGGTCTATATCAGGAACAGGCCTCTGCAGCTCATGTCAGAGTTCATCAGGGAAGCCGGGCTGTGAATAACTGTCAGCCTGGTGCAGCCAACAGCACTGAGAGGTGTCACAGTTATGCTTCTGGCCATCCATAAAACAACCATGGGAGGCCTAAAAATGCATTAGCAGCTGTATCAAGCCTGTGTGTGTGTGTGTGTGTGTGTGTGTGTGTGTGTGTGTGTGTGTGTGTGTGTGTGTGTGTGTGTGTGTGTGTGTAGGTGAGGAGGCAAAAGAGGAAGGAAGGTGTGGGTGGAGAGTGAAAGGCAGAGAAAAGAGAAGAGGAAAAAAGACAGATGTTCATGATCTGATCTATAGTGCCCTCCACAACCACTCTTTCTGCACTCCATCTCTGCCTTGTCTTAGTGTGAAGCACTGGCATATCCTGGGGCTCCACATTTCCTCCCTACATTACCACCAGCACTACCCCCCCCCCACCTCCATCCAGCATGCGCAAGATAGAGTGCCTCTGGTGTCACCACTTAAAAAGGTCGAGAGAATCCTGCAGCACAGCAGAGCTGTCATTCAAGAGTCTCCATCCTGCCTCAAGGTGAGCTCCTTCCTGCTGTCAGTGCCCCATGAAATGGCTGGTGACAGCAGCCTGAGACACACTGAGAGAAGGATTCAAGAGGCTACACACAGTGTGTATTTGACACACCCACATGAAAAAGACATATGTAAAGTATATGCACACACACACTGTGCTATGCTATGATCACAATAATGATAATTGTTGAAATAATTTATCAGGCAAAATGGTAGACATTTGCTGGTTAAAGCAACCAACTTCCTACCATGTACCACTACCTACCTACCACTACCATGTCAACGTATTAATGTGACACCACTCAATAACAAACTGACCAAAAAAAAAAAAGATAACTGCCTTGTGTAGACTTCAGTGTTTCCCTTCTGGTTGCCTCAAATAAATTTGGTCTTAAACAGCAAATGAAGCAAAGCCTCTGCACAGTACCACAGGAAAATGTGGTGATATAATGTAAATATAATGAAGAGGCAGGATGCAGTATTTCCATCTCCTGCTGTGCAGCATGAGTGGACGTTATTTGCATATAAGGACATTAGGGGATGCACTTCCAGTTAATTGAGTCTGGTGTGTCATTTTTCCCCACACTGTGATCATGACATGCAAAGTGGAAAGAGTTGTCCTGTTCTGTTCTCTCTTAAGGTCTAATGTGCTGTGGTGGAATTTCACGCTTTCAAAAATTAATGCAGACTGAATGTAAGAACAAAGTCCCCGAGATGCTCCTCTGCAGACCAGCATCATTACAAAACCACTCGAACGCTTCACTGATAGTCTGCATGGAGAAAAGTGATTAATGGAGAGTCATTTTGGATATGATATATAATGTGATTATCAGTAGTACAGCTGAGTGTGCAGCTGATGAAAGACAAGACAAGTGACTGACCGCTGCCAACATCAAACTGCCAGCACGATTCTTTACTTCACTGATGATGATGATGGAGGAAGGCTGAGAGCGTTTCAATAGCAACAGTCAGTGCATTACAGGAGTGGAAAAAGCCCGACCACCTTCATACCAACAAGTAAGATAAAAACAGGGGTCTACTTTAGCTTCGACTAACTGAAGCATTCAATGAAATTAATTTCACTGATAAGTATAGAAATAAGTTGCAAGGAAACATTGAGTGGGTAGTGTTGGCTCTGACTCAAGCTTGCTATGCATGCTAACATGCTAACATGTTAGAGCTTACATCAATTAAGAATTACATTAGTTAAGAATAACTTCAAAATCAGACAAAAGACGTTTTGCGTACTACCACTGGAAGGCTGCCAAATCTAAGATCAGGTTAAGATTGAATTAAAATGAAGTAGTTAAGATTAAGTTTGGTTTTGTGAACACAGTGCAGTTCCTCGATGAAATCACTATGAGTTGATAGATAATGCTAGCATCACTACAGTCAGTAGATTAGTGAGTTGAGACAAATAAACACAGAACATCTGTGACAATAAGAAGCAAAAAACCAAGTAGCATTTTTAGACACCGACACTGGTACATCTACTATGGTTAGACTTGCTGTTTGTGCGCTGTTCTGGGTAGTGGCTGACGCACTCTATCCAGACTTAAACTAAGATATTCTAAAATCTTATAATGGGGATTAATAGTAGCCTCTTTGGCGTCCGACCTTGTGCTCAATCATGCTGCTGATCTCCGGCAGGAAGTTCTGACTGATGACACGGTAGAGGTGGCGGTCCTGTGGGGAGGTTTTGTCCTTGATGCTTTCTGCCAGACTGACCCATTGTTCCTCTGTATCACACACGAGGGACCACGTGCCTCGCTTACAGCCTGGAAGCAAAGAGGAGAGACACTGGCTTATTGATTGCCGGGACAATGTAAATCAGTGAAACTGGTTGTCAAAGCGTAAATAAAACATAAATACAGAAGATTCCTCAGTGAAGTCACCACAAAAGTTAAATTGCTTTAATTCAGGGGATCCTTTCACCTGTGCTCGGGTGGAGATCTTCCAGCTCATTTTCTGTCTTCACTTCTGTCACTTCACTCTCCACATCACTGAAAGGTAAAAATCATTTGAGAATTATCAATATAAAACATTGCTAAAATGCAAAGGTTCTAATCTGAGAGCAACTGAGCAACTATTAGGTCTTTTGGACAATAGATTAGACTCTTATGTATGTAGAATTGGAGACATGTATCTCCAGGAGCTCTACTCTGCAAGTCGTTTCTTGGCCTCCTGCTACTCTTTCAGCTTCCTTCCACTTAAAGCCAAATAGAAACTGTACCGTAGTGAAGATGAGAGGGTAATGTTAGAAATACAGAAACACATAATTCTATTTATATCACTGCTCTATCTATATATCTATATCTATATCCATGATATGTTCCATGAGATCCATCCACGGAGCCAATTAAAATACAAGTGGTCTAAACTTGCGGTCAGACTATGGTTGGAGAGCATGTGTCAAAAAATAATTCATCATTTATTACATTTCAGATCCGGCAGTAGGCTACTGATCAGTCGACATCTGAGAGAGAGCAAAGGAAAACGGCAACACAAGCCGACGAAAGCCTGATCATGGATCATTTTGTAGAACAGCTTTTTGTTTTTAGGTTTTACACACAATTGCACAAACCTGAACTAATATCTACACACTCATAGACCACGTGTCAAACAGACATGGAATCTGCTGTGACAGTTAAATGCCTGTTTTCTTTTGATAGAGCCAGTACATCTGTGCAACACATGCACGGCTACACATGTGAGCATTTCTCTGCAATGGGCCGCTGGCGGTGACGGCAAACAAAAAACGTTTCTCTCACCTTAGCTGAGGGTCTTCCAGTTTTTTCTTCTTTGGTGGTCTTCCCCTTTTCTTTTTCTTTGGTAATGTTAGTTCAGTGAGTTCACTGTTGGGAAAACAAGAAGAAGAAGAAAAAAATGCTTTTAAATTATAGCCTTTTAACAAGGGTAATTAGCAATAGGGGCCCTCTATAATTAACCCTCAACAGTTCTGTAAACAAGAGTGCCAAACTACTATTGTAAGTACACACGTACCATATGCTCCAGTCAGCCACAGAAAACATGACCAGTGACATAACATTCATCCTTGGTGTTGGTGTACTGGACAGAGACAGACGGTATTTACCTAATCCTCTCTGCTTTCCTATTGACTGGCTCTTCTTTGTACATCCGAGTGCCATAAAAGTACCAGTAGAGGGCTCCATTTCCATCTTGCCCCAGCGGTTCCACCCTCAGGCTGTCTGCATCCAGTCCCTGTTGGAGGTGGGAGTGAAGACATTACATTTATCAAATCACATGTAGGACTCGGTTTTTAAATCATCAGTCATTAGTGGGTGATGTCATTTAGTCGTTTGCGCCCACATGGCTGTGAATTATCCACTGGCATGCAGTGCTTTCAGGATCTTATGGGTGCATTCATAAATTGAGTCTTATAATTATTAGAAAAAATCTTATCTCATGGAGAAAATATATTAGAGGAAAATTCTAATCTGACAGACGGCATGGTGGTAAAACTGTCGAGTAATTATTAGTTGCAGCTTAGTTAAAGATGGGATATATGCTGGGCTACTGTGCAGGCAGTTGTCTTTGTCAGCTGTAATAAAAAGCTACATTACTTTGAAATTCAGTTACAATGTAAATGTAAATGAAAATCTTCCCTTCAGACCACAGTGAAAACACCCCTATGTTAAATAATTACTGGAAGGAAAATTCTTAAGGTGCTTTAAAATTCGCCCACCAGCTCTGCGTTGGAGTGCGCCCACTTAGGGGCTTTCACCTTGTTTTAAAACCAGAAACCCACTCTTTATAATCACTTCTCCTGTAAGAGGTAAAAACTAATTAAAGGAGCTGCAGATTTTTCATGTAATAACATTAAGTTTTAATGGGATACAATGATTATAGCTAGGTACCCTCATATTTCTATGCCTGCGTATTAACTAATGTAGCTTCACTGGTGCTGATTTCTATTTCATTGTGACAAAAAAATAAAAGTATAATGCATACAACCATATTTAAACAGATTGCCTGCATGAAAACAAACATGTGTAGACTGTCCTAGCTGCTCCTTGTAGGCGTGTACCTTAAGCAGGTCAAACACATCAGCAGCATCCAGACGGTAGTCACACAGCCGGTGCAGCAGCTCCACCTGAGTGCGAACAGGGAGGTTCTCGAAGGGGCCCTCTCGAAGTGGGTTGGGCTTCCCTTCTTCCAGTTCCCACCGGTAGCTGATAATGTCGTCCAGGTAACTACTAAAAGCTTCGGGGCTAAAGGGTAGAGCAAAAAGAACAGGAGAGAGGCTAAGGGTGAGAGAGGTAGGTTCTTTAAGTTTCTCAAGATCAATATGTTCAACACCAGATTCAATCTCTTAAAATCCAAAAATGAAAAAAAAAAAACCTTTGTGCTCTCTCAGTCCAATAAGCAGCTCTACACTCACAGAGTACAGGAAGCAACAACTGACATTCTCGTGGCTGATGTGCCATCATATTCACAATGATCTTTTGTTGCTGTTGTGCTTATCTCCCTGTCATTGCGTACGTCGGCGTCTATTCTACTGTTTCGTCCTTGCAGAATGACTCTCATGCCCTTCACCTACGATCTTTTCCTCAAAATGCTTTACAATAAAGAAATCACATGAACCAAGTGCTCACATAGAAAGACAAAGAATGACCATGAAAACCAGGATAGAAAATTAATGTCAAACAAGAGAGAGAATAAAATCCACTTGATGATTATAGTAAAAATAATGATGAAAATAGAATAAAAAGAATGCATCAAAAAACCCACTGAATAGTAGTGATAAAATAAAGTAAAAACAGATTACATAGAATGCAAAAAAACAGGTAAAACACATTTTAAACAACATTACTCCCCAGGTTTCTTTTTTATCAAAGCTGTTTTGAAGGCACCTGGGAAAGTGGCTGTTTGCAGAGATGTATTTATAATCTTCATGATGACATGACTTGAAACACTGTCAAACGCCAGCCTTCAAAATGCTGTAGGTACAGGGTCAACGCTTGAGGTGGAGGAGATCCATTCACTGACAGCCTTGCAGAGGTCAGTTAATGTAATATAGGTGAATTATCCCGTGGTTACATCTTTTTTAGTGTTTGCAGAGGTAATCTGTGTTTACATCAGCAGCAATGCTGCTCAAATTGAAGTTATTTATGCTATATAAAGAATATAATTATGTGTTACATACAAGTTAAGATGTTTATAAACTCTCTTATGATGCTTGTAGTATTAAATAAAAAATCATTTACCAGACAGAAGACTTTTTTTTGGTCCATTGAGATCTGTCAGTATGGATAAATGCAACCAATTCAATTGCAAATGCTGTGTGCACATTGTAAAGCCAACACACCATGTTTCAATATCCTTTTGTAATGAATAGCTTAGGAAACAAACAAAGTTCAAACTACCCTGGTGGCTGGTGAGACAGAGGAGGTGGAGCCGAAAAAAGAAAGAAAAAAAAGATTTGTTTCTTTGAATGGGAGTGGGGTTGTATTTCTGCTATGAGTGGGAGCTGGTAAATAAATGTTGGTTCCGGTTCAGGTCTAGCCGATTAATCTGTACCTTTCAGTTCCAACTCAGATGAACAGAACAAGGGCTTGGGGCAGGGGTGAGCATCTATGCAACGGCACAGAGAAAGAGGGACAGAAAAAATGGCTTATCTTGAAAGAGCAGTGTGCACTTTTCACACAGCTGCAGGCTACCCCCTCCTCGCTCCCCAATCTCTCTCCTACTTTCTGTCCCTCATTCTCTCCAACATCCACCCTCCCTCCTGTCCCCCGCTCCGGCAGAGCGTTTAACACGTGCGGATGAAAAGGGAAGCTCTGTGAAAGGCCAGTGCTGAGCAGCCACCCCCAGGATGCCAGCGCCTGTCCAGTCCAATAAAGCAGGTTGTCCTCCTGTTACCGGTTGCCTGGGTGGAAAAACTGGATCATTCCTGTCTCTCTGCTTATCGGTTCACTGGTACCACTATGCTACTTTCTCATGATGGGCTAGAATAAGATGTGTATGAAGGGGGAAACCCCAGTAGATATTAGACAAACCTGTGAATTTCAATAACAACCTCTGCTCCACACTCACTTTCTCCCTTCATTTGATCACGGGGGAGAGAAAAGTTTCAGTGGTGATGCAGGTTTCATATGCTGCGGGAGTAGTACGACATGATTTCACCACAGACCTAGTCACCATATGGTGAGTAAATTCTGACTCCTCGGCGAGTCACTGTGCCGGTGACTCAGACTTCCTATGAAGGCTCCTGGGTGCTATGACTAACTTGAAGGAGATGGAAATCCTGGCTTTATTTTGGCAGAGAAATCAAACAATGATAATTCATCATATTCTGGTTGTGACAAGGTTAAGACCTAGACCTAGGTCTGTAAAACCTCTTTCAACAATACAACTAAAACTAATTTAAGTACGTTAAGCAGTTGTTTAAGTAGCACTGACTTCCTGGTCAGACTCATAGCCTTGCTTACTTAATATTTCATCAAATACTTCAGTTTTTTGAGCAAGTTCTTATATGTTTGCTTGTGCTTACACAAGATTTTGGAATATCAACTTCATTTGTTCAATGAAAATGATTTTCTATTAAAAAAAAAGAGGGCTTATATTTACCACAGTAAGACTTTTCTGGTATCACAACCAAAATGAAGGCAACATATCTAGTATCGTGTCTTATCACAAAATTTCAAATGACTCTGCCAAAATAGCTTGAGTCGTGCAAATTTTATCTTATTTGATGCCGATGATGATGATGATGCATCAGAAATTATGGCCCATGAGCGACTAAATAGTGGCTCTTTTTTACTGTACTGAAACCAAACATGGCCCCAAAACTTCAGTGTAATGTACGAATGGTTAAGTGTCAAGCTTGCATTTTTTTAAACTGTTTAAAAAACAGTTTTACTACTCCTTCAACGATGACTCAAAAGCTCATCCATCTGCTGTGAAAACCATGAAACAGAGACATTTGTTTTAACAGCCTTTGTCAATATACAGGACTCTTTTTTTGTTCTGTACTTACGTGATGTCATTGCGTTGGTAGCATCCCTGCAACAGACAGGCGATTAGGTCCCCGAGAAAGTCCAAATCCTGCTCTGACAGGGCTTTCTCAAGCTCCTGGACACAAAAACAAAAAAGGAGAGAGTAAGGTCAATGCACCTGTGAAGGACTCAGCTAGTGCTTTTACTTAACAAACCAGAGCCATCTGTGCAAAAGTACAAATTACAGATATGAGTATCAGTCAATGTTGCCACAGCTCAGACGGGCAACGATGGAATCTGAGAAGTTTCCAAGGAAAACTCTTTCAATAAGGAAAAAGAATGATGAGCAAAGTACAATTTTTGATTTATGAAACGGTTCTTTTTGAGGTAAACTGCTGCCTTTAGCCGTTCCTGTTAGTGCCATAAGAAAATGCAGTGCTGAGGCTGCAGTGTGGCAGGATGGCCGAGAAACGTGAAGTCATCAGCCATCAGTTCATTTCCACAGGGCACAGGAAAACACGGCTGTAACTATGAGCGCACACGTCATTATATGTTAAGCATGTGAAGTAAAATGGACTGTTTGTACATTTCATCGGACTCACAATGCTAATTTCCATTGCTAACAGACAATGGGCTAGTTTGTGTTTATGTATGTGCATCGAAGAACTGATTCAGGAATCGTTTAAAAAAACAACCAGCATAGCTGGTAGAGGTAGAGGTAAGCTGGCAGAGGTAGTCAGCAGGAGGGGCGGTTGAAATTTGCAAGTTGTTTGATTAGGGCTTCTTGGTTTGCCAGTGGTTGATTGGCTGGAGCCGAGGTTCAAGTTCAGCCATGACCCCTCTCCTGCCTGGCATTGTGTTTCAGCCATTGAGGTTTTATGAAGCAGCAGTAACCGGCAGAACAAACTCTAAAGGACCTGAAAGCACCAAGGAGAGATGGCAGGCAGCAGGGGCCTAGAGCTGCAACACAGCCATGCCCCCCTCCTCTCCTCTACTGACCAACCAAGACACAGCATCCCACACAGCTTCCCAGCATGCACCGCTCTTCCCAATGATACCCAAAGGCTCTAGAGTGGAACAGGAGGGGAGAGAGGGAACAGGAGGCTGAGAGGGCAGAAATGCAAATGCAAAGTGCTCCGTCAGCCAAGTGTCCATTTCACTTAAAGCCCCCTTTTGCAGGATGCAAAGCAGCCCCTTCAGGCTGAAGCCCGACCAGTCGCTCTTCAGAAAAACAACATGACTGAGTGCTGCTGACCACTCCTTACCCTTCGTGGTCATTGCTCTCACACTAACAACAGACCCAAACTCTTCCTCTGTGTCACTCTTCCTCTCTCAAACATTCACAAAAGTACTACCGCAGGTTCAAGAGGAAAAAAGTGGTCCAAAATTATCTCAAGGACAAGGAGGCCCGTTTAATTATCGTGTGCTCACTCGTCTCCTCTTAGCCTGCCTCTCTCTAGAGGAATCTGGTTGAGCTCAGGGGTTGCAAAAGGTCAGCGTACACACCTCCCGGCCATGGAGAATGACGGAAGCCAGGAGCCAGAAAGTCAGCGCAATGAAAAACAGAAGAGGAGGAAGAAGAGGAGGAGGAGGAGGAGGAGGAGGAGGAGGGGAGAGACAGACAGGAGGTTGAGAAAGAAGTTGAAAAACAGGATAAGATTAACGTTTGAGCTTCAGGTTAGAAAAGAGTATGAGGGAAAACTCAAGACAGCCTGCTCCTGCTTCTGACACAAGCTACTATAGAAACATACCAGGAGAGCGAGTTTGATGACAAGAGATAAAAATTTTCAACGTCTAACAACACATGGTGCTGATGGTTGGTTGCTCAATAGAAACAGTTTCAGACACCACTGACTTAGACCAACTAATCCTGCAGTATTTTCTTGTGCACACCTTGACAAGTGTGATAAATTACATGGTTCTTCATCTCACAATACACACACACAATAAACACACTGGGTTTGGACATCCCACAGTGTCCCTCTAACACCAATGTGAGCAACAATGTTTCTAAGGACTTGTAATGTGCAGTTTTCCCTAAAATCTTGAAAATTTGGCTTGCATATCACCATAACCTCCAATACTTTACAGTGTGCATCTGGCCTTAGACAAGGGAGGCAGCAAAGAAAGGGCTTTTAAAGCAAGCACCTGTTGTTATGGCTTGTCCACACGTATGCGTGCTATCCAGCTGCTGAACTCTGTCATAGCCACGAGCTCTGATCATTAAAGGATAAAACGAAAGTGTCTCTATCTCTGTGTTTACAAGTTGCATGTGTACTGGATGCCGAGAGATCCCGTGTTACGCTCGCTTCCACTTCCTGGTCCACCATCAGGTAGCCTATGAGCCAGAATGAGCCCATCCATCAGAGACAGACTGCACTTTGATCAAGATTAGAAAAAGCTGGGGGCCAGGGCTGGGGGAAGAGTGGAGAGTTGAGTACAGCACCGCAGAGTGAAGGGCTTGCTACAGCCCCTGGATTAACACCACCCTTCTCCACCTTTGAAGTGCCACACAGCATCTCAGATGGCAGCAGGAAAAGGAATTAATGTGCTGTGCTGCCCTTTCTTCAGCCATCCATCGAGCCACCGAATCCCTCTGTGGCCTTGCGCTAACGCTCAGTTTGATGAAGGGCTGCAAGGGACACTCCACTGCAGCTGGACATGTCCTGTGGGAACCTTTCCCCTCTATAAGCACATACGCACAAAAAGTAGTGATCTAACTACTACACTTCAAGGACACAACCCCCAACCTTTGGCAAACATAACAACAGACAAAATGCACACTTTCACCGCCATTCATTCATACATGTGTCTCAACAAAATAAACGCATTGCAGCACTTTGGCTGCTTCACATTAATGATCAATGGGACTCAAAGATAAGTGAGCTGGATATGATGATAAGCTATAAAGAGCGTAAATCATCGAGCTTAACTGTCAGGTTTATCACTAAGCTACTGCAGTGAACAAAACAGGCTATTCGTATTCACACACCGGGACAAAGATTGGAGAGTGAGTCATGGCTTAGTCAAAAGGTGTGTCATCTCCGCAGTCCCTCTGTGGGCCTGGCTTGCAATCAGCAATTCACCCTAAAGGTATTTGCCATTTCTCTCACCCGTCTCCCCTGCTGTTTCTCTCTCTGCTTCTCTCACTGGCTTAACCTCTTCTTACTCTCTTCCACACCATTTTTCTCCCCCTGTCCTGCTGCCCAGTGTCTATGAGACCCTCTGAGGCATTCTATTATTCCCCTGACAACACCCTTGCTCTCCACCCCACTCTTTACCTCTTCCTTATCTCTCCCCTTCCTCCACACATTGTCCCCACTCAAGCCAGTTGCTGTCTCCACTGTAGCTGAGGACAGTGCAGACTCTAGTAGAGGAAAATGTGATTGGCAGCGATTCTCCTAAATTATTTATAAGAAAGGTGGGGAAAACAAAGCCTGACTCTAGACAGAAAATCTCCACTCAAAACGACTGTTTGAGTCACTGTCTCACTGATCCGCCTATTGAACAGAACGTCAAACAGTGCAAGAGGTAACACCTGTGGTGTCAACACAGCTTACAGCCATTTTGCTTTTTCTCACACCCAATGCCCAAATACGTTGATTTTCCTGTTAAGATAGCAGCTTCTGTCATTCACACAAGCAAAGAATTAATTATTATTATCATAACCTTTTCACACACACACACACCTGGTATTCTTCATATCCATACCACAAATGTACAAAATAGTTTTGTTAAAAAAACATGCCAGTATGGATCTTAAGCTGAAGCTCTTCCTTGTCGCTAAAGTCTCTCGAGTGTCTCTGCAGATACAGTGCCTACACCATATGTTTTTAGGTGTACTCACATTACATTACATTGCATTTTACTTGCTGATGGGAACCCCTGCAACACTGAACAGGCATATTATATGGGATTGAGCTTTAGTTATGACAGCTCACAGTAACTGTGTTCACATTGTCTTATTCAATTGTGAAATGACAGCAGGGCTGTTCACCACTACCACCATCAGAAATACCTCAGATATGGCGTTAGCCCTTGAAGGCCAGTACAAACTAGCTAAATAAATAGTCAAATAGTTTAAATAGTATTGCCACTATGGTACTGTCTCCCTCAAAAGAAAGTTGCGGAAGGCTCGAAAACTCGGTCAAAAAGGCTCCGTTGTTCACAAGCACAGGTGGAGCGAGGTTCACCGCTTTGTGAATACAAGATTGTGTAATGGATATCACTAACGGGAGCACGGGAACACTTCGTAAAACCATTGTTAGTTAACACGGTTCATTTGCAAATGACTGTATTCTGTTTGCATTTATGTTCTACAGTGTGCCAACTTTTTTGGAACTTTTTTTGGGTTGTACTCACGTGACACACTGTGGCATCACGGGTTCGCCAAACGAACCCAATAACAACCAACTGGTAAATGGTGCAGAGGCTCATCTACACAGCAAAAGCTAAAGGCTTTTCCATAACACTTCTCTGTATATGGTCCGTACAACGTTGTACATCTTTCCCTGTCCAGAGTTTGCCTCTTTCCCATATATAAAGCCCAAAATACTCATGACTTCCTCTTGCACATCACAAATGGTCTCCTTGTAGGCAACTTCTCATTTAGACCAACACTGTGACGAGGAGTTCTGTATGAATGGGTCAGCGTGTCATTCAACTCTCAATTGCAACCCTCCTCCCACAGAAGCTTGGTTGGATGGCTGGATTTGGTGACCAAGTATCTCTATTAAAAATAGAGAGAGAGAGGGCAGAGAAATGCAAGGCAGGCACGGCAAGAGAGGTGCAAACTGATGAAAGAAGTGATGTGAAACTACAATAACTTCTATCTAGTACTGCTGCAATATAAATCTGTATAATTCCATAGTTTACCAGTTTAATGTATGGCATAGCAGTGTTGACTAGAGTCTCTGCTAAAGTTGACAAGCACAGCTGTGACAGCTGTCTCATAAGTATGGCTCCAACATGGGTCCAATGTGCATTCAGTAAACTATCTGCAGTGTGAAAGGGTCATGATACCACGCTAAAGATGAGTCTGCCCCTAGGAGGACAAAACTCTTGGTCTCCCTTTGACATGAGACCCAGAATGGTAGAAATTAGGCGACATGAGCAGACATGAATCAGATGAGAGGAGGAGAGCGCCAGGCTTTTTAAAAGAAATGAGACATCAAGGCTAAACTGACTTCAAGGCTGAACAGACCATCTGCATTTGCAGATAAAAGTGAAATGTGCTTTTCGCTGTTGACAAAATGACCCCATCATGTGTCCCAATTCATATCTGTGGGGAAAGAAAAACAGAAATAAAATGTGAGCATGCGTGTCTGACCAATGCACGCTCCAAATGAGAGAGAGAGAGAAGCAGGGTTGTGATAAGCAGAGCAGCAGCGTTTGTATCAGCGGTTCCAAGGCTGTGGCAGATCCAGAGCCTGTGGTATCAAGGGGCTGGCCTCTCTGACTACGCTTACACCAGACACTTTCCATGCCACTGCCGTTAACAGCTCCTCCGGGGTCTATATCACCAACAGTTGGAGGACGAGTGCACAGCTAACTAGAGGGGGAAGGGAGGTCTGTTTGTTGTGCAAAGGCTCCTCTCTTCCTCTCCTTTGCTTCTTTCTTTATTTCTTCCTCCCCCACTCCCCTCCCACTTTCATCTCACACATGGTTCCTCCAGGAGCCATCATCTGACAACACCCTCCTCCCCCACACATAACCACCTCCTGCCACATGACAAACATGCACACACAGCCATAACACCACAGGAAAACGCCCTTGCATCCTCAGGATGTACCGTTCATCTGATCATCAGTGTAAAGCATCAACATCTTTGAGGTGGTGCCAGACGCATCTGACTGACATACCAAAACAACAACTTGGCTGATTTGTCTGCATAGTCAGTGTTGATTTACAACGTGTCTGTTAACCAGAGTTAAAAGTTGTGTCCTCCACACCTGCCTTAAGTAGCACTGTGACACAGTCAAACATTTAGAGCCCCCCAGACGAGGACACCATTTGTTCATGAAAACATGTGAACAGGAAGAATGACTTTAGGTTGGTCTGAATGAGCAGCACGACCATGTGTGAAGAGTGACAAACACTAAATATAGCTCATACAGCACACAACTGTAAGGTCAGTTTCAACTTTCAACTGACGTTTATTGCAGCGTCAATGTCAGGGCCAGGTGGGACAGGTGGCCGGGCCGCATGAAGGGGTAGTGAAGAAGAAAAAAGCTCTCACCAGATAGACTGAGACCTTTTGCCTTGGCCTAGCTGGCTAGCTATGAGGAAGAAGATCATTAAGCGCAGGAGATGGAAGGCCACCCTCCACCAGCTCAGAGGAAACCATATCATCTACATCACGCCTGTATAACATACAGCTTTCTGCCTCAGTTAATGTCCCAGCGACTTTCTTCTGTGACTACATGAACATGCATCTTCATATACATGAACATACACACAGATTGTTAAAATTCAGTCTGCTGGCCCCCCCAAGGAGAATAAAAAATAGTCCCTGACCAGTGTGGTTGTGGACGACAGAGGGAGGAGTCTTGAACAGGAGAAAACAACATGAGGCAGATGGCTTGCAGCCTTCAAGTTAAAACACACAGAAATGAAGAGGAACTGCAACTTGTCAGGAGAGGAAAAATAACCTAACAAAAGAAGCCTTAAGAGAAAAGTCTGACATGTTAAGTGGCATGTGACGCTGTGGAGACACTGCTCAGTGGCAAAGCCTTAACATTAGGATATGATGGCCTAACAGTTGGGGCTGGGGCCACAGCTCTGACTAGATGGTGCTTTCAAACAACCACAATCAGCTGTGTTTGCTGGTGGAAAACCAGCATTAGTGACTATTTTTTTTACATATATCAGAGAGAGTTGGAGGCTGTGGTATTTGCACTGTGTTTAAATGCTGCATTTAACAGAAGACGTCACATGACACCTTATTGGCGTTAGTTCTTTGAAGCCAGCCTCTCGTGCAACCGCCCCAAAGGCACTTTGGCCACACCAGCCTGACATGACCTCTGTGTGGAAAACACAGCCCTCATTCATTTGAATGAGATGGGCACGCCAATGCAGAGAGCTCAAAATAAAAAACAAAAAAACGCAGGGCTATCCTGGCACTCAAACTGGCTCTCCTGGATTGTATTTCATTGTGTCACCAGTAACTGAAACAACTCACGCACACCAATACAACCTGTTTTTAACCAGGGGCTTTTTTCAGACTGAATGCCCACACAGGCCTAATATCATATTTGTCATAGGTCCAACATTAACAGCAACAGGTGAAGAGCGGCCTACAAATTTAGCACTAGTTAATATTTTGAAAACTGTGTAAAGCGAGACAATGGGGTTGAGAACACTCAGTGTGCCAGCCAGAAATCTGTATTTCAGCCTGTGGCCTCCTGCAATCCATGTAGTCAGCCAAGTGTGTGCCAGTCAGCACCCTGCTAAAGCCTCACAGATCCACACCCCTCCTATGCGTCGTCTTGTGCCAGTTCTCAGACAACTCTCTAGTCAGCATTGCTCTGACCAAAATGTCTGTATTCCAAATGCTTCCTCCCTCTTTACATCATAATTTCTTTGCCTACGCTCTGTTCTCTACAAGGAACAAACAGCAAAGATGTTCCACAGTAAATCCCTCTCTTATTTATCTCCTCTCGCTGTGCTATTGCATCACACACAACAAAAAACATCGTTTCTAGACAGGCTAAATACATATCTTAACCACTGTAAGTTTTCCAAGGCTCCTACTGGATGAGACCTGGTTGGGTGAAATTCTCTTAGTCGTCTCATCTCTAGTTCACAACCAGAGTGAGAAAGCAACACTGGAGGGATGCCGCCCCAGACTGGAGACAGAGCGAGGGAATCATGGGGAGCTGCAACAATGGAGCTGGCTGAAACAAACCCCGGTGTATGTGCCCCTCTACCTCCCCCTCTGTGCACACACTCCCCATGTGAAACCATCTGATGCATGTACTGCTGCTCCTACTTGTCAATCACAACTGGGGGAGGGGCAGAAGCATCTTACAAAGCCCCCTCACAGTGCATGTAAGGGAGGGTATTAAAACAGACGTGCAAAAAGGTTCTTGATCTTTGAGGGGTACTTGCAGAGTGTGAAAAAGTTTTGAAGGCTTTCTGTTTAGCCTGATCTAGAGAGAGGAGTGCCAGAGGCTGGTGTTTGTGAGGCTGTGAGGGCTGAGCTGGGGATATGTCAGTGGGTGGGACAGGGGGAGAGAAAGGGAAAGGGATGCAAGGGACGAGTGAACAGTGCAGATCTGGGATGAGAGTGGATCATTGTTGTTGTGTGGGGGGCTCCAATCTCCTCTCTGGAATTGACAAAGGAGAAAAAGCAAACCCAAGCTTGAAGGTAAACATATCATCAGTGATTGAAGTTAGCAACCACTGATCCCTGATGATGATGGTGCGGATATCACAGCATACACCCTCTTTGGTCTAGTGAAGATATATATTAAAAAAATGACCAAATTCCAACCTCTGCTTGCTTTTGCCAGTGATATCCTGCCACACATGTTCACCACAACCATGCTTGGCCCTCACATCAAAGCCCCCTTGTTGAGGCCAGACTAGCAACACATATTAAGTGACTATCTGCAGTTATAATCCACACAAACTGGGAATCAGCAAGAGTGTGCGACTGTCTGAAGTTGGGCCATGATGGAGCAACACTTAAGCCTTGATC
The DNA here is from genome assembly GCA_037975065.1 of Chaetodon trifasciatus. Lineage (NCBI taxonomy): Eukaryota > Metazoa > Chordata > Actinopteri > Chaetodontiformes > Chaetodontidae > Chaetodon > Chaetodon trifasciatus. Next base: position 4,754,975 of record JBBMOE010000030.1, read on the forward strand.
TTATTCCCTGTTAATCCGTTTGCTTTCGAGACAACAGAAACAAGGACGTGTTCACAAGCAGTCTGCTCTCGCTTATTTACCAGATCTAATAGGACTAAATCTTCTTTTACAATTACACTGGGGGCTTTACGAAAATAGGAGCCCCCTCCCCAGAAGGGTTGCAACAGCAGCAGCTAGCACCCAGTCAGACTGGAGTGCCTCCACCCTCCAGGGGGAAGGGAAAGAAAGAACCACCATCTGGGGTTTAGTCATGGTGATGCCAGGGGCTGGGGCTCAGGGACAGGGAGGCTGCTGGGGCTCGAGAAGGGGATGGGGTAGAGTGACTGCTGTTGGGTATGGGGTAGTGGGACAAGTGATGGCAATGAGGATGTGACTTCAAACCTTCTGGGACACGACTTAAACCAGACCTGCTGTAAAAGAATGGCTGTTACAACTCAAATGGCCCATGATTTTAAAATTTAAGGCTAATCCTACAACGAGCATTAAAGCGTTCAATTTGAAAAATTCAATTTCATGAGCGTATCACAGAAAAAAGCAATAAATCAAAGTAAAACTGAGAAGCACAAAGTTTGTAAAGCTTAAAAAAGATGTTTACCATAGTAGTTTTGGGTGTTAGCATGCATAGCATAACATTTGCTTATCAGGACTAAAGATGGAGTACAACTGAAGATGATAGGAATGTCCTGAGTTTTGTAGGTCATAACTATTAGAAAAATAAATTGACAAAGTCAGTGGAACTAAAGGAAAAGCGGATCACCGCAGTGATTAAGATATATCCTCTGGAAGCCATAACCATCTGTACAAGATTTTGTGGTAATCCGTCTAATAGATATTGATATATTTTACAGGATAAGTGAGAACTTTAACCTGCTGAAAACTGCTTAAGTCCGAGGATCACCAAAGGCATTAGGACTTGACCAATAGCTGTTGAGAGATTTCAGTCTGGACCAAAGTGGTGGACCGGCTGACATCTCCATCCACAGAGCCACGCCGCTAACATGGTTAAAAAGCTGTACCATTCTTATGTCCATCCTCCTGAACGATTCTTCTCCAGCCAGAACAAGAAGGGTCCATTCAGTGTATAGTAGAAGTTTGTTTCTCTGCTTGCTGGCTGGCTTTGTCAGCCCTGTAATTTCTGTTTTTCCTATTATCATCCTCGTCAAATTAAAAGCAGAAACTAACGAAATGGGTTTGGCAATCAGAAGATTTTATTAACACCAACAACTGCATTATGGCAAACTGCAGAAAGCCATGTCTGTAATTTGTATGGGAAAAAGGAAATACTTTTGTGTGTGCATACCTGTGTGAGAAAGCCACCTGTCTGGCGTGTCCAATGCGAGGAGGTTATGTAACTAAAGAGCAAAATCCCACCACAACTCGAGGAAGGCATTTTAACTGCCTGACAGCTGTGACAGGTACTCTGCTTTCAGACGTCACTGTCGTGGTTTATGTTCTCACACTGGGTGCATGTATCAATGTGTGTGTGACAGCGGTGATGCAGCTGTATTTTTTTTTTTGCTGGTTATAACTTCCTCCAAGCAACCATCCCAAAATTTGTTGACCATGATCTTTTTTTTCGGCCCCAGGATGGCCGGACGCCCTTAAGTTAGAGCCCTGTTAAAGGCTTATAAATTCCCCATGTCACTTAGCTCCTCACCAGTTTAATAATGAACTTCTCCAAAGACGAAGCCAATTTAAGGAACAACCAAGATGATGACAGGCAGCTGATGAAGATACATGGAATAAATACAAGATGTTCCGCTCTCAGAGCACAGAGTGGAAAGGTGACTGGGACAGAGGTGCCTGGCATGAAGGGTACATCATTGAGGATCCAGGCCTGCAGCATCTGTTGGCTACGGGATTTCAGGTGTCATTGCACAGATCCATAGTCAAGAAATCAGCGCACACAACACAGAGACAAAAGGCCAGGCAAAGTGGACAGGCATGTTGACCCTGGGCCTCCTTCCTGCAGATTACTGTCTCGCTCTTTCACACTAATGTGCTTTCACTTCCTCGCTGTCTCTAGGACACTTTTTCTCCACTTCCCCTCTTTCCCCTTACCTCCCACTCATTCTTTCTTTCCTCTCCATCTCATCCACTCAGCCCTCTTGTTTTCACACACACACACACACACACACACACACACACACACACACACACACACACACACACACACACACACACACACACAAAGTTTGCTTTTCATTACTTTGGGGGACGTTACATAGACTTACATTCCTTTCCTGGAGACATACCCTAACCATAACTTTAACCACTACTTGCCTAACCGTAACCCTTACCCTAATTTTAACCTAAACCTAACCTTACCCTAACCATAACCCAAGTCTTCATCCTAAAATTTAGTGATTTACATTATGGGGACCTGCATTTTGTCCCCATGAGTACAGTGAATCCCCACAATGCGACTGTGTAAACAGATTTACGTCCCCACAACATGAGTAATACATGGGCACAGACACACAGACAGACACACACAGGGCGCTCTCAGCTCACTGCCTGTGGCCTGAGGAAAGTGGAAACCAGTAACAGTGAAGTGTATCAGCCAAGGAACAATGTGCAAGGGGCTGTTCTGTAAGGCTAGCCAAGGAGAGACTGCATTATCACTGACCAGCACCGTAGAAAGAAAAGAGCTGCCCCTACAGTACCACCACAGCACTGTCTGACTGAATCACTGACTTTGTCAATATCGACCCTGGTAGCAGTTTCATGTGGGACAAAAACCACTGTGGTCTCAAATGTGGCATTCATTACAAAAGTCTCCATTATGATAGCAACACTATTAAAGTGGACATTCAGTCAGTTGCCTCTCCAAACGCAGAAAAAACACTCTACTTAATCAGTTCTTGATGTGAGGCAACAACAACTCAGACTGGTCAGTCTTAATGACTGAGCTCCACAACAAGCTGATGCTGTGAAAGCGTGCAACCCCACATTCGCCTCACTTACGTCCCAAAGCCAACACCAGAGGGCAAACCCAGAAAAGACCTCTAACAGACGCAGATTGGTTAAGGCTCTCAGCAGTAAATTGACCCCTGCTGTCTATAACAACAGGGAAAAGGTGGCAAAGACTTCCACGAACAAAGACAACGGCAGCCAATACAAGATGCTATGTCCACCAGGACTAGGACTGATGATATGAGAATGTTGACACTAAAGCCCAGGGCGGAGTGAAATCACTCGACACCCCCCACTCTGTCACAACCAATGACAGCCATTTCCTGCCCCCCACCCTTTCCCCCACGATTCTTGGGTAAATCAACCAATGCATCAGAGATAGGATTGCAGCAGGAGGTGACTGACATTACCCAACTACTAAACTACTAAACTAAAAGGATGTCTTGGAATAAGACAAAATTATCTCGAAGTTGTAAGACTCAGTCAGTAGTCAAAGTTGTATTAATTGACTATTTTAATACAAGTCAAGACAACGCCAAAGGTAAATGAGAGTCAGCCCAAAGTGCTGCACTTGTGACAGTGGCCAAGCCAGCTTGTCTTGTTCCTGGTATGTGGCATTAAGCAAAACAAACATGTCTGACAGTTGTCATGACAGTTTCCTCTTACTACCAAGTCTTCACTCAGAAAGCGAACATGTTGGAAATATTCCAAATGTTCAGACTCGTCATTGCAGACTACTGTTACATTACTGGAGTGCCAGAATTTGGTGTGAAAATTTGAGTTTGAAAAGCCAAGCAAGAAGTAGACCAATGAGATACGACTAAGTCAGCTGATATCTGAATTTCACCATGTCAAAAGTGAAGTGAGAGTTGTGTTGTGTAGAGTCTTCCCAGTATCAGTTGTGTAGCAGCCAGAAGGTCAAATAAGGTGGTCTGCATCTGTTTTTTCTGACTTTATGACATGAAATCTCACCAAAAGCCCACAGAATGGCACACACACCCCAGTGTAAAAGCAGCACCCTGCACATTTATTGCTAGGGTGAGAGGTGATGTGCTTTGGATTAAACGACCAGAGGAGAAAGACCAATATTAGTTGTGAGCCTGGCCTGACAAAGATACGAGTTGATCAGTCAAACCACTTCTGCTATATTTCTAAATTACGCTCTACCAGCTGGCTCTAAATACACACCATGAGTGTTAACTGTAAATGAATTTTTCCTCCTGCCGCTAAAGTAACCACTCAACAATTCTGCATTTTTAGCACATCGTCATCACATGCACACCATCCTTATGGCAATATAATACAAAAGTCTGCATTGGGCATACGGTTGAAGAGCATCTGAAACTAGTACTCACCACTTTAGGCAAGTGTGCAAACATGTGCAGGTGTATAGATATTTCAAAAATTCTAAAGCAAGAGAAAAAAAAGAGCATTTACGAGGGAAATTTCAAAATGGACCAGTTTATTCTGATCAAAGTGGCTCCATGAGGTACTTTAATTCTGACAGGGCTCTTTTCGAAACTATTAGTGCCTCCATATAAACACAGCTACTTGGGTAGACTTACGCCTCACTCACCCAGAAAACAAAACACAGCAGCATTAAAGGTCATTGATCTGTACACCTAGAGAGCCACCTGCTTTATTCCAAACAGAAATACTCCACCAGAAATATAAACAGAGGAAACAGAGCAGGAAAAACATGATTTCGTGTATCCCACATTGGCGAACCATTCAACACAAACAAGGACACAGTTGGTTAAAGCTGACAACAGAGAGTTTAGTTAATGTCACATGATATCCTTCAGAATCATCCCGTGTACTAGAACAACGCCAAAATCCATTCGGTGATTTCTAAAAGGTTCTGATATCACCAATTTTCAACAAGACCAGATGAACTCAGTAGCATGGACCATGCATTCTAGCCTGCACACCCAAAACAGTTTCAGCACTGACACTATTTCAGACAGAGACAATAATTCTCACAGAAAAGCATTTTCCAGCAGTAAGCTCACACTACTATTTACTACTTTGCTATCATTATAAATGCAGCTTCATGTAATTACACTGAGAATGAAATCAGTTATGACCTTGAACACTTGTGTGTCTGATAGAGATGTCAAAGACAACCACATCAATCTCAATATTTCCTGAGAATGCGGTCGAAGGGGTGTATCTGCCGCTGAGATCTGCTCGTGCAGTTAAAGACGAATACACCGTTTGTGCTTGGCCTACAGAAGCGCCTGTAAAGTTAAAATCAAGAGGCTCAAGCGAGCAGTTCTTTGCAACTGGATAAGGCATCATCAAGTGTAAAACCCAACCCATCTATGGAAGCTATGTAACAGCACAAGACCCTCAACTTCCATGTAAACTAGGCGCAATGCGATCCCCCATCTGGCCTGCACCTCGTTTAATAACAAAGCGATGCCTGCGTGTGTTTCTCTGCCGAAGGGGGTGGGGATGAATGAGTGATGGAGACTGTTGATGCGTGATGTTGACCTTAACAATTTCTTTAAAGTGCAGTCATTCCTCGATGGACTAAACAATCTCCATTTACTCTGAAATAACACTTGACTGGATTAGCAACAGAATTGCTGTTTTGCGAAGTGCGAATGTATTTAAAACAACAAGGGGGGTCGAATCGACTGATAAAGTTCATTATGTAATCGCGGTGGAATATTTTTCGTGTGTTTTGCGATAAAGACAGAGAGCAGAAGAGTGATGTGACCGCTACAACTTCTCGTATCCCGTTGGTATCGGAAACAAACGTTTTAACCATCGATTCTCGCAACAAAATCGGACTTAGGCGAGCAAACAATGCCTGAAGAGCATCTGCGTCCCTATGGCTACCCAAGCCAGATGGCTCTCAACTGCAAGACAATAAACTCGAACCTCACGCCATGAACTTAACTTTACATGACAGAAAAAGAAACCAAACACGGCCACACAGTCCACTCCGTGTGCAGGCCAACGATCAGAGTTCATATACGACTTCTCGGTCCATAAACACGTTTCTACAGCTGCATAAACACAATCTACAAAAACGTTACCACTCAAATGTCCTCAAGTTTCGTATCGTTTCGCCACTTTTTACAGCATATATGGCATTTTCAACACATTCTGGTCACCTTCTTTCGCTTACTTTTGTTAGAATGACCTGAACTGAAGTCGAACGGCCAAATGAAAACAAACGAGTGGCACATGGTTGTTACGAGAGCACCTCTATCTAAAGTTACTCAGCAACATCGGAGCATCTTTACGACACGTAACGTTACTATAGACGTCGGATCATCAAACTGTATCATGAATACTGTATTCATCTGGCACCTTTTAACTTTGGGGACCAGCAATTAACAATTAAAGCTAGCTTTTAGTTGTGCTAACGAGCTGGCTAGCACGCGCCCAACAGCACTGCCTTCATAACGTGAACGAACGAGAAGTTCGGAGAGCACTGCTAAGCTGGTTAACCGGATAGCTAGTTATAAATGCGCTGTTCAGACCACGCAGGCGAAAAAGCTGACACAAACAACTTTTCATTTCCGTAATGAAGTACATTCAATGTTACTGAAAGCAAGCACAATTCAAATTTACCTCTATTTCAAAGTCTGGAAGGTTGAATGCTGTCCTGAACAGCGAGCAGAAGTGGGCTATGGCGGGGACTTCCCACCAAGACTGGATCTCTTCCACAGAAACTGTACATCCCTGGGACATTTTCGAAGTCGAGAAATTGTGTAACGTTTGTTTCTCACATTAGAAAGTAGTTTCTTCAGTGACTTAGAATATCTTCGCGACATTACAAATACGAGAAAAGTTGCTGCTGCTGCCCTGTTCGGACAGTTGCCATTGCGACCCGCGGAGCGCTACAATCTGCTTCAATCAGAGTCTCACCGGAGCTGAACAGATGGGAAGGGCGATACCATTGCAAGACGCGGGGGGCAGAGGGGATTACCTAACGCTACATGTTACCATATATGTGGGAATAACTTGTCTTTATAGTGTCGAGTGTGTTGATCTCTTAGGACAACGCTTATATTTCAAACATATTTGTGATTTGATTGGTCTGTTTGTTATAGTAACAAAAGTCTAAAGTCAACAGTACCCCATCGGTTTGATAGTGCGACAGCCGTTTAAAGGGAATGCTTGTGACCGGCGATGAATAAATAAAAAAATAAAAAGTTGAACCAGGTATGAGCCAGGTAACTTATTTTAAGGTATAACAGTGAGCGCTTCGTGTGCGCGGGGATAATATTTTAATCGTCATTATTTGACATATTTTGCTATATTATCGATCATTTCCTCTTTTTTCTTTTTTACACATCGCCCTTTGACTTACTTACAACAGCAACAGTTGTAAAACAATTCGAAGTACTAAAAGCTCGTTCAGCTGATCATTGTCGCCGGCAGCAATTTGCCAGCTACATTTAGACTTTGTAAACATCATCGTGGTGGAAGTTTGGGGTCATACACTACACAGGGGCTCCCCCTATCGTAATATGTGAACAGTGCATGCTGAGACACCGCAGGTGATCAGAGACCGTGAATGTCAAGAGGCTACACTGTCCTGCAGGGCTGTGCTCAGAGTTAAACATTTCTCTTATTATATCAGATTGTATGGATTTTTTTTTAAGGAGCGTAATCATATCAGACATTACATCCTAGTTCAAGTGTTTGACACGAAAAAACAAAAAACAAAAACACCAATACAGTTTAGGCCTAGTCAAAGAGCCTATCAGTATAAAAAAGAATTACTTTTATGTTCTAATAAAATTATTTTTCATCAGAAAACACTTTCTTTATATAGCTTTTGCTAAAAAACTTACTATAATGTATCATGAATTCTCCAACATGGACAGGGTTCATTGTGATTAATGTACAATATATACTTACATATACTGTATGTACATATTCAAACTGTATATTGTACGAGATGTATTGTGTAACTTCAGTGATAATAACTTACCACAAACACACCCAGAGCCCACTCTGATTTACTTGTTCTGTCAGTCCACTAGTCAACCCCACCACTGTCTCAAAGAGAAGCATTAGAAACACAGTCCAAAATTAAACCTGGACCCGAGCTGTTTCCATCGTAACACAATTCCAATAGATCATCATTGCATTTTAAGTAATGCTAAGTTTGAATTATGGCACAGACTGTGTTGTATAGTGTTTAAAAATTTAAAAAGTCAACATTAAAAAAAAAAATCAATAATGGCAGCTTTCATCTTTCTTGACAAATTTACACCCCTGTAATACAGATGTGATACAAATATGGGCCACCACAAACAGGAGAGCTTCATTGCACCTATATCAAATGTTCTGCAAGTCTCAAGACCTTACTGGAGATTTTCATGGATTTTCACTCAAACTGAAGATTACTCCACATGACTTCATTCACCGTGTATGAATTAGTGCAATCCGTGTTGTAGTGTTTGGTTATGTTGTAAACCTGCGCTCTGGCAGCCTCGCGTGGTCTACGGTGCTATAAGGTGACGACAGTTGTCAGTGGGGCAGGGCAGTGGAGTGACATCACACTCTGTGGGTCCCTTGGTAACATCAGTCCAATGTAAGGTTGTGATGTTGCTCAGAAACAGAGCAATCCAGTGACTCCAGTAAATCTGAGCTGCAAGGGCAACGTTCAAACTCAAAGCTCAGCGAGTTAAGTTGGTAAGTGGAAAGAAATGTGCGGATTTAGGGACAATATTTTGACTGTACTGTCTTTAAATGCTAGCTCACTCTCTTCAACTTAAGTCCTTGAATCTAAACTAACCTTATTCAAAGCCCGCTCTACTGTATGTAATCAATATTTCATTCATTTCATCACTGCCATTTATTCTGATTTAGGATAATGGAGTTAATCCTGTCATTATGTGCTGTTACCCTGGCAATGTTGGTGGCCCATTGAAATAGAAAACCTTAAAGAAGAGCTGTGCAAACAGGGCTAGTAAATAGAGCAGTGGTTAGCCCTTTCTGTGAGTTCTGAACAACTGTCTATCTTTATGGAGAGAGCAGAATACAGGGAACAACCCTGATCAGACTGCCAGTCAGTTCCAGTTACATTTCTGACCGTCATCTTTGAGCCTTCAGTAAATCTGACTTACATGACTTTGGAGCTGGAGAGAAATCCCGAGATATTGTAGAAAATCCCTCCATGCATACACAGCAGTGGTGGGAAGTAACTAGGTACATTTACTCAAGTACTATACCTAAGTACTGGTTTGAGATACTTGTACTTTACTTGAGTATTTCTATCTTAGGCTACTTTATATTTCCACTTCAATACATTTCAATATCACACCAAAAATCAAAGATTAGAGAAACGTATCAAAAGGTAAAACAGATTTGTGGAACAGAACTCTTTTCTCTTCTGCCCCCTCCCATTAATCATCTCAGGACCCCTCAGATATATCTGGTGTGCCTGTGTCTAAAGTAGTTTGAACTATCTCCACCTCCAGCAGCTACAACAGAAACATGCTGCTCACACACTGATGTTTCAGTATTAATAATCTAATGATGTTATATATAACAATGTATCAATCAGAGGGACCAAACTAGTATTTTTACTTTAATATTTAAACTTTTAATACTTAATACCTTGACTTAAGTAGGATTTTTTATGAAGGACTTTCACTTGTAATGGAGTATTTTTACAACACATTGTTGTACTGCTACTTTTACTTACAATGAGTCATTAAGCGACGTACATATGAATTCACACACCGATGGCACAGCATCGGGGGCAGTTTTTTTTGGGGGGGGGGGTTCAGTATCTTGTGGACTGCCGAGGGATACCAGGGATCGAACCACCGACCTCCTGAGCCACAGCAGCCCACTTAAGTACAGGTTCTGCCACTGATACACAGTGAACAGAAAATTAAACCAGTGTTTTAGTTTTTCTTCTGCTTCTTTGTAGCTCTGTCTGCAAGCGGTGCAACGTAACACAGTACATTTACTACTATACATTAGTACAAATTTGACATACTTGTACTTTACTTCAGTATTTGCTTGTTATGCTACCTTACACTTATGAAATATAAGACCACTTTATAAAGTATAATGCACTATTGTTGATTAAACTACCACACAGTATAATAAGTCATTGGAATTTGCTCCCCCTCAACCAGATACACCACGAAGACGCTGCTTATACTTTCATGCATCAGCAGTAATATATCAATAATATACTTCTACAAGTGCATTTTTTGACAGTCCTGTACTTTTACTAACTTAATTTTCAATGCAGGACTTTTGTATGTCCACTTTTTGTATTGATACTTGAACTTAAGCATCTGAAATCTTCATCCAACACTTCAGGACAGCACAACTACCAGCTTTGTGATTTTATTTCTCAATAGAGCCAGTCATGGCAACGTGACTCATGGTATATGTGTACACACATGTTGGTCTGTCTACCTGTTATGCTTTACATTATAGATCAATATAGGGGTCACGTTTAACCTTTTTTTTATCGTGACATTTTTTACCCTTTTTTTTTTTTGCAATGCAGCACTTTGAGATCATTTGTTTGATGTAAAGTGCGTTATAAATTACATTCATTATTATTTACCTATTTCAATAAAATAAAATAAACAACAAAAAACATTTGTTTCCTTATTTAGGATATTTCAGTATGTTGTACAATGAGAGGAGATAACTTGGATCTGTGTGTCTGTATGTTGTGTAGAAGACAAAACGTACCATGGCTTAGGTTTCATACACTCATGTCTTTTTATAGATCAAAGGTTTATTCTTCCCTCTTTATTGTTTCAGTCCACTACACAAACCATTGATCCTCTGACAAAGAGTTATTTTCTTTAGTCCAGATGTTCAGAATAGTCTTCTGTTGAGGCATGAACCATTGTGTGCTGGCTGCAGAGCCTCTTGGTTAGACACAGACAGGCACTCTTTCACCTAGATGAACGCTTCATCTTGATATATAAGCCACAAGCAGTTTTCTGTTGTCACCACAAATAACCGTCTCTTTTCACAGTGCACAGTGTAACCAAGTGCTTCAAATGTGCCAACCCAGAAAAGGTGATCTTTAATGTAAGATTCTCCCTGCCGATGAGTGAAATGATCACTGATAATAATTGTTTTTTTCCATTAAGAGGAATCAATACATCAATCAATACTCATGAGAAAATAGTTTAGGGGCAATGAGTGGTTGCTGTGGTAGTCATATGCTCTTTTAGTTGATGCCCTTACATAACCTTCTTGTCCTTTCATGACCTCTTTTTACACATTTCCCAGTAATAAAATGTCCCCTAACAGTGATATGATATTAGTATATCACTGTTACCTTGGTAGTAATTGTCAGTCTGTGAGCATTTGTGGAATTCAATGTGTCTAGAGGTATTATGTAATAGGACTGCTGAATGGAGAGCTCATTATTGATGGGTAGCCTTTTATGTTGCTCTTCATGTTGTATATTTATTCTTCGAAAGAGGACACACAGAGTTATAACTGTGGGTGTTTGTCCGAGTCGTGTCTGTTGCGTGTGTTGAGGCAGCAGCTCCACAGGCGTGAGTTTATGTCGAGTTGTGTTAGTGCAGAGCTGTGTTGCTGGGGCTGTGTCACACAGGGGAGTCACCACGAGAGGGAGGGACTTATGCAGCAGGACAATGCTGGTGTTTGTGCAACGGCCCCTGAGTGGCGGCTGGCTCTCTCAGATCGCTCTCGCTTGACTACCATTGCTGCACACATTGTTGAAGTGCTAAGGAAAGTGGACAGCTTGATCCTGTCTGTGGGATGCACCAACAGAGGTAAGACCCCCATTACCCTCTGCTATGTCTCGTGTGATGGAAGTAAATGAAGTTTTCCGAAAGCTGTCTGGTGGGGCTTGTGCTGTGTGAATCCTGTGTGAGCGTGTGTGTATCAGGGGAAATCTAGTGCAGGTTTTAGGGGAAACACAGGTCTGGGAGCTGGAGGTTGGCTTGGGGTGAGGCACCCTTGTCTGTGTTTTGGCAGGGTCACTACTGTGTGTGAATGGAGCTGGGCTGAAAGCAAGTTTCACAGAAAGAGGCTCAGTGAAAGGCATGTGTAGAATGCTACTAGGATCCAGCAAAGGAAAGAGTATGAGGGGGACAGATAGGAAAAAATATTCACAGATAAAAAAAACGTAAGGTGATGGGAAACGGTAGAAAATATGAATCAAAACTGAGAAGATGAGCCCAGCAAAAACTGAGACAGGGGAGGATAGAGTGAAGGTTTACTGTGGTAAAAATAGAGGCAGAATGGAGGTGGAGAGATTAAGAAAGAGATTAATTAGGGAGCTGAGGGAAGGGGAAGTCAGGAAGGGAAAGGGCAGAGAAAGAATGAAAGAAACAGAGAACAGCAAAAAGCAAAAGCAAAAGCAAAAGCTGTCAATCCCAGAGTAGGTTTCAACGGCAGTGACATTATCTGTGACACACACTTCTTAAGAGATACTATAAACTATTGTTTGCCCAAACAAAACGGAAGAAGAAGAAAGAAAGAAAAAAATCTTGTCAAACAAATTCTCCAACTTTCATTCAAACCTCTTTTTCAGTCTTTTGTAAATGCTGGATTCCAAATGCAGTAAAAGAGTACCGGTAAGCCCCTCGCTTTCAGTTCTGCCCTCCTTGCTAGATCAAATACTCTTATCCCTTTTAGCTGGCAGATTAGAGAGACTCAAGATGTTCTGTGTCAGTGTGGTAGCCCTGGGATATGCCGCCATTCACATTTATGGATGATTTAGTCTGGATTTTATAGACACTGATAGATAATGTGAGGTGTGTCAATGCTCCATCACGACGCTCCCACAGTCTATTAAAACCATCACAAATGTCTACTCAACAGAGCTTTAAGAAAGACAATCCCCATGCTTTATATAGAACAGAGAAACACTGGTCTCACTTGTGCTCTTTAGAATTATTCAGTCCATATTAAGAGCGTGTGTTTTGTGTGTCCAGGCAGCAGAAGAGAGATTGGGTTTTGGTGTGAGGTACAGCGAAGCAGAAAGGCTGGCCAGAAGACACAGATCCGACACCAGTGGTTCTGGCTACGACAGAAAAAAGGGCCTCTTCCCCTGCCGTACCAGGGAGGAGACGGAGAATAAGGCGGTCCTGTGCTGCCACATTAACAGAAGCTGAATCTGTGGCGTGGGTGGGCAGGTGGGAGTTGAGCTCCGGTGACAACTTGGGGCTGCTTGCCAAAGTGTGACAGGGAGGAGGAAGAGGAAAAGGAAGACGAGGAGGAGGAGTAGGTGGAGGAGGAGGAGGAGGAGGAGGAGGAGAAGAGTGGTGGGCCTGGAGCCCAAACACAGGCAGGATGGCCGAGAAGAAAGTTAGGTAAGTATCTGTAACTGCTTTGTTTTGTTTGATGAAGACGAGTGAAAATATATTCATGAAGTGAACGCTGCAGCAATGTTAACGTTAGTCTGTGTGCGTGTGTGTGTTTGTATATGTGTGTGTGTGTGTGTGCGCGTGCCCGCTGTATTCGTGTCTTTGTCTATGAATGGCTGTGTTATTCTCACGGCTTGTGTTGATGACTGCGTTTACATGGGACTGTGCATGCGTGTGTGTCTACGCTGATCCCTTTGCAGCCTCCCTGCTAAGCTTATTAATGGGGGCGTGGCAGGCCTGGTTGGTGTGACATGTGTATTTCCTATTGACCTGGCCAAGACCCGCCTACAGAACCAGCAGGGCATCCAAGTCTACAAAGGAATGTGAGTAGGACTCCCCTGTCCCCAGTTCACCTGCAACTGTCACTGATCTGCCCCATACAAAGATAAGGCTTTCATTACCACAGCGTGGTAATGAGTTTAGTTCTTCTTAACAGTTATTGGGAAAATGCCTCTAAATGCATCTTTATCTCTAAGGTTAGGAAAGGATTTGTCTGCATGTGAATATGTGCAAAAGCAGTGTCAAAGTCTCTAAACCATAAAACCTTTTTCGAAATACGTGCTGAACAGAAATCTCTAATTTGAGCTGCAAACCAGTCAAAATTATTTCAGTGATGCCAACTAGCATACTTTCCCCCTGAATCTTAGAGGGTGGAGCAGCATAACTAAACACACTCTTTCCTCATTTGGTGTGTTGGTCAATTTGCGCAAACCTCATGAGGGTCGCACTAGAGGAAGGGCTGAATATGGCGTGTGTGTGTGTTTGGACAGACCTTGAATTGTGGACTGTTTTCACTGATTTATTTAAAACCTGTCAAACGTTCCAACGAATGCACTGCAACTGTTTCACACTGCATCACCTCAGTTTGTGGTGACGTTTTGATCAGAAGCAAAACCAAGAGGAGCAGAGGAAAAGACGGTGCCCTTAAAAGACCTCCTGACTCTGCAACTGCGCACATCTGGTGGGCATTAATATTGCTGTCTGATTGGGCGTGGTCATCCCGTGTTCAAACATTTTAGACTGCTTTTTCCGCTATGAGTCACAGATGGAAAAATAGCCTGGATGACTAATTCCCTCCAAGAATTACAGGGTTCGATTTTTCTGTGCTTTGCAAAGAAGAAAAAGAGAATTTGGAGAGAACAGCTCGCACAGTTTGACACTTTGACACCGCTGATCTCTGTCCAGTTGCTGTTAGGATAGAGAGAAAATGGCGTGTTTGGGTAAAGGCCTGGCTGGTGATGAAGTTTATAAATGTCAGTGGAGTTTACGGTGAAAGATATAAACTGTCATGGTGCTTTCTGTTTTTTTAAAAAACAGACAAAATGTCAATTGTTGTCATTGTTGTCTTTAAAGGCTGGACTGCCTGGCAAAGACGGTTCGCTCTGAGGGCTATTTTGGATGCTACAGAGGTATTCTTTGCATTTCTAATCCCTGTGACAAACAACACTTTAAGTGTGCTTTACTGTACCATTAATCCAGCCACCTCGAGCCCTCAATCTTTTCATCAGAGAAACGAGTGTTTACTGCTATTAGCCCACAGTGGTGAGCCATAAGCTGGTGTGTAGGTTGCTTCTATTTGCGTACCTCAGTGGAAACTGTTGTTTGTCACTGCCTTCGGCCTGTTTGTGTTTTCCAGGTGCCGCAGTGAACCTCACTCTTGTCACACCAGAAAAAGCCATCAAGTTGGCGGCCAATGACGTCTTCAGACAGAAGCTATCGAAGGATGGGTACACTGATTTTTGTTCTTCAATGATGATAATGTTAAACAATATAAGATGTTTACAGGAAGCTAAAACTATAGTTAAAACAAGTCAAGAATTGTTTGTGAGTCGCTGTGAGTTAACAAACTGCTGTCTGAATGCTAAAAACGTCCAGCTTGTGTATTTGCTCCTATAAATCAATCAATGGATTTATGGTCTGTTATCACAGAGGCTCACTCGTGTTGATGCTGTGTATCTGTTCCTGACACTGCACTGTGTTTCCAGGCATTTGCCCCTGTGGGGGGAGGTACTGGCAGGGTGTGGGGCTGGAACCTGTCAGGTGGTGGTCACCACTCCCATGGAGATGCTTAAGATCCAGCTGCAGGATGCAGGCAGGCTCGGTGAGTTGGTTGCTGGATTTAATGCTTTGTCCCTAAAGAGGTTTTTTTTTTTTTCTGTGTACAAATACCAACATGAAGAGTGTCAAAATCCATGTCAGTGGAAAAGTGCGAAATTCAATCTTGGAAAATCCTTTCCAGGATGTTACGCTTTTACACTTACACTGAGATTAATTGGGTGCAAGTTAAGTCATAGACTTTGACTTTTCTAACCTGGGACGGTCTATGTTTGACTACCAGCTGCCCAGAGGCCTGTTCAGGCTGCTGCTGCTCCCGGTCCAGCTCCATCACTGGCGTGCCCGCGACAAGCCCAATCAAATCCTCCACCTCGGCCCTCAGCCACCAGCATCACCGTGGAGCTGCTGAAGACTCGTGGACTGGCGGGCCTCTACAGGGGGGCAGGAGCCACTTTAATGAGGTTACACACACAAAGACATAAGCACAAGCACACGCACTTACTCACAATCCATGAAATTTGTTTTACTCTTTGGTTTTTAATGTACTTACTTTACAAATAAAGAGCACTGCAGTCACAGGCACCGTAGCGACATACTGTGAAAGGCATACTGTCAGTTGACCTTTCAACACATCAGGTCAACAGCTGCTTCAATGAGCTGATTACACATTGCATAACTCATGCTGTGTTTGTCGTATTTCCCGATACCTCTGCCAATCAAGACTGATCAATAGATTCCTGCAGCTATGTCTGGCTGCTCTACTGCAGTTGAACGGGGTCGAACGCAGCCTCTTTCTGTCTCCCTGCTTCACTCCTGTCACTTCACCCTGTCCCTCTGTGATTAGGGCCACGGTGCGAATACAAAGATTTTCTGAGAGAAGCAGAACAGACCCCTGATATGTAGCTTCATGTGATTACAAATACACACACTCAAACGCCAACAGAAATGTCACCAGGGTTAAAATCCTCAAATTTGGGCCAGTAGGGGTTTTTCCTACCCTCTGTAGCCCTTGAATGAAATTGAAATGTTAGTAATGCAATGAGTGATGTTGGCCTGTTAGCATTAGCCACAATGCTAATAGCGGCCGCTGTTAGCATTGCGGCTAATGTTAACATGAGGTCCTATGAACAGGTTTGACTTGTGATATCAGGTTGTTGTGCTAATATGCTAATGTTAGCATGCTAATGCTAACATGCTAACCTACCTTAAAATGATTCTTAAATCCATTCTAATGGTGTTCAAGACCTTTTTAATGTGTTATTTGATATGCTAATGTTAGCTTAGCTTAGCTTAACAGCGGCGGTAGCCCCCGTGGCCCTTTCAAAATTTCCCTAGGGGAAATTGTCTAGTTTCTATTTCTATCCTGTAACACAGCCCTTCAGATTATTTCATTTCCACCACATCTCAGCTGACTTTTTCTTTTTTTAAATCATATTTTTCAGGGATGTCCCCTTCTCTATGATCTACTTCCCGCTATTTGCCAACCTAAATGCGCTGGGCCAGGAGAGAGTGGGTAATGTGCAGACCCGGGCGCCGTTCTGGCACTCGTTTTTAGCAGGCTGCACCGCAGGCTCAGTGGCGGCTGTGGCTGTGACGCCGCTGGATGGTGAGTGGAGGAAAGATGGGGACTTCCCTGCTCACAAACCAAACTTTAAACCATGTAACCTTTGAAAGATACAATAACACGATCGTCCTCGCATGAATGAAAAGTGCAGAAGCAATAAAATGCATCGCTACTCACTTCAATACACTCAAAGGTTTTGTCACTTCAGCGCTACATTTATTTATGGTTGCTGATGTTTGCAAATTTTAGAAAGATGCTAGCTGTCTGACACTGCTAACTTGTGCAGTCATTCACTCCTCCCTAAATATAAACCGAGGTTTTTTGATGCGTATTTATCATCATCATGCGTTGCATTGTGGTATTATTAGCAGAAAGTAGTACGCCTGTCATGAGGGCACCACAGTGAATGTACACACTGCATGGATAGGGATTTCAGTGACATGACACCTCTCTGTGTTACCACCATCATGCTGTGATTTTCACTTCTGGCCACTGTTTGCTTTAACTGTCACCTCTGAGTAGATGTAATGATGTCATTCTGTGCCCGTACAGTCATAAAGACTCGTCTGCAGACCTTGCAAAAAGGGGAGGGGGAGGACACATACAGAGGAATTATTGACTGCACACGGTAAGCTTTCAGTCTACAGTTAAACGTTAATGTTCATATGCCAAAGACCCTCCTAACATGCTCTTCCTGTCTGTGTCCTTCTGCAGACGCATCATGACGCGGGAAGGCCCAGCAGCTTTCCTGAAGGGCGCAACGTGTCGTGCTCTGGTTATCGCTCCTCTTTTCGGCATTGCACAGGGTGTCTACTTTCTTGGCGTAGGGGAGACGGTGCTTGGTTTGTTGGAATAGCGGTGCTTGGCATTGGTGGCAATGGTTGCGTTGTCTCTGTACAGACAATTTGCTGCTTCAATCTGCAGTGAATGACAATTGAGTGAATACAGAGCGGGGAATACGGCCACTAACCAAAGGAGGAGGGATGGTCTGAGATACGAAGAGGCTCTATTTACTAATACGTGGACCAATGGGGTTGACACTAATCACGTTTCTGTAGGTTTTTACATGCTGTCAGCAGGGTTCTGTAGGTTAAACAGGGTCCTGTGAATGTGTGTGACTAATCTGAGGGTGTGTGTCCCGAGTTGTGTGGCTATGTCCTTTCAGCTGGGAGAGATTATTCTGCCCGGTTGTTCAGAGAGAGCCGCTCCATGTTGTGTGAGGCTGCTAACTAAAACGCCTACCGACGAAGAACTGTGCATCATCCTATGTAAGTGACATCTTCCCCTTTCAATCTGTATCAAAAGCTAATATTGCAGAACATTTGATGTCAGAGTCTGAGCTGGATATTTGGCTCGACTTCAAATGCCAATCATTTAGACTTCAGTGTTTGGTGTGTTTCTCTAGAAAAGGAGCATGATCTCCTTCTGCCTACCCTGTTATGCATTCCTTCCACTCCATCTGTGAGATGTGAGTTGTAATCTTGGATTCCTTCATTGGATTGGCAGGTGCTGCCTACCAGTCTCTAAGGTCATTTGCTAATCTGATGGTAATGCTTTAATCCCTGCATTAACGTACAATATACCCTAACACAGAGCTCACTTCCTGCCTAAAGGCCGCAGGTTAGACTGCTGGGCCACTGTCTCGTAGCCTTGACTTCCTCTTCTCCACAGCTTGGAAGGGTGAGAAGCCTATGGCTGTTTTTACTGCGTAGTTACAAATAAAAATGTTGCTTCAACTGATATGCGCACAATAACTAAACGCAATTAAAGCCTTATCAATGCTGATAGTTTCTAAAGCATCAAGTCTTAAGTGAATTCAGTGGAATTGGTGGTGTTGAAACATTGATTTGGTACTTGAGTCCAACTTAGCCAGGACACGTCTATTAGACCCATGGAGGGAGTATGGCACCTTGTCTTGCCAACTGTTTGCCATTACTTAAAGTCCACTGGGTGGCACTAAAAGCTTTTTTACATTTTTAATGCAAGACACATTTTGATGTGGCTAGAGTACCTTAGGCTCCAATGTTTTCCTCATTGTAGAGTGAACATAGACCGAGTAAACTGTTTGTTTACAAGCTGTAAATAAAGATATGTCATACATGCTGATTTCTCTGTGTCACACACATTTATTTCTTTGGCTGTTGTATGTTCAGTACTTCAGTACTTCATGGCAATAACGGCTTTTGCTGTCTGTACGCACTGACACAATCCAACTGTCGAAACACAAGTTTGGCAAGCGTATCAGGCAATCGACCTCATCACAGACTGTAGGCTACAAAAACTGTAGTCTAAGTGTGTGAATGTGTATCTTTGGTGTAGCTTTGATTACTTTAATCAAGTAGTGGAGCAACAGGTTCCCAAACAAACTGAGGGACTGTATATTTGCAATGACAATGCCATTTAAAGCCGTCCTTTAGACAACCCCTGGAGGATAAAATAAGATGGCACTTAAACATAAGAACAAAAATAAAGAAAAAGCACCAAAATAAAACGATGTTTGAACACATCTGTAGCATCCTGTTAAGTAACTCAGGGTTTTCTTTGAACCTTGCTGATGGGTTGTGGTCACATTCCACAAATGTTCGCACTTTGAGTCTTCGAGTCCCGTGTTAATCCGTGAACCTGCGGTTGGGGTTGGCACCGAACAAGTTCACCCTGATCTCAGGCATCATCTGTCAGGTGTAAAGTCAGGAAACAAATAAGTACACACAATGAAAAATAACTATGGCTATGATAAAAACCAGGAAACCAAGGAAAAACTTAGAAGACAAATAAACAAAAACATGTTTGCCAATTCAAACATGGTGCCGCTCTGTACGAGCTGAGCTGATGGAAGCAAATCATACTGTCCTGTTTACTTGTTTATATTTACATATCTCATCTTATTTCTGCCTTCACAAACCTTCTCTGTGTCTGAAGGTTTGTGAGGAACAGAATGGTTCAGACCCTGCAGGTCGCTTCTCTTCTGACCTGCATCCCCATAGAATCTCCATGGATGAAGCTGCTAAGAAGTGCCATAACTGAAGGTGAAAGCTTCATGCTTGCAGGAGGTGAACACAGTTGGTAAAGTTTCTGATGCTAATACATTTTGACAAAGATGTTTGTCTTTGTTTTGTGGACACATCGTACGGTTAATGAAATAATTACAGGATGCCTGATGCCTGGGAGTTTATCTGCAGTGAGAGAAGGTACTCTGAACACAAAGCATCAATGACTTAAGTTTACTTACAAAAGCTAGACGGTAAAGACTGTAAATAGTAAACGATGCATTTTCCTGCTTTACCTGAATCCAAAACCCTGGTAAAAATAACAATCTGTGTTTGCCCCTTCTTAGATGACTCAATGAGGTAACACCCAGTTAAAGTTTGGTAAACTTGCAGGTAGGATGACAGTCTTAAATTATCTAAATCCTTTGTCACTCTCAACTCTTCTGCCTTTGGGTAATTAAGGTCACTGAAGAACCCAGTGGCCTGTGCTGCCCTCTACAGGCAAACAGCACAAACTGCATTTAGTGTGCCATGAAGGTCGTTGTAGAACTATCATCAGGTACTTTACCTGTTGTGCCAAAAGTTCTATCCTGCTCTCCAGAGTGTTGGAAACCTTGATCTTCCCATTATCATTATACAGTTCGACTCCCCCGCAACTGAAAAACAAAGAGCAGACACTTGCTGCAAATACGAGAGAACCAAACTCAGGGATGTATGTTTTCATTTTGTTCAGTCACAAAAAAATGAATTAAGGGTTCTGACATTGTGAGTTGATGTTAAAGCACGTTAAAACATCTTACATGTCTGATGGAAGAAAACGCTCCAGGTCGATTTTGACGACTATGTTGCTCTTTATTGCCTCTTTGTAGATCGGGATGTTCTTATTGACTGCAGCCTGTCGAGCGATAAAACACTTAGAACACACAACGCTACAAACGATCCCGTCTTTAATAACCCGCTACAACAACCACAACACACGACACTACAGTCAGCTCAACCTCACCTGGACCATTTCTACATCCTGCTGTCGGCAGCGGACGGTAACTCTGGGTTCCAGCAGTCGATAGAACCCCTGAAAAGCCAGAGGACAAACTCAAATACAGAGAACCAACAAACCAGTCGATTTTGCTGTATTGTCCAATGAAGAGCAGCTGGAGGTTTTACCTGAAGCACCAGACCCTCCAACAGGCTGGAGTACTGAACAGGGTCCTTGGAAATCTCTGCAAGTCTTTGACGAGCCTCATTCAACAAATCCTGAGACGAGAGCACAGGTTTCAACTGGGAATTTACTGGTTCCTGCATATTACTCTTAAATGCATGCTGGAATCAAACACCCTCTTAAAAACAGTGTACAGGCAGTACTGTACTGTGTGAAGGCTTGTCTGTGGTGATGGGACAACAGGACAAAGCATAAGCAGTCATGGACACAATGACATGTATTAAATATGCACACAAACCTAACTCTTGAACACATCCTGGTCGCATAATAGATGAAAATTAGACACCTTGTATACATTTATCAACATACTGAATGTAAACGTGGGAAACCTCTGTGTCAGCTGTGTAAGATGAACTCATGCGAGTGTGTAAGATCCGAGCGTTGATCTCTCACCACGATCATGTCGTCACGAGCCTTCAACACCTTCAGCCTTGCTTGGTTCATCAGGTTGGACATCTGGCTGAGAGAGCAGAAGGAGGAAAAGTCAGGAAGTAGATCAGCTGCAGCACACCTGTCGAAACAGCCGTTCTGGGATTCCTAAACTGGCAGTATGCGACGAACGACTCACATTTTCTTGTGTTGTTCAATCTGCTTCTCTTTCTTCTCATAGTATTCCATGATTTTCACCCGCTGGGTCTGCACGAGGCGACCTTTCTCGATGTTGAACTCTTCCTCAGCCTGTGAACAGATGGGTTTGACAAGGCCCGTCACTGGTCCCTGCAGCAAACATCCCAGACATGACCGCCACACGACACACTGCATTTACCTTAGCTTCGATCTCTTCAACCTTCTCTTTGGCCTCTTGCTCAATGAAGGCCATCATGTGCTTGATCTGCCGTGAGAGAACACAAAAAACGTCAGTCTGCTCAAAATCAGACAAAATTCAACCTTTGTGGCTGTCAGATGTCTAAATATAAGTACAAACCAATTCAAGATTCCCAACAAGCAGTTTCTAACTTCAGACTTTAGCTTTAGACTGCTTCAGCTTGTTTACTCCGGATAGATTAACTTGAACCCATACTAATAGTTTGTTTCAGCTTTCCACGTGTGCTAACATAGCCCAATTCTGTCAAGAGATGAAAGCAAAATAAAGTGAAACTTAACGTGAGTTTAGTTACGACCTCGAAAGTTATCGTTAACGGTGAGTAGAGTAATGATTCATGAACAGCTAACCGTTCAGCTGTATCTTACATGCAGTGGTGGTCCAGCTTTTAGCCTGTTAGCTAACGTTAAGGTTCAACCAACATTACCTAATTTCACTGTCAAACTTCACAGTTACGAGTGTAACGTTGTCTACTTTACCTGTTTCTGTACATCAGCATCGGTGAGCGCCATGGCCCTTCTTCAGTATTTATTGTTTATCTTAAGTCTGTAAACAATTATGTCTTCCCGACCACTTGGACAGTTCAGTCGCACGATAACAGTTGGGGGTTATAACGTTAGTTTTTCGCTTCGTTTTGGCTTCACGTCGAGTTCGCGACACAAGACTGAACAAAACATCCGGTCACACCTTCAAAATAAGACACCTATCTGGCAAGTCAAGCGTTAGTAAACCGTGAGGAAAGCGTGCCTCTCCGCTCCAAGTGTTTAGAGGTTAAGGACCCACACCCGTCACGGCGTTTTCAAGTAATTTGAGATATTTACCTGCAAGCTGAGTACTGTTAACGTAATTATTCCAATAAATGTTGTAAGCTGCTGGTTTGGTAAAAGGTTGATTGGCGTCGCCTAAAGTCCTCCAACCGCGCTGTTTCAATCCTTTATGTGCGATTTTCAGAACTCATAACTTTGACTGTCATATCTAATGGTATCTTCCATCTTTAATGTTTACAAGGCGTCTAATGTCACTTTCAGGAAACCTAATTTTAAATACCCCTTTAGTTTTAATTTTCATTTATGTAAAGTCATACTTAAATAGCCATTAAAAATAGTCACGCACTAGAAAGCTTAGTTCATGCTCGAGCCTACAAGTTATCATACACTTAACCTGTAAAGCTAGCGTTTCTTTATCAAGGTTGAACTCTTTATATTAATATTATTGTTAGTATTAATTTGAAGGTTACGACAGGGAAGTTGGTGTTATATTCTCGGTAGCTTGTGTAGCTT
This sequence comes from Chaetodon trifasciatus, assembly GCA_037975065.1. Lineage (NCBI taxonomy): Eukaryota > Metazoa > Chordata > Actinopteri > Chaetodontiformes > Chaetodontidae > Chaetodon > Chaetodon trifasciatus. The sequence goes on from JBBMOE010000030.1 coordinate 4,778,177, forward strand.
CCAACGCACACTGTGCTAGTGCTAGTACTGCCTGCCAGTGGTGGTCTGCCCTCTTCAGCACTGTATCTGGGGACTGTGTCGCATATTTCCCTTCAGCTAGTCGTCTGTCAGCACCTGGTTGCCTTTGGACAAGGACGGTAAGAACTCGTCGCTCTCGGGGCTTCATTTAAATTCAAATGAAGTTTTGCGTCTCCGAAATAGCACCCAAAACGTGTAATTAATGTTAAGCTAGCTATAGCTTGCATGTGTGCTGAGACGTTGCAACGGCTCGTGTGACTAACGTTGAAAACGGACTTTCCAGTGTAGCAGACAGTCATGAAATTATATCAGGGAATTATGCAACGAGCTATTTATAAGGTTATTAATTGAGCATGAGCGCATTACGGTATAGTCTTTCGGAGCCATGTTGTTATTTTGGAAAAATAAACGATAGTAGTGTTTACTTAAATTCCAGTTACTATGTTCGTTATAATGATTGTATTTGTACTTTAGAACTTTAATATGTCTCAGTTTGGGAACTCTTTAAGTCAGCAAGATGTTTTATTTTGACAGTTCAAGCCGGAAATTGTTTTTTTTTTTTTTATTTGGCAAACTTGACATTGATCTTGGTTTTGGTCCGCATGGTCTCAACTCATGACTTGAGGACGTTGAGAGCTGATAAACGTTTGTCAGTGAGTTCGTACAAAGCGTGAGCACCGCAGTGGTCAAGTTTTCATTTAACATTTGTTCAGCAAACACTCGAATTAAAGAACTTTTCACGCCCCTCTGCCCACCACGTGTGTTGTGTAAGTTGGGGAAGCGGACATGTCCACCTGGCACGACGGACATAGGACATTGTCCCGTCATACGTAAGATGACAGGACAATTGTTTTATGTCATACACCACTCCAGAGTCTGGTGTGGATTCCCTCATGTCTTGTCATTGAGTGTTTTGATTTGTCAAAATAACAAGTAGATTTTCCTCATTTTCCTCAGGTGAGACGTCCAGCTTTGACTGTAAGAACTTATGTGCCTGAGAGTCTGACACAGGTCTGTTCAATGGCTACCTCAGGCTCCACCTTTTCTGCCTCCATCACTGCCGCTGTGCCTGAGGACTTCCATTATGAAACCAAGTACATTGTGCTCAACTACTTGGGAATGCTGCCTGTTAGCAGATCACAGGCGCTAACCACAGCTCAAGGTGAGAAGAAGGGCTTTTCTTTCTCCTCTTCGTGGAGTTTAACATAATGGAAGTGAAGCTATTGTTTCAGTCTGAGAGGGAAGTGCAGAAATGAGATGACCATATGTCCTGAAGGGACACACTGCTCATTACTGAAGAACAGCTACCGTCAAGGACACCCTGTTTTCCTGCTTTCTACAGCCTCCTCAGGCAGTGTGTGACGCATATGTTCGGGCAAACCTCACACTTGTGCATTTACACAACCCATAAATATAGTTGTGTGCACATGCATGCATGCTAGTAAAATATTCAGGCTACGTAGGCGGGCTGCCACCTGTTTACCAGCTCAGTTTGGCCCTCCGTGACTTTGGCATGGAAACACATCCAGAGACTGGTGTGCCCATTTAAACGTGACAGTTATGAAATGCTTGTAAACACATCAATGTCATGTGAGACTCTTTATAAGCCCTGATACAACCCTTCCAATACGGTTTCCAGTGTAGCTGAAGACTGGCCTGTCTTTACAGAGGCTTTTATAGCAGCCTTGTGCTATGACCTCAGGCGTGCAGCATGCCTGTCTTTCATCTTGTTCCCTATGCGCCTGGCATACAAAAAAACACACACAGTGTTTTTTGAAACAGTTTTCGAGCTGTGCTTATGCACGTGCTTCATTTGTAATTCCTCTATAGATGTTGTTAAAGAAATTGTGTGTGAAACTGAGTCCCGCGCTAGCCAACAACATGTCTAACTTTGTGCAATGAGACCCTGGTTGCAGCGTGTTTGTGGAGAAATAAATCTTAATGATTTCTAGGAGAGAGACATCCTACTTGGAGGTAAGACAGTTTTGCAGGAGGACCATTTTAGGCCATGCATGTCATTCCCGCTCACAGAGCTGGCTGAAAAAGAAACGCTCGGGCGTTCAGAGCGAAGAGATGGCACAAAAGGAGAGAGGGGAAGTTGTCTGTATTTCCTGTCCCTTTTTATTGTTGTGTGCATGCTTGGAATGGGCGGAGAAAGGCAGAGGGAGTGGCTGATCCCTGCTTTCCGCTTGACCCGGTCCAATTTCTGACAGCCTGTCATGTGTAATCACCGTCGGATCACTCACACGCCAGTGGACCAAAGCGGAATAGTTGGCCGGCTAGCTGTCTGGCTCAATGCTGAAACAGCACCGAGCCCAGGAAAAACCAACACTGATCCTCAGGGCGTTCATGTTTGAGCTGCAGGGACACAGACAGAATAGAAAAGGGCTCGACTGAGTGTCCTCTTCCTTCCTGTTAAAACAACGTCAGCGTTTGATTTCTGTCCTGAAAACGTTAAAATCAGCCAGCTGTTCCGTCAGTGAAGAATGATGGTTAAAGGTCATCTGCGTTTCTTTCCCGCTGGCTGCTCGTCCCACGTTTAGGGCTGACATGCTCATTTCATCATAGTGGAAATAATCAAGGTGTGTTGAGTGACACATTCGGCACACCTTCCTTATCCAATGACTGCTGGATCTTTACAAGCTGAACTTTCAGGTTGTGTTTTGTGTGAAGGTGGAAGCTCGTGGTCAGAGCGGTCTTTGTGTCAGTGCAGCCTGGTTCATTATGCCTCAGCAGTGCAGACTGAATCCCCTAAATAATTTACTTAAGCGTGAGCTGCGTGTTGGTGCCTGTCATGTACGCCATGAGAGAGCGCCGTTCTTGTTTTTTCTTGAGTTCAGCAGCATCATGCTGAGGAGGAGTAAATGAATGTCTTGAAAGTAGAGGCTGTTAATAATCCTGTAGCTGCTCCTCAGCCTGCAAACATCCCCCCCCCCCCGCCCACAGGAAAGTGAGCGCTTATACATGCACAACTGGTTTTTAGGGCAAACTGTGAGTTTTTAGTCTACATGTGCAGGCACGAGTCACGCCATTTGCACCTGGTGTTAAAATGTGATCTGCATCCAGACACGTTGTTTGGATAAGGAATAACGCATGTTAATCTGTGATGGGATCTGCCTGACCACATCTGGAGGAGGCCTGGCTTGTGTTGCTGGATAGTAGATAAGTGGAAATGCAGTCCATACAACGTGCTGGCATCTGAAGGCTACACAGCATACAGATATTGGTTTGAGATGATATGAAATATAGTAAGAAAGCGAGAATGCTGAAAGAGACACTGCTGCAGTTACTGACTGTATGTCTGTGCGTCTATTCTGCGCCATGAAGGTGCCAAAAGATGTGTCATTCAACAGAACTGTGTGAAAAATGAAAGCAGTACAGGTGATGTACAGTAAGAAGCAGCTGTGTGTGCGGCAGTGTGTGTTGCACTCATCTATGCAGCTGATCTGCAGGCGTACAGTCACTGAGAGGCCTACACGCCAGCGGTACTGCAACAGACGGGGACAAACTGAGAAAATATTTCTCACACAGCAATCACTTAATGTATGTGTTCACTGAAATTACAGAGGGGATAAATAATTAAGTTTCCCCTAATTCAACAGCTCTCAAAGCTGTCATTAATCTAAGGGAGTCTGGGGCTGATTTGCCGCCACCTCAAATGACTCGCGTGCAGGTTTTGCTGTGGAGGACGGAGAGTTGATCTCACTGAGAGGAACGAGAAGGCATTAAGAGTAGCAACTGTAAACGCAAAGGCGAGATGGGATCGTTTATTATGTGGGCAATGTGTCTGGGAACAGATCCCATTTTAATAGCAGGTGTAAATGGGGTGAACGGCTCGTCGTTATGCTGGAGCCAAGCCCGGCCGAGAGGGCCGCCTCGAAACAAGCTACAGGCTGAGACAGCTGTCACACGCTCCACATACAGAATATCCAGTCAAGATGCATGGACAGAAATCGCATTGTTAATAGCTTTTCTTCAGTGGTTTTGCGTAGTATTATGCTGTGTAATATTCTGTATAGTGTTTGTGCAGAGTGTGTGAGAGAGAGAGAGAGAGAGAGAGCAGCGCTTCATATGTCCTGTTTATCTCTTTCAGGTGATGCCCAGAATGAGAGAGAGAGGTCCACAGAGATAAAGAGGCAGATAGAGGAAGAGCTGAGACTACTGGAAGATGAAATCGCTGCCTGTAAGCACACACACACACACACACACAGACCAGACAAACAGTTCTAGTGTTGACACGTGGAAAAATGTGATGTGATAAGGTTTTCTTTTGCCAGTGTTACCTACCTTACCTTTTTGTCTCTTGCCGTACACACACTTCCTCAAAATGCACTGCGCCGCCTGTCTGACACACCGCTCTGTCCCGGGCTCTGTGTGTTTACAGCCTTTTCCACCACAGGCTTCGACCGGCACACGTCGCTGGTGTTTAATCCGGCCCACCCAGAGACCTCTGTTGAAGACTGCCTCGCTGCAGTGGGGGACCGGGTGGCCAGCGAGCTGGACACACACCTGGCAGCAGCCGTACACGCTCTCCTCACAGGGTCAGTTTGCGGCACTCTGACTTATTTATCTGACAGTAGTGATGCTTAATCAGCATCACTGCTTATAAATGGTTAATGCAAAACTTATATTTCACACAGAAACAGAACTGTGGCTCACTGCACTGCAGCAACGACACTGTCCAGCTCTGACTGCTGTTTTTGCAACGTGTTCATACAGAGTGAGGAAAACGTGTGTGTCCACAGAGTGAGAGTGTCAGAGGAATGACAAAGTCAACATTGATATACTGCTGCCGACTTCATTTTCTCTGTCATGAACTCTTGAACTTCAGATGAGGGGGAAAGGCTGCATTGCATGACGCTGGTTTGAAAGCAAATGTATGAAGATTGGAATAAATAAAATGATATGACAAAGTGGAAGTCAAAAATCTAAACAACACAAACTCAAATATTACATAAGTCAAGACAGATGGTTACTAAACAATGCCCTGCAGGGTACACACACACGCACACACACATTGATTTCAGAGCCCATCCACATATCCCATAAATCCACATCGTAGCCCTCTCTCATCAGCACTTAATGCACATTCTGTCACACACATTATATATACACACTCACGTCTACTTTTCTAAAACCAGTCACCTCTGAAAGTTAATTGAGAAAGAAGAGGTTACACAGTGTTCATAATCTGAAGCTGGAAATATTTACCAGTGACAGTGACACAGATGAAAAACACGAAAGCAAACTGGTGTGGACGTAAAGAGTCGAAGGGATGTCCACCTGAGTAAAAGACCGTTCACCTCAGGGAACCAACTGTTTAACACCAGTGATGTCTGTGTGTTTCTCAGGCCTCTGGATTACCAGAGATTCAGAGACACAACACTGGATCTCTCAGGTCACACACAGGGAGGCTGGAACAAGGTGAGCTTGACCTGATTAACAGAGAAAAACTGACAGACTGTCAGGACGTGTCTGCTCCCTCTGCTTTGCTTTGCTTTGCTTTCATTCTTCCCTCCTCCTCCCTCTCCCAGGTGCTGGTACCTTTGGTGCTGCTCCAGGCTTTACAAAGCGAGGGCCAGCCACTGACAACGCTGTTGCATCTAGGGGTGCGCTTCCTAGAGGAGGATGAAGCTGGCTACATCATCCAACAAGGAGGATGGGTGAGTTTCTATACATGCAGTGCAGGAAATCCATACATGTCATACTTCCTGTAGGTTACCAGCAGGTACTTGGTGCGTCTTAGTTGCCTAATACTATGCAGAGGTAGCAGGGATGGACCAGGAAGCTGGGACGTAGTGCAGAGTGAACAGAAAGAAATTCTTCCACCGTCCTCAAAATAGATGCACAGAACTCAAAATAGCCAAATGAGGGCGTCAGTGAGCTTCCTGTACAGATGTTTCATAGCGCAGAGTCCGTGTTCCTGACCCCTTCAACAACCACACCACCATACATCAGATTAAATGTGCTCTAACGTGCATGCATGACCGTAACTCCTCAACAGACAGTTACATCAATAACCACATAAATACCCTGACTGTGTTTAAGTGTGATCGCTGCTGTAGATATTTGTAGCATAATTATTGCATTTAGAACCAAACCAGCAGGCCCAGTCTGCTGTCACTCAGTGTCAAATGCTTCATGTAATCTGTTTGTGCTCATTTACAGCTTTGACAGCCTTCTTTTGACAACACTCAATCATAGTTTCGACCGAAAGCCCCCGTCGTATTTCTGTTACATAACATGTGGCTTTGTCGTATGAGCTAAAATGAGTTCTTTGCATATTTAATGAAGAGAACATAACAGCTTATTCAAACATGAACACACTAATCCTTGGAGTTGCGGCTCAGCTGTGCAGGTTGTGACTGATATGTTCTCAGGTGAGAACACTGTGATCCAGTGTGGTGTTGCCTCACAGATGAAGGGATAGCAGGAGTGCGTCTCAGCCAAAGAGTTATGCTCTCTTTCCTCACACTTTCCCTGTTGCCATATTATCCGAGTTGCAACTTTCGCAACTGCTCGTGTGTTTTGGTTTTCCAGTGTTGTAATAAGTAGAACACTGCGTCACAGATGAATGAGGTCATCTGATGAAGGGTCACGTGACTTGTTAGCTACCGCTCTGGTCGCCATTACTTCATTGTCGTGATGCTCTGGCCGCTTTTTTTGTGCAGTGTAACGTGAACGTAGTGCTGGCTGCAAACAAAGATACATTCGTGCACTTGGTTATGTCACAGGGGATGAACAGATGAATGGCAGGGACAGGATCAGCAATGGAGGGGTGAAGAGAAAGGAGGAGACAGAGAGATTGCATGAGGAAGGGAGGGAATACGGAGGAGGGAGGGGTGAGAGATGAGGGAGAGGAGGGAGGCGGGGGGTGAGCATGGTGAGCCAGTGAGGAGCAAAGTGAAATCTCCATTAGTTTGACAGCTGCCTGCATGTGCGCCGGCTTCAACTGGCTTCCTGCATCCACTCCATCTCTCCGCCTTGACTTTTTGGACTTCACACTGAGGTAGGATGTTTGTCCGGTGATGCCGGAGAGTCTACAGAGTGAGCTCATTGGTCTGGATGTGTGCGTGCAAGTGTAAAGCCGTGCAGCTGTAGCAAACTGTCAGCGGTGGAATACTTGAATATTTCCAGTTCTTGCTATTGTTGAGTGGCTGCATGTAAACATACCAGACGGACGGATGATTCGTGATGTAGACCAGTAATCGCATTCCACGAAACGCGACCTCGCAAAACCAGAAAATGAAATTCTGAACAGGCTGATTGCTACTGAATGAGGAACATCAAGTTTTTTCTGCGAGAAAAGAGAAGCTAGAGAGCAGAAACATGCCTTCTTTATCATCTTCATCTCAGTTATTTGTTACGACAGTGTGGATTTTTTTTTTTTTTTTTTGCTGTAACGTCACAAAAGAAACCTTCAATGCACAGATTAGCAGTGGCGTGTTCTCCTCTTCCAGGTCATTGGTGTGACTGTAGTGTTAGTGAGGCACCGTGTTTGGGTGCCGTTGTTAGTTACATCAGAATACAATAAGGATTATTATGACCCTAGTGTGGTGTACACTTCATTTGGCAGGAACAAAACCAGCAGCCCTCAGACAGCGCACAGCCGGGGGCGGGTAGGTGGAGGACACGGTGGGGGAGGGACACGGGGACATGGTGGAAAGAATTCTAAAATAAAGATGTACGGCAAAAGTGGGGAGTTGAATTGATGGCGAGCGGGCGCAGTCGAGTTCCTGTACGCCAACCAACGTGTCCGGCCTGTCTCTGACCGTTTGCTCACAGCCTGTCTCCTGTCTGTCCGTCTGTCAGTCTGAACGCTTGCGTGCTGGTGTCGGTCAAACAATTGTCCTTCAGAGTCCGACTGTGAAAACTGCTGCATGAACTGAGTGTGCACAACTGTCAGTTCATATTCCAGCCTTGTGATGTAAAGTGACACCTGAGGTTTAAAAGCGGCACGCCGACAAATGCACCTGACCTCTTCGCAAAGAGACGATGAAGACGGACATTATTTTACTGCAGCGTATTTGGCAGTAGATTGATACTCAAAGCAGCGTATCTTCAAAGATAACAAAGCAGCTTCTGCAGGCTCCCAGCTTTAGGAGCCTATAGCTGCTGAGAAACAGTGATGCTGCGATGATGGCACTGTAAGGACGAGGTGCTGCAAAGGCTCCAGCCTGGGCCCTGTCAGGGCACATCGCGCTGCACCCTGCACAGCAGAACAGTGCTTCCCCGTCTTATGTAAGCACGCTCTCACCGGCGCCATCACTGCGCTACTGCACCGACGTGAAGCCGGACTAGAGTGTCCGTGCAGGCTGAGGAAGCCTCAAAAATAACTCTCATAATCTTCCAACAACATCCTCACCAGGGGCTTGGCTGGCCCACTTGTAGCTTGCTAAAAAACTTGCTACAGCAGCAGCACACAGGCTGACTGCCAAGATTTAAGCAGGGCACCCATCCATCTCTCTACTGTTTATCCATCAGTGTCAGTGCTGCCACAACACTGTTCATGATGACTGGCCACAAACCAGTAGTCACTGATGCAAATTGTGTAGCTGCACATTAACAGCAGATTGAGAAGGAGCTTGCCTAAGGCTCTTCCAGAGCTGTCAGATTCTGTCTAGTCCTCAACTGGTTTGGACGTCTGTATGGCACTTAAAATACTAAGAATGTGTTTGCTTTTCCATTGCTGAGTCAAAAGATATGGATGGGGGAGGAGAATGTAAGAAATCGTTATTTGTGGATGAAACGGTGAGTTTGGTTGACAGTATTCTTCCATAACGTGGTCGTATTGTTTCGATGTGGGTTGATGGAGCTGTTAGTGTTGATGGTAGTTCTTCCTTTGATGACATATGTCATTTTGCGTGCACCTCTGGTCTTCATCCTGCAAAGCCAGCCTGGGTGGTTATACGTTTCACTGAGATCCTCATCTATAAGGAAATTAAAGGTGCGATTGCATCCTGGCTTTGTTAACTCTGTCAGCTGCTGTGTGACCTCTTGCAGTGCGTGTCCATTGGAAGGGCGATGACATAATCCTCATAAATGTCAGGAGTTTCACTGCGTCGGATTATATTGATCAAAATAATGTCACTGGTTGGCGTTATCGTTCAGAAATAATTAGAAAAAAGCAGCGTAACGTCGTGTGAGAGGGGAATTCAGTGCAATGACGGGGAGGCTGTACAGCCTTGGCTCTATAACAGGAATGTGTCCTTGTTTTACAGTTGTGTACTTTGTGTTTGTCTTGAGGCGAGGGTGGAGAACTGTAAAACGCACCACCTGACGACCAAACTCTTAAAAGTTAGGTGTGTTTCCCAGCTTCAGCAGTGCTGGAGGACAACGACGCAGAGCACTGAAGGAAGGACAAATATAGAACAGATTCACAGCGGATTTTCTGCTCAGGTGCATTTTTCATTGTTTGCTCTTTGTTAGATTGTTGATCCAGGTTTGAAAGTTATTATCAGGGTTGTAGATTCATATTTTATTTCTGTGCACAGAAGGTAGACTTCACCTGGTTAGATGGTGAATTTGTAACAGTAGTAACTTGAAGCTGTTTTGTGTGCTTTGACCTCTACCACCAAACTGTGTGAAATGTTAGGGTTCAAGGTTTCGTTTCACTTCAGAGAGAAGATGAGTCAGGACGTCGTAGAAACTCCAAAATGCAGGAGAGGGATTGATTGTTATTACTCCTGAATATCAGCAACCTTTTGCTGTGGATTTTATCCGGCATGGCGTCCCTGCCCTGCTCCGGCCAGCTGATGGGGAGGATGTGAGGGTGGGTGCTCTCCCGCATGCAAATCAGCTTATAGGGAAAGTGAATGTTGGATAACGATGGAATGAACGCTGTTAGGTTTAATCTCTGTCCTGCCTCCCAGGATGCAGCTGCCATGCCAGTGTCCTTGTGAGGAGAATAACCTTCACAGCTTGACCATGTCATTTAAAAATCTTATTTACAAAGGTCAGTCATGGTTTACATGCTGAATGCTTCCTGTGTTGATCAGATGCAAACCGCTGGCCATTGGACGCTCTGAATACCTTAATAACGTATTTTCATGTTTTCAAATGAGACAGTGTTGCCTTGGGAGCACGTCTCTGCTGTCAGAACCTGTCTGTCTGCTGCACACACACACACACACACACACACACACACACACGCACACACACTCCCTGTCTGTTTGAATCTCGTCCACTCAGGTCACACCTATGCGACATGCAGAGGAGCCGGCCCACGACAGATCCACACTGAAGATCAACCCAGTTCAGGCTCGATCTGTTCTCTGTAAACCACATCAGCCAGCCTACTCTCACCATTTTTCTGTCATCTGCTATCAGATGCTAATGAGAGGCACCACTTTCCAGACTGAAATATCTCTGTTAGTATCGGCCATGAAATCTCACACATACATGAGTGATCCCCAGAGGACGAAGCCTCCAGACTTGGATGATCCCATGACTGTCCCTCTAGCACCACCATGAGGTTCTACTTTGTGGTTTTGGGTGAAATGTCTGGATGTACTGCTGTTTGCAGCACATTTATGCTCCCTCATGATGACCTGGATCAAATATCTGCTGAACTGATGACATTCCAGCTGTGTTTTGCCTTCATGTGCTAATTGGCAAATGTTAGCATGCTAAAATGCTAACCGTCACACATGATAAACATCAGCCTCGGTGTTGTCATTGTGATCTCAAAGCGCTGCCTAAGTACAACCTCACAAACTGCTGGTATGCCTTCAGACTTTAGTCTTTTTAGCATAGCATGACAGAGCGATCCTTTTGTGATTAGAGAGGAGAGATGCTAATGTGCACAAGTCCAGAGTTAAGGCCTGCTTAAACCTGGACTCACAGGGCTGCTCGGTGGGCGGTGTGAGATTCTGCTGCTGGACAATGCGAGAGGAGAAAATTCAAGTGTAGCAAACTGCCATCCACTGTGAACTCTTATTCCCCTCTTTTATTCTTCCTGTGTTTTCAGCACATATGCCCTAAAGACAGTGAGCATGTCAGGATGTATCTCGCTCGTTTGCGCTCATTGTGAACACTCACTGGCCTATTTGTGAGCCACACACTGTAGATTCTGCATCACATCGCTGCAGGCTCAGCAAAATGGAACGATATGGCTGCCGTGGTCTCTCTCTCATGCTACAGCTGATGTGAAAAACTAGCTTCAGGAAAAAAAGTTTGAATATTTTGAGGTCAAATTTAGTTCAGCAGACTCTACCTTTTGATTTATTTCAGCGTATTTTGCTTGAGCAGGTCCACCTCTGTGTTAGTCACTCATACCCACACGATCATATGATATTATCTGTTACATAACAGGAGAGCTCTGCAGATGGCCCCTGGATTATTGTTGGTTAATAGCTGCATACCACTAGGTGGCACACTAGGCTAAATGAAGGTGTGAAGCAGTGCAGAGATATAACGCATGTATACCATCAGATGAAGAGCTGTTTTAATTTTCACTGCGCTTTGCAGCGTTGTCCTAATGGAGACATGCACCCCAGGATCCTGCAGAATGAACTGACCTGTGTGGCTGAACTGAATTGATTTGATTTTCTTCATAAGGGAACTCATCATGTTACACCCAAGAGGAGATGATTATACAACTCTGATTCCAAAAACGTTTGGATGCTGTGTAAAACATAAATAAAGCAGAGTGCAATCATTTGCTAATCGTGTTTGACAGATACACAGCTGAGCAGTCTTGTACAAAATGATTAATTTTCCAACTATTACTCCGTCTTTACTCACCTGGTTTCCAGTATACAGAATGTTGATGCCATGTCTGTCTGTCCGTCTTCCACAGAGTGAAGTATTCAGACTTGAGTCGGAAGAGGAACGAGGTGTGACCATCGCCGAAGACAGCAACGACATTTACATCCTCTCAGGGGAGCAGCATCCTGACCAGCTCAGCCCCCCCTCCTCGCTGCTCTGCACTGGAGACAACAGCAGCGAGCAGAGCTCCTGGCAGACGGAAAGCTTACCCGTGTCTCTGGCTGGCCACGAGTCTTGGGCACAGGTTGGTGTGATGGACCCTGAAGACGTGAAGAGCCTGGACAGCAATGAGGGTGTGGCTCTGGTCGAGGAGCGCAGCGAGAACAACTCCTCAAACTCAGACATTGTCCACGTTGAACGCGAGGAGGCCGAGCTGCTCGAGGAAGGCGGCGAAGGCGGAGCGATAGAAGAGAGCATGATGAGTGTTTTAGGCACAGAGAGCGAGCTGGCCGAGCTCAGGGAAGAATTTAGAGAACAGACTCCACCTGTTCCAGCGTCAGCCGAGGCAGGCTCCACAGCCTCCCTGCTTTCATTAGAGGAACCAGTTGTAATAGAGACGCCTGCGGTCTTGTTGGCAGAGCCTTCCCTCATCTCCTCAGAACCTGAGCTGCTTCCCCCGGGCCCAGAAGCTGCTGCACCCCCTCCCTCTGAGCCAGAACCTCCAGCACCCTTAACTGTTCCTGCAGTAGAACCAGAGCCTGAGCCAGAACCAGCTGCCGCCCCTACCCCAGTGCCTGCTGAGGTGGTACCCCCATCTCTGGCCAAGGAAGCCCCTGCAGCACCAGCAGAGCCTGAAGCCACCTCAGAACCAGCTCCTGAACCAGAACAGGAGCCGGAGCCTGTCGCAGTGCCTCCCCAGCCAGAACCAGAGACTGTGGCAGAGCTGGGGGCCCCGCTGTTTGCACCCCCCGCCCCGGAGGCCCCGGTAGAAACCCCAGCTGAGGAGCCCCCGGTGCAGCCAGAGCCGGCATCAGAGCTCCCAGTGCTGCTTTATGGAGGTGCTGCGCTGGTGGTCCTCGCTGCTGTGATGGCATACGGTGCCATGAGCTACAGGAGGAAGTAGACAGTATCTTTGTCAGGGAAGGAGAATAAAAAGTACAAGCTGTTATGGTAGAAATACATGTATTAGTACACAGGGACAGGGACTTGCCTTATAAATTGTTTTGGATTTATCAAATGAGGCTGCATCTTTTTTTTTTTTTTTTAATCTGTTTTGATTTTGGAGGTTACGAATCTGTGACAACGCCCCCCAGCAAACGAAAATCTCATGCCATCCGCATCTTCCAGCTGGGAACCGTGGCTGCTTCAGCAAACGCAGAAAGGGGAAATGTGATGTTTTCGTTCTCTTTTGGTCCTTTGTGTTCTTAAGACTCCAGCCCTGCATCTCTTAGATCGGAAAGTGTGGACTTTTATCCCTCCTCTGCTCCTCTTTGTTTCTCTTGTGTCTGTGGCTCACCGTTAGGATTGTTTTGTGCCATTTTGCAAATTCACTGACAACACTCCCTTAGCTAAGGTAAACCTCAAAGCCCACATTTACTGTTGCTGTGTGACTAAAGGTGTTCTTGCTGTCTCTCATTTGCATTTATTTATGTTTTTCCCCTCTAACTGTGATGAGTTTGTCCGATACTTTCTCTGATAAACAAACCAAACGGGAGATCTGTAAATGAAACCAGTAATTTGATGTGTCAATTTGAAAATACTGCTGACACAGAACAGGCATATTTGCTTTATGTTCCATCTTTCCACATTGCACAAGGGATTTGTATCACTTCACGTGCAGCGTCTTTTAGTTTCCGTGTGTCGGAACATTAAAGATTTTGCCCAAGAAAGGATGAAAGTATGTAAATGTGTCCTAAGGTACTGTGCTGCTGCTGCTGCTGCTGCTGCTGCTGCTGCTGCTGCTGCTGCTGCTGCTGCTGCTGCTGCTGCTGCTGCTGCTGCTGCTGCTGCTGCTGCATGATATCCTTCCGTGGTCCCGAGTCATTCTGTTGCCATCATCAGTATGTAAATCTGAATATACTGTGAAGCTCCAAAAAGAGTCGCGTACAGCAAGTAACAAGGCGTCAATTCCTGCTGAAAAGGATTTTCCTGTTTTGTTCATTCAGTGCAGGGCGGCAGAGGTGTTTACGCTGCCAACGTGAGCAGTATTACTTCAGATAAGGAGAGGAGCGAGATGTGACTGCAGCACATACATTTAGCCATCCCTTTAATGGAAATGGCTTTAATGCATTTACTGGGTGAGCAGCTTCACTTCCTCAGTCAAAAACCACCTTTTTTTTTCTCTGCAGCCTCTTGCCCTCTCTTTATCTTTCCTGCCAGGGCTGTTAAGTCCTCGCTATTTTGCTCCGTACAATTCTTTTATTACTGCTCCACCACTATTCTGTACCTGACTCATACCACAACTTTCCAATGAACATCTGCCCCTGTGACTTTTTGTCCAGTGAAGACTTGGACTCTGTGCCGTCCCAGAGTGGAATATGACCACAGAGTTCTTTAGAGACAATCAAAACAGCATCAGCTTGCTCGTATGGTTTCACATATGCATAAAGAATGCTGTTACAAAGATTTTGAGGGTACAAAGTTCACACACTCAGCCTCTAGTTTTCCTATGAGATGACATTTTCGCATGGAAACACCGCCCAGCTAGCAGAATCTTTGCAGTTACTAACAAAGCTAATAGCCAATAGAGTGCAGGAGCTCTTACAGAGAAAATGTGAAGCGTTAGGTGGAATGTCCCGTCCTCTCTCACATTCAATGTAGAGAACTGTGCTACCCTCTGAGATCTGAGGTGTGATAGAAAAATGTGGCAAACCACGGTGTGCTCTCACTGCTGCCTCACCACCGAAACATTTTGTGTCTCAAAATTCAAAATTGCAGTAAGTTGTATCACTTCTGAAATTCATGGACGGCTGTTAGAACAAGGTGTTGGACAGATACCATCTCTGACACAGACAGGCTGTTTGCATGTGTGTCTCTCAGCGTGACACATTCGACTGCACAGGGAAACTTCAAAGTACGCAGCAGGATGGATGTTAACAGGTCTCGAACGTGACACTTTGTACCTTGACTTTCCTACAATACACTGTTTTATTTGAGAATAATAAAAAGATTGAACCATTTGAGAACCTTTTCTGTGGTAGTTTGTCAAAACGCTTCAGCAGGCTCGTTTCAAAGATGAACACGCTGCACGTTTAAGGAATAGAAACTACATCTGATTCCAGAGAAGTTGGGACGTTGTGCAGAACAATTTAAAAACAGAATGAAATCATTTGCAAACTGTTTACTGACAGCAGTTTTACAGAGTGTTCCTGAGCTCATGTAGTAACATCCAATATCCAATCATGTGTTCACACAGTGGTGAACCTAAGAAGAAGAATCAGACGGACAATCCCCTTTATTTGTCACACAACATACACGCAAACACGCCATGCAATTGGTGAAATTTGTCCTTCGCGTTTGACCCATCCTGGTCATCCTTCCTCCGCGGCGGACCAGGAGTGGTGGGCTGCCATCCAACCGTCGCCCGGGGACCCAGTTTCCTTTGTCACCATTGGTCAGGTGGTGATCTTGGTATTTTTAAGGAGGATACCCCAGGTGAGCACGGGGAGAACATGCAAACTCCACACAGAAAGGCCCCTTTTTCCTCGAGCAGCAGGCACCGAAGGCATGGTTGAGGACGCACCACCAGCGCCCACAGCAGGAATCGAACCTGGCGCCTTCTAGCTGTGACACATCAGTATTGCCACCGTTCCACCAGAAATGTTGACCCTGACCCTGACCTCGCTTCATCCTCGCTCATGAACGTCTGAGCTTTCCAGGAAGCTCCTTTCATACCCAATCATGATCCTCTCACCTTTCACCAGTGAACCTGTTTACCTGTGGGATGATCCAAACAGGTGTTTTTGGAGCATTCCACCACTTTCCCAGTCTTTAGTTGATCCTGTCCCAACATGTTTGAAACATGCTGCTGCATTTACAAAAATCAACAAAGTTGATGAGGTGAAACAAACATATTGTCTTGACTGAAATGACACAAATCCCAGGAAAGAGATATTTATTCCAGTTACATAACATGTATACGCTGAATGCAAAATAACTGAATACAAGGAGATGAATTTCATATCACGTATGTAGAAAATGAAAACATAAGACTTTTAAACAACATTTAACAGAGGCAGTAAGATTCAAAGTTCAAGTGTCACAAACAAAAAATTCCATTTTTCAAACCATGTCACATTCATGGTCACTTTCCTTTTCATGAAAAGTGTTCTCACTACTGTTAACGCAGCTCCTTTCACAGTCGGCTGGTCATGAGGAGCAGATGTCAGTTTCAGATTCAGCTGTCTTCCACCACAAATTTCTCAGTAATTTCCTACTAGCCTGCAGCTCAAAAGTCACCTGGCCCCCACTGGGCTGATGTACTGCAGCGCGATGCTGAAGAGGCTTCTCAGCAGCCGTGGGGCCTGCTCACACACCCCCTTCACCAGAGTGAGAGTGAGCGCCACGATGACCCGCTCCCGGGGTAGATCCCTCAGGTTCACACCCTGCCGCATCACCCTGTCCACCTCCCAGGAAAGGTGGTGTTTCCATTCCTGGGACATGACGACAACACTCAATGAAATCCCAAACAATAATACAGGACTGTTGACAGTTGAGACACAGTAACAACACTGACAGCTTCATGCTGCTATCACAAGGGTGTGCACATCTTATCTGGCATCAGATTTACAATAAGCATATATTTACAATACAATGTTTTGAGGTTTTGATTCTGCACTTGTGTCACAAGCATCATGAAAACAAAATGGAAAAGCTGGAAATTTTACAATGTGCATATATACGCATGTTTATATATTACAGAACCGGGGCTGCCTATGCCCTATAGCTCAGTTGGTAGGGTGTGCACCAAATATATCGAGGCTGTCAGTCCTCTGCAATGGCCGCAGGTTCGACTCCCACCTGCGGTTCATTTGCTGCATGTCGTCCCCTCTCTCTCTGCCCCCTTTCCTATTGCACCTTCGGCTGTCTCTACCATAAAGGCTAAAAAAAGCCCCCCAAAAATGTTAAAAATATATATATATATATTACAGAGCTGTATCGTTCCTCTGATGAAAGTAACATGTTCTGCTAGATGGAAAACGACCATCCATTGATCGTTGTAATCACTAAAGCAGGAAAAAAAACTGTGTAATGATCTCCTTGTTATAAGATCTCTGTACAAACGAGTTGGGGGTTTTCTTCCTCTTGGGAAATGCAGGACATCAGCTTAGGCTTTGGGAATGTGTGATGGGGCTTTTCTCATGTTGTTATTTTTCACAATAAATTCTACAAACTGATAACGACACTTTGTTCCAGACCTAGTTAAATAAACGAAACATGGGGATACTCAGCAACTCAACAACAATAATAACCTATTGTTAATTTGAGTCACAATAGAAATGACCATCACAATAACAATGCAAAGATCCTGGTGTTCACAACAGACTCACTTCAGAGGGGGAGGTCCGGATGTTCCTGCTCAGGTTCTGCGTAGCCCGAAACACAACCGAGTGTTCAAGCTGGGCTGCAATTTCTCTCAGCTCTTCTGCAACCTGCTGGAGGGCTGCAGCATCTGCATGGTTCCCTGCAGGAAAACAAGAACGCCTCAACATCAGAGCACCTTAGTCAACATCATGGTTGCTTCTGGGTTGAACAGGAAGAAAACTATGTTTCCATTAATAAACATACAGCCATGAGCCTTCATTAAATCTATTCTAAATGACTGTGGAAATGAGATGCTAATGAGATGAAGTAGCTGAAAGCTGTCACTTCCTGCTTTTTCTTTAAGCTACAAGCTGTTTTGCTGGAAACAGCTTATCAGATATGAATGTTAGAGCTCTGACCTTTGGACGTTTTGGATTGTGACAAAGTGGGATTTCGCTTTCAGAATACAAACCATGTTGTAGGTACTCACCAGGCCGCTGTAGCTCCACTGAAGGCTGAATATGATCCAGAGAAACTGTGATGCATCTGGGCAGGTGACCATCTGTTTCCAGGTCTCCATCGTCCAGAGGTTCTGTCCTGAGGCCGATATTTATTTCCTGACGCAGGGAGAAAAGCTCCTGTCTGTACTCTGAATCTCTACAGTCCGCCTGGAGGAAGGCCAGAACAACCAGGGCGGTGTTCTGCCCGCTGGTCAGATTCCTCAGGTCATCCATCTCGGCCTATTTAGACAGTAATGAGGGTAAAGTTAGCAAGGTGCGCTCAATAAGAAACAAACACTGCTAGCCCAGTCAAAGGGTTAAAAAGAAGGAAGTGAACCTAAGTTCAACAAGGAACATTTAAACAGTTATCTACATGTATAATTCAACGCAATCGACTACAAAACAGGGGAAACCAAAACAACTCATCTATTTATTGTAAATGACAGTTGGCCGGCGAACGGGTAAACTAGCTAGAAATAGAAGCTAATGCTAACTTTGCTAAGTTCAGTTAACTATCGTCAAGTCAGCTGACGTAAACTTTCGAGCGTCAAAGTTAACGTTAAGCAAAAGCTAAAGTGGCGACTGTGGCTTACGGTAAATAAGTTTCGGAGGAATAGCTCGCTTTACTCACATCCGTTCCTTGTGCCGGGTACGTCAGCTTTTAGCGTTTACTTCATCCAAATAACTGTTGCTAGATTAGTGATGCGCCATTGGGCACCAACCACGGTCCTGCTTTGGCGTCTGTTCCCCGTCTGAGCAGACCAACACAACCCGGCCGAGCGTGTTTTGGAGGTGGATCCTTAAATGCAGCATGATGCATTCAGGACCGTCAGAAATCCGGAAGTTATTTATTCAGTACTGAATTCCAATGTAGTTTATAGGAAATTCGCTGTGGCGAGCTTTCACAAAACAAAAGAGAAACCTCAGCACATTACATAAACACACTGGAGACATAAGTAGCCAGTTGGAAAAGGGATGTAAAATGAAAATAGGCTCCTTCTAGTTGCTAAGTCAAGCCACATGAAAGAGCCAACAGTGTGTCCAGTGTATCTTTGGTTTATGGAGTTATGTGCTATGCTATGTCACTTTGTGTAGATGTGACCTGCTGTAAATGTACAAATGTTAAGCATGCTGAGTATTGTCATAAAGAGTGCCATCACATGACTTGACTCACATGAAGAAAAAAAAACTTTAATTTGCAGTCCATTCCTGATCACTGCTCCATACAGTCACAGTTGGCTGTAGTTGTAGATAAGACCAACACATCACTGGAAAGTCCCTGCTGTGGCTTTGGCCAACAGCCTTTCTCACTGTGCTTTTTGGATTACACAGTACACCACTGAGACAAGAGCCACATAAAAAAAAACAAAACAAAGTGAACAATCCATCTCATAAAGCTTAAAATGTTTATTTACAGTTAAAAACAAGTCAGTGGTGGGGTAAATATATTGGTCTGCAGTGGTTACAAGCTGTTAAAAAAAACAATTTAAAAGGTGAGAAGTTAAAAAAAAATGTTGGCGAAGGCTCTCCGCTCTTTCAGAAGACTCATGGGATTGTTCATCCAGTTATTTCAATCAGCTCCAACAAAGCCTTTGCTGTACGGGGCATCTTGTCACACAGTCCTCTCATACAGACCTGCTACATTTTTAGCCCAACATTTGTGCAGAAGGAGACACACTGCATCAGAGCAAACAACAGACATGTGGGCCTCACAGCATCCCATCAGACTCCATACCCTGGACAACCGAAGCTCATGGATCGCACAGTCTTCCTACCAACAAGCCTCCTTCCTGTTCTGGGTGCAGACCCCATCGCAGCAGGGGGTTTCAGGCCAGGTGTGAGGCTCTGGTTGGGTGACAAAGCTGCCTGGCGTGCTTCCTGGAGCTCTCTGAAGAAATGTGAAACAAGTGAATGCTTTTAACTGGCATCAGCATTTGAATATTAAGCAGGACCAATTTATTGACTTGATGGGGGCTTGAAACCTTTATTTTTCTCCCCCTCTTACTTTTCAAGCATGGCTGTCCTGAACTTCTCTACATTGAGCTCTCTGCGTAGCTGAGCTGCCAGCCTCCCCGTCCTCTCCTCCCTTAAGATTGTGTGCTTGCAAAGTTCCCTGGCAGACGGCCGCTTCGCCAGGTCTGGATCCAGCAACAACTGCACAAGAGCGAATAAAAAATAAAAAATAAAAAAAAAGGTTATTTGCAACAAGCTATACTTGTGACAAGAGTGAATTTAAGTGCTTTTGTTTCCACATAAAAATGCTATCAATAGGTAGCTTACAAATCAAATATATTTACAACAGGCCAGATTCAAATACTCAAACAACGTGACAAAAACATCAGCCTAGAAGTAAGAGTACCTGAAGTAGGCCTCTGAAGGGAGGTGATAGCTCCTTTGGTAGTTTGGGGAGGCGTCCCTCTCTGAGGCTGTGCCACTCATCTCCATTTTGAGGCAGAGGAGGAGCCCCGGCTGCCAGCAGCACTGTAAGGCCCAGAGCAAAGACATCTGCTTTGGGGAGGTTACTGTAATCCTGGAGAGCAGAGAGATGGATGAAACGTGAAACCCTCCTGTGTTAAGCCATGCGTTTTACTTTCCCTAATATACATGTTTGTGCATTCCTCACTGCACTGGACTACACAAAGTAGACTGCTTCTCTCGTGTTTGGGTGCGTGAAATATCTGAGACTCCCCATCAGTCAGGACTGAAGGAGCTACCTGGAAGAGAAGCAAAATGTTTTCAAGTATCTACAGCCTAGTTCGGTGGATCTCGGTTCAACACTCCTTGGATAGCTGGACTTCTGAGCTTCGGATTTTTTTTTTTCTTTAAACCTACAGTGAAATCAGAACCCAAGACTACTTATCTTGACTTTCAAGGCCTCGCATGGTGTGGCACCATGCCACCTGGATGAGCTTCCAAACCATTACTCACCAGCCTGCAGCTTGAGGTCCTCTGATAAGGCTGCACTAATTACTCCCCAGTCAGGGGTGAAGAGCGTGAGTGACAAGGCCTTTGCTGCTCAGGCTCCAACCCTTTGGAATAGCTTCCCTGAGGACTAGAAAATTCACTGCCCTCTTTTATACTGTCTCAAGACCTTCCTTTACCATTTGGGCTTTTCGTAATCATTTTATCCATTATTTTGGCTTTACTTTGAGCTGCTTGTTATTTTTACTCAGTGACTATGTGACTGTTCTCTGGCCTTCTTTTATTTGTCCTTGGTTGTGAAGCATTTTGTAACAGTAGTTTTCAAAACATGCAATATAAATTAAGTTATTACTTTTCCTTTAATAGTTGCACTGTAATTTTACCTCATGCAGGACCTCACTGGCCAGAAAGCGGCTGTCCCCTTCCTCAACTTGAGGACTGTTGGTTGATGTCACATGACCCAGGTCCCCTGCGGAAAACACGAATCAGATTTGACTGCAAACATTTAACGTAGAAATTTATCAAACATTTAATACCAATTTTGTATATGACTCCTGCTGAAGTGCTTCCATCATCTTCCTCCTCACTCTCGCCATCACGTACAGCACTGGTGCTGGGACGCTGGCAGATGAATATATTACCTACAAAGAGGTGAAACAAGGCAGCTTTTAAGAGGTACAAGAGACTTTAGGCTGAAGACTGGAGGATTTAAGAAATGCAAACTGCTCAATCAGACATACTAGGTTTGATGTCCAGGTGTACGAGGCCCGAGCTGTGGATGTATTTCAGGCCCATAGACACTTGTAAGAGCAGATCTTTCAGCTCGGCCTCTGAAAACAGCTCACCCTGCACATCCCTCTTTACAATGGCATCGTTGAGACTTCCACCTATCGTACGTGCACACACACACACCACACACACACACATCTCAATTCAGATCACCTAAAAGATATCCAGAATTTTATTTCATGCAAGTCTTCCTAAACAGTGCTATTTGACAGTAAGGGGAAACTTACCATCACAGTATTCATTCTGAATAATCATGTGATCATCTTCTGCCCATGCTGAATAATAGCGAACAACATGTGGGTGGTGCCCAAGAACAGCATGTGCGTATACTTCCTTTAGAGCCAGTTGTCTGAGAGAGAGCATAAAAAAACACTCACTGGTACATTTGATCAATTCAGGAATGCATTAAAAAAAAGTGGACTGATCCATCTTTGGCAGAGAGACGACATGCTGCTGACTCACTCGTTGGCAGAGCCTGCCAGGGGTCGGCGAGAGCGTTTTATGGCGTACAAGCAACCATCCAGCCTCTTCACACACTTATAAACTGCCCCAAACTCGCCCACGCCAATGCACTCCAGCTCCAGGAACTCACTCTCATAGCGTGACAGCATGAGGGCTTGGACAGCTCGTCTCTGCCAGATAAACAGACGGATGCCCTCGTGGTTAAAACCATAAGAAATTTCTAAAAGGAGGGACACACAGAGCTCAGTCTTAAGTGTGATTACAGCCAGGAGAACCGGGGTTTTTCTTTGGTGCGTCACCAAATATGGTCCTACTTCCACAAAGGGTGAAGATTTTGACAGCTTTTTTTTTTTTTTTTTTCCTTTGCCGGAGATTCCTTAGAGAAATCCCGGAAGTAGGACTGGCAGCATGTAATTTTGGACAAAACAACAAGTGCGGAGGCAGCCAAGGATGACAAAGACTGATGATGAAATCATATCAGAGGCATCTGAGAGAGAGTTACGTCCACCAGAAAGCACTGATAAAAATAGCTGTACCTTTGGTGGGAGAAACGCCTCATCATCCTCCTCAGATGACGTTAGGCTGTGTTTCAACCTGAAAGATGAAACTTCATGAAAACCTTTATATGCGCTGAACAAAACTGTATTACTAAGGGATTAAAAGTCAGGCCTATGTTTAGGGGCACTAAAAACAGATGGGAAATTTAATCATAGCTCTCCTGAGACACCTACACCACAATAAAAGTGGACTAATTCCCCTTTGACGTGACCTGTGAGATGCTATGAATGACAGATCTGGGCAATTCTCCAAACGTTATCATCAAACAAATCCCTCTGTGTGAGTCAAATTGCTGAACTCGCAGTGGCGCTAACAATTCATACCCATACAGATGACGATACAGCGTAAAGTGGTAGTTACCTGCGTCCACAGTCATCATCGTCATCACTCCTACAACTACTCCTCCACTGCAGCTCACTGTTTCTGCGGACTGTGTCAGGGGTGAAAGGATTCACATTGACAGAAAGTGTGTGGATGTGGGTAGCAGCAGCTGAGGTGAAGCACAGGGCCCTCTGATGGCGACTTATCTTAGTGCCTGAGCAAGGCTGGGATGACTTTGATAGTAGGCTCTACAGGAGGAAAAATGAGAGAAATGCAACTCATCCCAATGAAGTTACACCGGTTTGACATTTGAAACCAAGTCTGACACATCATCCAAGGCCACAGAGGGCACCCTAAGGACTATCGATGTGAATTCTCCCCCACCTTGGGCGTGCTGGGAGATTCACAGAGCCTCAGTTTCCTCCAGGAGGCGTAAGGTATGGGGCTGGTGCACTGTAAAGGGGAAGATAAGGTGTTGCTTCTGCTGCGGTGGCGTTGCACCCTGGGCGTCCTGCAAGCAGAGCTGGGACTGCGGATCCTGGGACTGCGGATCCTGGGACTGTGAACCCTGGGACTCCGGATCCTTGACATGTAGTCATCGGAGCTGTTGTCACTGCTGCTCCCTTCCTCTCCACAGCTAGTGAAGCCCAGCTGCTGGCTGATCCCGTCAAACAACGTCGCCATGCTTGGGGCCTGAGTTTTGGCAGAGGGGTCTTATAAAACGCTTTATCTTGTATCTGATTGCCCTTGGAGAGCAAATGAATTTTAAAATTTGGGATTGATGTCATACATTGGATTATTAGGCCTCATTGAAGTCTCCTTAGGAAGATGAGGTCATAAAACAACTTCTTATACTCTCTCAATCTCTAAACCAGTAGGCCTGTATATACATAGTATGACACAAACGCAGTTCCTCTCTGGTAGTTTAATCAAGAATGCAATATTACTTACTGATTTCTGTTTTTAAAACAGTCTGCTCACTACATGTAATACAGCTGAAAAGCAGCACTCCAGGCAGGCTGTGCTGTTGTTTTCAGACTTACCTGAAGCTGCACAGAGGCTTCACACAGTGAACCATTAACATACGCATCAGTTTGGGCTTTAAGTTTGAGTATTAATGTGTGTTTATCACGTATACTCACGAACGAGCCGCCTTCCCTGCCACCACCACGCTTCAATTTCGCTCTTTGTGTGTAAATGACGTCCTGTTTAAATGAGATATACCACAGGGTGCACACATCGAGCTCTCTGATTGGTTGAGCTGTTCACCACACACCTGACTTTCCACTTGCTGTTGATTGCATAAACAACTTTAAACATCGTTATAGTTAAAGCTGGGAAAATATAAATATTATGTATATATGGATGCGTATGTGCACATGTGGTCAATGTTATCTCGAGAAAACTATGAATTCAATTTTCAAGTAAAACTAAAAAAATAGCAAGAAGATACCTCAGAGGAACATGTGAGTGACTACATCACAGCGGAATCTCTCCATGAATCTTATAATATTATTGATTATTATGGGCAAAATAAATCGCCTTCAACCAAAATTAGGTCATTGTATTAAATAGTAATATAGACACGTGGGCGGAAGTCAGCGACGTCATCAAAACAGTGAGAAAGGAGGAGGGAAAGCAGCCCGTCAGTGGATGTGACACGCTTACAAATACACAGAAAACAAGCCAGCGAGCAGCAGGACACCATGATCCGGCTCCAGCAGCGCGTCTAGTGTGCACGATTCAGCTGGACAGCGGACTTTTCTGACATTCTTCAACCTTCCCGAGTCGTCCGAGGCAGCCGCAGAACCATGGTGAAGCAGTCGGACCGAGCCCCGCTGCTGGACTGGGAGGAGATCCCACCGCCCGATCCGAACCAGCCGGCCCCGCCGCCGCCTTCGCCGCCGCGGGAGGAAGACGCGCCGCCGGAGAAAAGTTCGCAGCCCGTCGGGCGACGCACACCGACAGCGGCTGGTACTGGGTGGAGCAGCGGCAGCAGCAACAACACCACCACCACCGTCATCACCTGCAGTCCGACGAAGAGCTTAACAGCTGTTGTTATCAGCGGGGACGGAAGCCCGAGCCGCCCGCGGACAGTGCTGTCTGGACACGGCTGGGATCGCCCGCAGCCGCTCGGTACACATCGTGATGTGCCCTTCCCCGGCCTCTCCGTGAGGGATCAGTGGGAGGAAAAAGACCAGATCGTGGCTGTGTTTGTGGTTACCTTCGATACAAGATCAGGTAAGCAATCAGAGTGTAGCAAGATCATTTCATTGACCTTTAATCTTAAATTATACGGATTGGATAACCTGAAAAATGGCCTGAAATGATGTCTTGTTGTTTTGGAATGGCAGTCTCCTCTGTCTGATGTGCTGTAGTGCATTATACTGAATCATGGCAGTTAAGGGTGTATGCTATGCTGCTGTGCTGTCAAACCTTTCTGACCTGCATAGATCGGTCCACAGTGGTGAAATAACCCTTGAACTTCCTGGTCTGATTTTCCGGCCTCAGGAAGCTGTCGACCATTGTGTGTGAGAGAGCTCAGCGACTGCAGCCCAATCTGGAATAAAAAGGAAAGCCATCCATTGGATTTAGTATAGAATTAGACAGAAAGGGATCATTTAGCTCCTTTAAAAACAGACAAGACATAGAGTCAGCAGTTCATCAAACACAAGGCCAGACTGTCAGAGCTTGATGTGTGGAGGAGGTCAGTGTACGGTTACAACAGCTGAGTCAAAGCTTTCTGACACGCAGAGGAAGAAGCAGAAGTCAGGATGAAAGTAGACAATGAGGGAAGTAACTTCAAGCTTTCTCTTCTCTGTGTGTGTGTGTGTGTGTGTGTGAATGGCAGGGAATATGGTAGAGTGGTGCCTGCCTCACGACATCGACCTAGACGGAGTGGAATTCAAGTCGATGGCGAGCGGTTCCCATCGGATCACAAGCGACTTCATGTACGTGCTCCCGCTCGCTCCTGCCGGTCAGGAAGCATGAAAGCGTCAGTGTATGGACGCAGGCGGGTCTGTTCAGTCCCCCGTCAGAAATCTGCCTCTCTGTGTTCACTCGTCCTCTCTGTTTCACCCCTTGGCTAGATATTTCCGTAAAGGCTGTTACTTCGGGCTGGCCTGTTTCGCCAACATGCCTGTGGAGAGTGAGCTGGAGCGAGGAGCGAGGATGAAGTCTGTGGGAATTCTGTCCCCCTCCTACACCCTGCTTTACCGCTACATGCACTTCCTGGAGAACCAAGTCAGGTGGGGCATGCTTTGTGTCGCGTCTGTCTTTTTCTTATTTTGTCACCTGTGCACCACCCTGTTTGGATTCTGTCTGTTTATTTGTCACTCAGCCACATTCGCAGGTTTCTCTTTATGTGCCTGCCTCCCGTCTTTGCTTATTTGTTCGAAATCCTCTCATCCATTAAACATGAACCCCGAGTCGCAGCCACAGCGGTCGTCACAGGAGCACAGTTTTTGTATGAAGCCTTTGCACGGGAGTAGAAGAGGCCTCGACAGCCTCTGTTCTGTTTAGTAACTCTGCTCTTCTTCTTCAGTCCTTTCACGAGAAAAAAAAAAAGCTCATCTCCTCATTGATTATGCATAAATGTGTGACACAGCCACAGTTGGCTTCGGTTACCACCAAACACGAGTGGATCTGAATTCGTCTGAGTGGAGCACGGTCATCCAGCCCACAGTTTGTGTGTGTGGCTACTGTGTCATTTCACCGTCGCGGGCAGATGTCTCGCGTGGCGTTCGAAATGTGTTTAAAGCGAATAGAAAAGCGGCGTTTATGTAACGCGAGCGGCCTCAAATGATCCCACAATGCAATTTAAGAACAAGCAAGGGTTACTAGTTAGCACAGCTGGTAATGCTGCATTATAGATTACCTAAATATTGCCTGACACTGAATACACAATGTTTCTATATAGACTCTTCATTACAGTGTATAACAAATAGTGTCTGAGTGGATAATTTCAGATAGAAGCTACATTACTTCACTAACTGTCGTTGACTCTCTTGGATTGCGCTGCACGAGCTGTGAGCACGCTGTGCACATCATGCAGGATTTGCTTAAAAGCACTTAAGCGAGTTTAATCTGCTGCGTTATACAAATCTGACAAGACTCATACCTGACGTCATCCATCAGTCTCTCTTCTCCTCCTCCTGCCATTGCCTTGCAGACACCAGTTGCAGTGTCCAGGCCAGTATTCTCCACTGGAGGCCTTCTATGAGGACAAGAAGGCCGTCCTTCCCCCGACAGGAAACGGTCTGGTCACTGCTTGCCCGACCTGGAGTGTCACCACCATCAACCGCTGTATGCATCCAGAAATGAAGGTCTGACAGCAGCAGTTTATAGCACATGCATCCTGTCGGCGACAGCGTGTTTGCTCACTTTCCTCACGCCTTGCAGATCACCCACCCAGCCGGCTGCATGTCCCAGTTCATCCAGTTTTTCGGGGAGCAGATAATGGTGCTGTGGAAGTTTGCGTTGCTGAGGAAACGGCTCCTCATCTTCTCCCCTCCACCTGTAGGCGTGGTCTGCTACAGGGGTGAGAAACACACTGACACACACACACACACATCCCTTTGATTAACGTAGCTCGATGCCATTTAATATGGCTGCGGCACAGACTCACACAAACAGCTCAGGATGTGATAAATGTACTCTTGTTGCAGCCTGAGTGTTTTTTATTTCCTATTTCCCTGGAGATGTTTCATCCACCGGCTTCTTGTGCTCCCTCAGTGTATTGCTGTTGCTGCCTGGCCAATGTCTCTCTACCTGGAATCGGCGCCTCCGTGCCTGAATTACGGCCTTTCTTCTACATCAACGTAGCCGACATCGCTGCCCTGGAAACGGAGATGTCATATGTGGCCTGTGAGTGAAGCTTAGCTGCATGTAACTGCTTAATTGGCCGCTGGCTGGAAATGACTCCTTATATGTGAACATGCTTTTTAAGGCACCACAGAGAAGATTTTTGAGGAGAAGAAAGAGCTGTACGACGTCTACATAGACAACCAGAATGTGAAAACGCACAGAAGTCACTTGCAGCCGCTGCTGCGCCTGAACGCAGCGGATAAGGAGAAGTACAGGAAACTGAGTGAGCAGAGGTACACCACACACCGTCAACGCCGCTAAAATAGCATCGTGCCGAGCGTCAGATGGTCTGATTTTCAAATGTGATGCATGCACCAACATTTTTTTGACGGTGAATTTGTTCAGTTATCAGAAGAGATTCTGCAAGATGAACGTGGACGTGCTTAAATAACAGGCCAGTGAGGCTTTGTTGCATTTCAAGGATGATGTTTAATGCTAACTTTTTTTCTCTAGGCAAATGCTGCTGTACTCTCAGGAGGTGGATGGAGACTGCACATCAAACGAAGAGGATCTCTTCATTCTGTGAGTCTCTGATGAGCGTATTCACAGCTGCTGCTTGAGTCGTGATCACAGGCGGGAGCACTGTTATGTTGCTTTTGTCATTGTAATATGATGCCAAGGACCCCGGCGTGATGCTGTTGTCTTTAAACCCGTCCTAGGTTCTTCATGGAGCTGAATAACTGCATCTTCCAGACCCTCTCTGAGGTCGCAGGGAGCGTCGATCCCACCCTCACCGCTGAGCACGTGAGGGCCATGGGGCTGGATCCCCAGGGTGATCGCGCCTTCCTGGTCGACCTGCTGGAGGTGTACGGTATCGACGTCACGCTGGTCATAGACAACCTCTGCTGCCCCTGAGGCCCCCTCAGCCTGGGAAACCAGAGCACCACTGGATATTCGTGCCTTCACGGCCCACACACACCAAGACACTGAAGACACTGCCTCCACCCTGGGACTTCCATCTGTTGCCTGCAGTCCCCTCCTGGGTGTCTGTTCTCCCTCTGTGTGTGTCTCACCTGACCTGTGGAGACTGTTTCCAAGCAGTGTGGATGATGAGGACGCTTTGTGCACTGGTCCAACACCTGCCTGGCAGACGGTGATGCTGGGCAGCAGTGAGCTCGCACTCCTTTTGTTTTGTCAGAAATATTTCTTTGTGTGTTCTTGTGTTGATTCCGGCTTATGCGGCCACGACCGAAGCACTGGAGGAAAGATGGAAGTCTTGGTGAGGTCTGGTCATCACAGCAGGGTGATTGGTGGTTCCCCTCTGCACCCGTCACAGCGAAGAATCCCTGAAATACTCCCACTCCTGCAGCTTTGGTGTCCACTTAAATCTGTGTGCTTCTAGTACTTTTTCTAGGAGATTCTAGCCGTCGTAATGTGAAGGAAGTTCAAGCAGCACCACACTCTCTGATTCTGTTTCTTGCTGTGATGAAGCTGCTTTGGGAGTTAGCACACGGAATGCTTTTTGACCACTTTACTCGCCTTTCAGAAAGGAAGCAATATGACTTTGTGTGTTCGTTGAAATGCTTTTTTTTTTTTTTTAAGAAAACGACTTCTTTCGCAGCTGAAAGTGAGCGGTGAGGCGAAGTATGTTTGTCAGTGAGTGTTTTTATAATGGGGATGGTTCATTATCATGAAGCTGACTCACAGAGCGAGAGGGGACAGCCTGCTCAGGACTCTGTTCACCCTGATGCACCTTCAGCGCGAGCTGGAGCTGATGGCGTGTCTGCGTTTGACCACAGCTGATGGCAGCGCTGTGAAAACTTTGTCGTGTCACATGCTTTACCCTCACGTCGTGATCAGCTGACGTTCTTGAATTGTCGATGAATGTGATCCTAAAGTATAACACTAACTTATCATGAATGCTGCACCATGTCCACCACTGGACTGTTTCCTTATTTGCACGGTGACCATGCTTAACTGTACTCTTATTTTCCGTGTTTATGACTTACAGTCTGAGCCAGCAAGTGTGTGTGTATTGTACCGTATACAGGCTTTCACTGTTTGTTTCATCTACTCAAGGCTGGTTCATCAGCGGAAGCTGATATATTTTCTGTCATCCCGTTGAATGAAGAGCCCTTGATGCAGCCGTTTGTAGTTTTCTTGTTTATGGGCTTCAAAGAGATCCTCTCTGCTTGTCTGTATCCTTGACAAAGATCTCTTTGTGGTGCTGGAGATGTGCTGTTGGTCACGGTGAGGCCTGAGCAGAAGCTTTAACTCCTCTTTGACAGGCAGATTCACAGAGTCTGTTCCAGCTGAGGGTCTCTCTCAGTCTTTTCATCACAGTCCCATTGAGTGAATCCAGCTCCAGAGACTGGCCAGCTCTGTCTTTTCAGTCCCCCTGGCAGGCCGCTTCAGTTCACCCATCATCAGAGCTTTAATTTGTTCCATGTTGGAACACGAGGCTGATGCTCACCTTGTATACTTTTGGAGTAACGCTTCTCAACCTCCTTACGCCCCCTTTTTTTAAACATGTCTTTTTAATTCAGTGGTTTATAAATATTTTTTTTCATTATCACATTCCAGAAATGATCTTTCATGGTCTTATAGCCTGTACTGTTTTGTCTTGACCGCCCCCAAAGATGTTTTCCGGGTTGGTTGAAACATTTTTTAAAAAGTGCCCAAAGTATTGTATTGGAAAGACAAGGGCACTGAAACTTTGTTGTTGAAATGGGGCCTTAAAGAAACGTGATTCTCTCAAACTGACTGCAACAAAGTGACTCATTTCAGCAGTATTTGCTTAAAGATTAAGTACATTGTCCTCGGCACTTCTGAATGACCTTCCTGTCTCCAGTGGAACCTGTTGATACTGACCGGTCCATTTGCAAACATATTCTCTTGCCTCTGACCGTGTTTGCTTTCCAGGTGTATGTTCAATGTAAAAGGGAATGTGCACAACACACACCACTGTATAAAATGCCTTCTACGTGGAGCCGTTCACAGATGTGTACCAGCATTAGCTAAACGAGTGGTTTGTGCAGCGTGTCACTCTACTGAATGTCAAAGACAGCAAAAGTATTGCACACATGCAGCAGCACATCCCCGTAGTGTTTTCTTCTCAATTGTAATGTAAATCAAGAGCATTCACAGGATAACAAAGAAGTCTTCACATTCACTGATGTGAAACACTGTAAGAGATGTCAGTAAATGTACACATGAACTCAATAGCATGGGCAACTGTTAGTTTCACTGTACTGCCATTGTAAGATAATAAAACATTGATAGTTCAGGTGTTACCTAATCCTCTGCTTCTGACCCTGCACAACTGTTTGTCTCTCCAGTTCTTTCAGAGTTCTACTCCACCTCCGCCTCTCTCTTCCCTCTCTGAGCAGGATCACTGCTTTCATTACTTTCCAAGATGCAAAATAGCTTTTGGGATGATCTGTAATTCTGCAGTCGTCCAAGTAAAAGTCATTCAAAGTAGTTTTTCAGTAAATGTACTGAAAGTATCACAAGTGGAAGTACTTATTTTGCAGAATAAATGCTCTGGAGTGTTGAATTATTAGATATTTTATTCAGCCTTTATTACTCATGTGTTAATGTGTAAGCAGCATTTCACCACTGCTTGAGGTGGAGACAATTTGAGCTACTTTAGTCAGTTTAAAGGGACACTCACTGATTTAACGAATGAAGCTCAGTTTACTTTTCACGAGGAGAACTACTCAGTCCATGACAGCAGTTGAATAATGTCCTCTGGAGGGACCCTGATGACATCATCAGAGTCATTTTGTCCACTTGGACTTAAGACATGCAGGAGTATACATGAGAGGAGACAGGGAGGCACAAAATGAGACTTTTTAATGGAAAGTCTACAAACTAGAAGTGTGAGGTTTGAATGAAGTGGCCAATGAGGGAGTAGTTTTTTCCCAGCTGTATTATGGGAAATGTAGGATCCAGCACCCTCAGAGCTTGAGCCATGTTATGGACTAAATGTCAGGACGTCTTGGCTTCTGTTTTGACTGTCTCTCTGAATCCCCCATGGCAATCCATCACATGATGACATTCAAATTAGGCTGGTCTTTGTATGTATCCAGTGACAGCAGCTGTGAAATACAATGGAGTGAAAAGTACAACATTTCCCTCCTGATTGTGCTTTAGTCAGTGCACACAGATACATTCAGCCACCGGCATCCCCTACACGATGCTTCCACCACAGTTAACTCGACCAAAATGAAACAGAGAGCCCTCCTTTGTGTTGTCCTAAACAACAGCGTGATGAGAGGCCTGCAATGCAGCCACTTGCTTCATCCTGCAGATTTGCTGTCAACACCATCTGTCAGCCCAGACCCAACGTCACCGGGGACTCTGCCAAACTCCTGGTCCAAGATCTGGGATCATTCGCAACACATTCTGAATGCTGCAGCATCCCTGTATTCTTCCATATTCATCCGTCTTGTACCTTGAACCGGCAGCTGCAGCCGGCCTCCCATTATCTAAACCAGACGGCTGCTAAATGCTCCCACCTTAATGTCAAACTAGTAGAAACACACTTGGTGCTGAATTGGACAGATATTATTTTTATTGCCTTAGTAGTTCAAATACGATGGCAACAGTAAACCATTCAGTAAACATAAAGTCCTTTTTAAGACAGCCTGTGCATGGCTTACTGGCTTCAACAAACAAAGCCTTGGTCCTTTTGATTACAAAGACATGTAATCTACTCCTCCCCAGAAGTAGTAACTTAATATTTTAGCCATGTTTGCATGTAGTAAAACAGACCAACAGGACGTCAGGACCGTTTTAAACTGCAGACATCTGTTTCCAAACTGAGCTCAGAGTTTCATGGCAGCTGCTTCTTTGCCTTTGTTCTTGTCTTCTCTCTGGTTTATTTTCTTCCTCACTGCATCTGTGAGAGGAGCTGCTCTCTGCGCTCTGCGCTGATGAAGAAGCGTAGTTTCCGTGGCAACAGCCTCACCTCCACAGGCAGGGCGTCGTACTCCTCGTTGTCGATGTTAAAGAAGCCACCGGCGCCCTGCGGGGTCGGGACAAGAACCAACAAGCTGAGCTTTAGAGAGTAAGCAGACTAACGCTGGCAGGGTCTGAAAATAATTCTGATTTGCTTTGACTGGACAGAATGAAAGGAGGCCGCGTGAAGGGCTTTCTGACCTCTGGCAGCTGCAGCCGGCACGCACTGGCTTCCAGTTTTGTGGAGTTTCTGGTAAATACGGTGGGGTCCTCTTCTTTCTTATTTCTTTAATGAGGAACATAACTTACATTAACGTCAGCTTTCAAATAACGTGCACTGACCTCGTCGGCATTCTCTGTTGGAAGCAGACAAATAAACCAAAACTACAAACCCGACAGTGATGAACTCGCCCTTAGTGAAGTCGTCCGCCTCTGCGCGGATCATCAGGGAGTCGTTTATGCGCTGCAAGTTCAAATGAACAGAAAATGAACAGAAACCGTCCCGTCATGTCATTCACCAAGAGCTCAGGGTCTTATCAATACAGATATTTTGCACTGACCTTCTCCACTGGATTTTGGTTGTGGGTTTGAATAAACAGCTCTAACGTTGACAGCTTCTGCTCCTTCCACTCCTCTGGCTCTTCTACCTTTGGAGGCTCTGAGCACACACACACACACACCAAAATACAGCACACATTATTTTACTGTTGGAATTGGTGCCGTGTTGCCACGCTGTGACCAGAGTATCAACACAGTAACACACCCGACCTTCAACAGGAGGGTTCCAGTAGTTTCTCAGCCTGCGGGCGATGCGGGACAGCAGGTTGGGTCTGGGGAGCTTCTGAGGGGGCAGGTCAGGGGGCCGGAGGCTGGGAGCTGTGTAGGACACTGAGACGTCCCGGACCAGGGGCCACTCCTGACAGATTTTACAAGAGTAACGTTCAAATACAGCAGCAGCCACAGAATTCAGTCATGACAAAGAAGCAGGAGGAGATGTGAAATACAGAGAGACGACATCTGCTGCGTGCTGTAGACGACTGATTCAGTGACATAACGATGTTTTCCTGAAGCTGCTGAAATGTGTTTTTGTCAGGATGAAGAGCTCCTGTAGCAGCACTCAGTCATTAGATACTACGATTACACTGAAAGCTACACTTAACTTCTTTTCAGGTACAGCTGTGTCAGACTGAGTGACTTCATATGACACTCAATCAAGTACTCAATGGTAACAGAAAACAGGCGATACGTGTCAAGAACACTTCCTTTGAAAGAAAATGCACTTAGCAAGAATTTAAGAGTTAAATATTAAATATTTTCTACTTCAAAATATTGTTTTAAGCCAAGCTTGTTCGGAGAAAAGAAAATACAGACTTACCCGTAGAGCGCTAAACCAATGTGCTGCATGTGTCTTCAGTGGTCCTAGGTACCAGTATCTATGGGGAAATATGACCACAGAGAATTATGCCATGTCTTACCCAGGATTCTAATCTGAGTGACCTGTCTGTGTAACCTTACTTGCTGATTGTTGCAGCCACATCTCTAAACACACCCCAGCGTAGTCCCATCACAGCGAAGACTGGCTGATCTTTCTCCCCCTAGAAACACACACATGCACGCACACACAAAACTAAGCTCCCGTCCAACTGCTGGCACATAAAGTCTCGCTGCATTGTAAAAAATTAAAGAATAATCTGACATTAAATGTAACTATCCTACGTGTTGAAGAACGGCTTATTATAAAGTATGAAATCATTTCAAAACAGAAGTCATGAAGCTTTCTAAGTGTCTCACTTTGATTTGCAGCACGTCCAGAGGTACGGTTTCTCCCTTCAGAATGGACAGTGTCGCTGAAGTGATGTTTCTGAAAAGGTATCGGGTCGAAAAATGAGTTTAATTTGTGAGGCACATCCTGACACGGTCAGTCCTCGTGTGATGATCAGATACTTACTTCACCTTGTTGTCACTCAGGAGGTGAAGACTTGGACTCAAGGAATTACGAGAGCCTAGTGGAATGAATCCAATCGGCGTGTTGCTGACTGTTTCCTGTCGGCATAAAACATCCATCAGTGACTACATTAAGAGATACGTTTGGATTAAGGTGTCTTGTTTTGTGGCTAACACAGTAACTGTGTGAGACCTACTTGATCCGGCCTCCGCAGTAAACCTGTGATGACTTCCTGCAAGGTGCCATCCCCTCCGGCCACGATCAGCATGTCTGTCTGTTCCATGAGCTCCAGCAGTTTTTTTGCTTGACCTTCATAATCTGTCTGGAAAGGCAGTGTAGAATCATGGTGTCACACAATAGGATCTTTACGAGAGCTACAGTGACAGCACTGATGGTTTCCAAGGGGGGGTAACAGCCAAGCATACCTTTACTATTGTAACCTCGATACCAGCCAGGTGTAAAATGGGAGCGGCATTCTTTTCAAAGAGGTTGTTCGCTTTCCTGGAGAAGATTGAGACAGGAAGTGTGAAATATTGTGAAATAACCGATGTCTGAAGTCCAGACAAAAGTGTCAGTGAGAGCTTTTGAGATTTGTCTTCTTACCCTCCACAAGCTGCAGGGTTCAAGATCACCGTTGCTTTCTTCAGCTGCTCCTGTGGTGCTATCTGTTGACGGCCAAATTCCTGACAGAGATTATGATGATGATTAGAACTACAAGGCACTTGATGAAGGCTTTGGTTTATATGATGTCTTTTGCTGACAATGTATGTGCAAAAAGTAGAGATGTCTCACCTTGGCCACTAGACACGCCTCTCTTCGCAGGACATTATCACTGATAAGATACAAGACACAAAATGTTACACACAAACAGGCAAGTGCTCCATCTACTCAGTGGAAATACCACGAGTTGACATACTCACCAGTGTTTACCATTGAGCCAGTACCCCCCGTAAGACAGGACACACACAGCGAATGTGGACTTCTTCCAGTGATTCCGCAGAGTCCGAAACACTTTCACAACCCGAGCCATGGTTTCGATTAAAATGTCCCCAAACCCTCTTTTTTACACTGTACTGAATTTTAAAACCATGAATGACAAATTTCCATCCCGCGGTCACGAGTACACAGCTGTCAAGATGGTATGGACATCTTTGTGTAACATGAAAACCGACCGTGCGGACTAAAACAGGGCGGAACCAATGTTGCTGCCACATGAGATTCATTCAAAAGTATTGTTTCATCGAAGTTTTATAGAAAATAATATTTGACAGAGAATTGTGTTACCGGATTTGTATAAAAAAAATCTCAAATTCACGGGTAACTGAATTAAATGAATGATTATATTACATTTCTCGAGTTTATCGGCAACGGTAAACTACAATTCCCGTCCATGTAGAAGGCACCTCCAGTTCAAGGACCTCGCCTGAAGAGATTTTACAAAATGACGGCAATGCCTAAATTATCTTGCTACGTAATTACCCAGGGTACACATTAAGTTATGGCTGGTTAATTTTTTGTTGAACAAATGTTATCAAGGCGTGCTTAGAGAATTTATCATCTTAAATTTCACACCGGCACTAACTCAGAAGCTTATGTCCAATTTTCCGAGTGTATCATGGCGGCGCAGATGGCGGTAAATTCGGGTATGAATTATA
Source organism: Chaetodon trifasciatus (assembly GCA_037975065.1). Classification (NCBI taxonomy): domain Eukaryota; kingdom Metazoa; phylum Chordata; class Actinopteri; order Chaetodontiformes; family Chaetodontidae; genus Chaetodon; species Chaetodon trifasciatus. The sequence continues at coordinate 4,814,347 of JBBMOE010000030.1, forward strand.
TTTCTTTCATGAAGTGTAACTTTAGACGAGTGAATTTCTAGTGGGTGCTATTCGTTGGTATTTAACATATAAGCCCGTACACGTTGTCTTTTTAGCGCTAGTTGTGTTGCATGTCATGTTATGACCGCATGGTGATGGATCATACAAGTTCAGGCTCTGGCTGCTAGGCTAATTTAGCCTAGCCTTCAAGTCAACGTTTTTTTGGCTAACGTTAGTTAAACAATTAACAAATGGGTAGGAAAGCACGTTTACTCCTAATGTTAACGTATTTCCAAAACTGCTGCCATACGGTCCAGACGACTCCTCTGACGTAACACCTGTCAGATGGCTCAGCAGACGAGTTTACTCACTTGGAAATGAAACTGAAACAAATAGATTTGGAACAAGCAAAGAAATGTTTAGCTACACTGCTTTTGTGTTTGTTATGTTGCACCGCGCCTGAAGTTAGTGATCGTGTAAGAGTTAAGATCCAGGTTTAAACCAGCCTCCAGTTTACTGTGCTCCCCTGTATGGAAGCTCATAGTGGACTATGTTAAACGGATAATGCAAACTTGATAATGTAAATCCACAATAGCATACCTTTCCACGCATGTATTTGTTGTTTGAGTAAAAACTAAAATGAAAATTTGTAATACAATAATCAATTAATACAAATTATAATTGAATAATGAGGCTAAATCTAAAATAGCAAACGTAAGTCAAAACACCCATCAATATCCAAGACTATTATCGTAATGTAATAAGGTTAGTTCACTGTTACTGTCATTTACTGTCAGTCACATGATCATCTTTCATCAGTCATTTTAAAACTGATGTTTATACATCGGTATCATATCTTTACTAGTTTTTAATCTGTTGCAATCTGAAAGAGGTTGACAATGTCAAAATCACAAACAGTTATTTACGTCAGATTATACAAGTCTGTTTATTGCATAGAGGATTATTCATTTCCAGTATATTACCACAATACAATTTGATTTTTGGCAAATTTGAGTGCAGGATTCTGCAGAACCAGAATCAATCATGATATGTATAATTTGTGAGACACACAAAATGCATACAACAAGAGAAATTAATGCTAAGTATAATTATAAAAAATTAGCACAACATCATGATGGGTAGAAATCAGTTCTGCACGTGTGATGAGACAAGACCTTTGAAAACCTGCTTACCCACTCAGGAGCCAGTCTGTGGGGGCCGCTGAAGGAGTTGTGGGAGACGGTGGATGGGGCGGTGTTGAGGAGACAGCCGGAGAGCGTCCACCTCCTTGACCTGCAGCTAAAGAAACACAAAGCACACTTTCTCTCACTCTTTAGGAACCCGGTGAGATGCATCATTTATATTGGCTGTCATTTCATATTTGAATAGGGCAACAGTAAGCATGTAACTCCCTTGATGCAGACAGACACATTTTTGATTCCCAGCATGTTTTCTGAGACTGTCATGTTAATAACATGTCTTCTTTCCTCATTTTCAGCCAAAAAGTGCAGAACAGAGAGAGAAGGTGCGTAAAGCCAGCACAGAAGGCATCGCCATCCAAGGTCAGCAGGGGTCGAGACTCCTTCCAGAGCAGCTTCTCAAGGAGGCCTTCATCCTCAGTGATCTGTTTGATATTGGAGAGTTGGCAGCTTTAGAGCTTCTGTTGGCAGGTAAGGATAAAGATATGTCTTCCATGAAAATGGATGAAGAAAGTTGTGTTGTAAATTTGATGGCTTTGCATTATGTTGCATTTTGTGTTGTAGATACAGAACTCACTTTAGTTTCTAAAGGCTATTTTCTTTCAGTTTGTCCTGATCAAATCCATCATTTGGAGACAAAGCCTTGTATACCTTTGAGTAGTAAAGATGTTGACATTTGACACAATTTATTCTCTGAATATATTCATCTGTCTCCAGGTGAGCACCAGCAGCCTCATTTTCCAGGTCTGACACGAGGTCTAGTAGCTGTGCTGCTCTACTGGGATGGAAAGCTTTGTGTGGCTAACTCCCTGCGCACACTCATCCAGTCACGCCATGGCAAGACCTTCACCCTGGACCTGAGGTAATAACGCTACCTACTGTTAACACTGCAAAACAGTTCTGCCGCAGTGTTTTCAACTCTGGCCCAACTCAACCTGAGGCCAAGAAAAAGCAGGCTGCCATGCCTACTCGGTCTGCGATTCCAGTAGCATTGGCTTTGTAGACAGTTGTAAAGTTTTTCTGGGACAGGAGCTGTCTTTGGCATACACCATGGAGGAATAATGACATTCGCACTCACAAAAGAGCATGTGGGATGGTGGTATTGCGGCGGAGGACGACGAGGCTTCAGGAATATTATCAAAAAATGATAGAGTTGAGCATTTCTTTCAATGAAAAGGTGAGGAATGCGAGGGCCAGCTGTTTCTCTGTTTGAATTCATGCTGATAAGCACGGCCCCAGAGCTGTTTTTACATCTGTGGACGTGGACTGTCTTTTAATTCCTGTATATTTGAATCAGTGAAAAGATAAGATCAGTGAAATACAATCAAAATTGTTTCTCCTGATTCTTTTATTGATGCCCTCTGTCCCAGGTGTGTAATCTTATAACGTTTTTTGCCAGTCTCATTAAATGAGACGCTCCTCAACCTCGGTTTTTGTAATGCCTCCTAAATTTCTCTGGATGTGACTGCCCCTTGGTTGCTCTCAGTAATTAATAGTTGTCTATTCTCAGGCTGGCTCCCAGAATATTTGACTGCCTGTGTGCAAATACTCATTAAAAGATCCACCCTTGATCCATCAGAATGCAACAATTACAGACCAATTTCAAAATGACTGTTTATTGCAAAACGTCTGCAGAAAACTGTCTCCATACAAGTCCTTGAAATACTGAGACAAAACCAGATTTATGAAGACTTTTAGTCTGGTTTTAGACAGTAGTACAACCCTGAAACTTTGCTTATTAGAGTAACAAATGCTCTTAACTTAACTTTTAATGTCTTACATTGTTCTGCTTTAATTCACCCATTGTTTTTTCATGTTTTCTGGGATGTTTCATTATAGTTTTAATAATCTGCTGTTCTAAGTTTTGTTCCTCCTTTATCCTTTATGCCGGCCTGTTTATCCGTACATTAGTGTTTTATATTTATGTGTTTGTTAAGTGCTATACAAATAAACTTAAAATCATTATTACTGCTTTATAATTAGTACATTCAAACAATGACAGATGCTTTTAAAGGTCCACATTATGAGCATGCCTGTTGTTTCTATTTTATGCATATGTGTTCTTGTTATTGACCTGTACTGTTTGTTTGTTTGTTTGTTTTCTCACCCAGTGGGGAGCTGGTTGCTTTGACGACGCGTTTTACAGATGAACTGATGAACCAGGGTCTGACCAAACGCATCCTAACCTTGGTGTCAGAGATAAATGTGACGCGTGAGTTTGAGCGGCTGCAGAAGGAGCGCGGCCTGGGCAACGAGAAGCACAGGAAAGAGGTGCGAGCAAATCTTGTTAATTTGAAACAGATGTAATCTTATTCACAATATATTCATTTTCTATCATACCTGACTCGTGCAAAGCCAGTAGAAACATGGAGTGGGAGAACATCATAGACTGTATAAAACATGGATGTAGTCTCCGCCGAACTCCCGGCTAATCCAAAAATGGCCAAAGAGGTGGAGCGTGGGTGGAACTGAAGCAGGCTGAATGAAGCCTGGTTGCTGAAACCTGCAGCCAGCTGTCACTCAAAGTGACCACACCCATGTTTGTGCCTAAATGTAAGCCTTAATAGAATTTGGAGCGAGTTTTATAAAAGTTCACCCCACAAACAGGCATCATGAATTTACAAAACAGCTACAGAGAGCAAAACTGGTTTTTGTAGGCCGTAAAGGAGCCAGGCTTAAGCGGCCATTTGAGGAACTACAGTTTTTGGCACCTTGGCGTTGGCTTCACTTTGCAGCTCTGGATGTTGCCTGTTGGAGAATGTATGGAGAGTATTTAACTCCCTCTCTTGTCCCCAGGTTTCTGACCTCATCAAAGAATCCCGGCAGGCCCTGGCAGACAGCTTGTTTTCATGGACGTGCCAATCACCTTTGACCAAAGATGACACCCTGGCTCTGATTAGCCACCTGGAGACAGTGACCGCTCAAGCTGATGGCTCATTGGACAGTGTGAACCTGGCTCTGGTCATGGCACTGCTCTACTGCTTGGACGTCAGCTTCGTAGAACAGGGAACAGAAGATAGAGAAGGTGGGAACATGTTGGATACATATAATGTGTATTATTTGAACTTTGATTGAACTCGCTGGTTGAATTTACTAAAACTAGTTGCTGTGCATAAGATTGCTGTTAGTACTTTTTATAGCTTGTGAATAACTGTGACTGTGTTCCTCTAGATCTGCTCCAGGCGCTGCCACTGCTCACTGAGAGGCAGTATGTGTCTGCAGTGCACAGTCGTCTGATGGACGGCCAGCCGTGGAAGCTTCCAGGTCTGCAAGCTGTGTGTCGACTGGCCTGGGCTCTGAGTCTGAGGGTCCTTTCTCAGCTACCACAGGGATGCGGTAAGGTTTCTCTCCCTTGGACATGCATTAAATATGACTTTTATCTGTTTGAAGAAAACCCTTTTGAAGCAGTGTGACTTCTCAAAGACAGAAGCCTTTTTAAATGTCTCATATTTGTGCGTGTGTGCTCTGCAGCCCTGGTTGAGTTCACTGAAGCAGATGAGGCTCTGGCCGACCAGGCTCTTCTGGGAGATGTCTTCCTGTTTGTGAAGGAGGGCATGCTGGGATGTGAGGGTTTTAGCCAGGAAGAGTTTTACATCCGCCGCCTCCACTCACTCATCACAGACTTCCTGGCACTCATGCCAATGAAGGTGAGAGGTTGAGTCAGAGGTTGATTCGTATAGATTTCATTTCGCAGTGTCAGCTTGTCAGAATTTGGTGATTAGAGCTCAGATTGTAGTTTTTTGTACGCAGATTAAATCACTTAATTAACATCTTTTTGCTGTCTCTGTAGGTGAAGCAGCTTCGTAACCGTGCTGATGAGGATGCCCGTCTAGTGCACATGTCCCTACAGATGGACAGCGAGCTTCCTTCATCGTTATGCAAGGACTTGGACCACCTCATGATCCTCGTCAGTCTCTTTCACTTGCACACAAAGATATTATGAACCAGCGTCACCTTTCTTCAGAGTTTAGCTGATTATACTGTTTAACGGTGTTGGTTACTGCTTTCTCTGCAGATAGGAGAGTTTTACAGTAAGGACTCATTTGGGCTTGAGTTGGGTCTGGAGTTCTGGTGTCCCACGGAGTCTCTCCAACACACCTCCCTGCAAGGATCCTACCTGGGAATGGCACTGCAAAGGCCTCCACATAAACAGGTAAGCACTGTGTTTTCAGGATCCTGCTTTCATGTCAATAATTGTGATGTAAAATCCAAAATGTTGGGAGAATAAAGTTTTACATTTCTGCTGAAAGGGTTTTTTCCTCCGTAAACTGTGATGTAGGTCGTTCTGTCCAAGTTTGTGCGTCAGATGGGAGACCTTCTGCCCTCCACCCTCTACATCTCCTATCTCCGTATGCTGAAAGGCCTCGCTAATGGTCCTCAGTGTGCCCACTACTGCTTCAGCCTGCTTAAAACCAACGGAGCCACACACAGTAAGAGCGGATCTGGATTTGAAACCAGTTTGGCCTTTTGGAAAGGACAAATTGATTGGATTTTGTGGTAATCTGGATTAGAATTTTGTGCCATCAGATTGACTATTTTTGTGGCTGTTCGCCTGTAAAATGAAAGGGATGATGTAGAAACTTTCAAATGAAAATTGATGTAACTTCAGACTTAGGTGGTATGAACAGATGACCCCAAAAGCCGACTAAGTTCCTGTACTTGCAGGTGACAACATCCAGGGAGTTTCCGGCAGCCCGGTGTCGTGGGAACATTTTTTTCACTCCCTGATGCTGTACCATGAGAACCTGCGAAGAGACTTTCCAAATCCAGATGCAGCACAGTACCGCCACCCACCACTGAGGGGCATCACACAAAGAGAGCTGGAAGGACTCACCTCTTTTTTGCAGTTGCTCACCACCATCATCACATGGGTATGGCACAACATTCAGGTCAAGATTCATCTTTGTAATGTATGCTCCCCTTGTGTCTTGGAAAGCTACTCAACAACACTAATACTCTGAGATTGTGGTGCAACTGTAATGGAGTTTTCTCCCGTAGAGTGAAAATGCTCGGCTGGCGTTGTGTGAGCATCCCCAGTGGACCCCGGTTGTAGTGATGTTGGGGTTGCTGCAGTGCAGCGTTCCTCCCATCCTGAAGGCTGAGGTCTTGCACTGCTTAGCAGCCTTTGGGAAGTCACCAGAGATTGCTGCTTCACTCTGGCAGTCACTGGAGTACACGCAGGTTAGTCTGTATAAAGAAACAGAGCAGTTTTTGTTGATGATTTCTGCCTTTTGTCATCTGAAATCTGAAAATGCTTGTCATTTGATATCTTATACCACACACAGCTCAGGATGTCAGTCTGTCAAGCGTTCTTATTTTGTCAGTAATATCAGACTAACAACAAAACTTTAAACTTAATGTCTGATCTTCTCAAACAGTCCACGAGGTGTCTTCTCTTATCTTCACCTAAAACTCTAAATTCTTGTAGTGTCATGATTGTTTTGAGTTTAGCAGCTTGCTGTGTTGTCAGGTTTCAAGTTTGGCAACTTCATATTCTTTTACCACAGATCCTTCAGACAGTGCGAGCCCCAGGACAGAGGCAGGCGGCTGGAATTGAGGTGAGTCTCATTCTGAATGCTTCTCTGTCTCTCTTGACTTCAAGATGCTTCATTAGTTGGTACAGAGAGCAGTTAGGGGGCTGCCAGGATCATTTTTAATTTGTTTCTATTCACATAACATTCGACTGATGATTTCGCAAAGGGAATGCTTTCAAGACTCAAATGTGTTGTTGTGATGCAAAATAATGCCGACAGGAAGTGAGTTGTGGTAAGTTGCTGTGGTCTTTAAAAATCTAGAGACCACAAATGAACTTAAAACCTCTTGCTCATAAGTAATCTAACCTGTAAGGTGCACATTTGGGTGGCAAACCTTCTGATGAGTTCTTTTTGGCTCTCAGGTGGAGCTGAATGAGATTGAGTCGAGCTGTGAGGAGTACCCCCTGACACGGGCCTTCTGTCATCTGACCAGCACATTGGTTGAGAGCAGCCTGCCTGTTAATTTAGGGGCGGGTCTGCGTGTGCCAGGCTTCCAGCCCTACCTGAACTTCCTGCGTGACTCTGTGTTCCTGCCCTTCCCCACCAGAGCATATCGCCGTCCAGCTGAGAAGGTGAAGTGCTGTGTAGCTTTGTCCTTGTGTCTTCACGAAGTGATGGCATGTAGCAGCAGAATGCAGCAGCACACGTGCTCTTTAATCTACACAAACCTCTGCTCATTTGTTTTTCTTTCTTTCTTTTTGTCCTTTGTCATGCCTCAGTGGGAGGTTGCTGACGCTGTCCTGGAGGTTTTCCACAAGCTGCTGCGAGACTACGAGCCCCAGCCGTCGGACTTTGTCCAGGAGATGGTGGAGCTGCAGGGTGAGCAGGTCCCGGCCCACAAGCCGCCTGGACACAGCATCATGTTCCACCTGCTCAATGACTCGCCCATGCTGGCGCTCTGCCTCAGCCTGCTGGAGGAGGGTGTACGCCAGCTGGACACCTATGCACCTTTCCCTGGTGAGAGAGCATATGCTGCGATTGAGAGACTGGGTGTGTGTGTTTGCGCGTGTGTGCGTGCTTTTTCTGACACCACGCTCTGTTACTCTCCCCCCACAGGTAAGAAGCACTTGGAGTCGGCGGTGCTCCACTGCCTGCGCCTGCTGGACTTGGCTCTGCAGAAGGAGGTAGTGTTCATGGACCTCCTCAGGGAGAGCCAGGCCTCCCTGCTGGTGTCCCCCTTAGAGCAGCTCCTCCAGGGAGTCAGTCCTCAAACTCGAAGGGCTGATCACATTGTCAATATTGCCAGGTGAGCCCATCCAGCCTTTAATACAAACTATGGCATTAACGCAGTGTTTGTTCAGTCTGTTCTTGATTGTTTGTCTTCCATTCTTTTCTACTTAAAGTTATAGTTTTAGAACCATCATACTCAGATGTCATCGTAGGCTATAATTTATCGCAACTACTCTTTCAAAGGACTATTATAACTTAATGGTAATCTGTATTTGTCCCTCTCAGGTATCTGTACCATAGCAGCTCCAACCCAGAGGCTGCCTTCCAGAGTGCCAAGATCCTGCGTCGTATCGCCAACTACCCCAACATTCAGAATAGACTGGTGGGAGATTTCACACACGACCAGGTATAAGTCCAGTCCCTTCATTGTGTTTGAAAAAATGTTATTGTGAGAAATAATTATAATTTTTGACTAATGTGGTTGCCTGTGCATCAAGTCAAACATAAATGTTGCAGTTTGTTTTTGCATCTATGAAATGTATCAGTAAATTGTACCAGTATGTCAGTATTATTTAGTATCATGTACACAACAAAATCTACGTTCTAATGACTTAATGAAAGGCTTCAGGATGGTGATGCTGTGCTTTTGCCTCATTCCGCTGAAGTGCGTCTGTGCTGTGTTAGAAGTTGGGATCAGTTTTGTCTTTGTCCCTCAGACTGTGAGTGACAAGCTTATGGCAGGCTTCGTGGAGTGTCTGGACAATGAGGAGGCAGAGGAGGGAACAGAGAAAGGAGATGGTGAGAGAGATGTCAAAAGTCCACCAACTTCTGCATTTGATCTAAATCCTCCTGTGTCTCGTGCTCTGAAAGATAAACCTTCATTACCTCCAAAACTTTTAGACTCAGACCTACAAAGGAAGGTTGCGAGAATCCGACATGAAACCCAGATCCATATCCTGAACCTGCTTATCACATCCTTGGAACTGAAGACGCCCAATCTGGCCCTTTACCTTCTGGGCTATGAAGTCAAGAAGCCTGTGTCCTCCACCAACCTTCAGGACCCAGGTCAGACCGCCGCTCTAGCTGTTGCCATGTTAATTTGGGTGGCTGTTGTGATTTCAGAAATATTTCTGGGCTTCTCATTTGGATGAAAAAAGAGATCCGTTGACCTGAATGTTATCTTTTAGTCGCTGATGCATCCTTGTGTCACAGGTGTGTTGGGCTGTCCACGTAGCTGCCTGCACGCCATCCTGAGTCTTCTGCAGAGAGGCACTGAGAAGAGATCCGGACCTGTACTCACACAGCAGGCCCCACACCTGGCTGAGCTCTGCTACCAGGTACAATTCATCCTCTGCTCCAGACTCACACATTTGAGGCACTTTGGCATGAAGATCAGCCTCTGCACCGAGAGATGTAGCATCATATATCAAATGTGTGTGGGCTGATTGTCGGATTAATTCATTTGTGAATTATTGAACCCGTCTCTCAGGTGATCTACCAGCTGTGTGCCTGCCCAGACACATCTGGACCCACCATGCGCTATTTGAGGACCAGCCAGGACTTCCTGTTCTCTCACCTGCAGCACCTACCCTTCATCCTGCCCAGTGAGTGTTAGAGATGTGATGAAAAGCGTGAAACAAGGAAGCAGGGAATGCACAACATTGTTGAAATTTGTGGTTGTTTTGTATTACAGTGCAAGTTTACTTATTTTAATATTAATATTACAAAGCTATGTTCAGTATTACACTGAAAAAATGTTGCTGTGTGTGTTGATAAGTGAAGTGCATTGACTTTTCTTCCTTCTCTCCTCAGGTAATCAGATCGCCGCCCTTTCCCAGATGTCTTGGCTCATGAAAACAGCTGCAATTGAGCTGAGAGTGACCTCACTGAACCGCCAGCGTTCACATACACAACACCTCGTCAGCCTGCTGTTGGATGACCAGCCACACACTCAGCATATAGGTATATCTGGTCTCAAGTGTCTTTAGAAACGTGTCTAATTCTTCTAATACTAGGCGCCAGCAGCTGCTTTCATCAGAGGATAGCTACACATTTCCTTTTTGAAACAACTGAATGATTGCTGCCCTTTTATTTATAATATTTATTGGTTAAAAGATCTTAAATTTTCAATTGGCCAAAGCCTGGAGATACTCTGAGGAATATGATGAGAACCTCAGCTTAGACAAACATGTTAATCAATGGTTTGATCCTGCTTTTCAAACATTAGACCATTTCTTTCCATCAAAAATCTACAAAACTCTTATTCATGCCTTCATAACACATACATTCAGTTGATTGAACTGCTGTAATTCATCTGCTGCCTCCAGCTCATCCAAAACGCTGCTGCCAGGATCACATTACACTGACCCTGGCTATGTATTGCTTTAAGAATCAATATCAAGATTTTATGGATCACTTACAAAGCCATGAGAGGCCGAGCCCCAAGCTATTTAACAAGTCTTTTATGTCCCTTCCTGCTCCCTGAGAGCCTCACATACTTTGTTCCTACTTGTTCCAAGGTCCAGATTAATAGAAATAGATGATCGAGGTCGGGGGCTCCTAGACTTTGGAGTGACCCTTCTGAGGAGTTCAGGCAGCACAAGCTCATTAATGAACCTAAGAACCTCATCATTTTCCATTTCAGCTGATGGGGAATCAGGCATGGAGGAAGAAACCAGATCGGTCAGCGGTTTCTTGCATTTTGACACAGTTTCTAAAGGTCAGTGCCACCTTGATTAACATTTAAATCAAACATTGTTAGGTAAATACAATCAGCATTCTACCGCATCGTTTCTGACTTTTAATCCCATCTTGTGCTTGTTTGGTGCCATCAGTGCGCAGGAAGTTGCTGAGTGTGCTGGATGCCATCGACTTCAGTCAGGACATGCCTGAGCTGCTGCAGCTGGACTTCTTTGAGCGCGCTCAGATAGAGCAGGTGATCTCCAACTGTGAGCATGTCAATGAGCAAGGACACACCGTGTGCAACGTTAAGGTGGGTTTCCAGATTGAACACCTGATCTTCCCTCTGTTGGGTTTCGGCTGTGTTTTGTGTTTGCTCTTTCACTGATGTGTCTTAATTTGTTTTTAACTTTCTGCACAGTTGCTGCACAGAGTGCTGGTCGCTGAGGTGAATGCACTGCAAGGAATGGCAGCCATTGGACAGAGGCCCCTGTTAATGGAGGTGAGTCAACTAAAACTAATGGAAATCTGCTTTCTGGCTCATATCAAGATTTCAGAGAGTTTCCCATCACGAATGCTGTGAATCTGTTCAAGACAACCGCTGGAGCTAAAAATATTGTGCCCACATTCCTTTTTGTCCCTGGTTGTGCCCCTCCAGGAAGTGAACTCCATCTTGCAGCAGGTGGTGGAGCGCAATCGCGTGCGGCGGAGTTTGAGTGCAAAGCGTCATGCGCTGAGGTCCTGGAGGAGCCTGGTGGAGACGCTGCTGACCGCCTGCCCTGCTGATCTCATACCTGCCGATGACAGGCAGCTCATCATCAGAGACCTGCTGCTAGACCTGCATGATAAGGTCAGTGACAGCACTTGTCACATGGAGGGTGGAAGTCATTTTTGACTTCCTGTAAGAGCAGATATAATGAACAAATCAAGTCCGCAGGTTGTTATAACAACTGAATGTAAATGTGTGTTGTCCAGGTGTTATCTGAGGATGCAGCAGGAGAGCTGATGCCCATTGTTGCTGGAGCAGTCTTCACTCTGACCGCCCACCTCAGCCAGTCAGTCCTGTCTGAGCAGCAGCAGGGGGTGGGCTTAGAAGCATCCTCTGGCTTTGCCTCCATCGCCAACTCCGCCCTGCACCTGATTCTCCGCAAGCTCCTGGACTTCATTCTTTGTACTGGTTAGTGATGACTTAAACCCACTTTCAGCTATAAAAAGATGTATTCCTCAGTGTGTCCGCAGGCTGTCAGAGTGGACTGTTGTTGGACAACAGATGTGTGGAGACATCGAATTCCACATCTCCTGAGTCAAATTAGGTGGCAGCTAGGTGATATGTCGCTTACTAAATGGCTGCAGCTTTTTGATGGACACCTCATTTGACCAACAAGGATTTTCCACGTCATGTTCACAGCCAGCAATAGCCAACGAGAGTCTGCACTGAAAGGAAGTGCCTACATCTCTTACGAGCTGCGTGTACGAGTGAATTGCAACCAATGGTGCAGATGGCTGGGACTTTGTAGAGCCAATGAAATTCCTGGGTAATTTACAGCCAAATCAAGGAATTCAGTGCAAACAAGGGATGTTACACAAGGTTTGAAATGATAAATACAGTCAGTGACCTCTGTGTAAAGACATAAATATATATGTATAGAGTCCCAATCCATCCCAATCCCAATCCCAATCCCCATTCTGTTACTCAGTGCCAGTAGCACTAACAGTGATTGGGACTGCTGAGGATAAAACTGTGTAACATTTAAAAAAACATGCCTGTACTCCAAATGACTCAAGAACAACTTTCATTTACTTAGAGTATGACTTGGATAGTCATTTTAGGCTGATTGTGCAGGACTGGGAAGAGGTTAAACCATGCTCAGGTTAGATTTTCTAACATTGTCTTTTCCACTTTAAGGAGGTGGATACCAGCGTCTGCGTGCTCACCTGTATGGCTCACTGCTGTACTACCTTCAAATCGCCCAGAAACCTGAAGAACCAGACACTCTGCAGACAGGTACAACACAGATACATTAACACAGACAGTCTGTAAGTAAGTCCCTGATTTGGTTTTATTACAAAGGGACAATATGGAGATGTTGTGGGTCATCTTAGAAAGTCTCCCTCCTCCTCCTCCTCCTCCTCCTCCTCCTCTTCCTCCTTCTTCTCCTCCAGCAGGGAAGGCCATGTGGGAGCGTCTCACAGCTCCTGAAGATGGTTTCTCTAAACTGCAGAGAGAGAACCTCGCCATCATTGAGAGCTACGGCAGGGCTCTCATGGAGGTGGTGTGCCGAGACGCCTGTGATGGCCATGAAATTAGCAGGGTAAGAGCCCAACAGCAACATAAGGACTCATGTACTTACTTTGACATTTTCCTGAGTTGTCGGTTTCCAAAAATATGGTGAAATAACATTTAAGAACTAACGGAAGGACTAAACAAAGCTTTAAAGTGTGTACAGTTATAAAGGTTTGTTGAGAGGCCTCTATATATTTAACTACCTCACCAGGCTCATCTGTTGTCATCCTTGTCTCCCCTCCTTGTCCGTCAGATGCTGGCTCTGGCCGTGCTGGACCGGATCCTGTCCATAGACCGTCAGAATCAGTGGCTGGTTTACATCTCCAACAGCGGCTACCTGCGATCGCTAGTGGAGAGCCTGAGACAGGACGATGCTGCCCTGCAGAGCCTGCTCACCCCTCAGCCCCCCCTCCTCAAACCACTCTACATCTATGAGAGCAAGATGGTGAAGAGATGAGCCCTAAAACAGACGCACTATTCTTTGCACTGATTGGTATTATTGTTATTATGAGGGTACAGAGTCTGCTGTGTGTTTTCAGGCTCTGCTGACTCGCGTGGCGAAGACGGGCCAGGGAGCTGTGGAGCTGCTGCGCTGCGGGCTGGTGGCACAGCTGATCGAGTGTCAGGTGTTTGACATGGTCCCTGACAGCGACGCACACAGGTATGGATGTGTGTGAGGGGGGAGTGTCCTTTGTTATTATGAAATTGTGATAATCTTCATGTATTGTTTTTAATTAGTCATTTTGAAGAAAACATCCCCAGAGGATTGATTTTACCTAGTTAGTGTAGAGATTTAAATATGTTGGCATTGAAATTCTGCTGGGAAAAACAGGTTGATTCTATGAGTTAAGAGAATTTTAAACGCATGTAACTGACTTTTTTCTCTCTGATCCAAGCAACCTGTTTTCTTCAGGGGTCTATTAATGGTGTCACCTCAGTCTGTGTCTGTCCCCTTGTTGGTCTACAGGGTGATGAGGGACCCATCAGGCTTCATCCCCAGCCCCATGGACCGCTACAGGCAGATTCTCTTACCAACTCTGAGACTCTTTCAGGTCATCCTGACCTCTACCACCATGAATCACCAGCAGGGGGCAGCACAGGTAAGCACACAGATGACTATAATCTGCGTCTACCTTGAAAATCCTAAATGTCAGGATTAGGGATGCACATGGTTAACCGTTTAACCGTTAACCGATAACAGTAACTCTAACCGATTAATACTAACGGTCAATTTTGTTTTTAAGCTACGTAATTCAATCAACTCATGGGGGTAAAACGCGACTTGCAAGTACTAAGTTCGTGGCTATTACAACGGACTGCTGGACCGCGCTCACAACAGAGAGCTACGTGACAATTACATGTCACTATATCGATGAGTACTGGAAAGTTAATTCTGCCGTCCTGTTAACGCAGAGCATGCCAGGTAGACACACAGCTGATAACCTCACAGCTAAACTGGTTGATGCAGTGGAGACGTGGGAAAGTGTCCGCATGCGTCCACGACAACGCGCGCAACATCGTGGCAGCCAACTCTCCCGGACGGGTCAGCTGGTACTCGATCCCCTGTTTTGCACATTCACTGCAGCTGGCGGTAAATGACGGATTTAATGTGTTTGTGCATCGTGTGTGCATCGTCGGAATGACGGAATGTCGGAATGGCAGCATGGAAGGGCATTTAAATCTTATCGGTTAACGGTTATTAATCGTTAAAGGGCGTCGGTTAACGGTCATAAAAAAAATCCAAAATGTGCATCCCTAGTCAGGATATTATTATGAGTCCATTACATCATAAATGCTGTCTTGTGCCTGTTCTGACTGTGTTGACCCTCAGGCTGAGTGTTTGAGATAAATCTGTGATCAGCTGGATAGCAAATAGAAAGCAGGATTTCTTATTGTGTGAAACATAAACATCATGGAAGTGTTTGTGTTACAAACAGCTTCATAGACATTGCTCTTAGGTTCTAACCTTCTCTTTTTCCCTGTGTGTGTGTGTGTGTGTGTGTGTGTGTGTGTGTGTGTGTGTGTGTGTGTGTGTGTGTGTGTGTGTTTGTGTGTGTGCAGGTTCTGCAGTGGCTGATAGTCCACGCAGACACCATTCAGTCCCTGTTGCGCTGTCAGGAGCTCAGTATGGGAGTTCTGCAGGAACTTTCTTTGCTTACCGGCATCATCAGCAAGACGGCTCTGCCAGGTACAATCATGAGCAGTCAGGCTTTGCAATATTTTGCCATTTCCATTGTGCAAACCACACATGCACACATAGACTGTGACTGTGTCCTTCATGTACTGCTTGGTCTCTCAGGTGCCCTTGAGATGGGTGGGGAGGTCAACAGTGCAGCTCTCCTGGAATTCCAGGGTCACATCAACAGATTCCAGGTTCTTTGATTTGTCACGTATAACATATATATACGCTTTCTTATTGTTCACAATCCATCTCACCGTGTGAATTGTACAGCTGGTGATTTGTGTCTTCTTCTTTAGCGTCTCTGTCTGTCCCTGCTTGGCCGTCTGGCAGGGAGTGAGCGGGAGAGGTTGCTAAAGCAGGCTGAGATCGCTGCACCTGGGGAGTCAGCAGACAGAAGAGAGGAGATGGAGGTGGCCATGCAGCAGGTGTGACAACAAGCGTTTTGTAAACCAAGGAGTGTATCCCTGGTGGGAAGTTCCAGAGTATAACTTTCACATAATCTCGCAGTATAATGGACAGGGAAGGGAAGACAATGTGTATGGAGTCTTGTATCCGTAGTCATGATTGTTCAGTGACCTGAGAGGTGATGTCCTCTGTGCCCAGGTGTGTGCTAACATCATGGAGTACTGCCAAACCCTGCTGCTGCAGAGCTCAGCCCAGGCCCAGTTCAGCATCTGTCTCTTCAGTCCTTCAGGCAGCGAGCCAGCTGGCAGGGACGGAGGACGCACAGGTCAGTGATAATCTGCCCAGACTTACGTCAAGGTGTGAAAAAGCCAGACTTTTCTACAGCATTAGTTCTGATTAGAGCCTGATAGCTGATAAGCTGATATATCAAGCTGGAAATGCAGAGTCTCTTCAGGTGCTTCAAGCTTTTACCACAAGTACCGCTTACCCAGACTGAACGCTGACTGTTTTTTTTTTTTTTTTTTTTTTTTAGATCTCTCATCCACTCTGCCATCTCTGACCTACTCCCGGGCCCCCAGCCTGGGTCTGGTCCTGTACCTGCTGAAGAACAGCGCTGCAGATTTCTTCCGCTTCCACCAGAGTCACAGACAAAGCCTGGGCAAGCTGCAGAGCCTGGATCAGCTGCCTCCTGAGGAGCTCAAGGAGGTAACGGTGGTCCAGTGCTCTCACTGCACTGCTGTACACATCGAGCTGACTGTTGCTTCTCTTTAGAAATGGTCGATTTAAATAGTTCTAAATAAAAATAGCAAATCTTTATTTATATGCCTTATTGGCTCCCACTTGGATTGTCTTCAGTTCTGAGCAAAGGCATCTCCTCTGTAGTTGTGCCAGGGCCTGGTGTCAGGCCCAGGAGGGGTGGAGAAGATCTCATCAGTCCAGAGGAGCTTGCTGGCCAAGAGACGACTGGTCCAGCTTATCAACAACAGAGCCAAGCTGCTGGCCCTGTGCTCATGTATCCTTGGCTGCTTGCAGGCACAGTTGTTTTCACAGGAGTTTACAGCGTTAGTTTTCCAACCTTTAAAAATCAACTTCTTTATTGTCCATTACTTGGTTATTGTACATTCGTCTTGTACATTGGAATAACACCATCTAGAAACGCCACCTCATGAGTTACCGTGAAATACCTTGACCTGCATCGCTCTCAGACGTCATCGAGACCTGTTTGTTTGTGTTGTGGCGCCACCTGGAGTACTACCTGTTGCATTGTACTCCCGCTGACACCAAGGACTCCCTGTTGCCTGGAGCCAGTTTGTATCGATCTCGCTTCACAGACGGTGAGAAATAGTCACAGTCACATGCACATTGAAGCCAGGCTTGGAAATGAGTGACTTTAGCTCGATTGCAGTCAATTCACTTAAATATTTCTCTTCTTCAGACTCGTTTGGAGGGTTACAGGCAAGTGGAGGTCGTGGCCTCAGTCTGTCCCGAGTCAGCCAGCAAGACCTCGACCTGGTACGAAATAGCTGGCGACCGCCTGCACACACTGGCATGAGCAAAACGTTGTTTACGCTTCGAGTGCTGCTCTGACAAAACACCGTGTCGTGCCAATGTCCGCTGCGCCTCTTCACATATGTTTGTTGGATTATTCATGATCCCCTGTCCCTCCTCTGCTTGTGTGTGTGCAGCTGAAGAGCGACATGGCCGCAGGTTTCGGAGAGGCTCTGCAGAGGAAGCTGCTGGAGGTGGAGGGCCTGTACAGCCAGGTCCGCTCCCGCTACACTTTCATCCAGGCCCTGGTTCGCAGGATCCGCGGCCTGCTGCGACAGCCCAAGAGCTGAGGCAGACACGCAAAGACTGAAGCAAAACACTCTGCCCAGCAACCAGAAAACTCAGCTACCAAGGACTCCCCACTTGCCCCATCATGGCTCCTCTCTTGAGTATCGCGGGATGTTAATGCCATCATAACACATGGTGCGTTCTGTGTGACCAGTCCGAATTGTCTTTGACTACCGCCGTGCAAGGAGCGCCTCGAAGCAGTGAGACAAATTTAACTTACAGAACACCTTTATGACATTTTTACTCAAGAGAATTTGATATGCTTTTGTTTGCTCTGATTTCTGTTTTTCCCCTTTTGTGAAAATAAACATTTTCTAAATCTGTTAAATATTTGTGTAGTTCACGTGCACGCACACACTCGCATTACACAACACTAACAAGCTAAACCGCACCGCTACTTAGCAAATTTATCTTGTTGGTGACATGCACTCTGGGTTTGAGCAGCTTGTCTTTGTTGCAGGGACAGTCTCACTTTGCTGGGCCTTTTTCAGACGTCCCCACGCTTCAGTGCTTCACTTGTCACGTACTCCTGCAGCCCGTGGACCACTTCTGACAAACAGCAACTACTGACTTCACCTACGTTTACGTCCACGTCTGCGGTGACTCATTGTGAAAAGCTTCTTATCAGGAGAAGCAAAACAAGGAAGCAAAACGAGACGTTTCTGTGTGAAAGTAGCATCACGATGACTGATGGGACCAGAAGTGTCCGACTGCTTTGGTAACACATCATTCAAGCAGCACTACGCCATTACAAACAAACTAGATCCACAGGAACTGTATTTAATCTGGTTTTATTTTCTTTGAAGATACACTTTATAAGACTGTAAAGTGCGTAGATTCTCAACTTCGGGGAGGGGAGGGGGGGGTGAGAAGACACAAAATAAATGTAGATACATTCAGATTTTACAGACAGGAAAGAGTGGTTCTCTTGCTTTTATTCAGAATACTGAGCAGGGGAAAGAGTTCAAAGGGAGAGACTCAGGTGAGCACCAGCGTTCAGGTTGGGGGGGGGGGGGGGACCATGTGACTGAACACGGCCCGTCCAGCGCCATGACTGGTTGACATCACGCTGAAGAACTGAGGTGACATGTTCGAGTTAGTGGAAAAAAAATAACCTATCTACTGCACTTCTTAGCTGACAGTGACCCTGGAACGACTTTGTGCTACTTTTAACAGATCATGCTCCTCATACTCTATAAATTACTTTAAATAATAAAAATTAATTACAGCATTAAAAACACATTTACATGTCTCACGCCAGCTTCGCTATATCTGTGATTGTGCTGCATTTGCATCTGAATAGAAAACCCTGCCACGCAAAGACAACATGATCCCCGCTCGTCCCTGTCCACAGGAAATAAGGTCCGTGACTGTCCCGTAGCTGGACGAGCGTTTACCATCCATCCTCCAGTTTTTAATACAAACAGCACTGTCCGGGCCACAGGGTTGGACACGGTATGACAATACAAGAAGAGACCGTGTTATATTGTTTCTCCGTGTCGCTATAGCTTTAAAGTGCCACTCCACTGATTTTACACATAACGGTTAGTTTGCTGTCATGGAAAGTATGACTCAAGCTGTGTGATGTCCTCTGGGGCTCAGCGGGGAGCCTTCAAATTGTGGGAACCTGCTCTGCGTTCCAATGAGCAGACCAAACTGCTCAGTATGTCCTCCTGCATCTGCTCACAGTTGTGACTGTTCTGAGCAGCAGAGGACTCATCACATCCACTGAGCTGCTGGGAGCACAGTTCATACAAAGCCTTGGCACCTGTTACAAATCCCATGCTTCAAATTCTGCACTACTGGTAACAGATGTATGAGCAAGAGGGTCAAAGTTCAAGGTGCAATGTTATGATGAATTAGTATATCCCAACTGTATGGACACTGCATACAACAGTACATCCTTGATAAGGGCAGCTATAACTTAAAAACAAAAAGTCTGTGTTTTGGAACGCAGCCCCGGGGATTTAACAGGCAGGGAACGTAAGTCACCATTGAATTGCATGATGGGAATCGTAGGATCCAGCGTTTTTGAAGCTAGGCTTACATCTCAGACCGTTTTTAAAAAACCTGTCTTGCAATTGTCCAAACTCAGAGAGTTAAAGTGAGAACTAAACCGGGACTGACTGAATGTAGTCATGTTTGCATCAATGTGATTCTTCAACTGGACCAGCCACAAGCAGACTTTCACATTTGGTTATTTAATCTAGAAATGGTTTCTGATATAAATGGTTTTTTTCCCCCGGAAAGCGTACTACATGATTAGCACCATTCTGATATAAAACGACCTACTGACAGAAGATTTCCTCCATATCGCCCGCCCACGTGACGTCACATGAAGCTGGTATTTCAGACTCAACCAACTCGAGGACAATCAGCGTCTCCTGTGGTTTAAAACTGGTCTGATTTGTTCCTTTGCTTCATAGAAAACACAGGACAAGTGCAACCAAATGCAAAGCTGACAGCTCTGCCAACATGCATCCAGAGTTTGATTATACTGTTGATGAGAGAGGGAGGCGAGACCATCATTATCCAGCCACACAACCATTATCCCGGTTTTTCTCACATTTTCTCAACCAAAGAAAAGTGGGAATATTGTAAATACTTTATCTTAGATGCTTTCTATGTTATCAAAACAAAGTTTCAAACTGATTTCTGTACATGAAAACACAATTGTTCCTTACTGAAAAGAAAAAAAACAAACATTTATACTGTACAGGTACACAGAGTTGAGCTACAGCACCGGTTTGGACCATCCTTTTGTTCTGATTCCCATCCTGTACAGAGCGCTGCACAAATCCGTGGTCGTCCACTGGCTCAAGGGGAGTTGACACAGATTAAGAGTCCGAGCTGTCCTTTAGAGTGCCTGCTTGAGGAAAGTTGATCAATCCCGAGGCCCCTTTGCTCTAGTGTTGATTGTGCCAGACATGTCCTTCAGTAATCCAGCACAGCTCTAGCAGTGAATCAAAGCGTTCTGTGTGAATTTAGGAGAAAATCCATGAAAAAACGGGGAAACAGGAGAGTGGCAAGGACAGACAGCTTATCCAGCGCTTATTTTTCCACTTTGTCTTTAAGATTCAGATTTAAGGACAGCATGGAGAGTGTGCATTTGTATTTTTTTGCGTGCAGCACACATCTGCACTCATTGTCTTTCTCGAGCAGTCCAGCAGCAGTTCCCTTGCACCCTTATGTGCTGTCAGTCCCCGCTTCCTGTGTGTTGTTGTTGTCCATCATGCTGGCATTGCTGCCGTTGGTCGGAGGGCGTTCTGGCACCTCCCCCGTCACCGCCACTCGAATCACCTTCAGCCAGCGCTGCTTGAGCTCCTCGCTTTCAGCAGCAAAGTTGTGGATGGACTTGGACTGAGAGAGGCGGAAGCTGGCCGGAGGGTCTGTGGGCCGGGCGCTGTCATCCACAGAATAGCCCAGGAGGGGGATCGTACACTGGGCCTTCACGTCCTGAGGAGAGCGGTCAGGGATGA
The DNA here is from genome assembly GCA_037975065.1 of Chaetodon trifasciatus. Classification (NCBI taxonomy): domain Eukaryota; kingdom Metazoa; phylum Chordata; class Actinopteri; order Chaetodontiformes; family Chaetodontidae; genus Chaetodon; species Chaetodon trifasciatus. The sequence continues at coordinate 4,835,094 of JBBMOE010000030.1, forward strand.
GCACATTGTTATCTCCATAGATGGATTTTAAATGAACAGGGCTAATCACATCTTTGGCTTCATGTTCTTGGTGATTTACCTGCGGAGCTCCGTAGAGATAGAGCACCAGACACTCCTTCTCAGGGATGACGCACCACACCTTCTGCCAAGGTTTGTTCTTCTCACAGTACTGCAGGAAGCCGCACATGATGCTGCTGCCTGAGAACTGAGCTGCCTCGATCTGCCAAATGAGTACAGAATCAATGGAGCTACTTCAAAACAGAGCAAGTGACATGTATTTATAGATCAGCAACCTCTTTATTTAAAAGACCCTAATGGGGAGGGTCCCAGCATGTGTATTTATGTACGTATCAGAACATCCTCTTCACCTCCAGGATGCCCTTCTTCTTGCCCTCGGTTATCCTTTCTCCAGTCAGGATCGAGAAGCAGTCTCTGCAGACTTTGTTCGTCTTGTTGCCGTCATATTCGAGCGGCACCTTATTGTCTGAGCACTTCCAGCACACCACCTGTAGGAAAGAAGATCTCCGTCACTCTCATGGTCAATGTCATAACGCGGCAACGTTCTTATGAGAACTACTTTTTAAAAGGAAGTATCCTTGAGCATCATTTAGTTTTCTATAACTATTTCCAGCCAGTAGGTGCTTTTAATACTTTATACCATTGAATTATTAAAGCAGTTAATTGATAGCGGACAGTTAATGAGGGGAGAGAGAGCAGAAACTCTTGGCAGACTCAGACTAGAGGACATTTGTGTTACAAGGTCGGCGTCTTAGAGCTCTAAACACAGATGAGCGCTTGATCTCCCTGACTGAAAGCCCAAATATTAACCAGAATTCCCCAAATGTATTCCATCAAAGATCCAAAACTTTATGTTAAAAATTAGGGAGTGGGTGCACTCATGCGTGAAAGGTCGCTGTCCTTACAGACGCTCCCTCTCATCCACCCACTGTTCATGCATTATGCATGACGCCACACCATCAATATGACTTACGTAGCCGCAGGCTCTGCAGTGGTGTCTCCTCCGTGTCAGGGCGTTGAAAGGCTCTTTACATTTCATACACATCGTCACTTCGTTGTCGCGGATCCAGCGAGGGGCACGCTTCCCCAGCTCTGCCTTCTGTGCTCAGATAAAAACACACGCTCAGTCTGATGGAGCAGAAGTGTGTCGACAGTCGAACTCTGACGCGACACTTACCGACACTTCCTCCACGTCTTTCAGCGCGTTCTTGAATGACTCATTCTTTTGCTGGAAGATCTCAATGGTCGCCTGGAAAGCCTGAACGAAAACAATCAAACCCATGTGTGACTCGTTCTGCATTACCTTTAAACACATGTGAGAACAACGTATGCACTGTATGTACCTTGATCCAGTCTGCCTTGTCCTGCTCTGAGCTGAGGAGGAAACCCAGAATAGGCATTAAACACTGAAAATGTACAAACTGTAACTTTATGTGAGTCGCTCTGTTCCTCTAACATAGCAGTTAGAGTTATTTAAAGATTTATAGGATTTAAATATGGAGCTTGGGTGTGCTCATTTAGGTGGTCTTCATGAAATTATACGGTATGAGCTACAGTTTGCATGCAATTACATACTTCTATTTGGGCTTTTTTTTTTTTTTAAATGACTTGTTGTTGCATTGTTTTTGATATTTCTGCATAAAATGTACCTGGCCTGTAGCTCCAGTGTCCTCTCCTTCCCAGACACCTGAAAGGTATGAGGATAGTCCTCGTTGGTCGTTTCCAGGACCTTCATGCCGTCGATGCCGATCCGAGTCCTCACCGTGTACTTCGCCCCCCCAAGACTGAACTTGGGCACGCAGTACAGCAGCATGTTGTTGAACTGGCAGCAAAAGAAACAGAAAACGTTGTACTGATGGCAGAACACGTGTGAGTATGGATTAGTGCTATTCTAGTCCATGTTTATGGCATTGTTTTCCTCCAAAGAGGGCAGTCTCACACACCTGAATTACACAGATGGGAGACATTCAGTGTGAAGCTAATAAGAAACAGCCAGAACATAATCACATCATCTGGCAATCTCAGTAATTGAGAGATTTGCTCATGTGCCCCCGGTGTATCCTCACACAGAGGTGTTCCTGGCTTGAAATGATTCACTTGTTTCAATTGGGCTTGTGCAGACGAAGTCTCGCCACAGCATATTTCCCTGCAGCGTCCTTCATTAGATAAGACAGCATTATTGTGCATGGACAGCTTCTCTCACCAGGAAGAGGTATCGCTCCATGGCAGAGGTGTTCCTGGCTGCCAGCTTCAGGATGTGGCCCTCTTTGATGAACTCGTTAGAGGGGTTAACAATGTCCTCCTCCTCACCCAGCATCTCGTATATCTCCATCAGCTTCTTCAGATTCTCCTATATGACAAGGTGACATCCATTTTAGTTGGATGTTGATGTGCGGTGGAGATTCTGTCGGGGTTTAAAACATCTGTACTTACAGATTTTCGTATGGCGCTGTTGGAGTGAGTAGCTGCCGTGGCGATGATTTCCAAGGATTCTGGAGAAAAAATGGGTAACCTTAATATAGACTCAGCCGAATAAAAATGAAAAAAAAAGAGAATCTGACGTATTTCCACTAACTTTCTGCATCTCGTCTGTCAGAGTCGTCCTGAGGCAGCTTCTTCAGGTAATCTTTAAGCAGCATCTCGTAGCGGGGGACTCTCTGCACGGGCTCTAACATGTGATGCTGAAGCGTCAGAAAGCCACAGACCTCTTGACTCTGCCCGGAAATAACACAAGAATGGTGCTTTTCATAATAGAACACTTCCCTCTGTCTTCTCTCAGTCTTTCACTCAAACCTCTTTCTAAAACAAAAGTGCATTTTTCCGGACTGGACTGCCGCTGGCGGTACCTGTATGTCCTGAATGATGGCCTTGAATTGAGGCGAACGATCGGTCCACTGTTTCAGCAGCTCCATGGCTTTGTCGAAATTCTTCACATACTCTGCGTACATCTTGAGGAAGGGTGTGAGCTTCTGCAGAATGTCTCCAATACGAGGTGTGGATGCCCTGCAGGGGGAGGGAGGAGGTTAACCGTAATAAGGAGACCTGAAGTTGCTGCTACAGTATAATTAAAACTCTGTTCAGTACATTTATGGGTAAAGAACTCAGCAGCTTTATCATCAGTGTGTGAGTGTGGGGCTGAAGCTCACCATTCTCCCATGCGTTTCTCCAGGTCTGGAAGCAGAAACTGGCTGTGAAAGAGGTAGATGGAGGAGATGTTGGAGAAGATGTTCTTCACTACCTCCACAGGGAAAGTCCCTTTGTTGGCTTCCTCCATTAGTTTAGCGCAGAACACCTGAAGCCGTACACAACACAGAACTGATAAGTAACAAATGACTGAAAAATGAAACAAACAAAAAAAAGGAAATTCAGCTTCACTGCAAGAAAAACGCGTGACGGTCGGTGAACAGAGGCGAACTGAAGTTCCTCACCTGGTCCAGCAGGTTAAGTCGTGCCACGTAGGCCTTCTCTGTATGCAAGAGCTCGCTGGCAATCTTGAACAGCTTCTGTTCATTTGTCTCCTGAAAACAGAGGATGCACTGTGAGCTTTTACATGTGTGGCAATCTGAAGCCAATGTCTGATCGTTAATGAATTAGCGAAGTGTGAAAGTGATCTTATTCTGTTGACTGGAAAGACAGCGGCACGGTCGCACGGTTCACAGTCTGCATAATGACCGTTTCCACTCTGATACTTCTCTAATGATGAGTAATTGGGATTGTCATGGAAGGCTTAAAGGAAAATGGGGCCTTAGGAGCTTTTCAGCACAGGCAGTGGAGGTAATGTGGGACGAATGACTGCTATTTGTTTCCTGTCCCTCACCATGCTCGTGTTTGGTTCAGGTTACTGATTTAAGACTGGATTCACAGCACACACTCTTTAAAACAGCCATCATGGAGTAACAGCTGAGGAGCAACGTTCTCTGCATGTCAATATGAAAACGTTTATTGCAAATTGTGCATTTATTGTCCTGACTCAGGTTCAACGCCTCAGTGCCTCCTCTGCTGTTTGAGCACAGCTTGCATTATTAAATGCTGTTCCACTGTTGCTGCATATAGCAGCATGCAGTACTGATGTGTGTGTCCAGAGCACTGTGCTGTGGCATAGCAGAGGCTCTCAAAACAGGAAATGAAATTATAGAATAAGGGAAATGACACCGAATCAAACGCAGACACAAACATGTCTCACAGAGCTCTGAGACAGAGGTCAGTTAGTATGACAAACAATGACTGCAGCCTCAAACATCACACACACACTGACATGATGAAATGGAGCAAGCCAGGCCAGTTTACAGTCACAATGACCTCGGCGGTTAATATTTCACACTATGAATAACTGCAGCGAAGCGGCGTCTTCCTCTGAAATATTGGTCCGAGTGGCCTGAGACCACTCAGCCTCACCTTTCCACATAATTCATTTGTCAACACATCAATGATGTTACTAGTTCTCTGCCAAGTTTCTGAGAGATCATTTTTCCAGGCATCCTGTGCTTCAGAGGAAGAAGAATGCAATTCATTGTGTTTTTCAAATAGAGACTGGTCAATGGAGGATTACATGTTTGAGTGATACAGACTCACATGAATGTACCTGCTACCGCACTTAAGTACTATCATGAGGTACTTTACTTCAGTAATTGAGGGAAATATTGTGCTTTATATTCCACTACAGTTATCAGACAGCTACCAGTTACCTTTCAGATTCAAGTTATTCTAAACAAAACAACCTGATGAGCTCTTAATATGGAATACATGCTTAAAGATTAAACCAGACGTTCTTCACTGGGACCATTTAGAGAGAGGCAGTGTGTAATTCTACTTGTGTGTAACTGGGGTCCCTTTTCATGTTTCAGATGCCTGTGATAGATCTGTCAACCCTCCCGTGTTTACTTGGATTGCAGTATTTTTACATAGCTTTAGTACTTTTACTAAAGTGAAGGATCTGAGCTCTGAAGCAAAATGCACAAATGAATGTAAGATCTTCAATAAGAAGAATGGAAGGAAGTCATTATTTAAGAAGTTGCTTTGAGCTAATCAACACAAAGAGGAGATATACAGTATGCCAACTCCAGTTAACTCCAAACAGCACAAACAAACGATCTGATTAGAAATCCAACAACTGGAACAAATCCACTCAAAAATAATCCAGACTGAACTGATCAAACGCCTTGACTGGCAACCAGACTCAAGTCTGAACAAAGAAGAATCGAGTTCATCGCCAAGTTTCGACTTGACAAAGCTCCCTCTCAGGGCCACAACACCAGTGAAAGTATGTGCCGTTCCTCCGCCGTCCCACAGAGACTGTGTGGCTGCTTTCAGCGGGGAGAAAACAGAGATTGATCTGAACCTGAGGTATTTAGAATCTGTGGACAACAGCAGAGGGAGGTCTCTGAGGCACAATCTCAGCTGCTCGAGTGTTCGACATCTGCTCGGCCTTCACATATAATAACCCCTCTGAGACACACACACACACACACACACACACACACTCACCCTTGTAACTCTACCCTTACAGTGTTATGGCAACCCGCAGTTGAATTAGTTCAGAAGATTCACTTGTACTGGAAGCCCAGAACATAAGTAAATGCTGACGGTTTGTCTTTCAGAGAGTCAGAGCAATGAGACGCTCTGCAGGCTCTAAATGCACCACGCAGGGGATTTAAATACACAGATAACTGGGCTGCAGGGAAATCAAATGGAAAGTCATGCAGCAAACATGCACGTACCTTTTGGTCTGTGCTCCCTTCTTCGTTCCTGTGCTCACTTTCTGTCTGAGCCCCACTGTCCTCATTCTCAGCGTGGCTTCCTGTACCAGTCCTGTCTGTGTGTGGAAGTGAGTGATCATCACTCTGCTCCGTGCTCCCGTCCCCCATATCTCCATTTACCAGTCTGGCAGTCTCTGTCCTCGCACTTTCATTGTTCCTCTCCTGTTTGTCCCCCTTCTCCTTGTCCTGCTCCATCTGCGCTACCACCCCGTTAGAAGCCAGTTCGTGGGCATCCTGCGGCACGGCCGGTGCAGAGGAGTGGTTCTCCTGAATGCCGCTGGTCTCTGTCTGCTTCTGGTGGGCACGGTGAGCTGGGCTGCAGTTGGACGACTTGCTGATCTGCTTCAGCGGTGAGCCGTCTCTCTTGTTCTCTGTGTTGCTGCAGGAACAGAGGAAAAGGCAAAGGAGGAAGTCAGTCAATGCAACAAAAGCACAGAGAGAATCAAGCAAAAAAAAAATGGAAAAATGAGAAAAGAAAGATTACAGGAGGGTGTTCGGCAGCTTCTCTCTAGCTGGCGCGTTGATCAGGGAGTGTCAGACACAACGGTAAGCAGAGAGCTTTTGCATGTGAGTGTGAGAGTTAAAAATAAAACTGTGGAGATGCACAAACTTCTCTCTGTCTTATGAGGCTGCTGAGAGCTGGTGTAATGCAGAGGAAGTGTGTATGTGTGTGTTTATGTGTGTGTGTGTGTGTGTGTGTGAGAGAGAGCAGAGGAGGAGTGGAGGTACAGTAATGAGAAGGACAGGAGGAGGGGGAGAGGTACAACACTACCCCCCAGAGAAAGATCCTGTCCTACTTCCAAGGAGGACCCACATTATATATTGTGCTGTAACATCTCTTTATCTCTTTGCTTGAACATGAATGAAATGGAAAAAACAGTTTGTGCAAGACAATTTGAAAACCAGCACAGAAATGGAAGCTAGATTAACACAGACACACACACACACACACACACACACATACAATGTCACCATTCATCTGCTCGACATCCTGTACCGCCAGTCAGTCCAGCTGTTTCCCTCTAAATTACCCTCCGGTCTTACAGCAAGCCACAACCTTCAGAAGCTACTGTATCTTAGCTCTGCTGATCTCACCTCTGTCGTGAAACTGTCCCCGTGTCAGATCTAGGAAAAGCCGCTAGCCCTTAGAGCATTACCATCTCTAGCAGAGAAGACTCAAGAGATAAAATACTGTGCCTATGCTCTAACTTTTACTGCTGCAAACAAATAAAAATAAACAACAAAAAAGCATCAGCCGTGCAGGTGACTGTCAACCTCAGCGTCGTTCGCCTGTGCGCTGACTGTTAACGTCCGAGAGAAACAGGAAGTATGAATAAATAGAGGAACAACAACAGGCTGGTGAAACACTCCACAGATGATTCACTTCTGGGCTGTCGGCCACCTGAGGTGCGTGGACGTGAGACAATACCTTTCAGAGGAAGACGGAATAATGTCCCGACCGGTAAATACAGTTTAACGCTGCTGAAAAATGCATGCACAACTTCACTTTGTAGTGTGTAGGTGATTGCTCATAGCAGTTCCTCTTTGCATATAAATAGCACAGTAAGTGTTCCGTTACATGATGGTGTTTTAAAACAGGCTGAACCAGACAAGAATTAAGAACAGCCTCACTTGCCACGTAGCAGTCCTTTAAGGTGCCTTTAAGGCAGCCAAGTGCCATGTGAACCAGATTAGTATATTAGTAGGCTAATTCTGGTCTGGGAAGCTGTGGGCCTTTCTCTTTTTTCTGCTCCAGGGCCACTAGAGGGCTAATCCCTACAGCCCTGCAGAGCCTGAATGAAAAAACACACCCGCTTGCTCTGATTAAGCTCGCTTCAGTGCTAGAAAATGTGATGAAACGTGTGGGATTCTGCTTAATTTCATGATTCTGTTTTCAGAGATCCAGGCAGAGATGAGTTGGAATAGGCTACAGGGGGAAGATGAGGAGTGAAATCTTCGTGGGCATGCCAATGCTGCAGACTGAATATTTTTGGGCTCTACTGCATGAGCTGTTGGGACAAGGGCACCATTGTTGCGCCTCTCAACGCTGTCAACGGGCCTCCCTCGCATAGACACGGCCACAGCTACAATCTAAACTTACACGACCTGGAACAGGAAGCCCCTGAGATGCTTCTCACTTATTCCTGCTTTAGAATTAGTACCTTCAGCTGGGAAGAGTTTGTGTAAAAGCACAGCCAACAGAATACTTAAATCTCCACGTCACTAAGAGGCAACGGGATCAAAGTAGAGACATTAAAGGTGAGACAGTCAAAGAGATCCTACCTCATTCTCCTAGGCTTCATCTCACAACACTGAGTCCTCTCCCACAACAGAATGAGGAGCCGTGTTTCCCCTCGCCTGTACAAATCTCCTTTCATCCCCTCGCTAACGCTTGGCTTGTGGAGCACAGGCTAATCTCTGCTTGCTCTGTCTACGGCTCCCGTCTGTGCTACTATCAGTGAGTCAGCTTGAGGACTTTGATTGAAGAACTTCTGCTTTTCATCCTTGAAATAACCGGCGTAGGAAACGTTAGGAAAGACCAGGTTTTCCATCACTGCGATTACAGCAACAGCCTGAAAGAGGTCGTTTGGTTACAAAAGCTATTAAGTGACGTAGATGGAGTTATTCATCCATCTGCTGTGGGAGGTATTGCTACTATATGGCAGTGACAGACTATGTGACCAGTGAGCAATATTGAAAAGCCACTTTCACTGCATAATATGACACGACAGATAGGTTGGTATCAGATGAAATGAGCAATTCCTCCCACAAACCCTCCAGTCTCATGCTCAGCCTCCTTACAGCACATACTTTCTCTCTGTGAAGGGGAACCACACACACCACCAGGAAGTAAAGAGGCCCTACACTACCTGTTCTCCTCAAAGCGGCTGATGAGGTCTGAGACTTTGGAGTGTTTCACCCTGGCTTTCTCCCGGTTCACAGCCCCTCTTCCTCCTCCTCCTCCTCCGCCTCCTCCTCCTCCTCCCTCCTCCATGCCCGGTCTAAGCGGTGGCTTCTGGATGCTGCCCAGTGGGGACGAGAGGTCCGTCACTGGGCTCTGGAGGTGCAGTGGCTTTGGAGGCACTGGAGAGTGGGCAGAGGAAAAAGGAGAACATTAGAGAGTATGTTACAGGCTGCTAGATGCAGATGATTGCCTTGATTTTTCTCATCAGGGAATATGTCACTGCAATGCAGAATTGGACCTGAAGGGGGTGGTATAAACTACCCCAACTGAGGCATCACAGGATGCTGAGCTGTGTGAGAGACCCTAAATGCATCAAATCAGTAACCCAGCTCAGCGCAGAGTGGCTGAGCAGTTCGGCTCTTATCACAGATCATGTGCTACGAACTTTGTTCCTGTATGATTTACAGCAGCAGAAAGAATGGAGCTCTGTCTCTGTCTTATCTGAGCAGAATGAACAGGAGAGGAACGAGTTCACTGATCTCAAGACAGCTTATATAACCATTCCTGTTATCACTCTTCCTGTGGTTGCCTGAGCATGTGTGGAACCATGCTGTATACTGCAGTGGTGGAATGTAACTAAGTACTTCTACTTCTAAATCGCTACATGTCAGAGAAATATTGTACTCCACTGCAATTACTTACATATATATATAACATATAAAGTGCTTATAAAATAAGATGCTGTGTCATGAATTAAACTACCCAACAGAACTCGACTACATGTGGAGCTGAAACGATCAGTCGAGTAATTGACTGAAAATGAATCGGCAAATATTTTGATAATCCTTTAAATCATTTTTCATGCAAAAACATTTAATGGCTCCAGCCTCTCACATGTGAAGACGCCCTGCTTTTCTTTTAAATTATTTGAGCTATTTGTAATAATTTTGAGGTTTGGGTTACTGGTTGGTTTTTACAAACCAGATAATCAATCAATTAATAGAGAAAATGATCAGCAGATTAAACCATGATGAAAGTCATCATTAGTTTTGTATAGGACTGCAACTATAGAAACAGTTAAATATCAGCTCTACCTCACCAAACTACAACAGTAAAATCCAGCATTTACACTAATGTGCAATCATCTAATAATACTAATAATACAGTATATAATGGTATAACTTATTATATTATTACTTATATACTTTTAATACGTACAGGACATTTTCAATCAGGACTCTTACTAGTAATGGAGTATTTTCAGAGTGTGGAGCGAGTACTGTTACTTAAGGAACAGATCTGAATACTTCCTCCACTGCTGGTGTCCCAGTTCACAGAATCTATAGTGTTTCCAGAGAACCACAGTCAGCAAACATAGAGGGACAATGTGAAGCAGGAGAAAGGTCACCCTGAGACAATTAGCACGTGTGCGCCGATACCTTCTCACTGACTTCACATGTGAATCATAGATGGACGCCATTATGTCCACTGACCCTCCCACTGTGCACTGCTTGGCTGAATTGTTCCGAGTTGTCATTATGTACCTTGTGGTTTAGACAGTGACTGAGGCCTGCTGCCGGGGCCTCTTCCATTGACCCCTCCCCTGCTCTTGTTAGACGTCCCACCGGCCGCCCGACTCAGACACGCCTGCACACTGGGTGGGTTACTGTGCTCGAGTGGCGGTTTGCTGCCTAGAGCTGAAGAACAGAGAGAGAAAGCATGTCCATTACAACAAGGACGTGGAGGCGATGATACAGATTATGTCAAAAACATGATACAATGCTTCATTAATTTGAAAGAATCCCTGTCAGCCACTGTTTCTAAAGCTACAACACCAAGTGTCACACTGAAGCAGGTGTAAACAGGTATAACACATTTACATGAGAAGGAAATGCTCTAAACACTGCAGTTCAGGTGGTTAAATGTGCTAAATCACTGCAGACAGACAGACAGACAGAACACACACATACACACACACACAGACAGACAGACAGACAGACGGAACACAGACAGACAGACAGACAGACAGACAGACGGAACACAGACAGACAGACAGACAGACAGACAGACAGACAGACAGACAGACAGACGGAACACAGACAGACAGGCAGACAGACGGAACACAGACACACAGACAGACAGACAGACAGACAGACAGACAGACGGAACACACACACACACAGACAGACAGACAGACAGACAGACGGAACACACACACACACAGACAGACAGACAGACAGACAGACAGACAGACGGAACACACACAGACAGACGGAACACAGACAGACAGACAGACAGACGGAACACAGACAGACAGGCAGACAGACAGACGGAACACACACACACACAGACAGACAGACAGACGGAACACAGACAGACAGGCAGACCGACGGAACACAGACACACAGACAGACAGACAGACAGACAGACAGACAGACAGACAGACGGAACACACACACACACACACAGACAGACAGACAGACAGACAGACAGACAGACAGACAGGCAGACGTTGAGCGAACTGAATGATTTTTGTGCTACAGTGTCTCATCTTACTTTGAAGGCTATGAATTACAAGCCTTGTTTTGCTTCATTTGAATTCACAAAGAAATCTTTCAAGGCCTGAAGGATCACCGTGGCTTTCTAAAAACCTTTCATTTGCCTCAGCGTGCCTCACACGCTGAGATAATTCCTCCGTTAACTCACCCCCACCACCACAATCACAGGATACACAGGGCAGACTGTGTGTATATTCACTGCTGCAAAAGCGTTTAGGACAAACAGCTGCAGGTTAAATATTAGAGAGTGTCAGACAGTTCAGTTGATTATCCAGCTAATGATCCCGCTGACGATAAGCTACAGCCGGCCTCTTCCCAACCAGCTGGCCGCAGATGGTACAGCATCAGTGTTTAGATAGCAGACAGACTGATTTAATGGAGCGACTGGCAGTGTTTACGGTAGCCTAAATCTACCTCTGTCTGTCTGAGCTCACACCTACACACACACACACACACACCTACACACACACGCACACACACACACTTAGAAGTGCAGACCAGTAAGGCAAATGCCCATTTATGGCTGCTGGGAGGCAGTAGGTGCTCTCATTACTTTGCAAGCTATTAGTTCATTAGCTTCCATTTAAGGTGGTCACTGAAATGGGTGTTTGTGATTTAACAAGTGGCGCTGATGTATGGGTTGGAAGCAGAAATCGATGTAGTGTTACACCTGGATAACTTGTATTGATAAGCAGTGTGTGTAGCAGAATAGCTGCCGAGTGGAGCTTGAAGGATTCATAATTACACTATTGCAAAGACTAATATTTCTGACTGCTTTCATCTGCGTCTGTCCTGTTTTCACTCATGAATGTCTACAGCCGGCTCCACAGACAGAACAGTCTGATCTGATGAGGCTAATATGGAAAGAGACATTTTCTCTTCATGTAATATAAATCATTGATGAGTAGTCTTAATGTCTTGATAGTTTCATGGCCAGAAATAGATCAAGCAAAAAAGCATCTGCACTTTTAGAAGAATTATCAAATAAGATAAGTATATTTTAGAAATCTCACCTTATCGAGGTCCACTTTCTCACCTGTCCTGCTTATCTTTGTCTTATGTGTTTCACACTAAATTGTTTTTTGGGGGGTTTTCAGTGTTGGATGACTGTTTGAAGATGTCATCTTGGGCTTTAGGATATTGTAACAAGTATTTTTCTCTATTTTCTTACATTTTATTGGCCAAACAATTCGTCAATTGTTCAAGAAAATAAGCAACTGATAAAAACAACTGTTAGCTGCAGCTCTAAAGTTTATGAACAGCTGGCATTGGAGTGAAAAATGTATGTACTATACATGTGCTGTACCCTTCCAGATGCAGTTTTATTGTTACTGCTTGGGCCCCTTATTTATTTTCCCTACAGTGATCTTTATCTTACCAAGCCTGAAACAGAAAGAGAGAGAGAGAGACAGAAAAAAAACAAGAACCACAGAATCATATAGTCACAGTTTCTATTTTTACAGCCTGACCGTAATTAAAGACAACAGCTCGAGCAACTGTCTGACTAGAAACGGTCCCACGCTGTGTTTGGGAGAGCAGACTTTCTAAACATGGCCCCAAAATTACCAATCAATTCTGAAGGCGGCCTCAGGAATTTCTCTTGATTACGTGCTTGGCTTCTGCTCGTGGCCACATTAAGAGATCATAAGAAAACAACCAGCAACAAGTTATGCACCATATTATACATACATGGCTAAAAATAAAACCTCTGTCTGCAGATTGTGCTCCACATATGGCATTTATCCTGGAAGATTGCAGGGGGTCCGCTCTGCACAGCCTGGCTCTGTCTCCTAGGATTGTTATTAACGGTGTCAAACACCAGTCCCTCGGCTGTACTGGAGGCTTTCACTTGAACTTGCCCAAGCTGTGTCAGTATTTTAACTGTTACTGTTCAAGATAAGAAAAAAGAGATGGAAATAGAAATACAAGTAGATACATCACGTCTGGAAATACAAATGTATTTAGCTTGGACCTGCATACCAACCCGTCTGTCAGCTGCGTAGACTATGATTCTGAGTTAGGATCAGATCTTTAGGGTAATGAAACAAGTTTTTTTTACAGCAAAAACAAGACAAACACTACTTCCTTTCTCAGAACCGGATTGCTTGGCAGGAACTGCTGCTCCTGGTAACACACTCATTCTGGAATCTTCTCATTAAAACTTACTTGGCACAAGTGACAGACCGCCGTGTACAGTAAATTAGTAGCAGTCAGCCACCACCCTGCAGAAACACTTTGATTCTCCTCCTCCATCTGTGTGACAGGGAAAGGAGCCCTGCTGTCTGGATCTTTTTGAAGACTTTTTGATGTGGATGACACAAACAGAAGAAGAACTTCTGCCGGACAAGGACTCAGCTGACGGTATAGTAACGTTTACTCTACACACTGTAGGCAACCTGCCTTGCACAGAAAGCGAAACACTGGGTGCTGTTGCAATCCAGGAAGTGAGGAGCTGGCAAGTCAAACTGAGACACGACCTTTGCTTCTGTCCTTGTTAGAGGATGGTGAGACTCGCTGCCATGGCAACTAGCCTGTTTCCTTCAGAAGATCCAACATTTGTTTCTCTACAGAGTGGACAGAGCCTAAAGGCATCTGCTTCTGTCTCAATGAATCCAAAAGTGCACAGCGAGTGTGAGGAAATGAGAAATGCTCTCGTAAAGGTCAGGTGTCGTGCAGTGGAGATAAGGCAGAAAACCTGTGCTGGTTTGCAAGTACTCAGCGTCTTTTGATTTCACAAATATGCCTTGCACTTATCTAAAAACATGCACAGCATCTTCCCTCAGTGTGTGAGTAGCTCGGTCAGACAGCGCTACGTCAAAAAAACATCAAAACAGATCCATCTTCTTTTTCAGGGCATACCTTTATGAGGTTTAAGTGAGCTCGGTGCGCTAAGTGCATGCGTGTGTGTGCTACTGTGTGGTCAATATTATGGTGGTATTACAACATTAAAGGCATCACCCCCCCCTCCCCCAGCCCACGGCCCTCCAGATCTGCCACATCACAGCAGTTGAGGAATGAGTTTAGTGAGAGGCAGCAAAGGAGGCTGAAGGAATGTTTCACTCCAACACAAATATCTTTCTCTGCAACAAAAAAAGAAAACAAACTCTGTCTGAAAATAGTGCATCATCCCAGCATGTGCCCAAAATAGTTTGTTGGTCAACACCATGGTTTGAAGCAAAATGACTACTGGATGGATTTCAATAACATTTTGTACAATTTTATACAATTATGGTCCCACACCTGCTATAATTAGGCTAACTGCATTAGCTTGATTTGAAGGCACATTTAATGAACAAATGTCGACTCTGTGTGCATCAATAATAAAAACGGCCATCCCAATATCTGCCAGACTCTATGGCTGTATGCTCCTGCAGCTGGACTGCATCACCACCCTAAATAAAAGACAGAATCCACAATCTGAATAAAGTGGTTCGTTGGATTAAATGAGTTTTTTTTTTTTCTTAAATCAACTTTCTCTAATTAATGGAACTCGTCCGTTTTGTCGACATAAATGCACAGAGACAAAAAAACCTTTTGGACTTTGCAACACTCCTGGGAATTGGATCAGTCAGATTGGAAACAATCTAACGCTGTCACCACTGGATTCTAGTAGTTTAATATTCATAACGTTAGTGTCGCCTAAACTTTATCTGCAGAAAAAAAAGAAGTTGCCCAACAGTCGAATGCTGATTTAGAATTCAATGTCAACCTGATAAAGTATCGGTGCCTCTTTACAATGCCTTGCACAAAATTTTACGGCAATCCATCTTATCGTTGTTGAGGAAACACCACGAGACAAACAAACCAGTCTCTTTGCAGGTTTGCAGGTGTGTCAGTCAGTTGATCTCACCCAGCCTCTCCTCAAACACTATTTAGTTAATGTTCAATATATTTCTGCCACGTGCTCATTACACCAACATCTCCACAACAGTGCTGGGGGTTTGCATTACAAACACAACACCGTACAGTAACATATTCCCTTTCCCCAGTAACAAAGTAATATAACACGTTGCTAACAAGGTCATATTATTCCAATTAACAGGTCGCATAAGGCATTACCACCAGTTATGAAACATTCAGCAGCTAACAACAATGTTAGCCTCTTAATGATATTCAATAATAATATTCACCAGACACCCCACTAATGGTTAAAAGCACCATGTTCTGAACACACATGACCTGTGTGGATGGTTGTAAAGATTAACATGTTGTGTGAGTAGGAAAAAAAAAAGTCTGAGAAAGCTTGCAGCCAAACTCCTGTCAAAACCAATCATAAGCTAATGTTGCTACAGAGAGCAGGTTGTGCAGAGGCTGTGGTAGATAGAGTTACTATTACAAACAAAATATCCGCAAACTGTATAGCTTTGGTGAAAGCAATCCAAAAGTAGTGACAACATTGTAACTGGTAATGTAATTTATTACATTCTGAAAGGAAACCCTGAAGCCTGACAGCAGTCCTGCCTGACCTGTCTTTCACACGTCCCTGTCTCACTCTTTCCGTCCCTCCTCCCAAAGCCCTGCTTGCAAAATCTGTGCTGATACTTCAGCGTAAGAGCTCCAGGTGAGAAAAGACAAAAGGCACACCTGTCTGAGAGGTGCAGCGCGTCCCCACCCTGCCAGCAGCTCAACACTCCAGGCAGAGAAGTGTTCGACACGGCTTCGAAACTACGGCTTTGTCTTCTCGCCTCGTGGCCCCACAGGCACGACATTCATATCACAGGGAATATCTGAGAGGGCTTTTTAAAAATTCAGATTCTTCTTATTAAATGGGTTGGCATATTAAGGATCGTCTGCCAGGAGTCTACGCAGCTACAGGAAATATGAGAGTAGAAGATTAATAGAAGAAGTGTGAGTGACGTGAAGTAAACAGCCATATCTTGAGTATCTTTTCCAAAATCCTTCGCATTCAAAGTCTGACCATAAATCAGCTTGCAACTGTTACCGTATGGTTGAATTACAAAGGTGTAGACATTATAGAGTGCAGTGATCCTGTTTGCATGTGTAGGTGATTCATTATCAAAGGCTCAGCCAGTTTCAGAGTGCAAACATTGCAACATTCTCATAAATCAACATATCAAAGAGCAGGTCAGCCTGAGAGCACACAGGCCGAAGTGTGTTCTGCCGCGGGTGATCCACAATGGAAGATTTAAAAGATAAGTCTAACCAGAAGTGAGAGGAGACGACACTCAGGAGAGACAGTCTGAGAGGAATGGAACCGAGAGAGTGCAACTAAAATAAGGTAAAAATTCCCACTGAATGAACTCACCCTGTGCTGGAGACAGACAGGAAAACAGTGTATCCTCAGTGAGGGACCACACTGTGTGTGTGGGAGTGTGTGTCCCAGAAGAGCACTAAGTTTAGGTTCCATGCGATCTTCCCAGGCAACACTGCCGCTGGGTGACTCAGCTCAGCTATGAGATTCACACAGCAGTCAGAGACTCCTCCTTCACTCTCGCTCACACACCCTCTATTTAAGTGGCTTTTAACAAGTACAGGGGCACACAAACTGAGCGTGCACACATACATATCCAGAGGTTCACACACACACGCAACATGAAGACTTTACAAGCTACTAATCTGCAACCACCGAGGGTCCAGCTGCACATTCCCACATGGACAAGATCTCTGTCTTCAATGTTAGCATGTAGAAATGAACTAAATCAATCAGGGAACATGAATTTCAGCTCCAGCAGGTACAGATCAGAGTTAGATCATAAGAGAATTAGATCAGAAAAGAACAAACTAAACAGCCTATTTGCTGAGAGTGTTAGTAGAGTTTGGACCCGATTGTATAACAGCCACTGCGCTTCTCATTCTGTCAGTGCCTGGAGTCAGTCAGTTGGTCTGATCAATGATTAACAGACAGCACAGTAAAGCAGCCTGTCCCGCCACGCACCACTTCCCTCATCTGCCTGATGAAACCAAAACGAAGCCCAAAGCTTCTCATCCACTATTTCCAACCGCCACGCCGTCTCCTCCTCAGGCGCATTTCTTGTGCAAATATTTAAGACAAAAAAACAAGATGACTGACAAACTGAGCGACTCGACGCAAACGAGAGAGAGGTCATGTGAAATGTGCCTCTGGTAAAAGCCACTAACAGCATGTGAGGTCAGCTGCAGATGATATGTATGAAAATGAAACAGAGTGCAGGAACATACGGCGCATTACCACGAAAAAGACGCACCTTTTGCAGAAGTCAGCACAGGGAACTGCGACTCGAGCTTCTCCATGTCCCGTGTGTATCTGTGTGTGTGTGCAGAGCTTCTGAGGTAGTGCTGATTGACAGCGTTGTATATTTACGTGAGCCGTCGCATGGTTACAAAAAACACCGGAACACAGGAAGTCTTAATTTAAGTCACCCTTACAGCTTTGATGTGACAAATAGTTCTTGCCATTTGTGAATATATGAAGGGTGTGTGTGTGTGTGTGTGTGTGTGTGTGTGTGTTTGCTGATGCTGATTTTTTTGTATACATAATCACTTACTCTCTCTCCCTCTCTCTCTCATACACACACACACAAACACACACACACTGCAGACATTGTTAAAACCTGAATGTTCACCGATGTGCCTTACGTGTCGGCCAAGCAGGCTTAGAAGGAATGGCATTATTTTGCTCTCCCAGTAAACCAGTTTGACCAGTACGCATTCCACTCACTAAATTCCTTCTAAATTACCTGTATTTACAGCACTGCTGTCATTCATAATCAAATACTTAACATTTCAGATACATGAAACTATGTTTTAAGACTAATCTTCCCATTTTCAGTATCCCATTTTCTGATTTCTGCCCTCAGTTTAGACTGATGGCCTCATGAAAGGACTGGTTTCTGGTGAGTTATCCACTCACTCTAATTGTCCAGAATTGGCTATTCAGACCTGTTGATTTTGGTGGAACTTTCGAGTCATTTATTTTTTGTCTGAATTCTTCATTACGCACACACTCGAGTGTCAACATGTGTCCCTGTGAACAGAAGTCAAGGTTCTCCATCAGTGTTAACTGATGTTTCATTGACACCTCAATGAAGAAAACCAGGTCTCTCATTTATTTTAAGAAATTAGGTTGCAGCCAAAAGCAAAACCAGGTGCAGGTTTTATATCTTCATGTGTCAGTGGTATGCTTGATGCTTTGATGATGTGGATCTATGTCAGGAAATTTGTACTTTTCTGTACCTGTAGCTGTCAAATACGGAAAAAATAAGGTTTTTTTTAGAACGTTGACATTTTAGTTCTCTGACACAGTAGACATAGAAAAAACACCTTGAGAGGCACATGCAAGATGACAAGTGACACTGACTGCTCCTGTCCACCACCAACACTCTCTCTCTTTCACACACACACACACACACACACACACACACACACACACACACACACACACACACACACACACACACACACACACACACACACACACACCAAAACCCAGTTTCCAACCATTTCTGGTGCCCTATATCACTCAATGAGATTAGAGTGTATAGTTACAGTGCATGTCTGGCTCTACACTGGTACATGAAGCATTCATTTGTCCATCATGCTGGCACACACAATGAGTGTGTGTGTGTGTGTGTATGACAAGTGACAGACAGGGTGGCAGATAACCATTACCACCAGGCATGGGGGATTAGCTGTTTCAGTTCAACTACTCAGACTTTCTTCAGATTAACCCTGCCTCATCCCCTAATCCCAGGGCCAGCGTGAGATTAGGACCCCAGTCTGCTCTGAAGCAGAAGGCACAGGAGGACAAAGTGTTGGGGGGTCGAGGTGAAAAAGAGGGTAGAGTGTGGGGAGCTGAAATAGATGAAGAAAATGTAAGGTGGAGACTGGGAATAGGAGAGAGAACTGGAAACAGTGGGATTTATTTTGTAGGGTACAGACAAGTTAAAGGCAAAAGGTGAGAAAAAAGGAAGGAAGAGTGAGAGTATGATGAAAATAGACAAGTCCTGAGAAGACAGACAGATGAAAAGACGAGGAAGAGGAAGAGGGGTGAAAGGATAGAGGGATTATAGGAGAGGACAAGATCACATGAAGGGGACAGAACGTGAGAAAAGGTGAAAAATAGGGCGACACTGGGGCTTGGGAAACGCGCCCATTCATCACAATGATGCTGACTACAGTGAGCCACACACACACACACACTCACACACTCATACACACACACACGCACGTTTGATATAAAAATAGAGCAGAGAAGAGCAGCTTTCTTCACACCCCTGCATAGCTGTGAGCTGCAGGGAGGAGTGTTCATGCTGCCCCTCACAGCACCATCCCACCTCCCCTCTCTGCATATCAGCCCTGTCTTAAAGTTCACTCCACTGCAGCCGATTTGCTAAAGAGAAAATGAGGATCTTGCTGGATTTGGTCTGGTTTAGGAAGGACTAAAAGGCTCGAAACTCTCGGCGTGATATTGATTTCACATGCAAATATGTGCAGCCCTCCTGCTGTGATTCAGAGCTATTGACTGTCGAGTAACAAAGCTTTGCATCTTAATTCAGCTTGTGGCAGCTTTACCTCCCACACATTAAGAAGACATATAACAAAATGGACAGAGTCAGTATCAACGCGAACAGACACCACAGGAAATGAGCAAGCTCCTCACATCTACACACAAGTGAGCTGTGAATAGCGTTACACTTATTAAATGACAACCCAGGGCGACGCTCTGTCCCAAAATCATGCAAAAAAGCTTCAGTTAGAAGAAAGAGATCAAAAAAAGCAGAAAAGTGGCTGTAAGGTGAGTAAAGGAGATGCTGCCTACCTCTGGAGTGTTCGATTTTCACCGCCACACAGGCCTCCTCATCAGCATTCTTGGACTGGAAACAAACTGCTTTGTCTTTCTTTTCTGCAACAACAACAAAAAAACACACATTCACTATAAAAAGACATAAAAGCAAACGAGGGAACAGAAGGATATTTTAATACTGGAGCTTCAAGCTGTTTCAGGCAACCCCATGTTTTATTTAAGAGGAGCACGTACTCAGTGATACAGACAGAAGAGATGAAAATGAGGAATAAGAGGCAGGAGGAAGCATACCATGCTACTTTATGACTTCCATCAGGCTCTCTGGGCTAAACAGTAGCAAGCCAGACACACATAGTGAGTTCTGGAGCTGCATTTATCAAGATCAGGAGTAGACTTGTGTTTGTTTTGAGAATGAGAAGGAATATACTGCCCCTTGGAGACACAAACCCTAATTAGTCTGTCTGTGATATGTAGGGCATCGTCTGTGGGGAGAGCTAACACTCTTTCAACACAGCCGTTTAATATGCACATAAAAGATTAAAGAGAAAATAGCAGCGATCGTAAAAACAATGATGGGCCCGCGTGAGCCCCCTCCGAACACACACGCACATGCACACACGCACACCTACATGCACAAACCTATGGTCTGATCTACTATGAGGCATCAAAGCTGCAGAATTACCAACGTAGCTGCTAACATGAAGCAACATGTGCCACATAGAACAATGAAACAGCTGTGAAGTTACAGCTGAGCTCGCTTCATTCACTCATTCAGTGTGTTTTCACTCAGTGTGCTGTGACATCACAGTGATGATGACAGCGACACCAACCAATCCTAACAATAAGGCGTCTGTTCTGCTGTGTGCTGACGTTAGGTTAGCACAGCAGGTGGCACGTTGGCTGAAAAGAAAGTGCAGATCAGTAAACTGCAGCAATAAATGTATAAATTGCTGATTTTTTTTCTAAATTGAAGTTTAATTTTGTTTTGATTTGTGCAATAACTAAAAATGTACTGTTCTTATTTCCTGGCCACCAATTTGGTTCAAACTGAAATATCTGCCTGGAGCAGCAACACCGCGGCTACCATCAAGAAGGCACAGCAGAGACTGTACTTCCTGAGAGTACTCAGGAAAAACCACCTCACTCAGAGACTGCTTGTGTCCTTCTATTGTTGCTCCATAGAGAGCATCCTTTTGTGCTGCATGTGTGTGTGGTTCCCCAGCTGCACAGCTGCAGACAGGAAAGCGCTCCAGAGGGTCGTCACCACAGCCCAAAAGATCATCGGTTGCCCTCTCCCCACCCTGGAAGATCTGTACAGTTCCCGCTGCTTCAGGAGGGCTAACAACATTCTCAGGGACTCATCCCACCCAGGTCACTCGCACTTTGAACTGCTGCCCTCGGGCAGACGCTTCAGGGCACTGAAAGCACGGACAAACAGACTAAAAAACAGCTTCTATGCAGAAGCCATAACTGCCATAAATACAGCAAACACGTGAGCATTTTATCTTCCTGTGCAATATTCAAAATAACTGCAGTAACTGCAGAATGTGAAAATGTCGTATGTGTGATATGGGCTTTTTATGTTCTCTTATGTTCTTTATTATTTATTTATTAAATGTGCACTTTAAGGATTGCATTTTTTTAAATTTCGTTGTATTTGTACAATGACAATAAAGACATTCTTCTTCTTCTATTCGTCTTCTCAATAATTAGATGGACTGCCATAAAGTTTGGTCCAAATGTTCACAGTCCCCAGGGAATGAAACTGACTTACTTATGTATTCAGGGAATCCTCATCTTTGGGATGGACATACGCACATTTTTAAAGACATTCCTGTTCCCAGAAGATGAGTCCTTGTGACTCTGACCACGATGTTGTCGTTTGCTGTTCAGCGAGAAAAATCTCACCTGTTGGATGAATTCTCATGAAATTTGGTAGAGACATTCATGTCTTCGTCAAGATTAATTCAGCTTCATGTAGTAGCATCATCAGGTCTGTCCAATACTTCTGTCTCTGACTAAGTATTTGCAAAACTGGTGACATTCCCATCAGCCTCAGCTGAAGCCTACTTTGTTTTGTTTTTTTTGCTAGCATGCTAACCTGCTGAACCAAGATGGTACATAGAACATAGTAAACATTACTGCTGAGCTAGCATGCTCAAGCTTAAATACAGCCTAACAGAGCCACGAGCATGGCTGTTGACTCTAAGTCTTGTTTAACATAGATTTACTTGATTTGCCAAAGCAACTGTTACGTTTTTAGCACATGTTTTTACATCAGAATCACACCGTCTTCAGGCTGTTCTGTAACTGCCATCTTTAATCATTACATTTATTCTTCAATTCTAAAATGGCAAAATGTGTGTAAACAGAATAGAGCATCAGATTATTCAAATGTTTTCTATTGTCAATGCTAAAATAGGTATTGGCCATAAAAAAATGTACAATGTAAAGAAACAATATGCATCAAAATTTAATAAAGATCCCTAAAAAATCTTAAAAAAACATGCAGAAGAAAGCAGTTCTACGAGTCTGTTTACACATATTTTGCCACTGAGTTCATCTTTTTGTAGAATGTCCATACATCACTAGTCATTATTTCCCTTAATGCACCAAACGAGTATTTATCACATAAGTACTGACATGGAACTGACATAATGGAGCGTGGATAATGCCACGTAAAAGGAAAGTGGACGAACTCAGCGTGGGGCCGCGAGGAGGCACAGATGACTGTGTGTGTGTGCGTTTGTACGTGCATGCGTGTGTGTGTGTGAAAGGGGGTATGATATCCTGGCTCAGGGATTAAAGGAGGGCTTTCTCCACCCACCATCTGGACTCCTCATGACAGGCCTGCCTGCTGTTCTCTCACACACACATAAACTTTATAGTTTATACGTGTGTGTGTGTGTGTGTGTGTACGGCACATTAAGTTGAACCCCAATCTGTTATATAAATTCACTGTTCAGAATATAACACACATAAGCAGCTTATCGAAAGCATTACATAAATATCAGACACTTGTCTATAGAGACATCCCACCAACTCAACTGTGAGCCCCCCCAGCAGACTCTCTGCCATGTGACCACAGCCATCATGTGCCTGTTGTTTCCTGTAGCGGGGGTGTGTTACTGTGTCAGCGCTAAAAACACACATTCAAAGAAGAAAACACCACACACTCTGCCAGGACGTAAGTGACAACATCCAGGACAGACATAAAGGTCAGACGGATGGCTCTCTGAGACGTGGGTGTGGGGGAAACCTCCTTCAGTGATGATGTATGATGGGCAGAGTTTACCGCTCCAGCTACTGGCCTGAACCTAAACTTCCTATTCCTGTCTGTCAACTTCCTGTTTTTCACATTCTGTAATCTGGCAACTCTGACCACAGCTCAAAAGAGAAACTGCAAGAAAGCACTTGCACACCCTAACCCTACCCTAACCCTTGCACACCCTAACCCTAACCCTTGCACACCCTAACCCTAACCCTAACCCTACATGCAGTGCGGACACCAGCCTCACAGTTCACCATAAGGCCTGTATACTAAGAAGCAGGCTCTACGCTTCAGCAGGGTTTATGACAATATCTTGAAAATGGCTGAGAACTTCAGAACAAAACGACTGATCTTGTCAGAGAAATTGTGGAACTGAGACAGCTAGATTTTCTTCATTGACATCACATCCGTTTTTTCTTCTTTTTTTTTTTTTTTTAACCAGTTTACTGCAAATTGAAGTGAACACAAGTGCAGAGGTGAAAGTGAAAATAAAGGTATTTCTGTCATGGTAGATTTATAGCAAACACAACGGGCCAACAAAGACACAAATCTGCCACTTGTACGTCTTTGGGCTTCAGTTTCTTGTATTTAGCGTCATGAATTAAACATGCATCAGCACAGGTGGCAAACTGCAGCAAATCCTTTAGCGATGGCAGTCATGGAAAATAAAAATCTAATTTAGCAGTTACGTTCACAGCAATCGCATCAGCTTTCAGGGAAAGCTTTGGCTTGTCCCAAAACTACTTGAGTATTACATAAGAAAACTGTGGCCCTGTCGCTATCATTCCAGTTCCATTATAAAGCGGTGGTTTGTGGTTAATGTGTGTAAAGCTGTAACGATACAGGCTGATCAAAAAGCACAGCGGTGACTTTGCCTTGACAGATAAAGACCAGTTAATGATTTATCAAATCTTCAAACTGTGTTTGGGTATATGCTGTATCTCACCATCGAAACATGCTGTAAACAAAGCTGTTATCACACATAAGTTGATCTCTCAGCTGCTGATAACAGCTCTGTAGCAACAAGAAGACTCTGACAGACACCTGCAGGGCTGAACACCAAATGACTGAAGACTCTACGTCTAGCTGCTCTGTAACTCACATCAGAAAATGTGGAGTTGGGTCATGTAGGAACACGTTACAGATTATGGATGTCCAGATGCCAACCAGATGCCAGAAATAAAACATTACTCTACAATGGAAGTATTCTTCTGCATCAAGTGCATAGACTCAAAAAGAAGAAGTACAAACACACATCATTCTCCTTAACTATGCAAAAATTCACAAGAAACACAACTGAACTAGAAACATATCTTAAAAGACAAGGCTGATGATATTCTGTAGATATCCTGTAGTCAACAAATCCTGTGAAAAGACCAAAGCCAACAATTAACCGATCCTGCTGTATTAACCATTATCACCAATGTAGCCACAGCCTGACGCAGCGTATTCCTCTGTGTTACAGGCCTCCACTGTTGTCCAAAAACTCCAAAAAATAATACCCATTAACATGGGAATTATAGTGTAGTTCAGTTTTTGACTCAGTCCCATGAAAGCTATCAATTGAGAAGCATATGTGTATTAATACGCAGCTGGAAATAGTCCCCATAAAATGCACTTTTTACCGCTGTCTGAGTAACATTTGCTAAAAGGTACAGTGTCTACCCATTATTAGCATTTAAATGAATGAATGAAACAATACATTATATTAATTTATGGTCACTGAACATGTCACAGGCTGACATAAAAATAATAGTTTTATCTACCTTATTACTATTATTTACATCATCTGGACGTAGTGAGCAAGGAAAACCTAAATTCCTTTAAATAAAGAGCCTGTTCAATTCACATTTTAATGTCATGAGTAATTACTTACATGACTTCCTCACAACAGATACCCTGCATATTTAAAATGTTTTAAGGTGACTGCACCCACTCTGATGGATCCACATATCTGGCGACACCTGTGTGTTGGTTTCTGTCTTAAAATCAGCACTTCCTCTGTTTCTTCCTCCCTCATCGGTTCACAGATCATCTCAAAGCTCTTTACTGAAACCAAAATAAGCTTTTACCTTGATGTTTTGGAGCTGCCTGCCTGTTCAGCAAAACAAAAAAAAACCATTGTACCTGTGAGCACTCCTCTCCAGTACAGCTGGGTATGCCCCCTCCTGTCAACCACGCACTGTTTATCCATCTTGAATGTCCCCTCAGCACAGTTTTATCAGCATCTAGAAGGAAATTACGGTCCTTTCCTCAGACACAAGTTTCCCCGTCAGCTGGTTACTTCATATCTGTATTTACCCATCAAACCCTTGGAGTGCTTGCTCCGTCACTGTACAAACCGGTTTCCTGGAAACCAGAGTCACCAGGTGTGGGAAAGAATTGTGGTGGGGGGGTGGGGAGGAGGAGGAGGTTGAAGCCGTCCTTCAAGATGCTGATTCGCAGTCACTGTTAAGCATTTCCATAATAATGTTTTGAAGGTTAGCCAGCACTCAAGGACAGAGTCACCCCAGGGTGGGAGGAGGGAATCGCAAGAGGAGCCAAACCAAAGGAGGAGGTGGAGACACTAAAACACTGGTGCGGACAGGTGGAGGAAGGAGAAAGAGGAACATGCAGATGGAGAAGTGAGAAAGATAAAAATTAACCAGGCATTACAGTTAATATTTAACCATCTGCGGTCCTGCCAAATAGTCAAACAACTTATTCTTAAACACATTTCCTACTTTGATGAACTGCGTCGTCTTTTTTTTTTTGCCTATTTTGTGCTCCTCTGCTTGTGTGTCCCGACTGCATTTTCTCATGTGCTAACTACGTTACACAAATAGGACTGTGCAAACCCCCCAAAGCC
Source organism: Chaetodon trifasciatus (assembly GCA_037975065.1). Taxonomy (NCBI): domain Eukaryota; kingdom Metazoa; phylum Chordata; class Actinopteri; order Chaetodontiformes; family Chaetodontidae; genus Chaetodon; species Chaetodon trifasciatus. The sequence goes on from JBBMOE010000030.1 coordinate 4,861,193, forward strand.
CAATTTTAACCTTATCTCAGCCATGATCTACTGCAGCAAAAACGGGTGATGAAATTAAAAAGCCTAAATCACAGAGGGGGATCTGTACTTATCATCCTGTAATTAAGAGGAATAGATACTGTTAAATATAAAAAAGGACGCAAGAATGCAAAGTAACCTCGGCTTCATTTGCATGGCTGCCCTAGATTGAGATAACTACCATTCAAATGCGACTCATAAATAATGGAAAGGGGAGAATATATTAATATGCCCAGTCACACCCCTTTAATCATACTGAGGTTCATGCTGGTGGTAATGTGTGTGTCTCTGCGTGTGTGTGAGCACATGTTTGAGGTTTTCATGCTTGACACAGACGAGATTGGCTACTAAATGAGACCAGATGCGTCTGTCTGCCTCCTCTGCCATCCATCCATAATAGACATTTACCAAAGAGTTATGGTTTTCTGCCACAAACATAATAGAGTGAAATTAAAAGGCCTTGAAAAGCCTTTATGTGGTCAAGGCAACCAGATGAGACCCACGTCTCCATCTCATGGAGCATATCATGGAGTTCACTCTCCATCTAACATTTCACTGTAATGAATTCTTGTCCAGAGAATGAACCAATCAACAAAGCCTTTACAGCATGTCTAAAGCGATGTAGTGAAGTGGTTCCCTCCTGACAAACATGAAGCTAACATTCTTCTTCTTTTAGCTCCGTTTTGGGCTCCACTCCGGAGGGAATAGAGCTTTTTAGCTGGAAACAGCTGCCTGATAATTCTCTGTGGCTTCATCACTACAAGCAGGCCCTTTTAAACACTAGCAGTCATGTGATCCATTGGTAATATAGACTATTGATTATAGTTACTATGATTGATTGTTTGCTGCTCGGGGGCAGGCCAACAAGCTGTAAACACAACATTGACAGATTATCACACTATCGAGCTGAAATGTGTGAGCACATCTGATATTCAAACGCTTTCCTTACAGCTCCTTTTTTGGTCTCTACCAACTCCTAATGGAAACAGCTGAGGCTTTAGTTGCTAAATGCACAGTGTCAGTGTTAAGTTAGTGATTACTGCAGCTTTGACTTTTAGATTTCTTGTTGTGAAATACTGAGAATAGATATGTGAAATGCTCTCAGTTCATGTCCACATTAGGCCAATAGCTTGTCACGGGCCTAAAAAGTTGGAAACCACTGATCTAGCAGTAAGCCATTGTTTCAGCTGCAGATATTAATAGTCTGAAGTGAATCTGAACAGTGGTCTTACGTGGCCAAATGCAGCTCAAGTCTTCCTTTTCAGCTACAAAACTGTCTGTGCACTTCTTCCCCTTCATTAACTTCAACATGTGCCTCATAAAACTCATACATCATGTGCTGCCGCTGTCCATCTACATTACTCCCATCATGTTTCATACATGGCCCCAGCATGTGAAGATAAGCTTTTAGCATGATCTAAACATGCTCTCTGGCCCATGTGTAATGAGGGCAGGCCAAGTGGGCGACTGGGTATGCTCCGGTCCTGAACCTAAACCGCAGGACCCTCGTTGGCTGCTTCCTGTCCGCACTTCAGGGAACACATAAAAAAAGAAAGAGAGGGAAAGACAGACAGATGTGTGTTATCACTGCAGTGATAATTACTACCCAGAGAGGGGGTGACCATAAAGGAACACTGATATCTGGATATCAGATGGCAGTCACATTTAGTTCCATAAGTAACATAAAAAAGTATGAAACCTGAAGTGAATTTGTACAAAAAACAGAGTGAGCAGCAGAGAGAGAGTGATGAGAGTCCCGTAATTGAGATCCAAACAGCAGTGTAGAGATAATGGACTCTGGGATCACTGGGCACTGAAAAGAAGATTGATTGGTGGAATCAGAGTATGCGATAACATCGACGGGCAGTCATTCGCTCATCCTCTCTCTCTCTTACCTCCTCCCTTTCACTGCACCTCTTTTCTTTTCTATACTGGCCTGCTGTGTCTTTTTCTGTCACCTTCTCTCTCCTTATACTCCTTCCATCTCCTCCTCCACGCCCCTGCGACCTGTCTGTCTACCTCTGAAAACAGATCACAGCTGCTGGGCAGGAGCTCCCAAATGTGTCAATCAATATCCTGTCCACCCAATCACCACGTGTGACTGGGCCCCAGCAGACCAGTCTGTTCATGTTCACAGCGTGGTCTTTCTGATAAGACTGAACCAAATGGATTTGAAATGTCTCCCAGATTAAGAGCAGATATGTGAAAGTGACCTATATCCAGCATGAAAGACCAGTACTCGTGAAGAAAACAAAACAAACAAACAAACAAACAAAACAATGTGTCTATAAAAAGCAATAAACTACAGTAAACTCAAGGACACCAGCTGCGCTCTCATATTTGTATTAATACAGTCAAGTTGAACCCTGCAGAGCCCCATGTCTCGGGGGCATTTCTCTCTACAATTGAGCTATGTTCCCATTCAATGTCCATGCAACCCATTTTTAAGCAAAACATTTACAGAAATAACCATTTAAATTTCCATCTGCTCAGCAAAAGTACAGGACTTCCTGACCTTAAAAATAGAGCTCCATCTCAAAAAATAACCCCGTGAGAAACTCTCACAAAGTGATGTTAATGAGTAAGTTGTTACTACTCATCCTACGCTGGTTACAACTCATGCTGCTTGACGATGTCAACACAGAATGCACTTGGTAATATTGTAAGAGGTACAGAGCCACAGCAGAAGCCTCAGGCCTCCACAGGAGGAGTGACAGCACGTTGGTGAAAGGCTGCGATGGACAGATATTTTGCAGTTTCAAAAGCTGATTTTTAACTGACTGTGAACTGTTTGCAGGGATGCTTATGCCCTGACTAATTTACTGTTTAAAAATACAGAAACAACCTTGAAACTGTTATGTAACAAAACCTTGCCAGCGTCTGTAGCCACGTCGAAGCTTGACAAACCTGGAGTTCAGCACATGTTGAAGCGGTGTGTATGGGGCTGGTGACAGAACAATACTTTGTATAGAAAGAGTTTGGATGCTCCTTTGTCAAGCTTTGCCAAGGACTATCTATGAGGTTAGAGGTTATGTCGAAAAAAAAAAAAAACAAAGGAAAAAACAAAGCTGCAGCTATATTAGAGAGAGAATGTCGGGTAATGTCAGCACCTTATTAGCGGATGTGTACAATCCAGCAAAACCTAAGATATTGCCTGTCAGTCACATTAGTTGTATAGTTCTCATCCTAAAAGCTTTTGTAATATTAAAATTGAAACATCCTGTTTGAAAATCAAAACAAAAATAAAGAATACATCTGATCTTTTTGGTGCTTGTCCAAGTAGGCTTTGTTAAACATTCAAACAGAGTTACGTTAGAATAAAATGAGTCCTTGCTTCATTCCTTGTCATAACAGTAGGACTAACTAGCTCTGCACAACAAAACAAAAAAACAATTTGTTTATTTCCATCATCTGCTGGAAGTTCTTGTTTTAAAAGGAGTCAGCTTAATGTTAGCTTAATTAGCAGGCTAGCTGCAACTGACAGAATCTGGAAGGGACAGCTGCCATGTCAGTCTGCAAAGCCCATGGTTGCTGGCTAGAAATGAGAAGCCTGCTTCTGTCTGTCTCTGTCAGACATGGCTATTCATTTTGGAAAGCTCGCCAGGCGCACCAACAGTAACTGATGGGGGCGGCGCTTCACAGACAGTCAATGAATTCAACACATCATAGTTCAAATGAAAACACTCCTGATGAATTCTTCATTTTGATCTGTCTTTAAATGTCTCTTTGTTTATCTCCCATTGATTCCAGCGCATTGCGGAAGCAGTAAGCAACAGAGGTTCATTAATGCTGAGCAGATCTGACTCAATGCATTATGGCTGAAGTAAATAGATGCTGATTATAATGGCAATCAAACAGCGTGGGTAAAAACTTGTGGCTCAAACAGAATCATTGTGCTCAGTATGAATGAGCCCCTCTGACTGGAGGCACTGGAGCCCATATTCTCAGCGCAGAGCTGGAATGCACAGAAAAACCCTGCAATCCTGAAAGCAAGCCTGCAGGCGAGCCTCAAGCCAAGACTGAGGCACTAATGAGGCAGAACGGCAAAAAGAGACACACTAACCCCTAACATTTAATGTAACAACTTCCCTTTTAACTGATCATGCTTGAACTGAAATTACGTCCTTTCTTCCTCATTTTAGACACCATGATGGTAAAAGATCTCCTCTTAAAGCAGATCTGGACTCTCCATATTTAAAGCCACAGCACATATAAACTGACTCATCTGCTTTTCTGTGTGTCTGCGCTCACACACGCACACGCAGCACTTAATCTGACACGTCCTGGTGGAATAAAGTGTCACAAAGGATCAGCATTTCTGGTCTGTGTCATCGGAGGCTCAGCAAAAAGACAAACCAATGTACACAGTGAAGACAAAATGACAAGACGATTGGCTGCCACAAACCAAACTAATGATGCCGGTGCAGGGCAGTGACACAGCATTTTTGCTATAGCCTTTCGACAAAGAGAAGATGAAGACATAAACAAAATAATCCAACATGTAAAGGGGAGTGAAAGGAGGTGAGGAAAGTGAGGAGGATGAATCCTCAGTGACAAAGCTGCAGCTGCTGACAGAGCGCAGCAGTCAGACACAGGGCACGGGGGGCTTAAATCCACACATTACGCTCACAGACACACTCGTGCACAGATTCCTGCTAAAAAATGCAAGAATAAACCACATCGTGAGGACGCGAGGGTTCTCAGAGGCAGACGGTAAAGTTTGTGTCCTTGTGTGTGCATTAGTATTCACTGTGGTGAGGCTCTCCTTCCTCCTTTCAGCTTCTCTTTAGAGAGACATGCTCTCTCATACGTTTCTGTTCCCATGCTGCTTACACTACAGGTTCCCCCTGAGCGGTGACGCGGCAAGCTCACACATAACCTCTGTCTCTCAGCCGTTTATCATATACCCACCTCATTCAACAACATAAGGTGGTGGGGAGGTGGTGAAAAGACTGTGTTGTGAATCTGCATACGTATTTGCCTGCTAATCCAATCTGTTCAAACTGCAGCTCTGTCTCATGATTTGGCCCTTGATTCGTTAAACATCTGAAAGGCTGATTTTCTCTAATGAAAGCTGTCCCTGTGACACATAAGTCTTGTGATCAATCAGATCCTTCAAACATATCACAGACCCCAGCACTCCATGACAACTTTTACAGTGACAACAGCTTGTCTCCCTTTAAAAAATCCCCCTTCCTGATTTACATCTGAGCTACAGAAGCGTCCCGTCTTGTAAGCTCCTAACCTGCCTTTGTCTCCGCCTGAGCTTTTGGATTTGTTGCAGGGACTTCCTTGATCCTGGAGGAAGCCCCTCAGTGGGATCACACACAGACCCAGCAAGGAGCCTTGTTAGTATAATGGCTGCTGAATGGTTGCCTCCATCGCAGCACAAACAGCAGGATCTGATAACACCCCCGCCACTGCCGGCCTGCATGGGAAGCCAGGTTCAGAGAGTGGAGAGGAAGCGCTACAGAAAATACATCACTGCAGATAAACTTAATGGTTTCAACTGCAGAGATAGCTGGCCAAATGAGTAACAGTGATTGCTCACAGCAGTGAGATGGAGTGGGGAGATTGAGCCTAAAGAGACAAAAGCATGAGGCTTTTATTTGTCTGATAATAAAAAAGCCATTATTGCAACAATTTATTATTTTCTAAATAATATGTACACAGCCATTTTCCTTTGACGATGTTAGAAATCAAGATTGTGCAGCAGCGACAAGCAGTCAGGATTACATCTATCATTAAGAGATTGTGTTACAGCTGTAATGACAAGGTGACTTAAAATCATAGTTTTCTTTGCAGTAGGTTCAGGAACAGTAAGCCACAGCGTACATGCACACACACACACACACGAGCATTTGCACGCACGTGCGCGGACTTGCATATTTTCCCACAGCTAGCTACGGACAGCTGAGGTCGATTACGGCAATCATGGCAAACAGAGTTAACTGAAATCAGCAGCAGTAGCCTCTCTGTGCACAAGCATGTGTGTGTGAGTGTGTGTGTGTCTGTGTGTGCGTGTGAGTTACAGATCTGAAGTGCATATCTTGAGACAGCCTGCAGCTGAGAGGCTCAGTAAACAACGCCTTAAAGAAAATGAATAGTCCCCTCTAGCCAGCACAGCTCCCACTGCTTAGAGTACCCACAGCTCCCTCACACACACACAGACACACACACACCCACCACTGCCACACTTAGCTAGCACCTGCCAGAGGAACATCCTGTGGTGAGATCCAGGGTTTGTCTTTTGTGATGTGTGCTCCCCTCTTTGTTAACCATCAGCCTCAGCAGGCGACGTCTGTCTGTGTGTGTGTGTGTAGGATGACAAACAGCGTTTCAGGGTCTCTGTGGTCATGAACCACCCACATTTTGTCTGTCGGCTCTGTTAACCCAACACCCCACGGCTGCATTGTGCACTCGATGGAGACGGCGCTGAGCTGCTGGTTGGTAAACCGGTGTAAAAAGAGAAGCACTAACCTGAGTGGAGGTTGTGTCCTGTGAGAGCAGCGAGGTGGAGTCCAGTGAAGGAATGAAAATCCACTGCTGGACTGAAGTGAAAAGACCTCTCCCTCCTCTCCCTCCTCTCTCTCTGCGCTCTGTCACTTGCACTGGCAGGTTCAGGCTCGTGTTAAACTGCTGCCTCGCTGCATTGGTTGCATCCTCCCTTCCTTCCCTCTCTCTCTCTCTCTCTCTCACGCTCAGACAGACTGACTCGCCCTTTCACTCAATCTCCCGTCTTGCCTTCTCTGATGCTTGTCTCTTCCTTTGGCTTTTCCTCATTCCTCTCTATGGTGAGAGAAGATAATCACATTCCAGCGGAGATGGGGCATATGGCGGGGGAAGCGACACTCAGCCCCAGAGTAAAGCCCCCTCTGTGTGTGAGTGTGTGTCGCATGGACAATCAGACCCATTGTGTTGGGCAAGGGGAGGGCCAGTGAGAGGGGAAGAAGCCAATGGCTGTACTCATCGGCTGTCCCTGCTGCTGCTGGTGGCTACAGCGGATATAGGTGCCGAGCGAGACACAAAACAGCCCTCTGGAGGGGATGACACAAAAAAGGCAAAGCATCTGAATAGAGAGATGAAGAACTGATTTGTGTGCTATGAAGTAGAAGCCTAAAGTCAAGGTTTATAGAACCTCAGTTATCAGTGTGTCTCAGTGGCTTGTGTGTAATGTGCTTTGAACTCCTCTTCCAGGGTTCACACTGAGTAGCACAATGTAGGTTGGAGGTAGTGGGAGAAATGGGCATAAAGCCCACCCACTCTTTTCCCATGACAACCAAATCAGTGATAACACTGCTACAAAAAATATTCTTTAAACCGAATCCATGTTGTGAAAGCCAGAGCTGTCTATAGAGGTCTTCAGTTCAAGACAATTTCCAAGTCAGTGGAGATGAGTCAAGTCAAGTCAAGTCTAAGTCTTATCAAAGCCAGACTCAAGTCCCTCAGGGAGGAGTTCAAGTGAAGTCTTCACAGGCCAATTGCAAGTCAGTTGCAAATCTTCTGAAAACTGACTATTAAAATCAACATTTTGCTTTCAAAGTTGTATTTAAACAAAGCTGAAACCATTATATAGGACAAACAATCAAATAGATATTAGGATTGATTATGATTAAGTAGACAAGATTTGTGCCTGGCAGCGTCTTGTTTATTTTTACGAGCAATGCTAGCAGCATGCCAGATGATGAGCACAGCCAACGTTATTAGGCCTATATGTGCTAACGATTGTGTTACAGCATTGCCATTAGCTGAGCATGACGACATGCTTGCACTAGCGTTCATCTCAAACCACTCCTGTGTCTGAGCACAGCCTCACAGGGCCACTAGCATGGCTGAGGACTGTCAATGTTGTTAATTGCCTCGAACTTTACCAGGTCAAAAAAGACATGAATGCTTGGTCTCAAGTCAAGTGCACAATAACAAAAATCCAGTTCAAGCCTCAGATCTTAAGTCTGAGTCAAGTTCAAGTCTCAAATTTACCACTCTTGCGAAAGCCTCGAAAATGTCTTCATTTCAGGAAGTAACTATTTTGGGCTCTGAGCTGTTTGCATAAGCCAAAGTAGTCACATGATGTCACCAACCCACAGAGTCACTTAAAGGTACAATGTGTTCGAACTGGCCACCTGTTGAAGGTCACTCTAAACAAATAGGGGGCAGCATATCACCAGAATAACCACTACTGCTGCTCAATATACTCTTTGCTGTAGCTATCTTTGGCTACTGGCTGTCATGAGATAGTTAGCTCAGTTAGCCATGCAGCTAGTGGCCGTATCAGCTAACGGAAGTCTGCCTGGACTGAGAGCTCGGGGGACCAGGGGATTGTTGGTGTTTCCACCACGGTCAACAGAATAAGGCTGAGCAGAATCCCAATGAACACTGCAGGATCAGGACCGAGCACAGCCTCAGAGACCAGTGAGGCCAGTTTGACGACAGGGAAGACAGTGCTAGCCCCAACTGGGATTCTGACTCCGGGGACAATGAAGACATGGAAGGTTGGAACAGGACAGCCGTGAACCATGACAGCATTGAGAGGAAGGCTGGTCTTCACCAGTTTGGAAAAGTAGCATCTTTTGAGCCTCTAGTTGAAGTAAAAGAATAAAAATATTTCCCGTAAATACCTTTTTGGGACTGCAAGGGAGTACTTTCATATAGACATGCAGTAGAAGTATTGCTATTTGAATTAGTTATATTCTTCACGAACTGCTGTTATTCTTGTTTATATATTTTGTAACATTTTTAAACAATTGTATATATTTTGCGTTTGTCTGTATGTTTAAATTGCTACTGCAACAGAATAATTTCCCATATTGGGCTCAATAAAGACACAGTCTAAGTCTAAAATATGGTGGAGCACAGAGCTGCAGATCTCTGTTGACATGATGAGGAAGAGCACTCAGTTGTTGTCATATTGCTAAACCTGTCTGTGAAAATAAATGACCTACAGGCACCCATAAGTGTTACAGGAACACACAGAGAGACGTGTTGCTTTCACAACTTGTGTGAGGAAACATGCTTTTGGCTGAATACGCTGCCCACACAGTCACACCACACACACACCTCAGGCACTCAGATGAAAAGAAACTGTCTTTATGTCAATCTGTCCACCTCTGCCTGGCAGCCATCACAGTCCTGACCTCCTTTCTTTTCTCCTCTCTGTCATTCCATCATGGATGGATTGATAAGGCAGATTAGATAAAGAGAATGGTAGATAGATGGATAGATAGGTCATTAATTAATCCCCAAAGGGACATTAAATCATTGTAGCAGACAGACACATTAGAATACAGTGACAAGAGCATAAAGATAAAATGACACTAGATACAAATACAAAGATAACAACAACCATAACAACAAGTTTATGAATACCACTAAGATGACACCAAGATGAAGAAGCAGAACTGATAGTTCGGTTATAAATAAGGTGAAGATGAAGCATGGCTTACAGAAGATGAATAACCTCTAGATACAGTCAGAAATTCCAGCGTGCAAAGAGCAAATGTAGTTGTTATTGTTTATTAAAAAACAATAATCCTATTTTAAAGTCAATCCTTATAAGTGATCAATATATCTGAGTGATCAGACCTGATGTGCAGAGGAACTAGAAGTCTCAGCTTAAAAGTAGGCCAGATATATCCAAGTGTTCAGATATATTTAAGTGTTTTGGTAGCCCAAATGTGCAAAGGGCAGAGTGTTATGAGTAAATAATATAAAATAAAAGCAAGTTTAGGCCACAGGCCATCACTCCTGTCTTACCTCATGCTTCCCTTTTCACCAGTTTTTTCTTACTGATCTCCATCTCTCTACTTTTTCATCTCACTTCTCAATTTCTTATCTTTTACCACAGCTGGAAATTCAGTGTGAGGCTGGTAACTCTCTGTGATACGATTCAACACACCCTTTATCGTTAACCCTTTACACAGGTGCTCATTAAAATGAAATCCTTCTGAAGTTAGATGAAACGACAGCATATACACACACTTAGTCTCACACACACCTTGATACATGCTGTGAGTATGTGCAGACTTCATTACACAACACGATAATTAGTGACCCGAGGGCTGAGAGAGCAATAACTATAGGCAGACCTCACCATCAGCAGCGGTATGTGTGTCTCTGCGGACTGGAAGTGTGTGTAAACCACATGCAGGAAATCAGGGTGCTAAAGAAATAGCTGTTCGTTCAGTTTCTTCCTGGCAAGTTACTGCAGAGCCATTACAACCAACATGTCAGTTTTACTGCTTTAGGATCAGAGAGGCCACAGCCATACAACAGCACACATGCAAGCTCTGAGGCTAGAGGGTTCATGCTCCTAATGGATTTTTAGGACCCATAACAGCAGCAGTTAAAAATCTGCCATTAATAAATAACAGGAGAGTAAAGAAATTCAAACAAAAGGCAGAAGAATCCAGAAGACTCCTTGCTGGACTCAGTTAGACGATCAGTATAAGAAGAAAGGTTCAATTATCAGTTTGATTTCATGGTACACACAGACTTGACATGCAGCACTGCTGTTGTGCGTGTGTGGGGTGTAATGGTCAATGCTTCAACTTCAATTATTAAGAAATAAACTAATTACTACTCATAAAAGTGAGCTTGTTTGTCATATATTTAACACAAGTAAAAATAGAAAACAAGACATTCTGATTGAAGAAGCAGGCAGTCTGCAGCTTCCAAAGTATTTACTGATCATCAGCAGCAAACATTAGCTTAGCCCCGGTGAGTGCCAGCAGCACCTCAATAGTGCTGAAGGTGAACCGATATGTCTATTGTTTGGGATGCCAGACACCAGACTTAAAAGTATGCACTCCAAAAGACCTCTATGTATCCCTACTTTGTGTGCTCCAAAAAAATATACTGCTGAAATGGATAGATTGCAAACCAACAACAGCTGGGTGGCACAAGGTTATTTCAGATGTCAAACCTATGGAACATGTGACATAGATCTAAGGGTATGGTTAAGGTGTTCTACAAGATTTGGTCCCATTCTTAGAATATATTGGTACTAGATTAAGCATTGTGTTGAAGGGTCTGGTGGATCACAGTTAGAAAAGCACATGATGTACTGATACATAACTGATTTGCTTTGATTAGATCATGTCAAGCCAATCAACATCTCTCTGACCCGGGGGGGGCACCATGTCAACCAATAGATGCCAGTGGATGGATTTGACTGGCACACATGCTACAGCGACTGACTAATCAGTCATTCTGTTGCCAAAATATGACATGACGGTTAAAAAAGAAAGAAAAGACAAAAGCATACGGTGGCACCTACGACGCTAAGTTTTTATCTAGCACTGCCAAAATAAGACTGAAGGGAATGAAGGCAGAGAGTAAAAGTTGGGCTTTAGGTATTTGACAAAGTGTTTGCCACTGATATTTCACAAAGTTTCCTCTAACTCATTACATGCACTTCTAATAATTATTGATTGTTAGCCTGTGTGTGATTATTGTGTGTGACCTGAGCACGTAGGTGAGAACTCTGATTAATAGCTTCACAGCATAATTCTTAATGAATGTCTATTGAATGAGGGCATGTTTGCTACAGATGTGTCTATAGTGTATTAATGTCATGAGAGGATTATTTCTACTGGATTACACTGGCAGGAATATTTGTTGCCACATTTTGTTAGTTGGTTACAATATCAAAGGGTTTTCAAGTTGTCCTCATAGAACAAGTAATAGTTTTATACGCCATAGTTATATATATATATTGCAGTCGGCTGGCGACCGGCTCAGGGTGTACCCCGCCTCTCACCCATTGACAGCTGGGAAAGGCTCCAGCCCCCCCCAACCCCGAAAGGGATAATCAGGGGTATAGAAGATGAATGAATGAATGAATAGTTATATATATTGTTCTCATAGATCTCGGCTCTAAGGAAAGTAAGGAGGGCCACTGAAAAGTCTCGCCTAGGGTCCCCTGCTGTCAGAGCCAGGCCTCCACACCTCCAGCCCCACTGCCAAGCTTACTCATGCAGCAGCAGCCAACAGCTGTGCTTTTCCTGGGATTAGTAAGTGTAATGTAATTACTGAATTCTAAATTACACTACCCATTACTGACAGAAGTAATCACATAACTGTAATGAGTTACTAAGTAATGCCTTACTGTCCAACACTGGTGATGCTTAGCAGGCTCGTCATAGAGCGCTTGTGAGATGTTTGGTCAGGAACTCAACATGTTTCATTTTGATTAACCCCACGAACCAAATAATGGCATTCTTATTCATGTAATTCTGTATATGTCAGGTGTAAATCTAAAAAAAACATAGAAATCCAAAAGTGCAAGTTCCAAAAAGAAAGTTTTAGTGGTTTGTCTGTTGATGTCTGGGAGCTAAATCACGCTCCACAGATTAGCAAGTTTATGTGTTACAATGTTGTGTGTGGATGCTTTGTTTGAGATTATCTGGTTCGGATCAAAGCATTGGATGGAAAGTAGTGGATCCTGCTTCTATTACTACCACTCTCAGCTCCTACTGTGCAACAGCCTCACTAATGTTACACGAATCCTGCAAATGTCTAACTGAATTAGGACCAATTAGGCTGAAAGCTGACAGGGACAGTACATTAGGATACATGTTACGCTGAGTGTGTTGGCCGGTTCCTCACGTCTCACTTTTGGTCAGGACAGTAAATGTAGTGCTTAATTAGGGCCCTGAAACACTGCGTCTAGTGTTGGATGCTAACAACATCACCACATTAAAGTTATATAATGAGAACTGGCGCTGCCATTGCACACAAGATTCACAGTTCAGTTCAGTCTGTTTTGGATACAGTGGCGAAAACAGATAAAAAAATGTGTTCATTAATTTTGAAAAGCATCTAAAAAACTGGCAACAATTCCTGCTTGTAAAAATCAAGGCAGTCCAAGATTTGCAGAGTCAGTAAGCAACCTAAAAGAAAACAAAAGCAATATCAGTATGGCTCAAACGTAAAGTATGTGCACGCAGTGGATCATTATAGTGGGACTGGAGCACTTTGATCTGAGTATCTATGGAAGGTTTTAAGAGCCAAAACTGAATATGTAAAGATTTAATTAGATTATTAAAATGCTTAAATATATGAATAAATACATTCTTATATAATTCATTCTTTGATTGCCAGCATAAACAAATAAATCACAAATTAAATGAGAAATTTTGTGTATTGTTTCATTCATATATTAATTTATTTACTTATTCACACACTTATCGATCTGTTTCTAATTGTTTTTATTTATTCAGAAATACACTTTCATTTATCTATAGTGTAAAGCAAAACGAATAAATCTGTCAGCTTCATCCATCAAAAGCCAAGGGGCTGACTCTGCCCTGCGAGGCAGAGTGAACTCAAATCTACCTGGTGCAGATCTTAATGAAACGTTGTGTGCTACAGTGGAAGATATGTTGTTGTAGCGGAACAGATAAATATTTATACACAAACATACATATACAAGCATTAAATTACAGGACTCTTTAATTGTTATTATTTTGAATTTCTATTCAATCCTCATTATTTGATTATTTACCTATTTATATACCTAGTTTCAGCCCTTAAAACCCTCCATACATGAGTGATGGGCCTGTTTAAGTATTCTCCACACAATATGCAATATGACCACAGGCATAAAGGCATCACCGTCATGATGACAGCCCACAAATCCATTTTTTCAGTTCATGCAGAGTGTGTACACAGCACACACACAAGGATGCAGACAAATGAAAGCAGAAACAGACTCTAACTCATAAATACACCCTGAGAAACGCAATCAAACACTTAATACACACGCTGCTTGGTGGCAGATAAGCCATACTCGCTGCTTTGCAACCGCAGATCAATCTGTTGTCACACACTGTGAACGTCAGCTTTAAGCATTCTTTCTGTATCTCTCCTCGCACATATGCATGCACAAATTCTACCTACTTTAAAAACTCCCTCTGTTGGTATCCAGATAAAATTCGAAGGTAATGAAACACATCATGTAAAACCACCATGTTGGACGTTTTATGCACCTCCCTTCTCCCAGAACCAAACTCTCCTCTTCACACTTGGGTGACCCTGAATCTCTCACATGTCTCAACATGCAGACTCCCTCATACCTCTGTGTGAATGCACTGGAAGCACAGAGGAAAGTTTTATCTCTCACTTAGCAGCAGTCTGAATTTAGATGGAGCTATAATTGAATTTAAGCATTTTTAAAATGATGCTCATCAAATCAAAATAAACATTATGAGAGAATCAATGCATTCAACCATTCAGCTTAGTCTTACAATCATTTCATTTTTTGGAGTCCCGCCCCTCACCGTCAGACAGATCTCACATCCTCAGGATGTGAGGAAGTTGCTATCTTCAGACAAGTGATTACCCTTTAATTAGAAATGTTTTGGGCAATGGGCGCTTCCTAGACATGGATCAAGGCTATTATTTTTGTGATCCTTATGGAATTTCTGAAATTACTCCTTTTATGGAGATGGTAGTCAGATTGCCCTGCAGCAAATTAGCAGAGCAGATTAAACAAGAAACAGTCCAATGAATTGTGTAAATTGAGACTCATTGTGGGATCAAGCTCGAGGGACGACATAATAGTTATTTAATTTCGGGTTTTGGTCTCTTTCCTGCCTCCCTCTCTCCTTCACTCAAGTGTTTCTACTATCTACTATTTCCAGACAATTTCCTTTTCAATGGCTTCAACCTATTGTTTTAACACTGTATTATGGGTGACTATTAAGATAATGCATATTTAGTCATGTGGGTGTAGTGAGTAAAAACAATATTGATTCAGTTCTGTTTGTGCTGTGCTGATATTGGCTTTCATAACGTTAAAGAGTTAATACAGATAGCTGATTCTTTAAGTAGATTCTGTTTATCAAATCTCACATTGTGCGCACAATCCAATTGAATATTGTATTATTGTTAAATGTATTACAACTCTAAAAGAAGCACACTGTAAAAAGGAAGAAAATATCAACAGCCAAGATCAATCAAACACATGTAAAACTAAAGCTGCATTCATTGATTTATTTCGGGCACTTGGGGGGGCAGCGGAACAAGCTGTCAACACAACATGGACATGTTATCGCTGAATAAGGCTCATATGGCAGATGTGTCCCCAAAAACTCTCTTAGAGTGTCTGTCCAATGTTTGGTGATGAGCAGGAAGTGGGCTCAGCAGAGCTTTTGTTGCTGAAAACATCTGCATACTGCTGCAGGTTACAGGTTTAATGAGAGTGAACCAAAAAGCAAAACTGAAACAAGCTGAAAGACGCTAAAATGCTCCATAGAACTGAAGGCAGCTGCAGGGTCGGGTGATGGATTCATCACTATGAGATACCCCTCTGACATTACACAAAATACCTGGACCCACTAAAGCCTTAGATGACAGCAGTTCAGAGTGTCTATGCGAGATTTTAAACAATTCCCTCCTGGACATACTCAATATACAGAAAAGAGAGCACATTCAACACGTCAAAACTGCTCAGACTGTTCAGCGTTTCTGAGCTGTATCTGAAGTGTTTGACTGGAGAGAAACACCTTCAATTCAATTTGAGTTTAAAGGATTCAAATTTGATTGCTGCAGCAGGCATTTAAACCTCATCTCTGTGCATTGTAAATAGCCTTTTTCATATTTTGTAACCCTGCTTTCAAGCATGTAACAACATTTCTCGCGCCACACTTCTTTCCTCCCACTCATCACAGACACGAACAGCAGCCACCTCACACTTTTCTACACCTCCTTACCACTGCAGCTGCCACCCCCCCCCCCCCCATCACATCCACCTACCACTCTGTTACTCTGCTCCATCTCTCCTTCCAGCCTCCACCTCTTTCTTCTCTCTTTGGCCTGAGAAAAGGGGAGAAGGGAGGAGACCAGCATGGCTCTGGGCCATTACCCACTATATCTCTATAAGCATTGAACCATGGGCCTCCCACACACACACATCATTAATTAAACTCACATCACTTAAAATTCATGCACATTTGCACACAACCACACACACATACATTTGGCATGCATGCACAGTATTTGAGCCCTTGCTGTTTTCATTGACTCTCCCCTTCCCCCGGTGCACCACACACATTATGAAGGTCAGTGATGAATGATGGGTATTGTCTGCAGACACACACATTCATAGACACACACACAAACAGGAACAAAAGCTACAAAGACACAGCAAACAAGGTACACAGGCTGAAGCTCCATCTCTGCAGCGACAGGGCACATCTGTCATGAGGGCACTGCTAGCAACACGCCAGCATCTGCCCCCACAACACAGGCGCAAACCCACCTTGGATCGGTTCCCGTAATCAGCCTGGCACACACACCGCCATGCCATCCCTGCTGTCAGTCTGTGCCTAAAACAACCAACAGCCTGCTAGAACCAATGCTGGCTGTGCAGTCGGTCCTGAGAAGCACTGCAAGACAGATAATAACACTCGCAGACAATAGCTTTTATCTAGACACCAAATTGATTAAACAATTAGTTTAGCGAGAGCTTTTGAAAACCGTCTAAGCGCAGAAGACGCTTGGTTGCTTTCAGTATCCACCTTATCTTTCTCATCTTTCCTCACAGTAAACACACAGAATAAATCCCACATTAATCCACCCTGAATTAACAGTCAACGATCACTGAGAGCGATAAGTGCTTCATTATTTTCATGTTTGGGAATGGATGTGTGACCAAATCTGTGTGTGTGTATGTGTGTGTGTGAGCATACGTGCACAGGACACACACATACCCTACATGACCTTATAAAGGGCCGGTTTATCAAGTCAAGTGCCAGTGTAATCATATATGACTATAATCATCTATTACTGATTCAGCTGTCTTGGTAAACTACTGTAAGTTCTGTGTGAAGTTACTGTATGGGTTTAGTCCAACCTCCTGCATGTACTCACCTTTCTACTCAGCCTGCCTGAACAAATATTCTGAGCACGTCCTGGCTAACAGAATCGACCATGTCCCACTTTACATCATTTAACTCCCTAACAAAGCAATCACATGTCAGCAGCTGGAGCTGATCGGGTGCTCTGTTCTCACTGATAACAGGCAACATGAGACGCCACACAACTAGCAGCAATTCATACTTTTGTACTGTGCTGACATTGGGTTTCATAATATTAAGGAGTTGCCACAATTAGTTGATAAGCACTGATTACTGCAGGTAGCACTATAAGCAGAATCACACTTAAGAAAACAAGTCCACTATTGAACTGAAAACACACATAACAATGGAACAGTGACCTGAGCCTCTGGCTGTAATGAGCTACTCTCATTTTTGCCCCTGATAGGTGGAACAACATGAAACTGCACTGTTCTGGTGACAACAAGCCCTCAGGTAGACTGAGTCTACATAACAGGTTACATGAAACCATCTGACCAGAGATGTCCTGTTCATCATCTAATGAAAAATTCAGATATAATAACCACATGGGATTGTCTGTTTCTGGCTAATCCTGTGAATTAAATACATGACAATGAAGGTACTTCCTCACATTAATGTTATCCACAATGGTCATACAGCTTGATATGTTAAAGGCATAGCTTCATCAGCATAGATGGTATGGAAAATCATATGGTTGGCAAATCTCTATTGTATCCCAGTATATATGGTCATCTTTGCTAAACCTATATCCAATATACATAAAAAAAATCCATATATCTTTTGTCTCCTTTGCAACCTTGTCAGTGGGTAAGAGCCACAGAAAAAATCCTATCTGAACGCAGTCCAAAGAGGCTTTTCTTTGGTGTATGCGCTGGGTAAGGATGTTACAGGATGCGATCCTGAAACACTGCCGGGCTATCACAGTACATCCACTGCTGACAGCCCACACATCAGGTACATTGCTCTGATCACTCAGCTCTAGGTTCTTGTGACTTGTGTTTGCCTGCAGAGAAGGTCACCATATTGACGCAACGCACTCCTCTCACTGCCAGCGTTTGAAGTGACTAAGTACCATATTGTAGGCGTTATTCATTTCAGTTAGTCTGGCTTGTAAATGTGTATGGGTGCCCACACAGGAGAATTCTTGAATAGGCTCTCCCTAACTGAAGCTCTTTGGGCGTCATGATTGAGTGCTGTGTAAATTACTCTCATTATTATTAAATATATGCAAGAGCTTATGTCCTATGTGTATCTCAGTCACAAATGCATTTGTCAAGGTGTCTGTTAGTGTGTGTGAGCATGTATCTGTTCTGTCCATAGCCAGTAAAACAATCTGAGCATGAAGTCAGGACTCAGGAATGCCAGCAGGAATGTGGATCAATGCAGACAGTGAGAGAGAGAAGCTGGCAAAAAGACTAAATACCAAACAGAGAAAAACAGATGAAGAAAAAGACTGTCTTCAAGGAGGCACCTGCAGTAGGAGAGTGAGAGAAAGTGGAAACAAACAACGTCACTATATTTAGTTCATCGTCGTCATCATCTTCACCTGACTACCTGACTTTCTAGTTCTGCCTCCAGACTCAGGCATCCACAACATCCTTGTTGGAACGTACTGTGCTGTTGAATCTGAAGGTCGAGCTCCTTTAGAGCTGTGGAGCACACACAAGGAAGTCACTCGGGAAATTAATAAGTAACCATACTCAGAACAACCAGCCTTCAGGGTTCATGATACAATATACAAATTATAGAAGGAACTAAACTGTGTACAGTCTCGCTAGAAATCCCCTCAACAAATGTCTGAATGTAATATTCCATTCAAAGTTTGTGTTTATTTGCCACTGAATGTCCCAAATGGAAAGGAGTTGTCCACTGGGGAGCATGAATATGTTTCATGTGTCAAATTTCTTATGTATATGGCAAAGCTTTGGCCTGATGGTGGTGCTCCAGAAAAAAATCAAAGACATCCTTAAAAACATTGAGTTTGTAGGCACCATGGAAATCCACAGCAAATGTCTGGTCATTATTTTTTCAACATAACTTGTCCTGGACGAGGTCCAGGTCTTGTTCATATGAAAGCAGTGATGGACGAAAAATCAGGAAGTCATCAAAAGCATTAGGTATCATCATCTGGAGACTACACGTCTGTACGAAATTCAATGATAGATTGAACAGTAACGACATACCTTTCTGGGCTACTTAGTAGTTTTACAGTTTATAGAGAATTTGCACCCTAATTTCTAATAATACGAGGCAAAATCCTCATTCATTATGATGATTAGATACCGAAGCACCAACAGCAAGTGTTAAAATTTGAGGTATAGAAAAATATTATGATTATAGGTCCTACCAATGTCCTACACAACACAGACACCTCATTCTGTTGTTATTTATCAGCCAGCATGAACTGCACACATACCTTTACATCTGTGATAAGATAATAGTGACTGATAATCAGTAGAGCTCTGCTTGAAAATGTCAATACCAAAGTATTACTGCATATTACTGCTAAAAGAGGCTTCAACCTTCCCAGTATATCATTATCTACAAGACCACGGAACAATCCTAGACTTTCCCAAACTACTGGAACCACCTGTTGAATGGTTTATGCAGAAATAGACCAAATGCTAATCCAAACATATGAGTGTATAAGAGCTGATACTGACAAACCGTGTTACTCCTGCTAGTGACACCCTCTCCCACGTTGAGACAATGAGCGTGGTGAAAGGAGCTGGGCCCGCTGGTGTTCCCAGCCTTTTCCTTCCTGCCAGTGAGAATGAAAGCAGAATGCCTCACAGTGTTTCCTCTTCTCTGTTCTTAAATAAGGGTGACTCACCCAAGCGCACCAACAATACACACCACCAGGAGGAAAGGTGAACAGTTGAGGGGCTGCACTGGTACAACACACACACTCACACTTTCATTGCCCTACTATGGTGCATATTAACACACGCAGCACAAATGCAGTTGGGTAATGGGCCATCGGGGATGTTGCCAAAAGACCAGAGTGGTTGGAAGAGGGTCTTAAGAGGGGGAAACGGTTCCCAGGCCTCTGAGAACAACACTGTCTTTTTTTCTAGCATGGTGGATTTAAATGCTCCCTCACACTCTATTGGGCCACAGCGGCAGGCCGATCCACATGGAGACCAATGCTGTGGCTCAGTGAACACGCTCACTCCAAGTACATTCACTGTATCTGCAAGCACTGAGTAACTGGATGCTAGCAAAACCTGATCAAAATAAGATTTCCAGGCGTATACTGCAGATAGTTTTCTCTTGTTTTGTGCAGCTGTAGCACTTCTAGAAACCACACAGTCAGAGAGAACAGCAACACATCAGCAGAGTGGTAAGTAAATGGTGTATGTGGGAGAGCAGCCAGATGATAACATTAGAAAATGGATCCTACTTGCTGGTGGAAAACATTTACTTAATGCCAGTCAAACAAGGATGACAGAGCAGCAGGTATAGAACAAGTCGAGGGAATGTTTTCTGGTGATGAGAGATGAGGCACGGATGATGTTTGTGAAGATGGGCAGAACACTTTTCTTCATTTATCCAGAATGATTTTTGGCATTTAACATCAACCCATCCTTGATTTTTCAGTGTAAAGCCAAATCTTACCATAACAGCAGAGCAGACACATCTTTGCGTTTTTACCTTTCCGGCCCCAAAACCAGTATTTGCGGCGTCGCTTCATTGTCAGTTCAGTGTCTTTTATTTTGAAGAAGAAAAAAAGGAAATACCGACCCAAGATCTTCTTCTAACATATATATTTAGCCATTGCCAGTGTTCATCCTCACTGTGTTGTCCAGCCTGCATGGATCACCTACCCGAGGCAACGTGTCTGAGTCTGGACCTCCAGTAACCAGCGGCCAGGCAGTCCATGCTGTGTCCACGCCGGCGGACACGCCACAATAGAATGAGTAGAGAAACAAAGTGAAGTGTATGAAACCTGGTCTAAAATAAACCTCTTGTTGGTACTTTCTCCCCTTCCTTCCTCTACCTCTGCCAGTGAACAAACAGGCAGAGGAGACCCCCTGACAGGACGTCTATGCTGAGACCTTCTCTACTCTACTGCTGAAGAGCAGACAGGCAGCACTGCGGAGGAAGACGAGTCGTCCAGCCACAACAATGTCACATATTTCTGTCCTCTTGCAAATGGGATATCCTTAATTTCGCAAAGGTGAGAAAAAAAGGTTGGGTTTCACAATTCTCTCTGATCTTCCTCTCTGTAAAATTACTTCCTCAAAGTCCTTCTTGGTCCTGCAGGCCAGCGCTGAAGGTCTGAGTTCTCCTTTTCTGAGCTCAAGCTGAGCTTTAAGGTAACAAGAGAGCACAGTAGTTTTCTGGGAAGAGGCTAACAATGCCAGTCCGGAGGGGGAAACGACACACAGTGCAGTCAGGAAACCCTGGCTGGAGCAGAAAAAACACAGCAGGCCCTTGTTGACGCACTGGGATTCAGACTCGTGGACAGTGACAGCGTTTCATGTTTGCCCTGACTCAGAGTAATAAACCCAGCTGATCGGTGTGGAAGAAAAATAAAAATTCCATTAGACAACAAGGCCTTGGATGGTAGGTGACACATAAAGGTGCATATCCACAAAGGATTTGTCAGCAGACTTTGTTCCTACCCACCCTTTTTTCTGGAGAATTTTTACACATTTCTATACAAACAATCTAAAAGTAGCTCATTGTTTGTTTGTTTCCTCTCTCATTGTTTTTCCTGTTTTTCTCTCTGTGAACCCCCCGTCGTCCTAGAATAGTGTGTCAGTGAGCAACAGTTAGATGTTAGATTAGTCTTACAATTTTCTGTTTTCCTAAAAATATCATAAATCAATGGGTCAAAATCAAATAATCAAAAGAGCAAAGGCAATCTGCTTTCAAATAAAAGGAACTCTTGGTTTTATAGAGACGATCTAACAAATCTAATATCTGTAGATTGTTTTCCAATTGATTTGGGAACAACAGCACAGTTTCCTGCTGGGACAGTGAGCATGTGGATGGTTGAGTTGTTGTAAAGACGTACAAGAGTCTGAACGTGTCCACCTCTCACACTGAGCGCGAAGTGGATGGGTGAGCCATTTCTGGGCATTTACCTCCACCTACTGGAACATTTGAAAAGTGGGGCACGTCAAACTTGACCTAAAATACTGGTGTCAGCGAGAGCAGGTGTGTGCTACTGCTGCGGAACATTACACAAACTCACACATGTATTAACCATTTCCTGCTGAGTGCCAGTCACACCCACTTTATCAACTGAGCAAATAACCTTCTCCACACCTCAACGCACATACACATCCAGGCTGAGATGTTTCCTCTAGACACAGAGTAAACTCTGAATCTAGTAACTGTGCATTCCTGAATGTATGAAGTTAACAAAGATCGATGTCCTCTCATTTGAGCTGTTAAATTATTTTTTTCTGCCTTGGTGCACCTGAACAAAAAAAAATGCTTTGAGAACTGTGACTACAAATAATCACAGCTTGTACAAATGACAATAATACACATCGTAGTCACTTATGTTACATCATAAAATCACTGAAGTGAGTACAAGTGTTCAGGAACAATACACTGCGAGCTTCATTTATTGATAGCATCTGTCTCGGCAAGCCCTCCTCCTCACAGTCTCACATCTGGATCAATGAGCAACAAGCAAAGAGAGAGCAGGATTTTGGAGGAAAACATGGCTGACGAGAGGAAGCAAATTTATGGCAGAGAAGCTTTGAAAAAAGTGTGTTATTCCTGAAGCACAGAGTAAGGCTTAAAATCATCTAAACCTGAACGCAATATTGAATTGAAGCTTTGACTGTAAGACAAAGACTAAAACAACATTCTTAAGAAGGTTGAGTGTTTGAGACTTAGCCAGGGGCTGGAAAGTCCAGCTTTAGTTTTCATCTCATTTTTCATTGTTCTTTCACCAGCAAGCGAAGAGAGCATTTGAAATGTTCACAATAGGCAGTGATAATTAGTTACATTACTACTCTATGTGTTACAGTGAAAACAGACAACTTTTCAAGCCCACCCAGCGTTTCCAAGAGGCGTTATTGTTGTCTCAAAGACAATAAGAATACTTCCTGTTTTCCTCGGAGCAGCAGCTACCAAAAACACAGGACACACTGCACTTGTTTCCAGATTTCAGTGAAGAAATGATCTCACCGCTTTGGAAAAGAAGAAAGAAGCATGTCCTTTGAAGAGGTGAAGCCAAAGTGTCATAAAAGATAGTTTGAGTATTGCTTCTAACTACAGCAGGGGCTGGCTGGGGATAGAGATGGAGTAGAAGAAAACACTGGGGGAAAAAGAGTTCATTCATTCACTCATTCAGTCTATAATGGAGACATGAAAGCAGATAGAAACACTGCCAGACTGGGTCGTCAGTCGGCCTTCATTTTCCCAGGAGATCTCACTCAGACAAAACTGCAGTGAAACCAACGTTTAAAGGAACCAATCTAAACGCAGATGGTGTCATTATAATGTTGTGCAATCAACATTTACTTCATAATAATGTGTTCTAGCAAAAAATGGTCTATTGCTATTTTAAATGTTTGCTTTTCCTAGCTACCCTCTCATAACAAATCAAACTGTCCAGTTTAAATGTGACATTTGAATGTATTAACACACACTCATTGATATCAGACAATAAACTGTAAAAACAACTTTGACATTTCACCTTATCAAGCTGATAAGTGAACATGCTCACAAAAACCTGCACATCCAGCAGACGCAGAGCAACATGAGCATGTATTAGCTGTGTTTCTGGTCAAATGCAGGTCCAATATTCACTCTACCTTTAGCTCTGCCAACTAAACGTGGAGAAATATCTGGCTCTTTAGCTGCTAAATGCAGCACTGTGTTCACCAGCTAGTCGCTATCTGTGTGTGTCTGCTGTTTGCTGCTGGGCAGGTAGTGTGCAGCGGGCTTCATCACAGCTTTTTACTGAGAACAGGTGGCTGCTGTTTCTGGAGCCAAGCAGCGAGAGTGAACCAGAACAGTAAAGGTGTGGATGGAAAACCAAAACAATGATCTGAAAGACACTAAAACGCATTATCCCAAATCTGCAGAGTTTGGGGTTAATGCTCTGTGGGTTTGTCACTACAAATAACACCTCTGACATTATGTTGCATTTATTTTTAAATGGCATAATAAAAATATTGCTGCTTTACTGAAATAACTCGTTGTCCCATGACATCATAATAAGCATTACTTTTTGTATTAATGATAAAGGCCGTTTATAGAATAGTAATGTCTGAATTTAGAAAGGCATGCCCATACATTTGTAAACAGCTATGATTCATGGGTAGTTTATATTGATGTGGTACAGCAATGCATGGCATATTAAAAGTAATCATCTTTAAGCCATCATGAACTGAGCTGCACAAGGCAACTATTGCCTAAAGCCAGTAGAGGACAGTGAAGGGGTTCAGTTCAGGCTGAACGGGCACCAGTGCAGCAAAACAATACCAGAGGCAGCAGGCTAGCAGGCCACAGAGCATCTGATTCATACAGTCCCACCGCTTCTATCTAAGCAGTTAGAAAACAAACAGCTTCATTGTTGGAGAGCGACACAGCTGTCCCCACAGCAGCACCAGCTCAAACCTACATGCTCCCAGGCTATTTGTGCTACAAACACAGGACGAATTTCACTCAAAGACAGACTCTAGATGTTTATTTATTTCAGAGAAAGCAGATTATTTCTGCTTATTGTAAACACGACTTCACACACACAAGAGAGACGCAGAAACAAATGAGCCTCATTGAAGCCTGTGGTGGCATCCAAAGACAGTACAGTGTTTATATTCATTCTGCACATTTGTCTGTTACACATTCAAAGGTGAGTAGGTTGAAAGGACAACAGACTTAATGACTTGCTGCTTTCTAACCATTTGTGCAGGAAGAATAGATCACAATAGACAGCGGCAGAATAACAGAGCATGACAGATCATTATAATGGTAAAACTGGTCCTGTATTGAAATCATATCTGCGGTCCAAGAAATGCAGGATCAGCCAGCCACGATAAAAATGCTGGATCATTAAGTTATACTGGAACCCAGTCAAATGGAAGTAGTGACTTTAACTGTGGCGGGGGGAAATCAAGTTAGACTGATTAGTTGTGTTCAGTGCTTTCACTTTCTAAAATCAACCGTGGTTCATGTCAAGGCCTGTCTGACTTCTACAAAAACAGCACGACAGACATGCTTGGCACAGTAATGAGACAGTGGGACTTCCATTTAGATGTGAGGAGCGACAGTAAATGGGATGAGAGGAAATGGTCCCTGGAGCTGTGAAGGAGGTGGACATCTACGACAGAAAACATACATCTAATGAAGCGTCTGAAGAAAACAGAGTTAAGCAATCACAGCTATTATCTGAAATTTTGCATTATATAGTGCTGTACATGAACCTCAGTCCTCGGGTTCATGACTGCATTTTTTTCTTATTATCTGCTGGGCAAAGCAGATAAGTATGAAGCATAAGGCATTTAATAATATACAGTAAATTACCAAAGCTGGGAACATTGTGCAATAGTGGGAGCAGAATATGATGAATAGAATCTGTAGAAATTTGACTCCAGCATTGCTGACACACAGCGACTCACTGAAAGATAACTGGGAATTGTAGTTGTTACTTCCTGACCTTCAGCTCATTACCTGAGACGTGTGACTGGAGCTGACTGCTGGCACCACCTTCTGAGCTCAAAACATCTTGACTGGTCTTAATGGTGGCACTAATAAACCACAGTACAAGTTTCACATCAAATTGCAAGCACACAGCAATATCCACCGCTGCATGTTTGCCCCAGAACTCACTCAGATTTGCAAGGTAAGACGAAGTCACAAGGACACCTCCTGTCTCACTGGGTCATGCCCAGGCAGTATATACTGCAGGAGTGCTGACATGTATTTTGAACAATGTCTGAAAGAAAGATTCCTTAATTGGACTAAAGCCTGGGCCAACTGACAATTACAGCCGCCAGACTGCAGCTCTGCAAAGAGCCATCTGGAAGCCTGCGTGGAAACAGATCCCAAGACTTGTTTTTGATCAGACTATCAGACTGAAATACATAACTGCAGAGGAAAATACCAGAAAACTTATCTGTGCATGTTCCTGAGAGCTGCATCCTGACCAGACAAAGTTTGAGGACTAACTAATGAAGTGGTGTTTATCAGAATGAAAAAATGTGCCCTCCAGCATGTAGATGGTTACACAGCAGGCTGGGGCTTGCCTTTGAAACCTTCATACCTGCTGAGCAGCCAGTAAGTCAAGCTTGGTGAGTAAACACGGGCTCTAATGTAGGTGTGTTAAAGTCTGTCCTTTCCATGCTTTCCCAACCACAAGGACAAAAACACACAATGGCTAATACAAGACCTGCAACAGCCAAGAAGTCATAAAACTGACTCACCAGCAAGCCAACGAACGATGTTACAGTCTGTAATAAACCTGAGATCATTGATTTCAAAATATTTTACTCATGCTTTGAAACAGAGCTGCACAGGAGAATGCACTATAGGAAGTTTCCATAAGGATTCAAGTATACACTAATAGGGCAGAGATGGGTCCACATGTACAGTGAGATTAGAAAAACTCAGCAACTGAGAGCTGATGTCTTATTCAGGGGCATTTGTTCACAGTATGTTGAGACCATTAGTACCAAAGACCACCGCACGGGAGGATCCCTGAAACTCTTGAAATAGTTTTTAAGGAACGCATTTGTTTTAGTTATGAAAGTGGTGCCTCAGCACTCCAACACTCACCCGCTCCCTCAAGCTCCACACTGCGCTGTTTTCTGCGAAACGCGACTCTGTTAAAGCCGTCCATTCTTCTGGGAGGCAGCGACCGCTCCAGCATTGAGACGTGACAGTAAAAGTGACCGGAAATAAGCATTAAAAACGCACTCTCTTCCAAATCTCAGCACCGCGTCCATGTGCGCCTGTGCTGGTCAATAAGTAAAAAACCACTGAAGATGCACCTCAGGTTGGTTAACGGCTCCACATGTGTGTCAGTGCATCCACATCACCCACTTTTCTCTGATCTGTCATCATGATGGGGGTGTTTCCCCAACCGCGCCTCTCTCTCCCCTCAGTGCGCACTGGTGGCGCGGACCTCAGTACATCCAGACAATGCCCATACTGTTGGCCAGTATGATGATTCATGGAGACACTGTACACAGATACAGACACTGTAACTCAATAGTCATCATTCATTTGTATTTTTATGACGTACTCAAATTTACAAGTAAGCCATATATCTGATTTAGGAATTAATCACATTTTGAGAAGCTGAGAGATAATAGATCAAAATCTTTATTTATGAAGTCACAAAAATGTCATATAGTATAAAATATAGGGTCACAAAGTTATCAAGATCTAATCATTGCGATTAGTCAAATTTGTCACACTCATCATTCTTATTTTCTAATAATTTTAGATATTATTCCGTTTATAGCGTCCGTGTTTCACTGGATTCATCAAGGGTTTTGGCACTTCATACATGGTCCATATAACATATTACGGGCAAGCTCCTGCAGTGAGCA
This sequence comes from Chaetodon trifasciatus, assembly GCA_037975065.1. Lineage (NCBI taxonomy): Eukaryota > Metazoa > Chordata > Actinopteri > Chaetodontiformes > Chaetodontidae > Chaetodon > Chaetodon trifasciatus. The sequence goes on from JBBMOE010000030.1 coordinate 4,888,596, forward strand.
CAGGATGTGACCTCATCATGGTTACGTGGATAACTGAGACTGAGAAGTATTTCATATTTGTGGACTTTCAGTGTAACAAACCAGCTGAGGGCTGAACCTGTTCACCAATCACAGGAGGGGCCACTGAGGAAACTACCCATGTAAGGAAGTTTCTTCTTTAGATATAAGTGGAAATTTTGTTTTTGCAACTGCATTTCTAACATTTTTACTGAAATGTAGTTTAACATGTGGTATGCCACTTTGAGAACACACATAACACCATTTAAAGTTCATTTAGTTGCCATTCTACACCACAGTGAATTGCAAGCTATGATCCCTTTAAGCTACACAAGAAAAAAAATAGTTTTTATTATTTACAGAGGAGGAATTCAGGACTCTTAAGAAGCTGCTGTGTAGTCTGTTGGTACAGCAGAGGACAGTTCTTGCCACACAGCAGCAGCGTGAACACGGACTCTCTGATATCTCTGATGTTCAGTAGAACGTACCAATGATGTTCTATGAGGTTTTTATCACCTGCTGCAGTCCTCCTATCCTGGGCCATGAACTAACAGTACCCCCCTGCGGACCAAATTAAAAAATATATAAATTTATTATGATTTTACATGCGTGCGCTAAAAGCGGAACCAATGCGACGCAACGTTCTACACGGGTAAATTAGAGCGGCGCACCCAAACATTGTAGCTAGCCAGGTGTGCTGCTGCTCGGTGAATGAGAGCTCAGCAACCAGTCTTGGAGAGAGGAGCTACGATTTCTCCTGTTGCAAGAGTCGAAGGTGAGCAAAACGATTTCATCTCGTAAGTGACCGCGTTCCTGTTGTTCCTCACACTGATAATAAAATCAAGTTTCAAAATGTCTGCTCTCGATATGATAAGAAACTTAATCATATCTAAGCAAACTCATCGAAGCAGATGAGTAGCAGTATGCTAGCCACGTAGCTTCATCCGCCTTGGCTGTTGCATTAATATAAGTAATACATTTGAGTAAAGTAACCAACAGCAGGCTGTGTTAAGTAGGGAAGGATGGTTAGACATCGAAATGTAAAATAAAATGTTTTTTTTTTCTTCTGATTAAAACTCAATTAATCCAGCATTGTGCCAGTTCAAATACTCAGGTGTGGACTCAACTGTCCATAGTAGTGGGGCTTCCATAAATAGGAAATGGCTCATTGTCATACCCTGGAGTTTTGTTCACATTGAATTGACACCCTGTATTTGTACCCTGTAGTGTATTTTCTTTTTTTTAGATTTATGGCCCTACCTCTGTTGCATCTGCACTCACTCTTCAAATCAAATCAAACTTTATTTATATGGCACTTTTCATACTTAAAAGCAGCACAAAGTGCCTCACAGAGGCTAAAAACAACAAAGAAGAAAACCCAGCCCTCCCGCCCCCATAAAAACATACAGGGACATATAAAAACACACACTCACAGACATGCACGCACGAACACACACACCCACGCACACACCCATACGGGCAAGACAAGGAATAAGCCACCTTTGGGGGCCATCCACACTGAGAGGGCCCCCGGCCCATGACTAGGGAGCGCCGCCCGAGACCACCCCGACCCAGGCAGACGGGAGGCCCCACACCAAGGTGCAGAGGCCTCCAGCCATCCAGGCCAGAGCCGTCCCCTCGGCAGCGCAACCGTCAGTAGACCAAAAGCAGCTCCCAGTGTGGGGGGCCCCCATGAGGAAACGCTAAAAACCAAGGGCCCCCATGAGGTTCTCTGTGGTGTTAATTCCCAGGAAGCTAGCACTGACCTGCTCCACCTCAGCTCCACTGACGTAAACACGGTTGTCTTTATCTCCTGTTTTTTTCTAAATCAACATTCAGCTCCTTGGTTTTGCTGACATTTAGCAGTACTTTGTTCTCTGTGCACCACCCTGCATTGTTGATTTTATGTGCAATATGAATTCTCATTGATGTCTGAAATGTGGCCGATGATGATTGTGTGGTCTCAGAGGCCTGTCTATGTTGGGGATTGCTTTTGTGGGTGTACATCATGAAGAGCAGAGGGGTAAGCACACAACCCTGGTGGGCTCTAAAGCACCAGAGTGGAGGAGGTGTGACTGTTAGGGAGGAAGTCAAGTATCCAAGCTCAGAGTGCTTGGTGCTCCCTTTGCTACTGGGAGCATTCCACAAGTGGCAGATGAACATTCAATATCCAGGACTTTACATTATAGACACAATTTAGCACATGGACCACACACGGTCCAGACATAGAGAAGACTTCAACCTTGACATTAACATTTGAATCTATTGCTTGTTGTCTATGTAGATGCATCGACACAGGTCCCGACTTCAGAGGCAGAAACTTCATTTCTGTCAACTTGATTAAAATGATGAGACAGAGAAAAAGACGCAAAGACAAAGTCACATACAAATCCAAGGACAGGTCTTTTATTTACTTGTGAACCCAATTAAATACTTTTTTAAACTGTGGGGAAACTGTAAAACCTGCTGTCGTACAGCATACAGCTACCATTCTTTTAAACCAGCCTTCTTTCTTTCATTGAATGAGTCTCTCTCCACCCGCTGCTCTGTTGTGCAAACCAACCAAGAGAGTTCAGTCACCGATGAGCCTGCACGGGCTCAGAGGCTGCTTCTGGACAGCAAATGTTTTCATCACTCTGTAGCTGCAAAAGCAACGATCTACAGTTACCAAAGACAAATCCAACAAATGTATACACAGAGAAGTCATTCATTGCCATTACAACACTATGTTACTATGTGGTTTCAGTTTATCTGTTTCATATCCGTATGGCAAAAGGATGTATTCAGTGCAGTGAGGAGAGCATCAACATTAAAGACCTTATGAGGGCATAAAGACAGAGAGATGGGACTTTAATAATGCAGCGCCTCACCTTACGTCCACCTCAGTTTGACTTTGCCCCATTCCTCTGTGATCAAAACAGTTTCAAAAAGAAACCGTATCTAGATTGTGTTAAAGGAAACCGATAGTCGTGCTTTAACTGTGTCCCCATTGTTTCTGAGAAAGTTGGGGACTCCTGCTGTCTTACCTTTCTTGTCAACCTGCTGGTTAGTTCATGGTGACAGAAATGGTTGAAAGATTTAGTAAATCTTAGTCTTAATCGGATCAGATCAGATGCTACTGTATTGCTATAATGCATATTGAATAATTGTGCTTGGACAGTACTGCATACAGTTTGGAGAAAGCATGTAGAAAAAGCTAAACATGGAGATTTTAGGGTGACAAGTGTAGCAGGAAGGATACTGATACTGATAATGTCAATTTGATTGACATTTCTGTCGTGGTCATTGCAGGAGAAACTAAGGGTCGTGACAGTTTTCTGGGGTTGTGACTGATACAGTGAACAAGCTCACAGAGAAGACAGAGGATACTTTATGGTGTGAGTACAATGAAAGAGACGGTAACTCTAGAAGAGGCACACCTTGGGGAATCCTCTGTTCTGAACTAAAGTTAAAAAGATGGAGGTCAGTTCACTCCACGGTCACTTAAACTTGTGCAATTCAAAAGGCAAAAACCCAGGCCAACAGCCCTAGTCCTGATCTCAAACACTCAGCCTCGCATCTATCCCAGCCTCTGAAGAGATCTGAGCTACATCACAGACGCAACCGTTACTAGAGTCTGCTGTAAAAAGAAATAATAATAATAATAATAGAAGGTATAAAATAGTCTTTATGCACATGATTTGCAAAAAAAAAAAAAGATCTTTGTATAAAAAAACACAAGCATCCCAAGAAAGACTAGTGACGTTAGAAAGGTAGTTGAAATCACCCATCACCACCACAAGAAGTCACTTCCTTGTAATAAAATGTTTACCTTCGTTAGTCTGTTTGCAATGTCAAACCCAGTGTACTTCTATGTAAAAATGGCATACATATTTTTGGATTATTATACTGACAAAATCTAACGTTTCAAATGCCGTATGGTTTTGTTAGGCAAGTCTTAAACCCGTTCTCTAGTCCAGACCTTTTGCGATGTCAAAGTTCTGCTTTGGGTCGTCTTCACCGCAGCAGTTAAACACCTTTTGATTTCCATCGTGACCGACAAACACAGAAAAAACATTTCATTAATAAATATCTTAGAAACTGAAAATAAATAAACAATCAGTAGAGTAAATAAATTATAAATAAATACTAATAGGAATAATGGAAAAGATTCCTGCGTCACTCTGGCATTCTGTGCCTCAGTTCAGTCATTTCCAGGACAGGATGTCACTTCCAGAGAAGAAGACAGCGTTCTGCTCTTCTTCTGCGACCCAGGTAACCGGCCTGCCGAGAACCGGACCATGTAGAGCTTAGGGTGGGGTCACAGACTTCAGTAAGCACCAGGTTGGACTGCTAGGTTGGGGAGTAAATCTCTGGGAACCCCTGTCTTTGAGTGCCTCTGCATGGCTCCTTCCAGACCGAGGCCAGGGCCTGGACTGGAGCAGCCTGGTTAGGTGCCGGGGGGCTGGGGCTGCTGGGCCAGACAGTTACGGGGGTCGCAGTGGGAGAGAGGACTACTGCTGCTGGACAGGACAGTGTGGGGTTCCTGGAGGTCTGCCAGAAATTTAGGACTGTAAGAATACAGAAAGACAGGAGAGCAGAATGAATGAGGGTAAAACAGACTGACAATCAGGAGAGGGAAGCAGTTCTTGAACGAATAAAGCTACACAAAAGGAAAATGTGACGAGGGAAAAGTAATGACATGGACTTCCTAAAGGAAAAGTTCAACTTTTTGGGAAATACACCTACTATTTGATTTCTTGACAACTGTAGAAATGAGAAGAGTCACACTACTGTCATGTTTGTATGCTAAATATAAAGCTATTGCATGCAGCCAGTTAGCTTAGCTTAGCACAAAGACTGGAAACAGGGAGGAACTAGCCCAGCTTAGTCGAAAGGTAACAAATCTATGTGAAGTTCACATCCTGTAGTCCTGTCTTCAGTGGAATCTCCAGGAAGTTACCGTGCATGGCCAAGAAACAGTCCAGCATATAAGCCCCTCATAAAACCCCATTTTTCACTTTTATACAGACTTCTCAAACTAGACATGACGCGTTCATTGTTTTGAGGTGCTGGTAGGTCGCTTTTGTTTGGCCCAGTTTCCAATCTTTGTGCAAAGCTAAGATAACTGCCGCCAGTAGCAGCTTCAGACTGGTATCAGTCTTCTCATCTAATGTTTGGCAAGAAAGCGTATACACATATATCCCAAAAAGCCAATTATTCCTTTAAAACCACTCCAGAGACAAGAGGAGGGCTGTTCATATCATACTTCATTTGGTGAGAACATCAATACAACAAAGTGGAGTTGGAGAGAAAGGCTAACAAGGACAGGACTAAAACCAGACGTGGCCTTAGATCTGTCAGCAGTTTCCTAGTTGCCTTGCATGAATGTCTGAGTTCACTGACAAAAATAAAGATGCTCAACTTGTTGCCCAGTCTGTTGGTAAACTAAAATCACTGGCAACATGTTTGTGACTGCATTTAGTGCTAAGATAACAGAAATCCTCCACAGTGGATGTCTTGACTTGTCAAAATCAGGTGTGACTAATGCTAATAATAATTACAGCTACTAGCTGACCGGCATGGCTTCATGTGACACTTCCATCGTTACTAATCACACTTGTCAACATGTCTGGCATGAAAAAGGTCTTTAGGAGAGAAAACTGTACGTCCAAGCTTAATCTTGAACTTTGAAACTAGTCTTTCATATACAGTAAAAGCATGTAGAAAAAAACACCATGCAACACTGTACATGAAAAGTGGAAAACAATTCCTTTGCCCAGTGAGAGGTGTTTATTAATTATTTATGCAGTACAAAGGTCTCAGTCATAATAGCCTGTTCATAACCACTTTATGTGAAGTGAGAGCATGCAGAGCCATTTAACTTATACAGAAACAGCAGGTGTGCAACTATAAAAAGATGTCAAATGTCTATGTGCATTAAATAGAATGTGATTAGCTGCAACAGAAATTGTGTGGTGTCTAACAGACAGACAGACAGACAGACAGATAGAACATAATGAGCCTACTACTAGCAGGTTCTACAGCTTGTTACCTGCGGGCTAAGGAGGCTCTCCCTTGCCTTAGTTGTGGGGAGAGTGACGATACTGAGGCAGCAGGCTGCTGACAATCTACAAGAGACTGATAAATTAGACAGATATACAGAGTGGTAACACTCAGGGTTAGATGACAGGACAGAGAAAACATGGAGGACAAGACAGGGGAAGGCCTTGTCAGAGACAAAGAGACTACCACTGCTGCTAGGATAGTGCTGATTTTTATACTTGAGCACCAGTTTGATCCTGCTCTATGTGCAGCTATACTGTTCTCATGTTGCTATTATAGCACAATGCTTACTTATATTCAACATGATATACTTCTACTTGTATTTTTTCCCCTCATGGATAAGAAATGTGATTTTCCTGCAGTGGATATCAGTGTTGCGTAGTGTCAGTGAAAGGGAGAGTAGAGAGAAAGTAGAGAAACATGAGCAATGGAGCAGAAGAAGCTGAAGAAAGTACTATATATAATATAATATAAGTGACTGCTTCTACTGCATTTCAGTTACAGTTCATGTTTGCATGGCGTGAATGTAACTAACACTGGATCATTCTCTGCACAGCTAGAGAATCAGCACTGAGGTGCACGTTTTGCACACACACACGCACACACACGCTTTCAGAATTCAATATTGTATTGAATTGTACAACACAAAAAGACAAGGACACACACAGTGGTGCGAATGCTGAACAATCCTGTTAACTTCAGGACATCTGGTGCTCATGTCTCAGTCATAGTCATGAAAACCCACCAAGTCCACATCAGCCATGCTTGTCACTTCCACTTAAAGGCTGTTTGTTTATATGATTATGATATACATGATTATCTGAGGTAAGACAAGGGAGACAGAGAGACGTCAAAGAGCATTTGACAGGAGAGAGTATGGAAATGTGTTCAGACACTGCCACCTGCTGGACAAAAGTGGGAATACAGCGAGAGAGGTTGCGCATCAGTGGAGGAATAAATGGATTTAATTTACTACATGTGAGGTCAGCACAGAAGGGAACTGGAGACAATAAAACATGAGGCTGAGGCACAGAGAGGAGGTCTGACTGGTTTCCATACTACTCTGCACAACACATTAACCACATAACACACTTTAAACCTGTCAAATGCTTTTTGACAGAACTTTAGATGAGACAAAATAAGGCATGCAAGGATGAACTTGAGTAAATATCATTTTACAACATGTAATAGTTAAAAATATTGTCTTGAATAGAATAGATAATTTACAGTTTAGTAATAATAAAAAAACATAACATGTAATTCATGGAGCCTGCCACAGGGAGGGGCTGTGAGCCCCTGTATGCGGAAGCCAGTGCTGCAGCCATTTTTTTTTTTTTTTTTGCTTGGTTTTCACTTTGAAACACCTCTCAGTACTCGACTACAGTGATACAAGATGTCACATTTTATGTTAGCAGCTACTGAGATGCTGAGAAAGATGTCTGATATTAAAGTTATACGGGCATTCATTAGAAAATTCTCTGCAGTCCAACTGTCTCTCAACCTAAACAACAGAAAGACTGTCCAATGCCTTTTTGAAGATGTTTTGAGGATGAAGCAAGCTGTCTGGACTCCTTCTTCCTGAGTATTTCTGCGTGTTCAAACCACTGACATGTGAAACCAGTTTCTCCTCCTCTCTGTGTCCCACCTTAATCCAGAGGCTTCTGGGAACTTTGAACATAGCAGATATTGGTGCTGGCTGTAGAGATGATGATGAATCATCGCCTTCGCCGAAGGTGGGGTGATACTGATACAGGACTACTGTGACTGTGAGATGGGGACAAGTGGCCTGTGTCTTGTCTGAGTCGTCTGATCTCTAAGGTGGGCCACTCAGGGTCTGTCATGAATGGCGGGGTGCTCAGAGACAAATTAAAGTAACTGATGTTAGGTGTAGCTGAGGTCAGGATTGCTTCAGAAAGAGTATCTGGGGTCCACACAGACATGGACGGACAGGTGGTTAGCTCTACAGAGGGAGGATTACGTAGGGTCGGGAAGGTGTTGGGGGTGTGGGTGGTGATAATGGAGGGGCTGTGGAGTCTGGTGGGGCTGGAGGGAGCTGTGAAGGCGCCTCTGCGACTTACTTTGGGCGGGCTGCTTTTTATCTTGGGCACTTTAGCGCCGCGGCCACGGTGGGTCTGCTCATGGTCAAACTCCAGGTCCTCCAGCCGTTGGGTCAAGGCCAGTTTCTGCTGGATGGCCATACGGAGGAGGGAGTTCAACGTCTTTTTCTCATCCTCTGCTGCCGCCAACTGCCTCTGCATCTCATCCAGCTGGGTCACATACTCATCACATCTATAAAGAGAGAGGGACAACGGGAAACAAATACTTAATGGGAGATTTTTACACATGCAAAATCCCTATTTATCTAAAAGTTATAATTTTCTCTTTTCTGGCTTAGTGGCCTCATATTTCCAGTCTCACCTTGTGGCAAACATGGCCCTGAGAGACGAGAAGGTGGCGGCATCTTCTTTCAGAGCCTTCAGCTCGTTCCTCAGCTTCATCATGGTCTCTGTCACCATCGCCTTTTCGTTCTCGTACTTGCTCTTCAGATTTGCCAGGGCAACCTCTGCTGTCTGCAAAGTGGATAATTCAACACTTTATTACAACACATAGGCCTAATTCACACAGTCTGGATTGTATCTCTGATATAAAAACAACAAATGATTGGTTTACCAGGGATACAGCATCATTTCCTTCAGCTATAAAGAAATATTCATAGTGAATGAAGTCTTTCTCACCTGTTTATTGGCCTTCAGCACCAGCCTGAGTGTGGCTATCTGCTCTCTCTTGGTGCTGAGCAGAGACTTCAGTTTGAGTATCTCCTCCATGCACAACTCCTTGTCTTTGTCAAGCATAGGTGCCAGCTCCCTGGCTGCAGCCCTCTGCCTGGACAGCTGCAGTGAGCGGTCTACAGCCCTCTGGAGGTGTTTGATCTGGTCTCTGATGATGGCGTTCAGGTTGTAGATATTCATGGGCTCCTTCCGCAGGTCTCCACCTGCCTCTGAGGGCACAGGAGATGGGCAAGGAGAGATGCTGATGACTGGGGAGCCTGTGGGGTTGCGGGTGGGGCTGCTGTGGCAGGATGGAGGATCCCCGGCGTTGGTTGCTGTCTCATTGTGGTGGGCATCTTTGGATGGGGAGTCCATGGGACTGCGTGGGGACTCGGAGGAGCAGGCTGCAGATGCCGCAGCAAGGCGTCGCGCCAGGCGAGGCGAGAGCAATGCCCGGGGGTCGTCTGAGCCTTTCAGGCTTCCACTGCGTGTGACGCGGCTCTGGCGGTAGTAGTCCAGCATGACACGGTTGGGCGTCTCATTGTTGCACAGACAGACGTGGTGGTAGAGCTGTGCCAGTTCCTCGCTGAAGGTTACCAGCTCATCCTGTGCCGCATTCAGCATGCCCTGGCTCTCTGTGGCGGTGCTCGCGGCTGCTCGGAGCTCTCCCTCCAGGCTCGCCACCCTCTCCCGGCTCTCACGATAGCTGCGCTCCAAATGAGTTACCTGCTTGGAAAAGATCAGTTGGACATTTGCAGCATTACAGGATGCAAAACTGAACTGAGTGCATGTGTCAGTCTATAAAAGAGTTATCTGTTTGCAAAAATATACACATATACAGGCAGCATGTAACAATGACAAACCTGCTCACTCAGTGCCTGGACCCGGTCGTCACTGTGGCTGTCTCCTTGGCCCTCCACAGCCTGGTTGTACTTCTCCTTCAGAGCCTTAAGCTCTGCTTTCAGGTCGATCACCTCCGTCACCGCCACCTTGTACTTATACTCCAGGATCTCGAACCCATGGATATCTGGATCATGGTGACCATTGGCTGGTGGTGACGAGGAGTCTCCATCAGGTTTCTCACTCTTCTGCAGGTCATCAAGCTCTTTGTCTCCGTTGAGACATTTCATGGCATTGACGTGCTCCGTCAGGCGGTGGAGCCTCTCATTCTGCTCAGTCAGGGCGCCCTGCGTGTGCTGCAGCTGGGTCTGCGACTCCTGCAGGTTCATGAGCAGCGCCGTCTTCTCACGCTCCACCTGCAGGATGGGAGGATACACTGTCACTTTAGAGGCAGTTAAGACAGCGAGCAGAAACATTACTAAAACTCAGGGCAGCGTTTTAAGTCCAACTCCTTTAACTTTAATCACTTTATATATATATTCTTAGAAAATACTCTGCACTGATGACAATGTGTGACTTCCTAGCTTTGACGACAACTATGGCAAACTTAATTTAACCTATGTACTTGGCTGCAATATTCAGAGGCTGCTGTAAAGAGTTACACTTTATCAGGACTCAGTTGAGCAAATGTATAATTAGTATGACGTGCAAAACTCCACAACATCAAAGGGCTTATAAAGATAAAGACAATGTATCATGCACTCATCATTACAAGGCGGGAAGTGAACAAACACAATTAAAACATGGACTGTACAAAGGTTTGCAACACGTGGTGCAACTTTCTTGTGTCAAAACCTTTCGATAAGGACAGAGAGGAGAGGAAGAGTGAGCTCTCCCAGCGCTGAGAGGGTCAACCTTCATCCAACAACTGATGAAGGAAGCTAACAAAATAGATAAGTTTAAAAAAATTCAACAATAACTGACACCAAAAAACTGAAATTGTGAGGGTTTTTTAACAGTGATTTTACAAAATTCATCCAGCACATAGAAGTCTGATGCTGCTGGCGTTGACATCTTGCCCAGAATAATCGACTGGAAAGAGAAAATTGATTAGTGAGTAATTGTGTTTACTGAGAAAGGCACACTGCTAACATTAGCAGCCACTAATCTCATTTTCTGTTTCCCTGCGGGGATCAGCTAAGGCAAAAAATGTGCAGTAATTACTAAACTAGATTTTAGCATGAATCTAATCTACCTGTGATTTCTATGTTAGCATACTGCACACATTCATCCAGTATGGGCTGCCAGTTTATGAGTGTGACTGTAAGAGAAAGACAGTCCCTATACTGTATTATAAAAGCTTTACATTTACACACTCTGTTTATATGAATGCAGGTTATCACAGTGCACAGGCTGGAACTAAATGTGATATAAATGTAAGTGAACTGTGCATTTTCTCTCCGTCTTTGGCCTCTATTTTTACTGTCCCCTTGTCACTAAACTGAAAACACACTTAGTCAGATTCTGTCTCTGCCTTGCCTCTGCATCTGCTCCTCGTGCTCGTTGGATGCTAATCTCCCTGACAGGGCTCCCTATAGCACACGCACATGCGCTGCCCCTACTGCAGGACGCTTTTTACCCTGCTATGATCCGGCTTTATCACTCCCACGAGTGCATCAGCACATATGGGAGCATACATTATATATAAGACATGAAATGTCCTTTATACGGGGTTAAATGCACTTGTGAAAAAATGTAGCGCTGGGTTTGTCACTGCCAAAAAAATGTAATTATAACACATTTTAGTAGATCTACTTTGTGCCCTTATTTGTGTATTCACTTCTGTATTTACTCTGTGTATTCATTCGGGAGAGCCTGTAGCATGATGTGGTGTTTTTGCTGTTCTTCTGTCGTTGTCAAACTGTCATCACCTTTTCATTTCCTTGCTGTTAGCAGTGAAAAAAACTGTGGCCAGGGCTGCTTTCATCAGTGCAGTGATGAACAGTGAACACAGAAAAACTCATATACCGAACAAACACAGACACACGCCCACACAGAAGCAGCTGGTAAAAGCCACCAGTCTCTACACTTAAAACCGTGCATACTGTGGGAAAGTGGATCAGTATAGCTGTCTTTTAATGTGCTGTGTGCTGCTGGTTTCATCCCAGTGCACTAAATTGTCTTAGAGTTCACTTTGGTAGCAGTTTTAAAGCGACTGAAATCTTCCAGACAGTAACTCAACACAAACAATGAGGAACATTCAGTGATGCAAAAGCATCAAAGAATAAGACTTTTAACAGACAACACTGACGACTTTATTTGGTTATTATGGGTTATTTGCTCTACCCTGAGATTTACTGACCCTGCTGGAGGGCCTCTTCTTATAACCCACCTGTAGCAGCTGCTGTTTGAGCTTCTGCATTTCCGACAGGTTGAGCTCACTGAACAGGTCTGGCACGGGGTGCAGGCCTTCTCCTTTCCGGCCGGGTCGGTAGTCCACATTCATCTTAGCCAAACCAGCTCCTGTGTGAAGGTGGCCGTTGCGGCGGTTGCTGTCCTCATTGTTGCCATTAGCTGCAGGGATGGCGCTGCCGTTGGTGCCGTTGGTGCCGTTGGTTCCGTTGGTCTCCTCGGGGAACTTGAGGCCCTCAACACCGGTAACGGTGAGCGCCAGATGGGCCCCTGCTCCGTAGACGCTGTCACTCAGGCTGATGTGGTGGGCCAGTTCCTTTCTCAGGTTGTTCTTCTGTTCACGCTCACTCTTCAGGGCATCCAGGGCCTCCTCCAGCTGACCCTCAGAAATGTCCTTCAGGCGTAATGCGTCCTCCAGCTGACTATTGAGAAGAACAGTCTCCTCTTCTAGCACCTTAATTTCATGTTTCAGACCCTCATACTCCACCTGAGGCATAGCAGAGAGGAGTTAGTTAGTTAGTTAGATTCTAAAACATCTGAATCCCGTTGCTAAAAGTCAAAACAGAGGGGCATAAGCAGCAGGCGAGTTAAGGTAGAGCCCACTTTAGACGATAATAAAAAAAAGTGTTTTGCCCTTTGTAATCTTTATTTTCAATTAAAAAAGACAAAGTCAAACACCACACTACTTTTGACTCAGTACCTTGAGTTTATAATAGAGCATTTTGTCTATGAACAGCGCTTTAAAACAATATTTGGTTTAAAAAAAAAAACCCAAAACGATCATTAGTAATTTGCAGATAAAAGCATTCAATCCTGTCTCTTACTGGGACGTAACCACTTAGATCAGCAAAATAGAAGTCTTCAATCACAAGAGTGATTTTATGTTGATACATGACCATAAGTTGCTCTAGCTCAGCACAGGTATCAATGTAAACTGTGATTAAGACCAATACAGACACTGTAATGAAGTACGATGAACAACTGAATCGTCCTGGAACTGATCCTGAAAACATAAAGGGGACCACATTCCAAAGGTGGTTTTGGATGCAATACTGGGAAATCATGTGTGAGTCATTCATTCCAACTGGGATGGGGGTTGGTGTCTTATCATGACAAACTTGTATGGGACTGAATATGCTGGTTTGGAGGGTAACTGGGAAACTGGTTGAATGAGTGAAATGTTCCACCGTAATTCAGACTGACCTGGCTCTGCTTGAGTGTGGACACCAGTTTCTGCAGGGTGATGTTCTCCTCCTCCAGCTCTGTGTAATCCTGGAGCAGCCTGGTCTCTCTGAACTTGTACTCCTTGATTTCTTCCCTCATCCTGCTCCTCTGTAGCTCCAGCATCTCGTTACTCTGCAGCACAGAAAAAACATATGAGAGAGAGAGAGAGAGAGAGAGAGATGGTTACAATGAGGAGAGAGAAGGAGAGGAGTTCATAACCTAAATCCATGCCAATACTGAAAAGTCTCCCATCAGCTTCAGATTGGATGATATGCACAATATCATGATGACAGGCAGTATAACTTTGATATACATACTCATACACAGTCTGCACTCTCTGACCCTCTCTACACACTTTTCACAAACTAATTTCATTATGTTAAATGCAGTGAGTCAGCACCCTCAGACTCCCAGAAAGACGCCTGCTGTGCACAGATAGAAACATGAGCATGTGCAGGACCAGATAAACTGTCGATCAGAGAAATGCACCAGCCACCACGGTCATAAATCTCAGCACGGTAGGCGGCAGCAGTGGGAATATATTGAGGCCTCAGCTAAAATCATCTATGCTCACACAACTATGGTCACTATCATACAACCATGGTTTTATTCCACGGGATAGGGAGATGTTTTCCAGTCAGGAATGACAAACATATGCGTCATTCCCTCACTGCAGAGCTGCTTGCAGCTCTGTGCATATGGCGCAAGTGCTGACCCAGAGACAGTGTCAGGAGTGGGTGGGTCCTCACACGGGAGGAAGACAGTCAGAGAGCTGAGACACATATGGCCTCTGCAGCCCTTTGAACCTCCAGAACCTCAGTACGTGTGTGTGTTTGTGTGTAGTCAGGGGTGGATGACAATGGTGCTTTTAGAAGTGGCAACTGGACTGAAACTAAAGACCATTATGATACTGAGCCTTTTGATTTGTACAGTGGCTGACAGTAGCTCCTACACTCTTGAAGCTAATTGAGTCTCAACTGCAAAGCACAGAGAAGTACAGTAAGCCTGCTTCTTCAGATGCACTGAAAAGACTTTCATACTACTCCAGGAAAAGATAACAGGAACCAAAGGGCTTTTTAAGAACTAACCGTATTACCATAAACAACAAATCAAATAAAACCTCCGCTCCATGTTGCCCAATTACATATTCATAACAATGTGGGAATTACACTGAGCTGGGTGTGAAGTGCACAGGATTAGAAGCCAATCATCAGCCTGTGAGGCTCTATAGAGGCATAGCTGATCAGCAGCCACAGCGGCCGGGGTCAGGGACAGTGCAGCACACAACACGGGCAGCGAGCCGCCCACAGGGCAGAGCTGGGCGGCTCACCCCTGATCTGGAGTTCACAGCACACACTGTGACAGCTTTATTGGCTTCATGATACAATGGCAAATATGGCAGAAGTCCAGCCATCTTGTAGTCATTCTTTATGACCACCCCTGTTGCTGTGGTGATGGGGGATAAACACAAACACAGGATAGGGTGCTGTCAATTCATAAAAACTAAAAAAATATATACTATATTTGTGTTGGCATGGTTGTGATCTCAAACTACTTCTTAATTATTTCATGTCTTGGTTGACAGCTGCAGATTAAAAACAGCACAAGCAAACTTTCTCTGGCTCAAGAAAACTTTTCCATTTCCCATATTAGCTTTTTCCTGATAGATCTGTACATATTAATGGTGTTTGTGAAAAGTTGTTTGGAGCCTACAAAAACCTTTTGATTAGACAGATGAGGCTCCCAGTGAGGCTGCAACACCTGCTTCTCACGATGGAAAAGGCGGCTCCTCCTCATTACTGGTCATCCCACATGTTAATGAGGCTTTCAAAGAGAGCCAAAAGCCCTTTGATGAGCGCACCATCAAAGAGCCATGATCGAGACGCAAACAGGAGGCAGGTGTGCGTATGAAGAATAACAGCTCATCAGGAATATATCAGGCAGGCAGCTTTTCCATTACAAATACTGATTTTGTTCAATATGCTCCATAATGCGGAATATCTTGACTGATACTCAGCCTACGTTCACAGTGACATGTGTCATTGTCTGAATCATGTTAAGAAAACAACACGTACAGAGACTCAGCCTCACAACGCTCCCTGATGAGTATATTGAATGAAAGTGTGTGTCCTGTGGATGCAGTGCTGGTGTGATGAGAGCAGCGTGGCTCACACATGTGCCGAGCTCAGGGCATTTCACTTATTCCCCAGCTTAGCACCGGATTTGCCCCCCACAATGGGGTCGTGGCCGTGGCGTCTGACCTCCGCTCGAACTCCTGCACTGTCCGACACAGTGGCTGCAGACATGTACGAATGTGTTAACGCACGCTTTGCACGTACGCACATGCATACTGTTTTCTCTGTGAGGCCTGACCCCTTTCTGCCTGTCACTGCGACCCTTTGGCCTTCATCAAAACACTGGTCCGATGTAAGTTAACGTACTGCAAATAAGGCTAGACAGAATGTGGCTTAGTGTAGCAGCTTAAAACTCAAGAAATGACAACAATGAACGAGATCTTTATTTGTTTTTACATTTTTTAACAGTTGCTTTTTTAATCCTCTCCACAAAGTCAGCACAAGCATGGACTGAGCTGCAGATTATTTCTTTTAGTTCTGGGACACAAATTCATTCAGTGGCCACACCATTCAAAGTAAATGCCAAACAACCACCAAACCTCTATGCAACTACAGCTTACTGTACTCCTCACATCACGTAACACTTGCTAAAATTCTGTAATACACTACTGAAACAAAGTCAAAATGAATATCCAATTGAAAAAATATAAATAATGATGCATTTTCCCATTTTCTCCCTGTCTCCCTGAATTACGATCTTTCCAAAAAACATCTCAGTTTGGTAAAAATCATGAAAATATGAGACAATTTTATGGTGCCACCAAAAAGAACACATATCCAAATTAGTTCTACCGTTGTTTACTGTTGCAACGTTGTTTTCTCACACATATCATCTGACTGATTTCCTGTGTTTTCCGGGTCTAGCGTGAAGCAATAAATCACCTGCCTGCAGCGGGTGCAGACTCTGTAACTGCTGACCAGCTCACCTCTCGTAGCTCCTGCACGAGTGCGTTGAGCCTCTCGTTCTCAGCCTGGGTGTTGGATGCCACAGAGCGGCTTAGCGTCACCTCCGTCTGCAGCTCCAACAGGCGGCCCATGTAGTAGGCCTCCTTACAGGCCGACTCCTGCAGTAACGTCTCTTCGTTGGTCTCCCCATCCTCTGCCACCTTACGCTGGTTGGTGTAAGCCTGACCGAACGCCTGGGGAGGAAGAAAAGGAGGGACAGTCAGAGGAGGGGGGGCAGAGTAAGAGCTATGCGCAAATAATAATCAGAAAAAAAGAATTAAATGACCAACAATCATCTTTTGCAAAGTCGAAATTGAAGCGACACTGATTCAAATCCCGTCACATAACATCAACATCCTAATCCATGTGAGGGATTTGCACCCAGCGGCATGTCGCACATCTCTGACAGTTACGGCCACTAGGCGTACCCCTGCTTTAATTTTGACCACCGACTTTAGAGGGCCTGTCCTTTAAGGGTACCTGCTTTCTGTCTATGCGGGATGATGTTTCACTGTGATCAATAGACACACTGTTCCCATTCTCCTGACACAGGTTTTCACAGCACTGAGAGCTGACTTGTCATGATAAATGAGCCAAGGCTTGATTGAGAAAATCAAGGCATGTATCAACAGCAAAACAGGCATACCATACAACAGCAGCTGTACCAAACAGAGCTGCAACACATGCACAAAAGCTCAGACATACGTGCTCTGTGCAAGGTTAAAGGAATAACATACAGCATCGTTTATACTGAGCCCTGAATCCTGCACTGTTGCCTGGGTGTAGACAGAATTTCACGACTTGTAACTGCAGCTGCTGTAGTGCTTCGATATGAACCATTCTTCTCCCTCTTAGCAGATCAGCAGGAAAAATGGTATGTTCCCCCGGTGGCCTCTGTGAGAGACAATGAATCAATACTGCTCCCTCTGAAAAATATCTCATGGTTTACAATTGCCACATGAAACTGTAAACAATACAGCACGTATACTTATGACAGTCCTCAGGACGCTGTTCCTGGACAGAGTTAGCTGACCGTATTGACAATGGAGCCAAATCATAAGGGAGTCATATCTTTTGGATTAATAATTCACAGTCTTCCCAATCCCACCTCGACATAATAACAACATTTTCTCTACTCGAGGTGAATCATTTATAAGGTACAAGCATCCATTATTTGGAAAAGACAAGCTCAAGTGTGCAGCTGTCTTTTCTTCCTGGTTAATTTTCTATTCACCTCTGATTCATGAGCTAACAGGTTAAGTGAGCAGCGTGCAGTAGACTGAGGTCCTATTGTTAGATGGGGCAATTTATTACAGTCAGAAATGTGCTTTAATGCACATCCTGTAGTATATAGATTACTGGCACGGAGATGAGGGGATGTGCAGCCACTAGGACCCGCTGCACATCCACCTAAAAAAACATGATAAAGTGTTTATTAGTGAGGCAGACGAGACGTTTCCCCCACTGCTGGATGTAGCTTTACATTTAACAGACAGATTCGAGAATAATTCTCCACAAGACAGCAAAAAACAGCATATTATAGTGTTAACAGCAAGGCTGTAAGTTCTGAGTTCACACTGCTGTGCTGGGTTTGTAGTTGCATGTGAGTCAATGAGAAGATGCAATTTCCCAGCAGAGATTTGAACGTCACCTAATTAGCTCCACTGACCCCCTCCCTCTGTGACCTGCTGTTTGAATATTCACCACCAGCCACAATAGCAACAGTAAACGCTGATTAAATAAGCATTAAAGATCCAGTCACTGGTCAAACAGCTCAAATGAATGAAGATGATGCACTCACTTTTCCTTTCTGTCAATATAAACTCACAATTCATCTACATGCTGTAAATCAGGAAAATAAAGCTCTATTCATTCTGAAAGGCACTGATTCCATCGCTAGACAGATTTATTCTAGTTCAATAAAACCTTTTATTTTCCCTGTGAATTGCAGATCTAACAGTTAGCATGTGGATATGAGCCAATAATAATCAGTCCAGGAAAACAGCTGTAAACACACAGAACATTTAGCCATTCAGCCACAAACACTGTCCTCAAGGACTTGCTTTGTAATGACTGGAAAACACAAAAAAATACCGTCTTCTGTTCACTCTCTCGCTCCCTTGCCCTCGTGCTCTCTCTCTCGTTCTCCGGGGAGGCACAGTGTGATTGCAGTGAATGATTAAGAGAGAGGGCCTCAGGAACAAAACAGCTGATTAATTCTAAGCACAGTGTGACTGAATGAGCTCGCATTGTCACTTCAGTCAAGAGGCTGTCCACGCCTGAGCAGACCTCACAGCAACAGCTGGGCCCTGCAGGAGGATGAGCAGAAAATCTGGACCCACAGAGCCCCACTGTCGGGCTTCTCGTATTATGAAGCAGAGAGCGAGGATTTACTGAAAGAGCAAAGTGTGTGAACAGAGTTGACTAGAACTACAATGCAACAATTTCCACGTTACTTTTACCCTTACTGTGCTGTCACTACGGGCAAATTCCAAACAGAAAGTGCTTGGTATTATTTGGAATATTTTAGTACTGATGCTACAATGATACCAGAGGTTTTCAGTGACTGAGTATGTGGAATATAAACATTACCAAAGTAGTTCTCTTGCAGAGGGTTAGATGAGAGGATGGAGAAACAGCTAGCGGAGACAGAATAGTGGAGACTAGTGCAAGTCACTGCTCGCAGGACCCATTCTGACAAATAACCGGCCGTGAAACCAGAACTTCTACTTTTAACACTTTGGATTTCGTATAAATGTGATAAAGTGTTAATTAGTGAGGCAGGCTAGCTGTTTCCTCTAGAGTTGGGCGGTATCCAAATTTTCATACCGTCAAACCTTCCCCACATATATACGGTATTACCGTGACTAATTAAAAATCACTTTGCAGGGCAGCATGACATGCGCGCAGTTCAATGCTCACACTAAGAAGCACCAATCCTAACTTGTAGCATACAGGAATGACAGGGAGAAACTCAGCTAAAAGCCTCTACCAAGCACTGCCACCGAAATGACACATAATTCGTACACCAAGAAATTATATGCGCATGTAACGAAAACACGAAAATACCACATGTCAAAGGTACTGCATTAGCTCATTTCACCACTTCACACAAACCACAAAAGCCCGGTATCTTATGAAAGCACAGAGTCTGATGATCTCGAAGATGTCTGCCTCCTCACTGTGCGACGAAAACTCGGCAAGCTAGCAGCCAAAGAGTAGCAGAAAAAAACTTTGCTAAATCATAAAGTATGTCTTACCTTTGCTGTTTTGTGGTCAAAAGTTATATTCCAGCCCGAAAAAACGCTGCTAATGTCTCCTCCTGTGACTCTGTGTTAGTTTGAGACCAATCATGAAGGTCCTGGTTGTTTACATAAAGAGGAGGGGGTTTCTAGAATGGAGGGAGCGCTCTTCATGCAATAACCTCTCTAACATCTCTGGGGTTACTTCCGTCTGGATTGTTATTGGTGTTTCCATGGCGATTGTGGGCGGGTCGCTGAGCTATTGACCGTGTAACGCAGTTAGTTTCAGCGCTCCGTCTCATGAATGAGCAGAGCGCTCACAGAGGACTCTGTCGAGCAGCCCGAAGTGTTATTTTACTGTTTTATTTGCATTTCGTCCTTTTATGAGAGCTAAGGACAATAGCAAGCAGAAAAGAGGCTGAAAAAGTGTTTTCAACAGAGGAGTTTCTCCGTATGCTTGGACGAGATAACGGTACTCTGTTTATGCTAAGCTAAGCTAACTGGCTGCTGGACACAGCCTTAGATTTTAACAGACAGATATAAAAGTGGTATTGCTCCTCTCATCTAACTGTCGACAAGACAGTGAATGAGTGTATTTCGTATAGTGTCAAACCGTAGTTGAACAGAAGAAGCTGTGCAACAACTCTAAATCTAATATAGAGAAATATTTGTTCAAAGAACAAGTAAGGAAGAATGTGGCCAAGCGCTCTGCCAGCTTTCAATACTCCACAGACACATTTCATTCAGTATTCAGGCCTGATAGTGTGTGGCAGAACCACACTTCAGTAGACACAGACAGGAGGACTGTCCCAGTTTGCAGGCAATGATTCAGCAGCGACTCATCCATCAGAATCGGTGGGTCTCGGATGTGTAACGAGAGGGAGATGGCTTCATCACGCTCCTTCACAGACTTCACTTCAAAGTGAAGCCTGCTCCATCTGCCTACTGCTCCTCTTAAAGGAAGTCACAGCGAATGACGCTGATGGCTGAGGCCGGGCGTGTACACATAAAGGAGCACAGTCAGCCCTGGCCCTCCTGATGCTGTTGTACCTTCGCCTCCGTGGGCTAAAAATAACAGTGACAGCTCTGTATTTTTCAAGCTAACTACATGAACGTTGGTGACTATACTGCATGCTGTATCATTATAGTGATGGATTCGCATTGGCCCTGTATCTGTGTCCTGATTGGCAAACATAACAAGCCAAACATGTGAAGAACAGTGTGGAGAATTAAAGTTTAATACCATTTCCTCAGGATGATATTAATATGGAGCCACTGATTGGCAGCATGCTTGGTTTTGTGTACTGAAAACCCCATAATGCATTCACCCTTGAGGCTCCTCTGCCTTCTGTGCCTCAGTGGATGAAGTCCAGACAATAGAGTCCCCTTCTATAGATATTCATCCCTGGGGCCATGGAAAAGGAGCAGACAGAGGGAACGAACCCATCGCTGCACCAGTGTGAGAGGAGGAGCGTGTGCAACCCTGAAATGCTTCCCTGTCTGCTGCAGCTCCTAATGAGGAGTCAGGGGAGGACCTGTGGGTGTGTGTATGTACAGCAGGAGTCTATTTTTACACCCAAGAGGGAGAAGAAGAGTGGACTGTGTTTACAACAGCAATTAATCCTCAACAAACTTGACCAAACCAGCAGCACAGACTGCAAAAACAAGAGATCCAGACTTCAAATTTAAAGGTCACACAGCAAAAATTAGAGCTACATGCTACATGCTACAGGATGGAGTTTAATTTCACACATGGCAGAAATATGGCCACAGGCAAGAATAATACTTTCACTGATCTATACATGTGATCCTTGTGTATTTCAATTCTAATTAATGTGGATTTTGATTAGATGATCTGAATTACCTCCTGTATTAATAATGGCGGTGACACTCTCACTCTTAATTAGCTGTTAATCACCATTCACTCAGAAATTAATTAATGCATAATGTGACAAAGAGAATTAAATAAAACTGAGGATTTATATTGCACCATGATTGATGTGGATTAAAGCAGATTAAAGTCTATTAGTTGTACTAACTCATTTATATTTTATGAAAGTACAAGATGAGAACTGTGTCACTTCTACAGCTCTGCGAGAGGAAACCTTAAATTAGAATCATGAAAATGATTTAAACACAACCAGACAGCTTACTGAGACCTAATCTCTATCTGCTACTCCAATATTTTGATAAGTTATGGGGAAGCAGAAATCAGGGTATTAGTCAACTCATAAGAAGGAAAATTCAAATGAATGATGCACACACACGCACATACCAATACACGCATACACAGGAAGAGACACACACACGCACACACTGTTGTGTCCTGTCCAGATGGTCGGCCCAGCCAACCACGTCAGGGATTTCAGTACCATGGAGAGAGACATGCAGGACTGCCGCTGAGAAGCCACGCAGCTGTCGGCCGACACGAAGAGAAATGTGTGTGAGAGTGACGGAAAGAATGATGTATAGCTAAAGAGAGAGAGAGAGAGAGAGAGAGAGAGACGCTGCAACATGTGTACCTGTATGCCGGGAATGTTCATTTGTTCACATTTAGGTCATTGACTTTGTCTCGTTTTAAGGCACGTCACACTACTGTCACAAGTCTTTGAGGCCGAGCCAAATAATCCATTAAAAACAAAGACCAGCAGGAACAAAACGGCTCAGAACCTCACAATCCAATGTGTCAACCTCCTGTCAACACACACACAAAAACACACACATCAGCCGGCGAGTGAACAAAACACAGACGCACACAGTTTATTCCTGACTCGCTCACTCCTTTTGACAAACACGTCTGAGCGCAGTACACAAGTCTGGGGAGGCGAACAGCACAGCGCAACGAGGAGGAGGAAGTCCACTTTCCACTTCACAAGGTGCTGAGTGTCTCTATCGTCTGTCCATTTTAATTACAAATGAAAGTGATGCTGCGGTTTCCAGTCTGGTTAGTCAATAACCTTTACATAAACTCCAGATACATCCTCGTCACTAACCAATACTTAACTCTTGCGTGATTAGTCTACAACAGAAATATTCACTCCTGTGTAATCTAGAGATTCGATTTTGCTGCTGCAGTTGCTCTGAATAAGAACAGGGTGAGTCACAAGAAAGCTCAAAGCATACCCCGAATTTTAGTCTCTAGCATGGTCAAATTAAAAGAAATATTTCCCATAATGCAGCTCAATAGTGTCACTGGACCCTCTCTGCCTCCCAGAAGCCCACTTCTTTCAAACTTCACACCTACTGCTTGTAATGCAGGCTTCTTATTAAAATCTTTAAGTCTCAAGCCCCAGCTAAGATAACCCTGATGACAACACAATGACATCACTCGGGTTATTTTTTTTTTAAACTTTAGAACGCTCCCTTCAGTATCACAGAAGACATTAAACAGCTGTTCATGCAGGTTGAGGAGTAAACAAGTAAACTGAGCCCCCTGAGCTCCTTTAAATGGAAGTTAGTAAGCATCATGCAAAGGTGACGCTGACACCCAGTCAGAGTGAGGTTAAAGGAGTTTAATACATACAATTCATTAAGCACCTCAGATGTACTTAAAAGTCACCAAGGGGTGGCTGTGGCCACGTTGAAGTATCCTTTGGATAAAACCTTAAGATACTGAACCCCAAATTGCCCAGCATGCTGTGCCATCAGTGTGTGAGTGTGTGTGTATGAATGGTTAAAAGCTTGTAATGAGCAGGTGGCCTAGCCATTGTATGAATGTGTGTGAATGGGTGAATGCAGACTTTGTCATTAGACTAGAGAAATGCTATATAAATACAGTCCATTTACCATTTACCAAATCCATGATGAGCCACTATGGCTTGGCATACTTTGCCCTTTAGCAAGGACACAGAAACGTCCCCATGTGCTTCTCAGCCACAGGGAAAAGTGCCAAGTCAAGAGATCTGTCATCTATAAAAACACACAAGCACATTTTCATGAGCGAGGGGAAGCAAGGTAATCACAACCAAGCAAGAATAGAGGTCAGCCACACCCACACAACTGACAAATAAAGCAGGTGATTAGAAATAATTACATTATCAAAAATACATCTGAACAGGGATGATCATAGTTTATCATTATAATGCTGAGTCTCCAGGCTTTCAAATTCCAAAACATTCCCATAAAGTTGGGATGCTGCATAAAACATAAATAAAAACGGAATTCCTTCATTTCCAAATGAACAATGGTTTCATAAAGTGTTCCACAGCCCATGTAATAATATATTTTATCCAATCAGGTGTTCACAAAGTGGTAAACCTCTCTCCATCCTCACTTGTGAAGGACTGAGCCTTTCCAGGATGCCCCTTTCATACCCAATCATGATCCTATCACCTGTTACTAATCAACCTGTTTACCTGTGGAATGATCCAAACAGGTGTTTTTGGAGCATTCCACATCTTTCCCTGTCTTCAGTTGCTCCTGAACCAACTTGTTTGAATATATTAACAAAAGAAAAAAAAAGAGAACATATTAACAAAAATCAATGAAGTTGATGAGGGCAAACATCAAATATGTTGTCTTTGTGCTCTTTTCAACTGAGTAAATGTCAAAAAGGATTAACAAATGATCACATTCTGTTTTACTTGGGTCTCACACAGCTAGCATGATATTGATATTCTATAGATGGTAAGGAGGGTACATTTGGACTGCACTGCTTTCCATTCCTCCTTACTGAAATGCTATTTTGTTGTTCCTCTGATAACAATATGCTATTATACTGACACTCGAGGACAAAACTATAATGCAGGATAACAGCTGAAAAACGCCTTAATGTGCTTTATAGTGGAAAATCCCAGCCAGTTACAACAAATCCACAATAGTACCACATCTGTCGCTTTCTCACCAACACAATGTGTGCAGCACATGCTGAAAGGTCTGCCAGGGGACGGGCTGTGTTTATTTAAAGAGACGTGGCTTGTTAAAGTGATTCAATTTGGCTCAAGTCCGCTCATGATAAGAGAGATTCTTGGATTATTTCCCAGAATGCCTATCATTTAAGAGAGCTCAGTCTGTGTCTGGCTGAATGGACACTGAATTGGTAGACATACAGGCAGCTCTCATAAGATGTGTTTGTTGGACCCTGAATTACTCTTTATATCCTATTCTTCAACTAAAATTCATCCTTAAATATTCTTCTGGTCTCCTAACTCTTTGCACAACATCATAAATTCAGTATACTGACTCAGTGTCAAATTAAACTGTGGCCATTAACTGGCCCACGATAAGCCATTATATCTTTTTCTGAATCTAAGAGACATTTTGTAAGATAAGAGTCGCAGTATGAAGAGGCGCACAGGGTTTTTTTGCTTTGTCAAACTCACGTGAGCAGACAGGAAGAAAAAACATGCGAGCAACGACTAACCGCACACACTACCAGCTGTAACTGTGTCATATGTAGCTTTCTCTCTGCTTGGTAAAGTGCCCTGCAGGAGATCACGAGCAAGTGTGCCACAAAAACACATGTCCTACCCTTTAGGTCAACCCAGCACACAATAAATATATATTAAAAAATCCACTGGCTGCAGGGACACTCATGCATGCACTTCACTGGTATTCATCCCTGGCTCTTGCCATTAATTTTTGGTGGGAACAAGAGCCATCAGGCTGGAAGGGAAAAGAAAAAAAAGCACAGAGTGAGAGGACAAGGCTTTAATGCGAAGTGTCCTCTGAGTGTCCTGACAGACAGACAGAGGGAAGGAAGGAAGAAGAAAGACAAAAAGAAAGCTTCATTTCCAAATTAAATACAACTGAGAAAACAAATCATCACATTGGACATTTTGTATCTCACAGGTGGGAGGAGGTGTACCTGTACTAAATGAAGAGCAACGTCAGTCAAAATCATGATTTTTCTAAAATATGCCACACAGACGTTAGTGAATTGTTGTGTTTAGTGTTAAGTGAAATTACTGGGAGAGGATGTAATCACCATCTCCTCCGTCTCTCTTGCCAGTAGTGCAGCATAATGTGTAAGTGATGTGTACATATCCTTCAAGCAATACATATTTAAACTAAGTCACACAGGTATCTGATTCTGACCACCTGATTGTAGCCACTTAATGCAGGAAGTAGCTAATCCAATCCTTGTAGCTCTGATATTTTAAAACAAGTGGTTGTCTAGTGGTGATTTTTGGATTCACTGTGTAGCCTTTTAAGGGGGTATGTGGACAGTAGGAAGGGTGGTGGGCGATGGAAAATGTTTTCAAATCCCAATGTTGACAGGTACCGTTAGAGCAGCTTTCAGTCACCGTTGAGCTTTTTCATCGAGTTTCCTTTACCGAGCTTGTTTTCTAGTACATACGTCCAGTAACTTCTTTAAATTGTCCATGTACTGTGGACAACAAACAATACATCTGCGTTCGCAATTGTGCCAAAGGACCTGGGATTGCCCAGAGCAACTGCTCTGTTCGTCCAACATGTTTTCATCCCAGCGATGCACGAAAGTCTGTCTAATCCTTGGTTAATGTTGTAGAACGGTCGCAGTATAAGCACCAGGTTTAGACATCAAAACTACTTGGTTAGATTTAGGAAAAGATCGTTCACTTTTGGTTGCTCACAGGACATAAACCCACTCTCCTGGGTGAAGACTGTGAATATGACCCACCACTTACCCTGATCTCCACTTTATATTTCACCTGGTCTGAGCGTGCAGTTAGTTGAAAGCACAGATGCTGTCTGTATGAGACGCTGGGAGGCGGGACAAAGCATCGGCATTTGATGCTCTGGGAATGAGGCCAGGCTTGTAACACCGTAGTGCTACGTGGGGAGAGGCCGATGTTTCCTCCGAGCTCAAGAGGAAGACATGGGGCTGAGCATCAGGCTAAGAAGAGACGCGACAAGCCCGTTCTCCCCTCGATCATTA
This sequence comes from Chaetodon trifasciatus, assembly GCA_037975065.1. Classification (NCBI taxonomy): domain Eukaryota; kingdom Metazoa; phylum Chordata; class Actinopteri; order Chaetodontiformes; family Chaetodontidae; genus Chaetodon; species Chaetodon trifasciatus. The sequence continues at coordinate 4,915,063 of JBBMOE010000030.1, forward strand.
TGAGTTAGGAGCAGGGACTCAGCACCAGAGGGAGACTTAAAGTAGGTGAATGATCTGAACCTTTTCTTCAATAGATCTAATCAGTCATCCGGCCCACCCCCTGTCCAGACCTCTCTGTTGCAACACCCATCATCTGCTGGCCCTGGATACTGGCCCACACCCACCTACATGCCCCCTTCCCACAACACTCAGCTCACAGCTGCTCTGTACATTCAGTATATTTCCTGTCCTCTGAACCTACCTCACCTGTGGAGACCTGTTGTTGAGACAGTTGAACACATGTTCAACCTGAGCCTAAAGCTGGTGAGAGCACCACAGCTTTGGAAAACAACCTGTGTGGTACTGGTGTCAAAGACTCTGCACCCCAAGGACCTCAACAGGCCAGTGGCGCTGAATAACACCTGTTACCATGATTGCTGACAGGAAGAGACTGAACAGACAATTACAATTACAATCTGTCATTTGACAGACACTTTTATCCAAAGTGACGTACATATGAGATTTTCATACATGAATGAATGGAGTTTGGTGACTCGTTCCACCACCGGGGAACCACCGAAGAAAAGAATGTAGCTAGAGACTTGGGGCCTTTTTGAGCTGCCAACAGCTTTTTTAAGAAAGAACAGACTGGTTCTGTCCTGTTCCCCTCAATCTGGTGGACGTGTTGGCAGAAAGGAGGATGATGGCTCAGCAATCATCCCTGATGGAGAACATGTCCCACCTCATGCAGGACCCTCTGACACTGGGCAGCTCCTTCGGTGACCGGCTGCTTCACCCATGCTGTGTGAAGGAGAGATACTGCTGCTCCTTCCTGCTGCTGTCAGACTTTACAATCAACACTGCTGCCAGTGGACCACACACACATACATATACACATACAACACAATAAACTAAACTGTGGAATATCAATATTTCCTGTGCACAATAATATGTAACTCAGTCATTGCTTTGTCTTACTTATTTTTACTTATTATAGTGTTTACTTATGTATCATATCTAGCTTATTTTCTTACTGATGCTTCTTACTTTAAAGTACCCCCTTTGCTTCTGTAACACTGCAAATTTCCCTGCCATGGGATTAATGAAGGATTATCTTATTTTATCTTTAAAACGCTGTGATTCACTGAGGCTCACAGATTCATGAACACAGAACTAAGAGAACAAAAGTCTAAATGAAAGGTTTCAGTCATCATGACCCCTTAGGTGTAAAATAACACTGCAAATGGCCTATTTTATTTCATTCCTCTTTTCTTGAATCCTGTCCTATCTCTTTCTTTATGCTCCTAATCTCTCAAAGGTCAAATGCTGTCACTCAAATACTTTTATCCATCCTTGTCTAGAAACCTTTAAGTGGTTTTTCTCTCTATTATAATCCTCCTAAACCACAACAGACCATTTCCATTATGATCCTTAACTAAGTACTGAGCCTCCTCAGTCATTCGAGTGTTCACGGACTCGCCTGGGGTAAAGAAGAATTAGAGCGCTAATGTGGGGTATACAGAGATCGACCCGCTCTGTCTCCTCTTCGCTACACATCACCCTTCCTCCTTGCTGCAGTCCCTCATCCCTTTGTTTGACTAAGTGATACTCCATGGGATATGGGACCTAAGACTAAAGAAGAAAAACATCACAAGAGGGGAAAGCGAGCTTTGTGTGTGCTGAGAGCAATGAGGGTGGCACTGAGAAATAAAAAGATGGAAAGCTCACAGGCTGATTGGTATTCGGTGTCAGTGTTAGCAGACACACCCAGAGAGGCAGCCAGAGGCACATGAGAGAGAGACACAGAGACAGGAGACAGATTCAACTGATAACATTGTCCCCTCTCTGCAGTGGTCTCTGCTGATAAAGAGGACTCAACCAAGCCGGACAAACCCAGACTACAATAGAAAGGCCGGTCTGCACGCAGTGAACCTCTTGGTATTGACACATGGGGCCTCTGGGTGACTCAGTGCTTTTTTGCAGCTACAGGAGAACCTCCATGCCAAGCCCGCAGACTTGTGGGAATCCTTCTACTGTATAGGCTATTAATAAGATGATGTCAGTGGCAGCATTTCATCCAGCATATGGAAATCCTTACGATGCTTTCCTTCTTTCCTCTCTGTTTTTGTCTTTTATTCAAATATTTTCATTCCTTCTCGTTACACTTTTCCTCTGGTCGGAATTAGACCTATTTCTTGACAAAATAATTGTAAGACAAGCACCTATAAACAAGATATTCTTCACATACCATGACATGGATTTGAGCTCTGACTTCAAAGAATTAAGCACTGAAAGTTCAGAGAATGGGGTCATTTTATTTGTTCTGCTTGATAACTGCAGAAACTTTCATTCGTCAAGGCCCAAGACTAAGAGTGTGCAGCCATGCTAGCAGCTCTGTGACACTGTGCTTAGGCACAGTGGTGCTTTGAGCTAAATCCTAATGTTATGCCAACATGTGCACACTGACAATGCTAACATGCTGGCACGAGTTTCTTTAGATCATTTTTCAGCATCACTTAAGTGACCTAAAAACACCAATGATAGACATAGCGATGCACTTTCTCATCTTGGATACAACAAAATCAATCTGGTCAGACCAAGACAGTAAATTATCTAATGTAACACTCAGTACTTAGATTTTACTGACCTGCTCAATTGATATTCCATCTATAGATAAATTGAGTAAGATCATTCCTGCTGCTGATTATTAGCTTTGACCATGTTCAGTACTAACCTTTCATTTTTACCCATTAAGATATGCAACTTGATAATTAGATTCTCTTTCAGCTCCTCTAAAGTTGGTGACACACAAAACAAAGCTGAGTCATCAGCATACATAACAACATCAGCTTTGTTAATGACATGGTAAGTCAATTATAAAAGTTGAATATTCTGTCCAAACAGTTCACATTAGAACTGGGTGGCCTGAAACAACAGCCATCTAGATTAGGTTTACTGTACAGAAGGGGAATCTGTAGCCATATTACTTCAATATCAGCACCATGTTTGTTTCTGTCTCTTCTATGTAGTTTATGGCCATCAATAGCCAGCTCAGAGTCATCAAAAGTATTGTCTGAAGCAAGAGTAGATTCTGGTCGTCTCATGAACCTTATTCCTGAGGCTACAAAAAGTTCATATACAAAAACAGATATAAGACATAAACAAGAACTTTGTCACAGTCTGTCTATGACATATATATATATACATACATCTCTCTCTCTATATATATATATACATATATCATTCATTCATTCATTCATCTTCTATACCCCCGATTATCCCTTTCGGGGTTGGGGGGGAGCCTATCCCAGCTGTCAACGGGCGAGAGGCGGGGTACACCCTGAGCCGGTCGCCAGCCAACTGCAGGGCAACATACACACAACCATTCACTCTCACATTCACACCTAGGGACAATTTAGAGTCACCAATTAACCTAATGAGCATGTTTTTGGTTCTGTGGGAGGAAGTCGGAGTGCCCGGAGAGAAGCACATGGGAAGAAGACTTCGCACAGAAAGGCCACACCCAACCCGGGGATTGAACTGGTGACCTTCTTGCTGTGAGGCACGCGCACTACCTGCTGCGCCACCGTGCCGCCTATATATATATATATATATATATATATATATAATATCTCTCTCTCTCTATAATATCTATCTATCTATCTATCTATCTATCTATCTATCTATCTATCTATCTATATATAGATATATAGATATATAGATATATATATGTATATCTCACATGATGGAAGATAAGGTTAATTAAATGGGTTAACTAGGGGATGATTTAATACCTGCCTGATCTTATACATCCCTGACAAATTCAGATCCTCTGGCCCTGATTCTGTGTCACACACCCATTATAAGTACATGTTTGGGTGTGCACGTGCTCATGCATGCCAGTGTGCATGTGCGCTATAATTGTGATGAGGGGGGATAGGCAGGGACTTCAGCAGATCATGCTCGTTCTTGCTCTACATTGTTGCTGGATATAATGGCCTCTGGTCATCTAGATAGGAGGCCTCTCTTTTGCTGGCATGCAGAGATGATAAGCATGAAAGAAGACTTTGGCTAAAACTAAATTGCTTTGTCTAGACACGACCAAGGCAGAATAGCAGAAGTCAGACAGGCTTTAGAGTACTGATTTGTGAAAAAAAAAATGTAGTTAATGTGAACAATAACAACAAATCCAGGCAGTGGAAGCTGCAACCATATTTTGAATTCACACAAGACCTTTGAGTTGCAAAAACAAAAGTTTCCCTTGTGAGAAGACATGCTGCTTTTTTTTTTTTTTGCTTTTTTTTTTGCTATGCTTTCAGAGTTTGCAGCACACACAGCTGAAGTAGACGACTAATCGATACAGCAGCCTGCAGGCAGGGGAGTCCTGTTCCCTCTTACCAACTACTGTATTTCACTGCAGCAAAAGGAGCTTTCTGAAAAACATAATCTATGCAGGGCTGGGCAGGCCTGAAGGGTCTCTGCAGATAGAGCGGCTTCATTAAGTCCCGCTCTGTTCATGTGAGGATCATGAGTTTTCAGACACAAGGACAAAAGAAAAGGGTCAGATTAAAATTAATAGGCGAAAACATGTCATCTCCGTTGACATGTCCTCCATCGTTCTATATACAGTGACCACTTTCTCTTCCACCCCTCCTCTTCAAGTCAACACAACCATAAAAACCTGAAACAACAAAGAGACACTGATCACCACCACCACCACCGCTCTATCCTGCCGCCCCTCCCTCTCTGGTCTCAATCGCAACATCCGCACCCCCCCCCCCCCCCCAACCTATTCCTGTCAGACATACAGACCGAAGAGAGCAAAACAGGGGGAAGAGCCATACACACATGCACATCCTGATGTGAGACTCAACCACAAAGACAAATGACCTTCCCTTCAGGTCTTGCATGTCAACCACTGCAATATAACACACCAATCACAAAGGCAGACAGGTCCTTATTGATATGCTTAACTGCATTCCTGAGCCTGTTGCTGGGGTCACAGGTCAACAGCACCAAACCTGCAGCAGAGCACACCTTCATTCCCCCAAACACAATGTCATTTCAGCTGAAGGAACAATAGAAATGGCTACACTCCAGACAACCACGATGACTTCCAAAGAGAGCATTCATCAGTTTCGTTTCCTCTAAAAAGTGACCGCCTGTGCAGCTGTTCTGTATGATCCACTTTGAAGAAATTACATGGAATCCGTCAGATGTGTTTCACCGACATGCGTTGATTTCCACAACACACACTATAGTACACACAAGAGTGCGCAGATTAGCTCAGACATGATACATTTTCACCACACAGAGCAGAAATCGATGCATAATGCCCACTTCACTCCAGGGAGGGATCATAGGGGAGGATGGGTGTGGGGGGGCGGGGAGGAGCGCCACAGGAAATAAGAAGGGGGATGGTGGGTTGATGGTGTACAGCCGAAAGAGAGATATTGATTCAGCCCCTTCACCCATATTTGCTCACCTCCTTCAAACCAAAACTAATGTAAAAGAGAGGAAAACAAGATGAGCAGGAGGAGGAGGAGGAGGAGGAGGAGGAGGAGGAGAGGAAACTGTAAAGCATTTTTTCTCCCCACTCAGGACAGACTGATTTACAACCACAGCTGCTCTCTTTTGTGACCTGAATTGGAGGCCCGGTAGAACACACCAGGGTGTACTGAGCAGTTTTTAAAAAGTTAATAAATGCTAATACGTATTCAAGCTTTGCTTATCCTTGTTTGCTAATCAATGTTGATTCACCGCCTCGAAGAAAAAACACCAAATGCGTCCTGCCTGACACCAAACGTTAATAACTCTGCTGCTTCAGAATCTTGCCTGCTGCATTTCACCATAACTGCAGCGGAAATATGTGAAATACCTTCAGAAATACAGCTCCTCATCTCTAATATATTCTGGTTGTCCTGCTCCTTTGCTGTATGACACACAGCAGGTTTGAGAACCAGTATGACTTTGTGCAGGTCGTTCGCAGGGCTTCATAATTAATTCTAAACGAGGTAAAGTCAAGCAACAGCTATACACCCTAATCACTGGTCCCAGATGACCAAGAAGTCGCATGATATTAACCTGATATGCAGATGCAGGCGTTAGCTTAGCTAAGCATAAAGACAATAGCCCACCACTCTAAGTCATAAATGTTGAATGTGTGCAAACACTCCTAAGAATACTATAAAGGACAGGGGTGACTACACAGCTGCAGGAAACACAAAAACACAGCCTGGAAGGTGAGGATTTCATGTGGACGTGATGAATCACGACTGAAACTTTCTTTTTAGGTATTTCAAGTTAACAAGGGAAGAATTTGACGTAGATTTCTTTGGCATATATCTCAGTCTAAACCCTTGAGGACAGAACTGACCTGAGATTTGTCTGTTCTCAACTTATTGTAAATGTCAATTCTTCTGCAGACTTTAAAAGAGCTGAAAAGATGAGTTGTGACAGTAGCTGAAATGACTAACTTATTTTTCACACTCCTCCTCAGACCTGTGAGCTGTAGACATGTTCAAAGTGAAGAGTTTTCTTTGTATGGAAGACTCAAGAGACGAACCTCCGAATAATGAGTGCAGGAAACAAATCAAATGATTTAACTGAACAAGAGAAACAATTAGGGCATAAAATGACTTTATGACTACAAGGCTGCTTTTCCAATTCTTTTCAGTTTAAAGCCTTGTTGACAGCGTTATGAAAACATCACTATAAGCCATATGAACACTTGCAGTGGTGGCATCCTCCTCCTTCTGGCTCTGACTCTGTCCTATCAGAGGTTGATCTGCCCAGAGACAGCACTAACAAGCCAGAACCACAGGGGTAATGGTGTCTCCGTCACTGCTTAGGCAGCTATCCAGAGACATACAGTACATGCAAACACAGGGATACAAGGAGTGAGAGAGTGATCGGGCCGGCAGGCAGAGAAAAAGACAGGGAGGCAGGCTGAATGAAAATGCTGTGTGAAGGGAAAATACACAGGAGAGGAGAGGAGAGGAGAGGAGAGGAGAGGAGGGGAGAGGAGGACAGTACAGAGCAAGAAAATTCTTCTTGCTTTCAGAACCAAAACACGCTTTTCTGTTTGGGCCCTGCAGACTGCAATGAGATGCATGCAGCTCTCCCAAAGAGTGTATTAGATAAACATTACACAGCACTGGCTTTGAATTGACTTGCAAAAGGTTTAAGATCAGCAGGATTGGGACCAAGCTTCACTGCTAACTCCCTTGTTCACTATTTTCTTTCAAGAACGCCGCCATCATCTGATGCTGGTTCACTGGTGGTTTCCAGCAACAGCTGAAAGAAGATCGGTGATGCAGCGTCTGTCAGTTACAGCCCAAAGCTCTGGAACACACCACCTATAAATATCAGGGGAGCCTGCTCACTAAATATTTTTTAAAGACAGTATTATGTGTCTCTTCACTTCAGCCTTTAACTAGCTCTGATGTCCTCACACGGGCCTGAAACTTTTGGGATTTATCTGGCACTTCTGCACTGCTGCACTAAATTGTTGTATTTTACTTGATTTTCTGCATTTACCCTCTTTACTCTTTATTATATTACAACTAATCAGTGGGTTTTATTTTCCATCTCATATTATACACTCTCTGAAAGGCTGTGGTGTGTGTTTTTTTAACCCCCACAGAACCACAAAAGAGTGTTTTTTATTCTGGGGCAGCTCTGGGCTGTGCTCCGCACAGATAATACCCACAGTAAGGTTAAGCCCATGGGAAGACATTCTGGGGTTGGCTGAAATAGACTTATTTCTGTTAATCAAGACTGGTGGTGAAATTGGGAAGTTGTTATGCTTATTTGCCTCACAGATGCCAGTTGGTAGAGTGTGCACACAAGGCAAATCTATTTTCATTCTAATGTTCATCTTATTTTTATTATTAGTATCAAATATATATTGTGTTGTTGTATTCTCTTATTGTACATACATTTTTTTCCCTCTGTTTTTATGTCCATTCTATCTTTTTGTCAAACATTCAAGAGGGAGAATTTGCAGTATTGACTTTATTTGTCTTTTTGACTGCTGGTCAAACAAAACAGGCTATTTGAAAATGTCAGCTGATAAATTCTGGGAAATTGTGAGAGGCGGAAATAATTGGCAGATTAATCAATAATGAAAGTAATTGTTTGATGAAGCCCAAATTTCCACTGGAGGATGAGAGTCTGTTTGTTCCTTCAACCACAACCAAATGTCCAAAGTTTGGTACACCAGTGTGCTGCAATGGATTTTGTGTGTAGTCTATGACTGTGTGTGTGTGTGTGTGTGTGTGTGTGTGGGTGTGTGTGTGTGTGTGTGTAGCCCTAGCAGTACTCTAGTCAGTTGTTCTCCAGCAGCTGGGAGTTGGTCTGAGGGCAAATAACTGGTGCATGTGGACATATGTGTCACCACAGAACACGCAAACACGTAGGAACATGCACGTAAATGTGGCCAGCTTGCATGTGCACACCTGCACACACAATGGATTTTCTCCATGAATAAACAAATCAATAAAAACACATGCTTCAGATGATACAGCAGTCTGTTTTTTAGACACTCCTGGGAGTTTTTTTTTTTTTTTTTTTAATGAACCTTACTGGATGAAACAGAAGACACTGTACAATCTCTTCTCAAGCTAAAGAAAAAACAGGATGTTCAGACTTTGCAATAGATTTTTGGTCTTTCATGAGAATAAACAACCATTATGAGATAGTTAGGCTGCTCAGTCCCACAAGCTATTTCACGTTCCATATGCAGTTTCCTGCCCTTTTAGAATGCAAGTGTACAGCAGTCTTATATTCATAGATGAGTGTGACAGCAAAGAACACTGCTGCTGTGATAGCAGACATTTTCTACGCAGGATTTATAAATCATGCAAAAGCACCATATTCTATGCTGAGAATGACTACATGATGCCCCATCCATGATGCTGAGAAAGATCCAGCTACTGCTCATACACTCTTCCCCTCTTGCTAATACAGCATCTCCACTCTCTTTTCCTCCATTCTCTCCATCTCATACTTTTCAGTCTGATTCCCTCTCCCACACAGCCAAATTTATGTCTCCGCTTGTTTCTCTTCTCCATCTCATCATATTTTCCCACGTCATCTGCCACATCATCAAATAATCCATAAGTGCAAGATATCAGCTGGACAGTGCTCTGCTGCCGGCTGGATCAGGCTGTCTCTTCATTTTAACTTTCTGCTGTAATCTGCACAAAGATCACAGGGATTCTGCGTGCAAGTCAAAACAAAATGTTCATCTAGAGATGCAGAGGAATAAACGGACGCTGGGAAGACAGTGGACAATGTAAATATATTATATAACTGTGCATGCATAATGTAGCGTGGCGAGTGCATCATACAGGGTACGACATACGGTGAGCCAACTGTACATGAAAAGCCCAGTGATGGAGTCTAACTTTACACCTCTGACAGGACAATGTTCCTATTTCTCAAAATGTTTTTTTTTCATCTTTGTGAAGGATGTTGTTTTGCATCTTTCTTATATATAATATGATGTATAAATAAAGTTTCATTACTATTATTACTTGAAGATTTTAGACAGGGATTACTTGTTTCCCCTGGATAAAACTGCACGTTTTTGCACAGTTAATCATTTGGATTTCACACATTTTTTGCGGCATTGATAAAAACACCTGACGTTGTGTGTAGTGGTGCAACTAACAATTATTTTCTCAATTAATTGTGAACAATGTTACATAGCTAAAATGCAATGTAGCATCAAAAATGCTTTTTCTGTTGTCTTCATAATGTTGAATTTACTATAACACGACCCCAAAAAATCAGCAGATTCTTAAATTTGAAAACCAGGAACCTTAAAATATTTTCCACTGTTGATCGATAGTTGCAGATGTATTTTCTGTCAAAAGACTAACTGATTCATCAAATTGTTGCTTTATACTTTCTTAATCATTGTCCTGTGAGCGGGTGACTTTAGCCTGGTGCATCCATGAGTAGATGAGATGTAATGAGGCCTTTTAGTTTGGCAGCATGGAGCTGACGTTCCCCTCTCTGTCTCACAGCCTTCAGCTCCTCCGTCTCTTGGTCCTGTGGCTCTCTAGCGTCTCTGTAAGCGACCTTGAGCTGTGAAGCACTGTCAGCATCCGCTTCTTGTTGCTATACGCATGTATGCATTAAATGTATGAACACGGCCAGCGCTCATTATTCAGGCTGGATCACACTTTCCTCCACTTTACATATTTGCCATGTGGAAGTTCAAACCCAAGACCTGTATACAGATAATGCATCCAGAACACAGCATTTTGGCACACTAATGAACATAAGTGTAACACAGGACCCTCCATCTTCACAGTAAGGCTTCCTTATTTGACATTTAGATCAATGGACAACTGAGTCACCACACAAACTATTGTGGACGACTGCGAAGATCCAGTTACTGAGGGATTTCTGAGAAAGAATATATGTGTTGGCAAAGCACCAAAAGGCTCAGAGTCCCAGCAGAGTTGCCTGAAAGTAATGACTGTTGCTATGCACACTGGGTAGGAATCTTGAAACAATGAAACACGGTGCTGTGGGATGCTACTGTGTTCTTGCAGAGCTTGCAGTATAAATATTGCATATTATATTCCAGTACTGCTGCCTGCACAGAAACAGCATAAATGACTCACTTTTTAATTAGAAATGATTCACACAGGATGAAACCTGCAGCATCTGGGGAGATATACACTGTTACACGCCCCAATTTGACGAGTTTCAACTATTCCTCATTTTGTTGGGGACTCTAGAAGCCACATAACGAACCCTGCTGGGTCCCAGTCCCCACCTGGCTCTCCTCTGGACAGCCACTGATAGCCGCTGAGCGCATATTAACACAACAAACAAGACATCAGTCATGCTGGCGTTGGGTGGACACCCTGCTGGGGCGATGCAGCTGATCACAGCCTACACCAGACCTGACTGCAGTGCGTTTGCCTCATCACAAGCAAAAAATAAAAAAAAATGCAGCAGAACCGGGTCCCCCTACCTCCTGTAACTGTTCCAACTCCTTCCTGAGAGTCTCCTGCTCGGTCTCCAGGTCCACATACTTCTGCTTCAGCGCCTGGTTCTCCTCCAGGACGACCAGACCGCACTCCGCAGCCCTGATCTTCTCCCGGTTCGCCTCGGCCAGTTCCTGGGTGAGCCGCTCCAACTCGGCCCGGTACTGATCCACCGACTCTGCGCATCCTCCATCGGCGGCCATCGCCCCTCTCTGTCGGTCTGCGGATCCCACTTTGTCTCCACCGCTTTGGACAGAGCCTCAGAGGCAGGCGGAGGATGAGAGATGCTGAATGTCCGCCCCCCTCCCTTGAGAGAGCCAGTTCAAGCAATATGTGGAAATCTGAAAGAAGGAATATAGAAAGAATAAACACATTTACCTCAGCTGTGTTGTCAACAGCACCTATAATAAGACAGAAGGACCATTATGGCTGATAGATAGAAGCCTGGCGATTTAAAATCAGGTCAGTGTTGCCTCCAGAATGACACTCGGCAAAACATCATTTCTGCTTATTCATGGGTGCGAGGGCGCCACCTGTCTGCTGCTTTGTGGCATAGCCTGGTGTATTCTGTCTGTCTGCCGGTTATCAATTCTAGTTAATGTGCACACAGGCGTTTTCTGCTTACGAGCAAGAGAGCGCTGAAGCTCCTGTATTGCAGACATAAAACACTTCTTATTGGCTGAGGCAATTACAAAAACACCCTGTTCTTCCACTGTGCAGGTTCCACACAACAGAGTCTGACAAGTCAAGTCCATTTTTATTAAAGCAGCCCAGTATCACAAATCACAAATGTGTCTAAAGGGGCCTGACATCACCATTCGTGACACTTTCTATCCTTAGACTTTAGATTCAGATCAAGAATTTGACCTGTGATTGACAGGTGCTCTGCTGTTACTGATGAATTATCATTAAGAATTAATGTTGTTATTACAGCTGTTTGACAAGTCAAGATGTCAGCCCTTAGAGAGCTACTAGCTCATCCGCGTCACTGCATCTAGTTTTGCTGGAGCCATTTCAGTGGTGGTCACTGGGTGGCGCTGTGGGCGCCTTCTTATATGTAGAGCTAATTGACAGGGCCAGTGCGCACGGTGGTCTGTGGTTATTGACCATGAGGCAGAGTAAATATGTTAGGATTGTTTTGAGAGGTGTGCTTTTAGTTTGAAATAAATTGATTGGCATATCCATCCATCTATCCCTATTCATTGTACTGAATATATGTGGTCCAATAATCTAACAGTGCATACTGCGAATTTCTGCTAGAAATCATAAAAGAAAAACAGAAAGAAGAGCTAAACTCATGGTGGTGACATCACTCGTGACAGGCGTTTCCTGTGTAGAAAGTGCATGGCTGATGTACAGGTCAGAAGTGCATTTTAAAACTTTATTGTATGTGATAAGTTTTGTTTTTTAAACTGGTTTTATAATTTCAGATTTTGACCTATTGGGTGACTTATAGAGAGTATTTTGACATGCATATGGTTCCACTAGTTTTCAGAAATTGCGACTGTAATTGAATGGAATCATTTCGGGTTTGAGTTAACTGATATGCTACAATAATAATGTGCTGAAAAAAAACTTAAAGTGCTTACAACTATATAAATATATATATATATGTCAAAGGGATCCCTCTGCACCTACAAAGAACTATCAGCCCATTTTCTTGTTCTCTCAGCTTTATAGAGTTTTACAGCAAGTTTCAGCTCATTGTCCAGCTGTCTAGCCTGCAAATTTACTGCTTTACTTCACTCTCAGCAACGCTTCCGGCTGCTGCACCAGCTGATTTCAGTGAAAACCACCACTGTACTTGCTCAGCACCAAAGGCCAGACAGACAAAGTTAGCAAGAAGCTGGTGAGCATTTAGCAGCTAATCAACCAGATGTTTCCCTCAGAGTGTGGTGGAGACCAAAGCAGAGCTAAAAGAGAATGAACACTGTGCTTACATCTGTCAGGTGACCAGACACACCACTCCAAATAATTTTTGTTGGATGTGTCAGTAAGCAGCTGCTTGCTGTGCTGCTGGGGTCAAACTTGTTTCCACTGCCCCAAGTGGACAAAAAAAATCTGTAAATGCAGTTTTTGATTGAAGATACAAGAATTCAGAGCAAACCAAGCTGACAAGGCTGGATGAAGTTCAAACATCTTATTCATCCAGTAGGTGTGTCAACGTTCTGTCAGAATATAACAATATTAAACAATCTATACTTATGCTATTGCGTATTTCCATTATTCTAATTAGTAAACTCTCTGAATGCATTACTGAAAACTATAGATAGACATTATACCATCATGCAACTATTGCTGAAAACAACAGCTTGAAATTCGCTCTTGAGCTAGTTTTTATTCTGCAGAAGACGATGATTCCTCTGAATCTTCAGCTCAGTGGTGCTCAGACCATATTATCCAGAGGTATGTCAGTCCATGTGTCAATCTGACTTAAACGCCAATTTGCAATACCAGGAATAGCAAAATCTGCATTATGATAAAATTATGGTTACACAAGTGTGGTCAAGGTTTTTTGTTTGACGCTCCCCAACTTTTTTTGTCTTCTTTAACCCAGCCCCTGCAGCCAGGAGCAAGATAAAGTGCCCTAGAGCAAATAGATGCAATAAAAGAAGATATGACTGGGGTGAAAAGTTGAACCGCACTCACAGGCTTGTTAAATTTAATCAGTTATGGTATTGATAGTGAAGGCAATGCGGCGTTATCTTTCTTATAATTGACAATTACTTAAAAAACGGCCTCTGTAACACTTCTTAGAATCAGGGAATGTTATTGATTTACATCACTGGAGCCTTTTCACATGTAAAAGGAATATCACTGTGACAAGAAGCAGGTTTCAAGGTGAATGGAAGCAACAGAGACAGTTACAGTACAAGTGGTTCCACTGTTACAGTACATTTACAGTAGCCTGATGTAATGTTATTGCCAAAACACAAATGAATTAAAACACCAATACACGTGTTTTTTCTTTGTACTTTGCAAATTTGAAGTTACAATTATTCACATCTACAGCCCCACAGTACAGTAATTGTGTCCACTTCCAGCTAGTATTTCCCCTTTCATCATATTCAACAAGTTCTCCAAATTCCCCTGCTGACCTGCCGACAACCCCGACTTACGAGGCCAAATTAAGATAAGGGCAGGCTGTCAGAAAGTCAAACAGTTTATGGCAGTGCCGTATCTTATCTCTGACAAGGAAGTGTGGTGTCATGAAAAAATCAAAACGCTCTCCTGCACAGTAACAGCGCAAATACAGCTTTCTACCAAGAAACACGCCGCAGTACCGAGTGTCCTCAAACCTTGATCTCTACAAATACATCAGTGCAGACTTATCACAAAGACAGCCAGCTGAATGCTTTCAGTAGCCAGCCAGGACATTACTATTATTATTATTATTATTATTATTATTTGGAGATGAGTTATTTGGCCTTTCGCCTTTGTTCTACCAGGTGAGCTACTAGGGCAACCCAGGATATCAGTTTTGAATGTCACTGATAAAAATGTTGAGTTGTTAACATGCAAACTTTATTTCAGGTTTACAACTCAGTATATACAACATGTGTTAACACATCATTTAAACAGGTATTATAGGTTACAGATTACAGTCTAAAGCAGTTTTGTGGATCACCAGAAACTCAATATGATCTTTGTACCATGTTCGCAATAGTGTCATCATTTGTAAGAATACTGAAGGTGCTATCTGTCTGTCCCCAGCGGGTCAAAATACGGTGATCAGTCCTGTGATCCAGGGAATGTGTGCTGGTCAGCAAGGCGGGTGTTGATGTCGCTCTGAGGAACAGCCTTGATTGAAGGGGTTTAGGTGAGCAGCATGGCAGCCAGCACACTGGCTGCAGCTGGGGCTTCTGTAAGAACTGGGAGAGCGAACGCTGATGAGAAGTTATCTCAGAGAAACAACAAAGCAATCACACGTTTAACTTGTGATGGCCGTGCAGTATGATGACTTTTGAGCAGATACCTGCTTCAGTCAATTTTCCACTATCCAATCATATTGTTGCATTTGGGAAAAGACTGATGTTGAGTCTTGTTGCATCACAAAATGTCATTGTTATTTATGGACACTATTGATCTGGATCTTAGAGGATTAGAATTATTGACTCACACACACGCACACACACACACTGATATGTTAGCTCTATATATCATAATAACTGCTGTTTAAATTGTCAGCTCTATTTGTAAAGCACTTTGAGTAGGATGTTGTGTATAAATATGGGTATATGGGGCCATAATGGA
Organism: Chaetodon trifasciatus; assembly: GCA_037975065.1. NCBI lineage: Eukaryota > Metazoa > Chordata > Actinopteri > Chaetodontiformes > Chaetodontidae > Chaetodon > Chaetodon trifasciatus. The sequence goes on from JBBMOE010000030.1 coordinate 4,930,305, forward strand.
GCTGGAAAATAGGTTGCATTTAAAAAAATATTCTAATTTGGATGTACAAAATGATCAGTCCTTTGTTACCTCATAATAAAGCTGGGGGTGACTGGCTGACTGTTTAGTCATCAGTTCTATGTCCTTCAGGGTCTCAGCCTTCCTCCATTTGGCTCTGCGGTTCTGGAACCAAATCTGAAGTACAAGTAACATGAAATAAACACTTTTGTAAAATAACATATACTTAGAATTTAGCCATCCATATACATGTAGCACAGCAAAGAAAGACTTCTATTGTTATCACTTTCCTCTGTGGACAAATCATCCTGTACAGTGAAAATCAATAGGTTAAAAATTCACTAGTTTGAGTCAAAGAGCACAGACGTGATACGAGGTTACGCTGACCCAGAACCAGTCGGTTTGTTCTGAACCAGTGTTGGTTCTAATATTCCAGTTGAGTCATTTAGGAGGACAAAACAAATAAATCTGCTTATTCTGACACATTATTGGACAGTTTGAGCTTTCACACATGTGTTGTTAGTTGTGTGATGTTAACAATGTGCATGTAACAAAGGACACACATTATTAACAATCAGTAAGACAGCAGCTAAATTCACAACCGTATTTTAGCGTGTGTAAATAATTCCTAAAAAGCTCCTGTCTTAAGAAGTATTCTACTCATGACTACTGGGTAAAGTTCACTCATTAGTACACTGGTGCTGTTTTCAACCAGACTGAGTCCATTACGACCCAGTGATTTTTAGTGTCTAACTCTCAACGAATGATCTTTTTTCTGTGCACACTATTATGTGTCACTCATCACTTGGAAGGTAATGGCTTATGTAAGCAGCCATCAAAAGGCAGTATCTATTGATCCACTGATGACTTTAATCAGTCTATTGTTTGTAAAGACTCATCGAACTGTTCGCAACCCTGGTGTGACTTACTGACTCCTTTTACAAAGAGAGAAAGAAAGAGCAGATTTGAATTTTATCAGAATAATATCACAATTATTGAATGTTGCCTCATTTTTTAATCCAGTTATGCTGAATATTGTAACATTTGAACAAACCAACCATTGATATATTATTGGATATTGCAATGATGGTTATTGGTAAAATCAGATAAACAAAAAATGCAGTTGCAGCCAGTAAATGTCAAACAAATTCTCTCACTAGCAGTGAACTATACCTGCTGCTGAGCTGCATGTGTCTCACCTGTATTCGGCCCTCAGTGAGGTGCAGGCGATAGGCTAACTGGTCTCTGGTGTTGACGTCTGGGTAGTGACTCTGCTGGAAGACTTTCTCCAGCTCCTGCACCTGGAACGGTGTGAACGTGACCCTCGTTTGCCTCTTTTTCCTCTGACCTGTCAACATATGATGGTCACTGACATCTTCCTCATCAGCATCGCTGAAACATTCACTTAAATGTGAGGCTGTCGCCGTGAGTTGTTTTTGACTCCTCTCCCTTCTACTTTAGAAATTCTAATACTCACTGATGCAGTCTGTGGCGGCTTTTGGAGACACTTCAGCTTGTCTGATTTGTGGAGTTTCTATTAGCAGAGACAAAATTTCAACATTAACAGGACAATTCTTTGTCATGTTTTCATGCTAACTATGACGCAGCAATAAAAATCCTACCTGCACATGAGAGCGGCTGAGATGTGCTGGTGTTCACCTTGATCACAGACCAGTCACGATGAACTCCTTTCTCTTTTCTCACACATGTGGGCCTCCGCAGTATTTCTTCAATCGAATGGGATAATTTTTTGCGTGGCTGAGGTTCTCTTTCTTCACCCACGCAGGATTCTTGCTCCGTATTTCCTCTATTCCACATTTCCAGCAGTTTATCCCCCGCCATCAGCACCTTTGTCATCTCTTTTATAGTATAGACACAAAATATCCCAAACTCCTCTCATGCACACCTCCCAGGCTAAGAAAACTCCTGTTATCTGACTTCTTCTTCTGCGCTCTGGTGTATTTGTTGCACTCTACTCTCTGACAGGTAAGGGAGGTAAGGTTGTCTTCCCTCTCCTGTCAACCTGTGTGTGACCTGTATCACATGATCATTATTAGGGAGGAGCAACTGGCAGTATGTAACAGCAAACTGTGCATTTAGCATCCACTAATGTCAAACTTTTTTCTCTGAGTGTCCCTAAAGAACTTTTCATTTATGGTGTTCTCACTGTAAATGTGTACATGTATACTCCTGATATTATTCTCTGACCTTATCACTCTTTCAGACACAACATTCCATAGAACTGAGTTGTCACTTTTACAGTAAGCTTTTATTGCCTTCAGTGGAACCACCATTAAAACCAAGTCTTGCATTGTGGAGGCCAAGCTGAGACAAAATCTCTGTGGTTCTGTAGTTTAACGCACAGATAATATTTAACAGTGAAACATATTAGAATTTTTGCTTCTCTTTCTTATCACCAGATTTACTGGAAGGCTGTCCTTTATCATTATGGCCTCAGAATGCCCCCTCACACTTTAGTTCACCTTTCAGAGACACTGAGAACACAAGATAACAGATAATAGATTATGTCTTATGTGTTTAGTGTGTCTCCATCTAGTGGTGTTGGCTCTTCAGTGCATTCACTTTTGAGTCTGACCATAAGAATGTAACAAATGTAGGAGTACTCTTTAGAGTGCATCTCTTAAGTTTTATTATCTACTCATCAGCAATGAATTAAAGATTTCTTCTATTTTTTCGCACACAAAACACAAAATTTCTTTAAAAAACAACTGATTTTCACTCTCTGATCCAGTATGATTTGCAACATGAGTATGAACACTTTAGATGGTGCTGTTTTCTACCTTTCCGGTCACTCCTGAGTCACAAAATGTGGCCCACATGTGTCTCTCGTGCCCTGTACACACTCCATCATGTGGAGTTGTGAGTGGACCTGATGACAAAGAACAAACAATATAGTCCATTCAAAGGGACTAATTGATTACCACAAACATACATGTTATTTAAACAGCATGGTGAAAAATGCATTTTGCACCCCTATCCCAATTAGAGGAGTCATGGGATGCATTTTTATGAATGATATTACAGTCTCCTAGGTTGGCTTTCCTTGGGACTTGGTGCAGCAAGGATAACAACCTCATTGTTTTGCTCAACTATTTTTGCTGCTGTTTCAGTGATACCATTTTATTTCTATCACTGTGTAGTGCCCAGTCAAACTTTATCTGTGTCTCTGATGACAGAACAGTCAGGATAGAAGATAGTCTTTACTGTTGAATACCCACTGACAGTAACAACATTTCACATTCCCCCAGTTGATCACTGAGAGGCAATACTATACCGGTAAGGTCATACTGGTTCTTTATGCAGTCCAGATTGAGGGTCTGATGTTTTTGGTTGTTGTTGGTGTATTGTAATACTGTAAAACATATGTCATTAATTAAATTAAAATGCTGTTTCTGGAGCATTTTAAATCCTCCATCGAGATGTTTTCAATAACATTCATCTATCATTACCAAAATATTATTTTTATTGTTCTTTTTTTTTATTGTTATTTTTAGACAGCTTTTAATTCATCTTTGAATTTTACATTACACCTTTACATGCAAACAATATCCATTCTCTCCTTCAGTTCTCCTCCAACTCGTGCAGCACATTATTCTATGAAAGATTCCCTTTGCACTCGGAGTTGATTGCACGCCACCCCTCACCCAATTTGATTATGGAACAGTCTCTGAGACACACATTCAAAAAGTATGCTGTCTCTGTGACTTAATGTGATCATGTGCCTCTGATGCAAAAACTCAGACTTGAATGACTTGATCAACAATGTGTTGTGGTTCAGTTCAAGCAGCAAGAAAGAAAGGAAGTGCTTTGGCTATGCTTTAAAGATGGTGCACGTTAAGATAGTCAGGGCTTTCATTAGGAGCACATGACAACAATGTCTTAGCTGCTTACTACTCCCACTTCAACCACTGGCTGCCAGGCTAAAATACCATGACTATATTTAAAATACACATGCATAATATTTATAGTATGATTCTGGCTTTAATTCAGGTTTCTTAAAATCGTCCAAAAGAATACTGGCACCGATATCAGGCCTCACCACCTGACATGTGATGGATGCTTACAGTATATACTGCATGCAGTCACATGCACACAGAGTAAAAGACCTCATGATGTCCAAGCTGCTTCTCACAGTGCTGTGCAAGATTCATGTGAACCCAATTTTCTTCGACCAGTCTGTTTAGTGCATTTTTTTCAAGCTCCAATTCCGACTTTTTGAATAGTAATAGTCAAGGCAAAAGCTTTCAAATAGTATTCTGTCTCTTAAAACTGTTTTTACTGTTATTGTACAGTTATTGTTACTGTTATTGTAACCTCCTGTTATGGGATAACCACATTAGTTTCAATTTCGCACAATATGAAGGACTGTCAGATGTGCAGCTATGCTAGCATGGCTGTGTGGATAGCAAAGCTGGTTGGCTGGTTGGTCCATCACTTTGGTCCAGCCTGAAATATCTTTTAGACTTTTAGACGGGCTGCCATGAAACTTTGTATGGACATTCATTGTCCGCAGTCAACCTTTCTTCTAGCACCACCATGAGGCTGACATTTGTGGTTTTGAGTGAAATGCCCCTGGCGACTGACACATTGTATACACTTTTCATGTGTCCCTAAGGATGAACTATAATAACTTTGGTGATCTTTTCATCAGACACCACCATTTGGCCAAAATTGAAACCTGTCAAGCGCTTTGGTTTGAGACTAAATTTGGTATGGTATTTGGTAGATATTTGTACCCCTGCACAATTCCCACCATCTCTTCCCTAATGGAAATTGGAGTAGTAGGAGTCCTGGATCTCTTCCACCACCAGCTCCTTTGTGTTGTTGATGATGATCTGCAGGCAGTTCAGCTCACACCAGTCCTAAAAACTGTCCCCCACCTTCTGGTACCGCAACACATCTTCCCCTCTGATGCATCCAACAACTACAGAGTCATCAGACAACTTCTGTAGGTGGCAGGTCTCTGTGTCATACCTGAAGTCAGCGGTGTACAAGGTGAGGAGAAAGGGGACAGGACATTCCCTTGTGGAGATCCAGTACTGCTCACCACAGTGTCTGACATACATGCACATACTGAAAGCATCTTGTCAAGAAGTCCATAATCTAGGACACCAGAGGAGCATCCACCTGCATGGTGCTCATCTTCTTCCCCAGCAATGCAGGCTGGATAGTGTCAAAGGTCCTGGAAAAACCAAAGAACATGATTCTGGTCTGAATCGCCTGGTTGCCTGGCAGATATATGATAGCATCAGCCACTCCATCATCTGTTTGGTAGGCGAACTGGAGGAGGTCCAATGAGGGCTTGACCGGCGGCCGGAGGGAATGCAAGACCAGTCTTTCAAAACTGTGTGAGGTCACTGTCAGTGGCCTGTAGTCGCAGGCAACAGTGGGGTGGGCCTTCTTTAGTACAGGGACCAGGCAGGATGTGCCTTGGGCTGATGCCATCAGGACCAGCTGCTTTTGCCAGGTGGAGTCTACTCAGCCCCCTCCTCACCTGGTCAAGAGAGATGGTCAGCGGATGGGAGACGTTGTTGCTCTGTGGCTGTTGGTCAGGGTGGTCAATGTGAGACTGTGTGTCCATTCTACTGAAGAAATGGTTGAGCTTGTTGGTTGTGTTGATGTTCCCATCAACAGTCTGGCTACTCGGCTTGTAAGTTAATGGTCTGCATGCCTCTCCAAACCTCTCTGGTGTCATTCTGCTGTAGCCCCTGCTCAAGTTTCCTCCTGTATGCCTCTTTACCCTCTCTGATCTTCACTGGCAGGAGATCATGAAGAAAGCACTGGGGTCTTAGATACCTGGTTAGCATGCTAGGATTAACATTAGGAGCATGGCCTTATAATTTAGCTTAGCCTCTCAGAGCTGCTAGCATGGCAGTAGTCTAGGTTTACTTTATTTACATAGAGTTTTGCATGTTCTGTGTCTAGTACACGTTCTATTATGGAAAATAAATACATCAAAGATACATTTCCCAATAATGTTGAAGTTTATTACATGATATAAGACCTTCTGTACTACCAAATATCATAAGCGGTAATTCTGTATTCCTGAAATTCCTTTGTATTTAAAGTTTTCTATATCTTGTTACATGGCTACACTTGATCTGCATGATCACAGGACTGTAGACAGTTGAAATGCATTAAATGAAAGGCGTTGATCTAAAGTCTAACAAAGAAACAACAACAGAATATAGTTCAGACGAGCTGTATTCAAGAGTGTTATAGTTGTGAGAGTGAATAGTTTTTAATCATCATTTTAAACTCACCTATAAGTACAATTGTATTAGGTATAAATGCCCCATGCATGTGCAGCACAAATACTAAACACAATTTACACATTAGCCTCTCAGTTGTGCAGGTCAAATAATGACGGTGGGACCAGTTGAATAAGGAAGTGATGTACATTATGAACAGTAAGAACTTAATATATAAACAGAAACCAATGCCTGTCACATCTTACTGTTAGAGATATCCACTCAACCTTTTCATGCAAGATGCAATGATATGTAGAATAACTCTCTATGTAAATGTCACTGTAACTACTGTGTAACCTAGTGACAAAGAATGAGGACTGACAGAATGCAACAGATGAAAAACAATGAAATTCATGAAATGTGTATCATACAATAATGATACGTGTACATTTCTGACAACTCCATTGTGTAATGTATGCACTTTAAATGTATGAAAGTATTGAAAACACAACTAATAAACTGCAGAAGTAATAGTTTGAAAGATTTTAGTTGGTAGTATTCAGGCCAGAGAAGATTATGTGTGAGATAGAGACTTTAGAAGAGGGTGCCGGAGGATGTGACTGTGTCTGGGAATAAACCACTGTGGTTTCCCTTTGACGAGATTTGTTCCTAAATAATTTATTGCTCGCTTTTTCTTCCTCCTGATGTCATACAGCTGCCAGTTTGTGACCTAGCTCTTGACCTTGAAACAAGAGATGCAGATGTATGATCCTGTGACAGAGAAGCTTACAAAAACACCCTCACATGGATGCCAACACTCACAATCTGAGCGTCCTCCGCTGCCATATTAGAAATGCCTTCTTCTTAATTAAGTAGATGTGGGCTGCTATCAAACTCTTAAATTAGTCTAATAATCTAGTTTAATCTAATACCATTTCAGGGTAAATAGAGCAGTGCTGTAAATCAGGAAATGAAATTAGCATTTACTGAATGTTAACCCATCATCAACAACAGCTTTGTGCCATGTGATAGTTTGGCAGCATGTGATGTTATGAAGGCCCCCCCCCCCTCCAAACAAATATTTGGTGTTAAAATTAGAGGGAGAGCAGGCAACAAATAACAGAGCTATGCCCTGAAGACTGGGTTTCAACTATTCAGTACTTGACTGTGTCTTAAACAACAGGCAACAGAGCAAACAGCGCTGCCTCGACGGATCTGCTCCCTTGGCTTAAGAAGCCTATTGACCACTCTGAAGGCATTATATCGTTTTTATTCTCTTTCAATCTTCTTAAAATTCTCTGAGAGAGTCAGAGACACAGAGAAAAATGCCGTACCCTGTCTGAAAAGTTACGTCCTGCTTGCCAGATGCCGCTTGGTCAGCTGCTGTTACTGTTGTAATTGGGTTCACATGAGCTGCTGGTGGGACTCATTCAATCAAGCACAGCAGTCTCATGTCTGAACTCCGTCCTACCAAACTTCCCACCCCACCCCACCCCACCGCACCCATAATCCGACCTCCCAGCTCTCTCCCTTCTCTGTTCCACTCTCCGGTCCTCTCTTGATGTGCTCCCTCCCCTCTCATTCATGTTTTTTCACTTTTCTGTTTTCTTTTCGGCCTCAGAAGAACACCACCTGAACCTGTAGGCTGACGCTGACATGGCTCCGGAAAAGGAAAGTAACGGTCTTGACAACTATGCATTTGCAGTAAGTTTAACTTTGACTTGTTTTGAGAACATTGCATACTGCGATTGTCTTGTGCAACTATTTCTAATAGTTGTAAAAGCTTAAACTAACTTAGCTTACTGGCTATTTCAATGCAGAATTTCTGCTAATAAACATAGGAGAACACAATGTTTACAACTGTGTGAATGTGAACACATCTGCATTGAATGTATAAGTATATTAGCGATTTATCTCTTCTTTAATCACTGAAGTGGTTAGCACATGCATTTTGACTGTCTTTCAATACCTTGGTAGAAACTTTGTAGATGTTAAGGTCAGTTAATAATTGACACCAATAGAACAGCTTGCAAAGTAGCGTCATGGATACAAACGAATCTACTTGTTTACATTCTTGTTCCTCCATGCTTAAAATCACATTAATGAAAAGATAAGTGACACACTGTTACATCAGAGAAACAGAAGCAGAAACTATTTTAATGTGTTTTTAGTCCAATAAATGCGAAACAATTTTGACATACCAGTATTTTTAATCTATCTATTTTAATCTAATCTTTGTGACAAGGAACATTTAGTCCTACTGTTGAAAATCAAGTTGTTTTTGTTGTCATCCTGACCTATAATGTGTTAGATGTGATGAAAGAAAATGAGTTTCTAAAGCAAATCATTTATTTTTATGGCTAACAGATAGTCATGATCTGATAAGTATTGAACTACATTCCCTCACTAGGAATAATCAGGTTTACTGGGTGGTTCAATGAGAGTTTAGACATGAGATTTGACTGAAATGACGAAATGACCGTCACAGTGCAGAAGAAATACATGCCATATGTATGTTAAATTGACCTCTGTCTGCTTTTCTGTCTGACAAATTGAAGCTTGAAGGGCGCTTTTGTGATCTACCAGACACAAAACATGGAGAAGTAATGGACACGTCCATGGACGGAGACAGCAACAAGCTAGCATACTGTGTAACAGATGTACCTCCCTGGTACCTGTGCATCCTTCTAGGCATCCAGGTACGTCAGCAGAGGGGTTTTAAGGTCATGTTTGACAATGAGTCTCCATTCATTTCCTGATTATGAGCCTATGTAGTTACTGCTGTTATATAACAATGCAAACATGACCACTGTGCCACATGAAAGCTTCTGCTTGACGCGGTTGGCATCACGACACGCCTGATTAGACTTGGTTTTATAATGCAGGCCTGATTGTGAAAATACTACGAACATGTAAAGATCAGTGTACTTTTGGATGATGGTGTAGCCTCTACCTGAGGCAGGTTATTCCCAAACACATGATATTTTCCTTCGCTCTTTCAGCACTGTTTGACTGCATTCGGAGGTATCATCGCCATCCCATTAATCTTGTCTCAGGGGTTATGCCTGCAGCATGACGGCCTCACACAAAGCCAGCTCATCAGTACCATCTTCTTCGTCTCTGGTATTTGCACTCTGTTGCAAGTTACCTTTGGAATTAGGTAAGGAAGTAAAGAAGAAGGAGTTAAGGAGTGGGAATATGTTTGTAGGATGCTGGAATGGTACATGTTGTAAACAATAGACAATGCAGACGGTAGAAGACTCCTTCTAATCTCAGGATAATTCACGCTCATTGACTGGATAAGATAAGAAGATAAGATGAGAAAAGCAGCAGCACAGAAGGGTTCATTAGAGTGGAATTAACCATGCTGCTCCTTCTGATTAAACAGGCAGAACAAAACATCCTCTCAGCTTTCCTTCTTAAAGTCTTTTGACCAGTGAGGCCTGCCAAAGTTAGAGTGCAGCCGTAACCATAAACAATGGAATATTCTACTGTGCTAGCGGGCACAGCTTTTATTGAAGGATTAGCAGAGGAAAAGTAGAGCTTAAGATGCTTTCAAATGCTCAGGTATTTTTAGCTATGATGAGGAAAAAAGGGTTAAAGAATGAATTAATGAAAAACATATTGTGACCTCACGGTATTTGTTAGTCTTTTCTATGTTGTTACCAAATAAATGTATGGTATCATATAAAACAATACGATATAATATGAATGATGCAGTTAAATGCTAAAGATACATTTGGATAAGATGCAATACAATTTCATTCACTGATGATATGATGCAAAACAACATCATGTGGTGCAGTATGATACAAGTTGATGCAGTAGAGGTACAACTTGCTGCAGATGCCACAACAAAGGAGCCAAAACAACAACAACAACAACAAAAAAAGCGAGCAGCACTCTCTCAGTGTTGAAGCTACTCAATGTGAAATGTCCCACACAATGAGGACTTGAAATGATGTCATGGCTGATTTTGTTTGGCAGACCTACAAACTTGAACCATGTTTTGTTGCTCTGAACTTTTCTATGTTTGCGCAGACTCAGAATATTGGTGTCACAGTAGGATTAGGGAAGGAATTTCCATCTTATTATGTTTGGAATCTGGTTCTTGCTAAGTCCTCATTCCCTTGACTTAGCACCACTGATGCTTTCTTGTCTCTTTCCAAATACCTGGAGGTCAGCTGTGAGGAAACAGCGGTATGTTTAATGGCACACTGTTCGAGAGAGGCCAAACAAAAACAAGGCTAAATATTTGTGTCTCTTAGGTAGGAAACATTATAAGCTCCCATCAAAGGTATTTGCTAGCCATGTGTCTTTAGTGTTCCCTTGATTTTTCCATGTTTTCCACAAATATGTTTGTCTTCTGACTTTTCTGGCTTACTTTGACAGAAGGAAAGATTGTCCATAGATGGAAATTATAAGATCTGTGTCTGTTATAATCAGATGTGAACTGTTGACAATGACGTGTGCAGTATGAGTAATGACCATTATTACATAGCAGATGACCTCTGGTATAGCTGTTGGTGTAATTAGAATCACTCTCTCCACCTTCACATGATTTCAATCAAACATTTGACCATATATGAGTAAACAGGAACTGTAAGATAGAGGCTCTTGAGGTGGACTTTGTCAGGCAAATATAATCTTTTTATTGCTATTACTAAGCTGGTTGGGTCAACTGTCACTTGTCTTGCACAACATGTGGCATGCTGATATCTGATGGTGTTTGATGTGTCTGGAGATGCTTCTGTCCTGATGTCATATCTGTCTGGCTCCCTGCTCTTAATTGCCAACTTGACATCTTCACTTCCAGATTGCCAATTCTCCAAGGTGGTACATTCACATTGCTGGCACCTTCCATGGCAATGCTGTCCATGCCAGAGTGGACATGTCCTACTTGGACCCAAAATGCCAGCCTAGTCAACACGTCCTCCCCAGATTTCATAGAGGTGTGGCAGAGTCGAATGAGAGCAGTAAGTGAACCAACAGATATTTCTAAAAACGACTTACAGCTTAGCTCACTTTGACAGCTGAAACAAGAACATCTGACATAAAAATTCACATTCACTTCTCAGGTAAAATGGGTCATCCAGCACACCTGAACAGCAGTGGCAGACATACAAAGCTAGCAACTAGCTGGTGGACATAGTGGAGTATTTAGCCATTAATGAGAGTATGTATGCAGACTGAGTTTTATCCATGCTGGGATAATGTTAACCACTCCGTGTGACAGTGCTGTGTTACAAAAAGACTTTAAAAACATGAATTTCAGGATTTCTCCGTGAAAAATGATAAGTGTACCAAATTAGCATTCATATGAGTCCCGGACTGGGACAAACGCTCATTGTTTAAACAGCACAAAAGCAGCCATTGTTTGACTGCTGTGCAATGGTAATATTGTGTGTGCATGTTTCATGCTAGCTTGGGCCCCGACGGTAGCAGTGCCGCCACAGCTGCTGACGTTGTGTTGCTACTTGGTTTTATTGTGTGGAAGTTGGAACAATGGACCTTAAATCAAGCATTTGTAATGGATGGATTGATTTTTCTCTGTAAGTCTCATTAGGTCAATATCCCATGTTCATTTTGAGTTAAGACATGTAACTTATCAGTGTAAAAAATGAAATAAGTACCCTTCGCTACCTCTACAAAGCAATTTGCATAATGTAACAAAAATGCAACAATGATTTATTCTTTTTTAAAGATAATACTTTTTGTTCATTTCTGGTAAATACCTTCATAGGCTTTGTAAGAGTGCTGCCACATTTTGACTACCATCCTCCTTCTGTCTGTCTTCAGCTGCAGGGCTCCATCATGGTGGGCTCCCTCTTCCAGATGTTTGTTGGCTTCTCTGGCCTCATTGGCCTCTTCATGCGCTTTATCGGACCTCTCACCATCGCTCCAACCATTTCTCTCATTGGACTGTCCCTGTTTGACTCAGCTGGTACCAGTGCTGGCCACCACTGGGGCATAGCTGCCATGTGGGTAAAATTCCCGGTGTCTTTTCAGGGTTTGGAGGCATCCCGCTGTAGAGGGCAAAAAGTCACAAAAGCAAAAATCAGCAGACTATTTAGAGTCTATTGTAAAATATTATTTTTAGATTTTAAGACTTTTTTTTCTAAGTGTCTGATCATGATGATGCATGTAATCAGTTTTACTCACTTTTAGCCATTAATAAAAAGGAATTAGAAAGCCTATTAAAAGTTCCTTGCCAAAGAGCCTGTTTGAGTTCTCTGCAGGGTTCTCTAGGACTGCAAAGTAGTGCAATCCTATCTCTATTTCATATTGTGAATTATTGTCTTTGTCCCTGTCTCACACAGGACCACAGCACTGATCACCATGTTCTCACAGTACCTTCGGCACATACCTGTGCCCTTGCCTATGTACAGCAAGGATAAACAACTCCACATCTCCCGAGTCTACATCTTTCAGATACTCCCTGTATGCATCGAACAACTTTCTTGTTAGCCAGTAATTGTCTTTGGTACTGAGATATATAAAATAATTATGCATTTTGTCTTGACCACTTAGGTTCTGCTTGGAATCACTTTGTCTTGGCTAATCTGCTACATTCTGACAGTCTACAATGTACTTCCCACTGATCCAGAGCAGTATGGTTACATGGCCCGCACTGATCTAAAGGGAGACATTATGAACCGAGCTCCCTGGTTCACTTTCCCATATCCAGGTAAGAGGCTGCCAAACTATCATCTAAAGGGACTTTTTACCACACTTACATAGTGTGTCATTCTCTGTCCCCTTTGGTTTGAATCCAAACTTAGGTCAGTGGGGGATGCCGACCGTGAGCCTGGCGGGGGTGGTTGGTATCTTGGCTGGAGTGATTTCCTCCATGATAGAGTCTGTAGGGGACTACCATGCTTGTGCCAGGCTATCTGGAGCTCCACCTCCCCCTAAACATGCTATCAACAGAGGTATTGGCATCGAGGGACTAGGCTGTCTGCTAGCTGGAGCTTGGGGTACAGGAAATGGCACCACTTCATACAGCGAGAATGTTGGAGCTCTCGGTATTACAAAGGTAAGATGAGCCTTTATGAATATCTCTGGAAGTCAGTTACTCAAAGGGACACATTTGTAGACACTAAGCATAAGCCTTTTCCCCCTTTAGATGAGTTACAGACAGTTTCAAGAGAAGCCTTTTTTCTCTCCTTTCTTTGTGTAGGTTGGCAGTCGCATGGTGATTGTATCCAGTGGAGTCTTGCTGGTTGTCATGGGTGTGTTTGGTAAAGTGGGCGCTATATTCACCACTATCCCATCACCTGTGATAGGAGGGATGTTCATGGTTATGTTTGGCGTCATCTCTGCAGCTGGTGTTTCCAATCTGCAGGTATACATTTTTGTTTCACAAAATTGTTCACATTAAGCTAAATATTGCATGAAAACAGTACTAATATTTTCCCTATGCCTTTCCCCTCCACACATTTTCAGTATGCGGATATGAATTCATCTCGAAACATCTTCGTTTTTGGCTTCTCGATGTTTTCTGGTCTGGTCATTCCTAACTGGATATTGAAGCACCCAGAGGCTATTGCTACAGGTGCATGAATTAACTTTCACTATATGATCTTATTCATAAAAAAATCATCATATTTTACGGAATTATTTTAACACAGGCTAAGCTAATTTCATTTTATTGTGTTCAGGTGTGGTTGAACTCGACCAAGTGCTGCTGGTCCTTCTGACAACCAGTATGTTTGTAGGAGGTTTCTTTGGCTTCATCCTGGACAACACCATTCCAGGTATTTTTTCATTTGATTATATTATTAGTTTGAATTAAGTAATCTAACTCCTCATCTATATCAACTCATCATATTGTCATCCCATTAACAGCAAAACCACAGTGTAAAAATATGTGATACATAACCATGGCAATTTAGGCCAGAGACCCAGCAGAAATGTCAAGTGAAGAGTCAGAATAGGTCAAAATACTGATGGGAGTAAAGCAAATTTATTAAGAGCCTGGGACATGATTAATCATTGATGGGTTAGATTAAGAAATAAGGTCACAACAGGGAGATATTGGAAGATTCAGCAAATGTGCAAGAGTCATCACTTTATAGTTAACACCAACAATAGACTACAGAAAAAGTGTTACCAAATGTCAAAAAGAATGTTTGCTATTTTTCTATAGTTGTGGCATGAAAGCAAGTTTTTTTTTTTAAATTTATTTGTTTATTTTTTTTGGCTTTTGTAAGTCTGGGCATGGGGACACTCATTGCAATCAATACTGCAGCAACTTTGCCAAGTAGTGTAAAATCCGACTCGACAGAGGAGATGAGACTGAATTTCCACTGAGTGTCCAGCTTCAGTCCAAAGCTGGTTTGAAATGACTCTATTTTTTAAGAAAACAATATTGTACTGTAAGTGTAGTAGGAGAGAAAGACTATCTGAGAACATAAATGTTCCTTGAACGTGGTGCAGCCCTTCTGAGCTCTGTGAAAAACAAACAGGCACATGAAGGCAGAACTCAGAGATCTCATTCCTTCAGTAAGCCGTAATAGCACGATTTCACACATTTAACACATGTCCAACAGGATCAAAGCATGAACGAGGCATCCTGGCCTGGAACAAGGCTCACGAGGACGACTCCAGCGACACACTGGAGAGTGGAGAAGTCTACAACCTCCCTTTTGGCATCACCTCTTACTTGTCTTCTTACTCCTGGCTGCGGTACATACCTTTCTGCCCTCCTGGTGCGCCCAGATCCATGGAAGGATGCAAAGCAGATACTAATGCCTTGGAGCCTAAGCAGCCACTGGGACATCCAGAGCCTTCACAGATCATTGTTGGAGTCGCTCTGTGAGTGGTGCACTGATGTCAGCATGCCAATCGAAGGACTTTCTAAAAACCATCAGAGGCAGCTCAGTTAAGACCACCACTCTTCTCTTAAAGACCCTGTACTGTAACAACATGAGTGACATCTGCAGCTAAATGTTTTAGTACTTTGTAAATGAGTATTTACTTTTTTGTAAATTGATAATGATATATATATATATATAATCTTTAAGACTTTTATGTACAGTAATCTGACATTTTAACAGAGCATCAATATAAACAGGTTTAAAGCTTGAAATTGTATTGTTTGATCCTATCAGTCTTAGAATGTGATCACAACCAGGTGCTAGTGAACAAACACTGAAAAGACATGTGAATGTAAGTACATCCATGATGTTTATTGCTACATTCATCCAATGTATAGTTTCATATATATATACAGTACGTCATGTTTGAATTTACTTTGCTGTATATTGCTCAATATTTTAATTATTCTGTCATTATCAGTCCGTGCACTTTACCTTTTTATAGCAAAAGTTTTCTCTCATATAAGATATAAGA
Source organism: Chaetodon trifasciatus (assembly GCA_037975065.1). Classification (NCBI taxonomy): domain Eukaryota; kingdom Metazoa; phylum Chordata; class Actinopteri; order Chaetodontiformes; family Chaetodontidae; genus Chaetodon; species Chaetodon trifasciatus. The sequence goes on from JBBMOE010000030.1 coordinate 4,945,868, forward strand.
CGCCATGTTTCCTCAATGCACAAATCATGACAACCCGCTGATCTCAATGGATATTTTTCAAAAAAGGTTTTTGATATGTGTAGTAAAGTCCAACATGGAGCCATTGTGTAGCCAGTATCTCTTTAATTTGTCCTTCTCAGATCCTGCTTGATGGCTTCGTACAAACTAACAAAGGACTCTTTCCACACATCTCGTTGGTGTTCAGTGGTGGAATTAACCACCCGCTGGGCGGTGTATACCAAGGTCAACAGTGTACGCTCAAAATCGTCCTGATGCAGGTGACCAATTTGATTTGAAAGGGCAGAGATGAGCCTAAATATGTCTGTTAGCTTCCTGGGAATGATCTCCTCACAGATGACTTGCAGGTTTCTTGTCTTGCGGAGGGAAGCCAGCTCAGCATCTTGCACTGAAAACCCTCCACTGGCCTCAAAGTGTGTGCCAGCCAGCAGGATCTAGCAGATGAAAAGAAGCCATTGCCAGTGTTCATTACTGAGGCTTATTTTTTGGTTTTACACTTCAAACACGGATATATTTGTCTCACCTCAAACAATAGATGAACATCATCAAAGGAGTTGTGGAAGGTGGGGTTCACCACAGTTGCCGTCCCCCTTTTTGTTCTGCTTGCTGCTGGGAACAGGGCTTGTGGATTGACGAGAGACAGACAGTGAGAATGACGGGTGGGAGAAAAGCAGTTTCCTTTGCAAACCTTTCAAATTTTATCATATTTTGGTCTTGAGATTTACTGCTGTGGAACCAAAAGGTTTCTTGAATCTGTTACCGTGGAAATCCCTGTGACAAGCAATAACAAATCAGAAACTCTTGGGCACCGTGAAATACAGATTTTACTTGCATGCTGACATGCTGGCACATGTGAGACCCAGGTTCACCAGGCTCATACCGCGACATATACTGCAGTTAATCTATGATATGCACACAGAATTTTATCTGCAGGCGATGAGACATGACCTCAAGCTTCAAAGGCAGCAGAAGAGTCAAAGGCGGAGTAACACACAGATTATACAATGGACTCCAGATGACTTCGACTGGCTTGGCATTTGGACCTCATTTTCTTAGACTCATGATTTAGAGCAGGTTGCTAACCACAGCAAATCTTGTGCGGTGAAAGAAGCGAAACCCTTCCCACTATTTGTTTATGATTTGCGCATTAGCAAGTATAACCATGATAACCATGCATTTGGGTAGGCAGTCCATTAATATTATGCAGGAACATTTCTTCAGAAGTACAATAATTGTACACAAACAGATGTGTTCCTTTCCCTCTGCTTATACTCCCTCCAACAAAATCTTCCAAAATTCATGACAAGATGATTAATAAGAAGAAGCTATGACACTGTGAGGCTGTTCAGCTAAATGCTCAAAATGACAATGTTTTTCTTTAGGCCTTTCAGCTGAATAGTGCAGCTGAAGACAGACAGGAAATGGGGGAGACATCACGCAGCAAAGGGCCACAGGTTGGAATTAAACATTGTTAACATGTTAATGATTAGCAAATACAGTTTCACTCACTAGAGGCAAAATCAATGGATGCACCACTGAGCTTGCCGGATTGTCATCAGCATGGCTAAAAGGTGAACAAAGGACCAGTTTTCACTTACTTACTTACTAGTATCTCCAACGTTATTTATTGGCTGGTTGTATTCATGCACTTTAAATCTGGAGTTCAAGCAATTAAAGAAAAACTGCAGAAAAGGAAAACAGAAGGAGGGAAAAAACAAAGACATCATGCAGACATAAATGGACAGATAGCCATCCTGTCCTGCAGAGCTGAGGACAGTGACTGATACTGCTCGTTAATGAACTGTGTCATCTACTTCATCTGCTGCAGCACAATCAAAACCTTAAAACTGAACAGTTTGTTCTGGGTCTTGTCTGGTGTAAAGATTTTATTTCGTGACCAGCCCGTACAGTGTAGCATAAACCAAGAGAGAAGTTTGGAAACACAGTTAAGAAATCCATTCGATGTCTGAGCCAGAGTCAATTAGCCAACTGCCAGCTCTTTCACTCCTGGCTATCATCTTGTTTGCTCAACAAGTGCAGCAAGATGATGATATTTAATAGACTTCTGCAGATAAATCCACAGTCTATGTAATGTTTAGATAATGATCTCCATTAGTCTAAGTTCAATAAGTCAATCAGGGTCTGCACTATTTCTAAGGATTGCTTTTCTTTTGAGTTGAGTCCTCCAAAACATGCTGATGAAATACTCATTTTACCAACATAGCCATGTCAGCATTTTTGCTTATTGATTGCGTCCATTGAAATGCATTGCATTGTGTTAATACTTGAGAGTCATCACACACATAGCTCATCTGTTTACCCGCCAACCGCTGTCTGACAGGATAACAGAGGCCAAATATGTGCTCCTGATGGCTCCAGCTTTTTATGATGAAGTGCTTTTTACTGCCGCTTGCACTTCCTGTCAGTGGAGAAGTGTCCACGGAAATTCAAATGTACTGCAGTCATCAGTGCATTTAAAGTTCAGGTCAAGTCTGTGGTGTTAAGTCAGTGACCGATAAGACAAAGAGCACCTATCAGATTACAAAACATTCCACCTGATCAGAGAAAAGTAATTCCCTGACCAGAGCTGGCCTGAATATCTCAGCAGTATGTTTTTCATTCACTTGAGGAATATGAGTTTCCTCTTGCAGATCATGTTTGGACCCTCCCATTGTTTCTCATATTAGAAACAGGTGCAGATCTGAACCTACTGTTGAGCTAGATGAGCATACAAATGTGCACAGAATAAAATGTGCTGTAACTTGAAAGACACAGCATTTACCCTTCAAACATGTGTGAGATGGTAATCATTTTATATTGTATTCTTCATACTGTACTGTACTGTATTCTGCTCTACTAAATTTAGGTGCTAGTCTTAGCAAGATAGGCTCCTCAAGCCAGAGCAGTTTTCATGCATGGAGGAGGACTGCAGTAAAATGTGTTAGATCAATATGTTCTCATGTCCAAGACACATAATGAGGTCATTCCTTTTACAAAATTATACTTGTTCATTATTTTATTAATTTGTTTTCAGTGAAAACTCCTGTGTTTGGAAAGAAAATGAAAAGATGAGGCTCACTGTTTTTCTGGTTTATTATTACAGAGCAGCTAAACCAAGGAACACTCAACACAGCCAAGACTAACTTAAAAAAAGAAATGACTGACTGAATGTCATGTTGTCATAAATTCCTACAGTTGACCCTTTACTGGGATTGATCCACCGTCACATTGTCACGTTACATCAATATCAACATCAACACTACTGCTAAATATTCTGTTAGCTCTGTGAATAAACATGTGCATATCAAAAAAATCTTGCAATGAAAACTACTCACAGGTATATACACAAACTACATTAAAATGTAGAGCTTCAGTTCAAGTCTTACCTTTAGGCCGACACCGGGCGACACCTGACTCGATGCAGCAGTAGATAAGGCCAACAATGATCACTCTCCAGAGCCGCATGGTGGCCTGATCACTGGTACAATGTTAACTGCATGTAACTCCTACAACTGTGTCTCTGCCTGTTAGCACCCAGGGCGCCCTTCTCTTGCATTTCTTCCCTTCCTTTGTTGTGCATCCACAGCTTCACAAGGCATTGGACTTTGCACCTTCTTCATCACTTATGTTCTCTTCCTCTATCTGTCCGTTTTCATTCCATCTCCATCCACATCTGATCTCCCTCCCTCTCCGTCTCTCTCTCTCCCTCTCCATCTCTCTCTCTCTCCCCCTCTCTCTGCACCTCATAAGTCCACTCTCCTTCAGTGTTTTCAGCTGGTTAACATCAGGTTCACAGGCACTTTCTTTAACAAATCCTTTAGTATTATATATCTTCTTTATTAATGACACACACCTCTTGCCCTTTTTTAAGCATCCTTTTCATCTCGAGTAACAGCATTTCTCTTTGTGATTTATATGTCCTCTATTCATTGTTTATCATCTGAACACTTCATACAGGGCTAACTATATGTGCCATTATCCTTTAGTCAAAGGTTAAAATGAACTGCAACTCAAAAGTTCATCCAGTGATGCTCCTTTTAAATTTAAATGATAATTCAGCTGCAATCACCAACCCATGGAATCATGTCAGGTATACAGAGTCATTATCTGTCACTGCCGTTTCAGTTTTCTGTCTGTTGAAAACATAGTTTGTTGCTTTCTTTTAAACAATCTTATTTATCTTGGCTTCTTTTTGTGGGTTGCACAACGACCATGTTTATTGTCCTCTTGGAGCTGTATTTGTGTACTTGTAAAGTCAAAGTTAGTTCTGTTTTTGCCAACAACAAGGTCCCTCAGTGGATTAGAGCCTATGTGATGGTGCCAGGATGACCACTGGCAACCAGCTTGGTTTGTGGTCCCCAGGAGGACAAATGTGGAAAGTTGACACATCATGAACATGAAACTCAGCTAAGTGATTATTTCTAACTATACCATGCCCACACCCCAAGTTTTGGACAGGAAAACATACGAGGAAACCACAAAGACAGACGTTGTTCACTGCTTGGCACAGTCCATCTTCTCCACAAGCTGTAGGAACAGTTACCAGAAGTGCAACCATATAAAATAACCTTTGTTTGAACACTATTTTAACAATAACTTACGTCATTTGGGCACACACTGATGCCAGTATGTGAGCACAGCACACAGTTACACTTTCTAAAGGTCACTTCCATACATCTGGCCCTCAGGTGTTCAGCTGTGTTCCTATGGAGGTCAGAATTGGACAAAGCTGTGTCTCAGGCTGAGATGTGGCAGTCTGCTGCAGAGGAATGCAGACCCAGACTGTGCTGAAACTGGCAAGAGAGCTGTGGCCTCTGCAAAATGTCCAAGAACTACAGCTCAAGAACTTGAACAAACATATTATTCTTTCAATGGGCAAATTAAATGAAAATGTTATGCTAGGCTGCACCCCAAATAATTTCCGTCTTAAATTGGTGTACTGCCTCAGAGGTGGATTGAGCCAGCCCCGTGTTAGGATTTGGTTACTATTTGTGATTATATTAAGTACGTAAATGGTTGATCACCTGAGCAGTAATAATGGGTCGGCCATTATCATCACTAAGGCTTGCTGTGTATAATGTCACACTTGGCAGAGCTGAAAAGAACAAACATTTAAGACAGGAGAACAGGACATGCCTCTGGACTGACTGCAGTTGTTACACAAAATAAAAGTCTCACAATTCTACCTTTCAAATCCTGAAGAATGTTTTGCACACTCACTTTATAACTCACTACACAGCAAGCTAATACTTGGTATTAAATATGCAGGGAGTAGTGAGCAGCTCACTTTAACACTTTTGCATCCCTCCACATTACAGAGGGGAATACAGTATATACCGTTTTGACAACTGTAGTAGCAGTTATACAGTTTAGAATTCATCAGCTTATAAAACATCAGCTTATAAACCACCCAATGATGTGACAAGTGGTTAAAACTGACTCCTGCAACATGAAAATGCTGCTAGTGGAGGAGTTTGAGAGCCCTAATGACCATAGGAGCTATCTTGCCGGGGTAAAAATCGCCTTTGGCAAGTTTTCCCTGGTAGGGTCTCCCAAGGCAAATTGGTCCTAGGCGAAGGGCCAGATGAAGAGCAGCTCAAAAGACCCTTATGAAGGCAACCAGCAAGGATCACTGTACCCTGCCTGGAGGGATACCGGGGCCCCACCCTGGAACCGGGCCTTCACCCATGGGGCACAGCCGAGTGGTGGAAGTTGTTGGGTTAGGCGACTGGAGAATCTTGTCTCTGCTTTTTGCAGATGATGTGGTCCTCTTGGTGTCATTGAACCACGACCTCCAGCTCTTGCTTGGGCAGTTTGCAGCTGCTTGCACCTCCAAGTCTGAGGCCATGGTCCTCAGCCAGAAAAGGGTGGATTGCCCGTCAGGGAGGAGGTCCTCCCTCAAGTGGAGGAGTTTAAGTATCTCGGGGTCTTGTTCACGAGGAAGGGTAGGAAGGAACGGGAGGTCGATAGGCGAACTGGGGCAGCAGCTGCACTCAAACAGTCCGTCGTGGTGAAGAGGGAGCTAAGCTGGAAGGCGAAGCTCTCAATTTACCATTTGATCTATGCTCTGATCCTCACCTATAGTGATGAACTTTGGGTAATAACCAAGAGAACAAGATCACGAATACAGGCGGCCAAATTGAGTTTCCTCCGCAGGGTGTCTGGGCTCAGCCTTAGAGATAGGGTGAGGACCTCAGACATCCGGAAGGAGCTTGGACTAGAGCCACTGCTCCTGAACCAGTTGAGGTGGTTCAGGCATCTGTTGAGGATGCCTCCTGGACTTCTCCCCAGGGAGGTGTTCCGGGCATGTCTGTCAGGGAGGAGACCCAAGACATGCTGGACAGATTATGTCCCTCTGGCCTGGGAAATCCTCGGGATCCCTCATCAGGAGCTGGTGGAAGTGGCTGGGGAGAGGGCTGTCTGGGCTTCCTTGCTGAGGTTGCTGCCCCTGCGGCCCAGACCCGGATAAGCAGAAGATGACGACGATGACGACATGTATGTAGCACTGACACTGACAGGGGCCTTTTTCTGCTTAACCAGCACATTTACTACTAGTAACTCTACTACTTTTACTTCTACTACTACTTTTTACTACCACTACTTAGAATAAGTCCCTTCTGTACTTTTGAGATTTAAATGCTTGACTTGTATTTAAGGACTTTGACTTGCAATGGAGTATTTTGCATAGTGGTATTGCTGCTTTTATTTAAGTAAATGTCAGTAAATACTTCAAGGGGATGAATGAATGAAAGAGTGATATTGGAGATGGCTCATGCCTTTCTTATGACAGGCACTTAAACACATCACACACAGGTGTAACTAATAATATTAATTTTGGCTGCATTTCATCTGGTGTGTCAGAGTCAGGACCAAAATATTATGCATGCTGACTCACTTACATGGCCTAGTACACTTAAATGGAAGAGATACACCACTGGTGTTATTAGTAACACCTGTGCTTTTCATGTATGACAAGTCAAAATGGCTGCTGTGAGAGTGAGAAGAAAAATTTCTGACAAAAGCCCTGTGGTATGAAAATCACAGTTTGTGTCATGACATATATTATTTCTTTCAATCAGTACACATACTATATGACTTATTGTAAAAACTGCAGAGAGTGAGAGCATGACATAGTTGCACATCACAAAATAACAGCTGGTTTACTCTTAAAACAGGTTCTTTGTTATTAGATATCTTCATTTTACCATTTTTACCCAAAACATTTGGTTTATGTTGGGTCCCCCTTTTTCCCCTGCAGGATGGATCACAACAAGGGTCATCATTGAGAGAGACAATTACAACAAATAAAAAATATAAAGCAATCATCAAAAATATTTATTCTTATTGTAGAGCTTGATTAAGCAGAACATATGATATAATATTTCTTACATGATATTATATGTCACAGCAACATTAGTTTGTTCAGATACTCACACAGAAACACAACTGTGGATCAAGCTTTCCTCTAGTTTCTAGATTAAAGGGGACTTTCAACAATCAGGTTATCTCTGCCTCTGCAATTCTGACCATGCTATTTAAAATCTATCACAAGCTTCACAACTTGATGGAAGCACGATACTGAATAGCTGGATAGCTATTTAAGCAAGTTCATCAGACTTTGACGTTTAAGCTGGTCTGAAACCACGTAGTGCAGCAAGTAGAGTCCATAAACTCGGAAAATTTGTAATTGATGTATTTTTCCACTAGATGGCAGTATTCATCTGCATCAACACTCATCCCCTGCTGACGTTCTCAGGAAAACCCAAAGTTTTTAGTCGAGTTTCTTCAGCTTCATAAATACTAATATGATAATCTTGGAAATGTGATGTTGATCCAAACATGCGAAATAATTTTAACACTACTAGATTTTCAGTCTAAAATTCCACAAAACTCTGAAAAACAGTGAACTTTGAACACTCTAAACATACATCTTTGACAAACTGTTTTTATATTGCCCAACTTTAATGTGTTTAACTTCAACACATCAGCATTTTCTCTGCCAGTGTTTGGAGATACTGTTAGTTAGCATCCACACACCCTGGGCAGTTGCCAATTCACAGCCTGGTACTGCAGACATCCCAGCGTTTTCATAGACCATCTGTCAGCACTATGCAGTTGTATGCTGCTGTCTTCAGGCCAAACCCAGTTTATGATCCGTTCAGCCACCCTCCTGTTTTTAAAATGATAGTAACTTCTCATAATTTCTGACTTCTGGGACACACTGCCTGACCAGATCCTTTGCTGGCACAGTAACATCACCGAGTCACACTGTCAAACCCGATGTCCATCTGTTCCTCATAGACGCAGAGCATAAGAGCACAGCCATGACTGTAATTAGCTGCATGGAGAAGTTCAAAATCCCCACTGACTGCAGTAAGAACGTGACTTTCTGGGACAGTCTGCATCCAAATCGCAACCAAAAATAGCATTGTGGGAACAGAACAGACTTTGGATTCTTGGACACAGTTACCATACTTTGACAAATGACCTGTGTTTTTATATTTTTGGGTTTAAGTTGCACCAAATATCATTGCCTATCAGAACTTCAAAACAGCAGCTGCACTGTTTCAGATGGTATTCTTTCTCTCTTGGGTTGTAAGGAGGCACAAAGGCTGACTGAGCAAGCAAGAAAAAACAGGTTAAACAGCTCTTTGTGAGGGAATAAATTACAGATGGTGGAAATCTGTAGAGTATTTATATACAAAGTATACTCTTCCACAAAGGAAGAGTTGATTTTTTTGAATGCTACACGCATATAGGACTGATGATACTATATGAAAAAATTCAGTGAGTTTGCCGTATGTGCATGATATGTGACATAACAAAAATACATTTTCATTTTTTTTTAAATAATCCACGAGTGCCAAAATGAAATAAAAAATGTAAAAGCACAAGTGTGACATATTGTAAATACAATAAAATTAAATGTATTTTCCCACTTGCATTGTGCTCAAATAAGAACACAATGTGCAAAATATGAAGATGAAAATGCAAGCTGGGCCTCTGTATGCAAATTTTTATGAGCTCCTTTAAATTGAACATGCTACTCTGCATTTTGATTTGAATAATAATTACATGTCAACTAGAAAATAAAATCTGAGTCCATTTTGCATTTGGTTTCATTATAACTGAAGGGTTAGGCATGCAAGGATCATAACAGAACTTGCCTGTTGAGTTTTACTTCTATTTTACACATGTATCCTAAAGCATGAAAATGCAAACTAGATTCTTTCTATTTTAATTGTGACATATACTGTATTGTGCACACACAATACATCAGAGAACAGAGAGAAAATGACTGCAAGCAAATCCTTGAATATAGTTTTGCATTATGGCTTGTCATTTCATTCAAAGCAGTTACTCAAAGGTTTCAATCCGCCCGGCCTTCAGACAGAAGCAGTCTGCCTCACATTCTGGACCCGTCCTGCCTGAATCCTGCTCTTATCTCTGCGAACGACAGATGAGCTGTCCGCAGTGGCAAGGCCTTGAGTGTACCCCTCATCACTTACATTCAGGTCTCAGAGTCTTTGTTTGTATGTGCAATAGCCATTTATATGAATCCAAGGTCTTTTGCTCCTTTCTTCACATATCCGGCCTCTTCCTCCACATCCTCTTCCGCTCTTTAAGCTTTTGTTACCCTCTGTCATCTGCCTTGACCTTGACATTGGCCATCGACCGTCCACTGTCTTCCTTAGAGATCAGAGGGAAAACGTAGGGATACAGAACATAGCCAATCACAGCATTTTTCAGTACTGTACAAAGAATACTTCAGTTTACAACCAACTCACATCCATCCCTTTGAAGTGAGTTTGGTTCCACTTCCTTCTCCTAGTTAAGCTGTAGTAATGGCTCAATAATCTGGGCAAGTGACCGTAGGGCTCTGTTTCAGGCGGCAAAGGCTCTTGCAGTTCAAGGCCATTAACTCAGTCATAACCGCAGGTCCTGCTGGGAGCTGGGAAGTGGGTCTGCGTCTCACCCTACTGGTCAAAATCCTTCCTTTAATGCTGCTTTTAATCTTTCAGTGCCCATAAAACAAAATATAACAAAGAAAAAGAAAGGAAATGACTACAGTCAAATTCATGTGTAAACACTGAAACAGTTTTCTGCATACACACTTTCACATGTTCATTTTGCTTGTGCACACACACACTCACACACAAGCCCAATAAAACGTCAGTGTGCACTCATTAGACAACAAGAGGCCAATGTTTATGTTGCCTCAGTTTATTTCATATGGTGATCAATATCTTAATGGACCCAAGTTTCACTGAAGTTACAATTAAGGCTACTGGATTTCTATAAGAGCTTCTTCCAATAAAGCACAGAATTGACTTCAAAATACTGCTCATTGTCTACAAATCACTTAATGGTCCAGCTCCAAAATGCATCTCAATTAGTGTGGGCTCACTCTTGAGAATAAACTGCCTGGTGATATAAGATGTACCAGAACTGTGCCGTCATTAAAAAGCAAGCTGAAGACCAACCTGCTCTCTCCGGCCTGGGAGGCCAGTGCCTCCATCTCTCTGTCATGTGAATATGTTTATGTTGGTAAGTGGGCATGTTATGTGTTATGTGTGAAGCACATTGAGCTTACATTGTATGAAATGTGCTCTCTCTCTCTCTCTCTCTCTCTCTCTCTATATATATATATATATATATGACAGGTCTCCTTCACTTTGTCCCCATCCTTTAATCCACTTGACCAGAGTTCTTCATGTCTTTCTTTCTCCATTTTCCTCTTCCTCTTTAGCCATGTCAGTGGCATGCATTGGGAAGGCAATGTCAGTCTTAGTCAGTCCACCGCTTTGGGCCCCACTGAAATATCTCAACGTTTACAGGATGAAGTGGAATGAAATTTTATAGAGAAATTCAGAATTCACGGAGGATCAGGGCGACTGACTTTGGTGATCACCTGACTTTTCCTCCAACTAGTAAAATGTTATTCAAAAGACAGTAAAGCCATTTGATCTGATATGCCCCCCCAAACTTTAACAACATTGGTGATCTCTTAACTTTTCATCTAGCACCATCGTCAGGTCCTAATCTCAGTTTGTCCAATACTTTAGTCAAAGACCAAATATCTGCCAATTGAATGACATTCCCACCAGCCTCAGCTGTACTTTGTATCTCGTGCAAATTAGCTAATTTTAGCATGCTAATACCCTAAACTAAGATGGTGAACATGGAAAACATTTAACTGACTTAACACCAGCATGTTAGCGCTGTTAGTGTGAGCTTGTTATCACGTTGACATTAGCATTTAGCTCAAGCATAGCCTCTCTCGGCTGCAGACTCTTAATCTTGTTTCTTTACAACTTTGCTGCAACAGGTGACCTCGGGCTGCCAGAAGAGAATCCTAATCCAGCAATCTGCTTGCTTTCTTTCTCAGTATACCCCGTCACACGTAAGAAGGATGCTCATTCAAACTTTCTCACGTGAATGTACGTATAGTAAAGCCGACAAGCAAAGCCCAAGAACAAAATGATTTTAAGACGGTAGAATAGGGAAATAAATGTGAAATGATTGTTTTCACAGCTGTGCACTTGGACTGTAATGCTTCAGGCGGGAGTGAGTGTTATGTAGAGTCTCAGGCAAGCTGAGCTCAAAAGGGGGAAAAGGGACTCAGCGTGTGCTGTTACAGAGAACAGGACAGGTTGAGCTGCAGCATACAGAGGAGATGAAGGTTAGTTGTAGGTGATTGATGGCATTGCTTGCAGTGCTGTCATTGAGTAATTGACCTGAAGTCATCTCACTTCTCAGTATTGAATCAAGCATCTGTAATGAAATCATAGACCCAGGCAGCGCTAAACGCAGGGATCCAGCTCTAATGCAGCAAGAGTTATGAGGTTACTGCCACACTCGTGTTTCCTGTCCCTGTGTGTGGGTACCCTGGTTGGATTTCAGTGGGAAACACAGAGGTAGTAATATTCTGTAATAACTTTTATTATAGAACAATCTAATGATTTAATGTGATGATCTCTCTATTAAGAAGCATGTCGACAGCTTTATGGCATAAAATGATGCAGTGTTTGGATCTGGATCTTTCTTGTCTGGATTGTCGTCCTCCTGGAGATTCAGCCCCCCCCTCTCTCTGTCTCTCCATTGTGTACACGTTGTCCTTGTCTCGCTCTCCCTCAGTAATAGTCTGTCTGTCATCTTTCCAGGTGTAGAGAGGATGTTGTCTGGCTCTGGTCTGTTTGGAGAAGCCTGAAGTTGCTCAGCGTCCTCCCAGATCCATATTCTTCATGTATGTTTACAATCTATCTGTAATTTGCCATCCTGATTCTTCATACTGTAACGTTTCTATGTTGGTCTATTCTGCACACGTCTCCTGCATGTCTCCCGTGCTGTGAGACAGACCCCTCCTCTGGTGCTTTTCCTGGTTTCTTCCATTTCTACCCTATTATGGAGTTGTGTTTTCTCTGAATGAAGGGTGTAAGGCTAATATAGGTCAGGACTTCTGGTCTGAATGGCAATTTGGACCTAGTCCACAAGTCAGTGACCATTAATTGGTGGCCTGTGGGCCACATCCGTTGGCATATATTAACAAATTCAGAAATTGTGCGCAATATTTTTTAACATTACTCATCGGTGGAAGAGGCAAAGTCAATCCTGACAGTGATGGTCGATTAGCTTGCCAACCCCAAAAACGTCTGTAATTCATAGGTCACCCTTTGTACAGAAATCATTGTCCAACTATATCCTTTCCACTCCTTGAATCCACAATCAAACCACTCAGCTCCCAGCCTGGTCACTCCCTGGAGCCGACAGAAAGTGCACTGACCGGACTACAGGAGGTAACTCCAGAGTCGTCAGAGAATCCCACAGCTTGTCTTTTACACATAACAGGCATCAGTTGGGTTTATTTTCATTGGCCAACTGTTGTATTGAGTCTCAATCTGAATATTTTTGCTTCCTGGGATCCAGAAGCTGCTAAGATCTCATCCATTGGTAGTTGAACCTGATGTGTCAAACACATTGAAGACATATTAAGTTACAACGTATCAAACACACAGTATAGACAAACAAAATAAAAACGTACAAGTGCATATTAGTCTAAAAACTGCCGTATTCCCCACATTCTCTACCACTGCTGATTCTCCATAATGTTTCTGATACTGTATAAGAAAATAAAATCTATAGCTTTACCAAAGCTTTTCAAGGTAGATGACTAATGCTGAACATGCTGCATGTGGATGATTACACTGGCCTCATGGCAGGACACATTGTTTTACTGGAATCAGATTTGTGCAGTCTCAGGGATAATTCCTCCGTCACATGCAACACAGTTTCAATCAAAACAACTTTTCTATCTACGGGAACGTTGGGTGGGTGGCTCACTCCTTCTGTGGTCTGACCGCTAACTGTGTCACGCACTAAATGGGAGAGTTTGGTTCAGTTTGTAAGCAGGTATTTAGTTCTTTGTTGTACTTACTGAAAATGACCGTCTTGAGTAACCCGCTACATTTCATGGCCTCAGGGAGCAAACTGCTGCACATTCACCCTCCACTTTCAGTGCTTTTCTCACTCAACTCCTCTCACTGTGTGCATATTTTCTATGTATATTCAAGAACTCATACAAGTGACACAAAGCAAGCAATGTTATATAAAATTACATACTGATTTAGCAGGGCCAAAGCACTGTATTATAAACAAGGATAGACGGACAGCATGGACAATAAGACTCCCTGTGGGAGATAAAGCCGAGCGGTCAACAGTGTGACTAATAGTTTGTCAAAGGTAGGATATGAGCAAGACACTGAAGAACAGGATCTCTGACCTCTGGTTACACCATCTCTGCTGTCTTGGAGTGCTGGCAGGAAACAGATCAGTGCTGACTCAGTGGGAAAGACATCCACAGAAATGTCTCATACACAAAGGCAATATAAATATTTTCATCAGGCTGCATTCTGAATTGAAATGAGGAGATCTGATTTGCAGCTCTCACTGCGAGTGCACCTTCATTCAGCTGCGGGAGATACACACTTTGCTTTCCGACACAGTCAGCTAGGTGATTCCTAATCATTTGCATGGCATGTGTGTATAACGAGGCACTGATGACGGACTATAAGCGAAACTTTGTCTGTTTGAAAAAAATAAAAATAAAAAATAAAAGTAAACACACAGCAATGATTTCATCGTGTAATGGCCTCATCTGCTGCAGAATCTCATCAATCAGTACACTTGGACAGGTTGTTCGCTACAGTTTTAAGTGGGTGGAATTTAAAGTGGGTGGAAAACTTGAGATAATGATTTCAAAATATAATGCAATATAAAATGAAGGCCAGATCGTCTGTGTTCCAGTAATCATGAAGATTATATGTTATTAGAGTACATTGCGTATGTGGATCAAAATGAACAAATGAAGCCAGTTATTCTGTGTCTTTTGTTTGCGGCAAATTGATGACTGCACTGCTATGCAATTGCAATTACATTCATTTATTTATTTGATCTCGTTTTGCAATTTAAAAGGAGGGAGTAGCTCCTCGCTACAGTATCATTAGAGGATTCCTGTGTGTTGTTCTGGCTCTAAGTGGATTTGTTTTGGTTGCTAAATTAACATTCTGTGGGGAATATGACATTTCCTCTCTGACTGAATCTACATGGACATTAGCAGGCTACTCTTTTGGTGCGGTAATGAAAGGTGAGAGCAGCTGTTTGGTCTCCACAGCTCGCCTGGGCTGCCTCTCAGCAGCAGATGAGTGTGTGTGTGTGTGTGTGTGTGTGTGTGTGTGTGCGCACATGTGGATATGTGTTACAGGGATCACAGCCACTCTGCTGAGGATCACCCTGCGTCACTTTGTTGACAGACCTGAGCCACGCTTTCGTTACTTCATATTTTCCATTTTTATTTGCATTTCAACTCTGTTTATTAAGTGGTCAGACTTCTTTGGGAATTTGAATGAGGTAAAGAAAACACAGAAATTAGTCACACATGTCTTTCCTGCTGTGTTCTGTCAGTGTGTCTCTGAGCATGTCTAAAACACAGCAGATTTAAAGGACCAGTCCGTAAGATTTAGGGAGGGTCTGTTGGCAGAACATGGCCGAAATGGAATATTATGCACCTAATTATGTTTTCATTAGTGTATATTCACCTGAAGAAAAGAATTTTTGTGTTCCCTTACAACAAACTCTTTATATGTACAGAGAAAGCAGGTCCTCTTACACTGAGTCCACCATGTTTCTACAATAGCCCAGAAGAGACAAATTAAGAAGTTGCTCTAGAGAGGGGCTTTGCATTTTTTACAAGTTTCGTGGCCACCCCTGGTTCTCCTACACACTTAAAGGAGAGGGTTAGGGAAGTGGTTGCAATCTGCAACCTTACCACTAGATGCAACTAAATCCTACACACTGGACGTCTAGTGATAGAGCTGAATTAATAACCATTTATGTGATTTAAGGACAGTGTGAACGTGTGTCTCCTGTCTGAAGTGAATATATCCATCACTGAATTACAGTAGAATTTGTCTGAAGTCTGGAGGAAGCAGTTACACAAGTTTCACTGTCAGTTTAAACACACACTGACACAGAATCCAGACCTCACACTGCTTAAATCAAATTTTGCCACAACCTGACTTCCCCACACGGCGGGACAGAGTCCAGACCCCTGCGACCATGAAATGGAGTAAGTGGGTAAGAAAATGAATGAATAAAGGAATTAAATTTGGCCACAAGGGTAAACGTTGGTTTTTCTTTTGTCTGTGTGCTTAAAACTCAACATGTTGGAGTCTCTGCCTGTCAGGGACACTAAAGGAGATAGAATCTGAAGTCTGTGTATATGGTTACTGACAATATCTCTGCAGCTAAACAGTGTAACCATCAACACTGATAAAATCAACTATTTTCAACTTGCAGCTGCACCTTTGACCTTCAAACATTTATATGTTCAGTGCTTGATGAAATTGTTTCCATCCAGAAGAGCATGTGAACTAGATGAAGAACCTACAGCTACGCCAGTGTCTCTGTGAGGCTACAAATGCTAACGTCAGCATGCTAACATGCTGATGTCAAGCAGTTAGAATGTGCACCATGTTCATCATCTCAGTGTGAGTGTTAAAATGCTAATTGCTGAGGATCATTAAATACAAAGTACATTAGTTTGACAGATATTTGGTCATAAATAGAGATCAGGAACAGTGACCCAACACACCTGAAGCCACGTGCTACAGCTGACTTTGAGACCCAAACCCAACCTGAAACGACGCTACATTTTTTGTTCGTCAAAGCAATTTGAACCTGAAAAAAATAGGATAGGTTGCTGAATTCTGACTAGAAAGCAAATTATTGGACAAATTAGCAGATTGCAAAAATTGTAAATTTGACCTGATCATGACACTGAATAAAAAGTCAGCAGACTTCATCTTCAGGGGACCATGAATGTCTGCACAAAATTGCATGCAAACCCATCAAAAAGTTTTCAAGATATTTTAGTCTGGACCAAAGGTGTGGATTGACAGACTGACATTGATATAATAGAAAACGGATATCCGTAATAGTGTCAGTCAAATTAAATGGTCAGACAGTTTGAAGCGAAAAGCTTTAAATACCAAAGGAATGCAGTTTGTAGTAACCTAAATAAATTTAGTATGGAAATGACTTAATGCTCTTAAATGCTCTAAATGTCTTAATTGTCCTGACCTTGCCTTCTTGCTGGATGTAGCAAAACATGATCAACACTGCAGGTATCAAACACTTTATTACATCAGGCCAAGCCTCATCTGTTGTGAAACTCTGCTCTTATGCTCTCCTGCTGTGCTGAACTCTCCATACCAGTCCTCCCTAAACATGACGACTCTTACCCAAAGCACATTAGTCTTAATTAAACTAAAGTGTTTTCTCTCTCCAGACTACATCCTCCCTCCTTCCCCGTCCTTTTCTCCTCCACTCCTCCAGCCCTCCCTTTTCTGTCCCTACCGTGTATTTCCCCTCCGTCCTTCCAGCAAAGCTTCATCACATTTAATGACTTGGTTGTCTGGTCTCATGGGAGGTGCAACCAGTTTACATTCATCTATTCACAACTGTAGGCAATAAAAAACAGACTTTCAGCTTGAAAACCAATGGGATGTTTCCAAGGCATTTCAAATGGCTCTCTACTGTAAATTGCTGGCTCTATTTTCTGTGTGTGTAAAACCTGGTAGAGCAACCCATTACTCATCACGTAGGGATGACTGGTCAGGACTCCTTGGCATCACTTTTTAAAGGTACATTTTGTAACATATGGTAAGAAGTTTAAAATGTTCAAAAAGTGAACTAACATTATCAACAGAATGTTAAAAAGTAACTGGTTCTGATGGTGTGTCTAAGACGTTTGTGTATTGTGTTGCAGAGATGTCTATTGATGCTAACAAGCTATTTTAAACCTCAAGAGGCAGTAGTCCGATAATATAGCCTGTTGTAGTTTCAGCTGGGAGATGGATGTTACGTTTATCAAGTGCTTCTAGCTTTTTTAGTTGAATGAATAAACAAAATAAACTCACAAAATGTCATGAAAGGAATTATTCTTATATCTATCATACATAATCTGTAACAGAAAATACAACCGCACACTTTCTGAATTCAAGTTTCTCTGCACAAAAGTTCTCTTAACAGAATTAAAATGATCTTATTTGCCAAGTTAACTCAGTGAAGAACACATGTCATTCAAACTCGAAGCTCACGAAACCTTCTTGTCTTTCCACTGTTAAACAAATCACCAACTGGTTGGTTCTCCGAATTAAATATTTCAACACTAGATGCTTTTTTTGCACACTGGCGAGGATGACCTTACTCTCGCTCTGCCCCTGGAGTCCTGAATTCTGGTCAGAGCTGCTGTAAATCACCTCAGCATTGTTTTCCCTGTCATAAAACTGGCCTCCTTCGTTTTCGGAGGCTGCGTTTGGTCCTGATTTGGCTGCGTTCACTGGGAGGCTGCTGGGCCTGGTTTCATTGCCTGCGGTGTAAACAACACCAAACAACACGTCAAATGACATGGTAGAAAACATGTGGGGCAGGGTTGGGGTGGTTTGGATGGGTCAAGCACAGGACTTTCATCCTGGAGACTGGGGTTCATGTCCCATGTGAGACCAAAAGTAAGGGTTACGTAACGTAACGTATGTCTCTTAACGTACGTAACTAATGTACTTATTTTTAGCCAATCCATGAGGAACCCTCACCAAGTAGTTTTGGTGCCTAAACTGAACCAAACTGTGACTGTTTCACGTTAACTATATGTTTGTTATTGCTGTCAGAAAGCTTTATCTTAAGTGTAACCGGATGTTGCTGACCAGACGTTGAATATTTATTATTCCTAACTTGAAGAATTACCCTTTGCCTTAAAAAGTGATGCCAAGAGGTCCTGCCCAAGTGTTGGGTACAGATCTTCATGCTCTTTGCATAATACCACAAGAGAGGATGGCAAACATGTAGCTTTGTACACTGAATTCATTTCATCCGTGAACATATTTAACTTTATACTGGTTTAACGTACTCCCCATTCACATGGTCTATATGCATGAAGACCATAAAGTATTTTAAACTGTACTTTAAACAGCAGTGGTGCCCAAACTTTCTCTAGCGTGCAACTGGGAGCCAATCCAAATGACAATGAACTGATCAAAATAACACATTTTGTTGGTGTAACCAAAGGCTGATGGATTTTATTTCCTGCCATTGAAAAGACATCAGTGCCACACCATGACATGCTTCTTCACTACCAGGAATATGGGAACTGTAGTTTATTTTGGGTCAGTCCCACATACACTGTCCTGCGTCTGTAAACACACACACACACACACACACACACACACACAGACAAAAGTATTCATCTGCCGCTGAAAATTATCCCAAACAAATATAGTATTTACTCCTGGTTAAGTAACAGTAGGGTCCAGCTGTTTTAGGAAATTATTTAGCCTTTCAAAAAACTGAAACTATATTTGCAAGCTGTTTTTAAATATTTACGAATTCAGTAGGAACCGCTGGCCTTGAGGCTGAGTGCTGCAGACGGGGGAGACAAATAGGAAAGTATTGAGAGGTGAATGGACACATTTTCGGAGGATTTGTTGACAGTAGGAAATACACAGAAGACACCAATCTTATTTTTTCAAGCAGACATGAATTACAGCTTTTTTTCTAACATGAGTATAAACAGTGACTTGAAGTGCTTTCGTATGAAGAGATGTTCAGGGATGATTTCATCTTCCTCAGTCCTGTAGGAAACAGTAAATCGCATTAACTGTGGCTGGTTTAAAAACAGAGAAATACCTCAGATCCAGCTTGGCGCTGCGTCCACTGGCTTCCTTCCTGTCCCTGACCTCAGAGGTCAAGGCAGCATAATGAGAGCACTCTCCAATTTCTCCTTCTCCTCTGCGCTGTCCTGTCTGCGTGCCTCTTGCAAAATCTCAAAGTTGTTCCACTTATGCTGCTTCAATATCACCTCCTGACTGAGCTTTTCCACTTGTGTGTACTCAGGGACAAATGGCCAACATGTCTGACAGTGACTTACAGTGAAGGGGAAACAGGACTAGCTGCAGAAATATTACTGATTATGACCAATGTAAACATACACCTTAGTGTCTGGAAGAAGCTCTTCTATGAAACATGTATTAGTGTCTCACAGGCCAAATGTACAATGCACCCAGTCAGAATAATGTTTGGTGTCTCGTGGCTGATGCCATCTACCCAGACACCATTAACCTGTCCATTATAGTCCCCATAAGTTTTTAATAAATCACATATACTAAAGCATTAGTGAGTTTCTCAGCTGAATAGGAGACCACAATACCTTTGGGTAGCAGAGGTTGGTAAACCTCAATAATGTTGCCCAGAGAGACAAAGTCCTTTTTAAAGCCTCAAAGTGAACTGTAAAAGGGACTGGGTCAATAATGTCTTTATTTGTCTATACACAGGCTGTTAGCAAGTTCTCCCTATTGTTTTCCTGTGAGTCACTTTTGATTTAACATATAATCCATTTCACTATAGACTGGCGTATGCAGAGCAGTGAAGCTTAAGTTAACCACTTGCCAAGGAAATGCATGCTCACCGTGCACGCAGGCTGAGGATCAGATTAAATTTGACGGCACTTATTCTTCCCTGCTGCTGTTCTTATATTAACTCACAGCCAAACAGGTGTCATAAAGTCCTTTACAGTTATAGTCATCCTTAAGGTTTCCATGAAATCAAAACCCCTTTTTGATTGAAAAGTTGCCCTGTTTTGCTTCAGTAGTCATAAAATGTATTTACAATCAGTAATTACCTCTCTGAATAGTAGTTTTATTGTTTTTTGTGGAGTCTGACTTTCTCACACTGGCATTCTGGTTGCCAACAGGAAATGACACATGCATGTAATGCAGCACAATTTTATCACATTGATATCAGCCTATAGTGTTGACTCTCACACCATATCAGAGCTATAATATATTATCTTACTGCTAATGTACTGCTGCTGCTGCTGCTGCTTCACATGAAAGCACCACTGTCACTGTGGGACTTTCAATGTGAAGAAGTCTGCATGTGTACTTGTCATAATAAAACGACACTACAGTCATTTTTTTGTTTTTTTTTTCTTGACAGTCGATCAGTTCCAAAGATATTTGTTTGGCTGCGCTGTAAACACACCATCTTCTGTTGTATTTCTGACAAAGCAACTGCTCAATGAGTGTTTGCAGGAGTATTAAACTGCACTTCTCGCAAACAGGTGGTAATCAAAACTGGAAACTCTGGGATCACAACTTAAACTTGCTTTACAAATAATAATTGTATATGGCACATGTCTTTAGTTGAGTTTGACCTGTTGTACATTACAACCCAATCAAATCAGTCACTGCTCACAACAGACAGAGGGAAAAGAGGTCGACGGTTTCCGTAGCGATGCATGTGCACGCCTGGAATGTCTCTATGTGTGCACGAAGCTTTCTCCGTCCCACTGAGCTGTGGAAAGTCCACTAAGTCTCTCAGCAGTCCTGCAGACTCGCTTTTGCCTATAGCACAATTTTATTCTGTGCCCAGCTCTTTTTTTGGCAGTATATAAAAGTGCTGGCTGCGACTGCACAACTCATCACAGGCAGCCAACAAAGGTTGTGGTGCGGTGGAGGAGGGCAGTAGCCTGCTGGTGGATGTATAGCTGCAGTGTGCACTGTAAATTAAACATCAGATAAACCTCTATCTGCAAGGCTGTGGGAGTGTGGGAGTGGAGGTGCCTGTGCGGGTCTCTGTGAATGGCAAGGCAGCTGAAGTCAAGGAGGTGCAACGCATGCTGAGATGTGAAGAGGAATAAGCTGTTGATGAAGAGTTGGGGATTATCCTAGACAAGGTTTAGAAAACGGAGGGTGGGCAGATGAATAAATAACTTGTTTGGATGTTTCTGAATAACAGGGACTAGTGTTCTTTCTTCAACCCTCCTGGTGGACGAACCACAGAGAGCTTAATCCAAAGCAGACCACAGAACAGGAGCTGGCATTTTCTCCTCTTAAAATGATCAACTGCCACTTTTCAGGTTTTTGTCTGCACTTTGTATCTCGTCTCTCACCTCAGTTGGATCAAGCTGAAGGTCTGGCACCCAGCATCCTGATAATAAGGAGAAAATGAGAGGAGCGGAAACCATGAAAGGAAATATCCCTTCAAAAGTGCCCCTTCTTCTCTCGGCCCCCGCTCCCCCCTCCCTGTCCCCACTCCAACCTCTCAACCTCTATTCCCAGACTGCACACCAAGCTGGGCCCTCCATGGAGAGCAGGAAGCTTGACTGGGAACTTGGAGCCTGCTGTCTCTAAGCCAAGGCAAGTGGGTATGAGATGTCTGCCTAGGAGAAGGTGGCCACTTTCCCAACTATGAACCAGAGTCAAACTGACAGCCATGTTCAAGAGACACGTGGGAAATTACAGAGTCTGAAAAACCTGAGTGCACTAGGGCACGATGTGATAACCAGCACCCAGTGGATGAGCATAACAACACACACTGTGCTCCCTGGTCCCTTCATATGGGGAATAATTAAGCAAATTTATATCTGGCACACACAGAGCCTGGGAAAGATTTGTTGGGTTTATGTGTCTTTTGGGAGCCTTGGTGAACCACAATCCAGAGAACTTTAAGAATCCAAGTTTTTTCACCGAGCAAAAACCACCAAACTTTATCCCCATGATTGCAGATGTACATTATCATTTGTTGTTGCCGTCCGCATGGTTTATGGATGATGATGAATTATGTTGTTCATAAAAAAAACTGGGAGTGTAATTTATTTTTTTGGTGTCAATACAAGATGTCTAAGATACTTCTAAAACATTTTTCTATACACCAAGGAGGTGTCTTGCTGACACAATTCACTGCTTTGCCACCACAGTATGTAATAAGACAGCGTTGCAGATTTCATAATTGTTACTGCGGCATTTTCTTTTGTCTGA
The DNA here is from genome assembly GCA_037975065.1 of Chaetodon trifasciatus. NCBI lineage: Eukaryota > Metazoa > Chordata > Actinopteri > Chaetodontiformes > Chaetodontidae > Chaetodon > Chaetodon trifasciatus. Next base: position 4,968,259 of record JBBMOE010000030.1, read on the forward strand.
TCCCACAAAAATGTACATTTTGCTTGAAGGAGGGGGGTTATTTTTGTATTAAACTCCAGTAATTCACGGCCAGTTTGATCTGCAAATTAGAAACTTGTGATGAGTCTCTCTGGCTGTCTGATTAGCAGTGGGTGAACAAAGACATGTTGTATTTTCTAAACTGTGATTCATTGAAAAGAAGAATTATGTAGACTCCAAGACAGGCTGCTAAATGAAGCAACCCTTTGGCAAGCTGGTTTCATATAATTGAAAACATACTGTTCACTTGCATTCTTGTGGCCAGGAAGAGGCTTGTTTTCAAGAGGTTAACCTCTCTCTTTTTGTCCTATGTGTGTCATATGTAAATTATAATGGAGAATAAGATTTTACTTCTCCCCCTCTGTTCTCACCCTGAGAACTCCTCTAGGATGTTTTCAACCACATTACAATTGTGGACTGTCTCAAACATTAGTCAGATGCTAAGAAATTGGTTTTTAAGTACTGTGGAGAGTTTTTTTTTTTTTGTGTGTGTGTTTGGTCCAAGAGGTTTCCATAAAACATGTTTTTGATTTTAACAGTAAACATAAGCTCTGTGGGACCATCGGGTTGATTTTGAAAAAGCCATCAGATGTTTATTTATGACGTGTAGATAATAAAAAATGATTGAAACAAGAAAAGAGATTAAGACATTTACTAGATCTATCTATTTGAACCATAATGCCCCCAATCCCCCCCCCCAAAAGGATCTGTTCATGTATTGTTTTTCACTCATTGTACCTGTAGAGATAAAGAATTTAGTCATGCAGGTAATTTTGGTTTTATTTGCCGCATTTTTGCAATATCCATCTCTGGGATTTCTGTTTTACACAAGTAATGAAAGTGAATCAAATTTTATTTGTGGTGATCAAATAATTGAAAAACTGCATTTAAAATGAATCCAAACTTTTAATTTTGACAAGAATTTTAAATTTAGTTTTAGTCTTAGTTGCTTACTGAAAATAATATTAAATTTAGTTTTAGTCTTAGTCGCTTGCTGAAAAAAACTTTAAATTTAGTTTTAGTCTTAGTCGCTTACTGAAAGTAACTTTAAATTTAGTTTTAGTCATAGTCGCTTAACTGAAAATTGTAGTTGGTTTAAGTCACCTTTTAGTCTTTCATTTTGTTTTTGTCAAGATTTAGTCTGTGGAATCCAGTTTTTGTTTAATTTTCTAAGACAGTTTCATGATTCTTTCGGCTTTAAACTAGCTAGCTTAGACGACGTGAACGTTAGCTTGTCTTGTTGTTGTCTATCAGTGGCCACCCGACATGCACCTGGTATGCACCAAGCAGGGGGGAAAAAATATCCAATGAGATGGAGGAGTGAGAGAATTTGACCTGCACTTGCAGAGGTGATTGGTTAAAAATGAAAACAACAACCAAGTTTGGTTGTCCACCCGAACTCAGACAACTTTTTCGTCTCATCTTCACTCGTTAGGGCACGATGAACGGAGATTTTGTTGTTTTTGTTAGCAATATTTTTTACATTTGTTTTGTCATTACAATTTAGTCATACAATAAAATGATGTCAACAAATACTTATCGTCTGAATTTTCGTTGACAAAATTAACACTGAATCCAAAACATGTCTGAATCCGTGTCCCTGTTACTCTGGACAAAGCACAGCTGCAGCTCTGAACGGTTCTCATTTCAGGGACAAGCTCAGCATAAAGAAAGAAGGGGGCATCAACTGCTGCATGGATCGCATGGAGTGAACCATTCATGGTTCACAGAGGATGAATCCCACCAACGTTGGTGATCCCTAACTCTTCCTTTAGCACCACCAGCAAGTTCATGTTTGTTGTTTTCAGTCTTTGCAACTATTGGATGGATTGCTATGAAATTAGGTGCAGATGTTCATGTTCCCCTCAGGGTGAACTCTAATGTCTTCGGTTATCCCTTCACTTTCCATTGTTAGCATCCTAACACACAAAGCAAACAAGGTGAAAAGGCTGAAAATCTTTACGTTAGCATGGTGGTTATGAGCATGATGCTAGCGTGCTGATGTTCACATTTAGCTTAAAGCACTGCTGTGCCTCAGCACAGCCTCACAGAGTGGCTAGAATGGTTGTTTGAATGTAATCTTTTAGTGCTGTCTGCACAACAACTGACATTCAGTTCACCTCCACTGAATATACGTACATACTGAGATATTCTTTGGAGACTGATATCTCAAAACCTGTATTTATACTTACTGCATGACTGGCCAGGCTACCACGAAACCCTCTGAGTAGCTTTAAAATTAGATGCAACATACCCACAACAACGTCCCATTTCTGTTCAATGCCTGCTTTTTCCCTGCTTCACTGAAGCTTTATCACACTTGGAATGAAATACTAAATTCAAGAACGCTCAAGATGCTGTTTTTAACATCAAATGGAATACTATATCCTCTGTATTATTTTTTACTTAATTCCCATTTTTGTCTTTGGAAAGTCTGGGAATCTTGTCTAAAGTTAAAGAATAAAGTAGCCCGATAAAGCTCTTGAACAATGCTTGTCTGCACAGCAAGAGTCAAACCAAAATAAATGGTTTGTGTGGTTGAATGGTATCACATATAAATTATTTATTGGTAACTACTATTTGCAGTTGCTCAGTGTTTCAAAATAAAGGACTACAGTATGTTCTTCAGTGTTGTGCTTATTGAATGTCTGCATGTTTTTGGTGAACAGTGAACTGGACGCATCAGTTTGCAACTAATGAATATGAACATGAGTGTAGTTAAAGACGCATTATAAAACCCATGATAAAAAAAAAGTGTGATAAAAGAAAGCATGAGAAGTGTCGACGTGATATATAAAAATGTTCTTTCATTATAAAGCCTGATGTTACTCTGCAGTTCAGTGAAGTGTATAATCTCCACTGCAGAGTCTCTGTTAATAGTGACAAACAGACAGAGCTGTTTGGGCTTTGCTCGTCTTCTGTATGAAATGTCTGTATCCTCAATGTGCTGCGTTCTAGCCTCACACACTCTCTCCCTCTTCATCTCCTCTACTTGTCATGCAGCTCTGTGTTAATGACTGTGTAGCTGTTTTGACATACAGTATGTTGCGGTTCAGTTTGCTGTCTGCTGGAATGTATTTAATAACTATATCACAGATCATTTACTGTGATGATATTATATAGACTGGCCTTGTCACAACACCCCCAACTCTGACTGTCTTCAAGCATTCAGAACCCACAGCAGCAAAGTTTATCCACCAACACATTCTTACTCACAACTCATCACATACAGACACTTGGTCTGGACCCCTTTAGCATAATTTTTCAATGTGCAGTGCTCCCTGGTCAAGTTAACAATAAGAAATATACAACATCCGGTTAGCAAAATCCAGTCAGACTTTCAAAATAAAGCTAACTGAGAATAATATTAAACACGTGGTTAATGTTGCCGCACAGCTGCACTTTGGTTAGCTTTAGGCAACAAAACTACTTTGCAATTTTTGAAAATGATCATGGTTTGGCTTAACATTATACACATTTCTTCACTCACAAATACCTTTACTTTCTCACAGGATGTGAACCTGATGTTCGTCCCATCCAATCACCCCACCTTCCTCCAAACATGGACTTTTCTCTCTCTTCATGTCATTTGAGGAGTTAGAGGTGAGAACAGGCTGTCTATAGAAGCCTATCCAACTACCAACATTGAAATTGGTACCCAGTGCCTTAACAAGTGATGTGAAGGGGTCCTGACTAAGTGTCAACATGTAATGAGCTGAGAGTGAGAACAGCCAAAGTCACGGCATTTGGAAAAAGATATTTGTCTCCCAACAACAGCTGTGGTACAGGAAGAATTCAGATGTATGTAAGGTGAACTTTGAGCTTGTTCTTGAGAAGTGTGAACACAACACGGCTGTGCTTACTCGTTTCTCTAGCTGTCTCCTACACCCTCATAACAAATGATGCATTGTCCCGCTGCCCTGTGAGAGCTGACAGCTGGTCCCTCGTCCCCTCGGTGGCCTTACTAACTAGAGAGCCATAATGATTTTTGACTGGACAATACTTATGAGGGCAAGGTGTCCTGATTGTGTTATGACAAAGATATTAAAGGAATCTGTCTTTATCTTGAGGGAGTTTTCTTTTCAATCCACTCAGAGAAGGATGGCTAGCCCTGTGTGCTCTTCCTCTTATAGAATATTGATGGATGGGAGCCTCGTCACACACTCATAAAGCTGAGCGAGGAGAAAATCCTGTTATTTGTTTGGACTATTACACTATTCCCAGAACAGATTTCAGGGTCATGTAATATGTGCTGACACAGATAGCAGAAACTTCTGCTTCTCAAAAAACCTACATTTTTTTTTATTGATCAAACAAGGTAAACTTTGCCCACTTCAACATGGAGTCTGAAAGTTTGGAATGTAGAAAGCAACTGAATAAGTTGGAGATTAAAAAATGACATGCTTCAGAAAGCACTGAGGTTTCTGTCTCCATTTCTGGAATATTTTAACAACTACAATCATTATTGCTCAATGCAGAAAGTTCAGCAGTTCCATAATTCAAGAAAGGATGGCTAGATCCATAATTTAGAGCATTCTGCACTTGTCTGCCAGACAGCAGCAACACAACAATCCTTTTTCTGTCATATATGTACTAATACATTATTCAACAGTTAAAAACAACAGGGAAAGAGTTTTATCCAACCTTTTTATAGCTTACACATGACAAAGTGCTGTGTGTGTGTGTGTGTGTGTGTGTGTGTGTGTGAGAGAGAGAGAGAGAGAGAGAGAGAGAGAGAGAGAGAGAGAGAGAGAGCCTGAGAAACATGGAGAGAGCAGGGTAAGGAGAACCAGATTATAGCATAATGAATCATTACAGATTGATGGATGGGTGCAAGTGGAAACTGGGATTACGCCTTTCAACACAGCCTGCCATGCTGGAGTCTTCAGCTACTGTGGCTGTGAGACTATCTGAGGGTTCCTAATATTTCAAAGCCTCTTACTCAATGAGCATGACGTCCAGGGACGAGCACAGGCGTCATGACGACTTCAGATGAGCTTACCACATTAAACATCCCGTATCAGGGGTTTTGCTTGATCTGCAGTGGGACTTAAACCTACCATCAGATTGCTACTCCAGCACATGCAGGAGTCAGAGTTTAGTTTGATTACAGAAAAAATAGCCAGTGCTTTGAAATCATGAGCAAAAGCAGAGGTTTGGAAAAGCCACTGGATGCATGTCATTGCCCTGGATATTATCACTGTCCTCTAGTTTTACTGCCGAAACAGATGGTTTGTTTGCTCTGTATCGCCACGCTTTATGGTCATATAACCTCCATGTGCACACTCATGTCTGACAGTGCTCCCTGCTTGCAGGCAAAGCGCCGTTTGAGCACGTGTTGTTAGTGAGTGCTGCTGTTATCACAGAGGGAGGCCTCAAATAGCCGTCGGGATATATAGGTGCTTTTTTTTTTTTACATATTTATTTGACTTTTGCAGGGTCATGAAGGTAGGACGGAATTTATAATCACGTAATGTGGGGCAAGAAAAGTCATTTAAAAGAGACTCTATACTGTATCCTTACCTTTTCCAGGGGAATTCTTTCAGCTCACTGGTTTTCTTTTGTCAGCACAAACCTGTTTTTTGTGTGTCCTGCTGTAGAAGGTTGATCAGCTAAACATACAAAAGTCTGCTTAAGTTGTCATTTTATTGCATCAAATGGTTTTATTTTGGTTTTATTGCATCATTACACAGCCGTAAAATGTTCTCAGGATATTTGTAGTAATTATACTGATAAATTCTGGCATCTTCATCATCCTCATATTGCCCTTAGGCTGCAGAAAAGCATAGCACCAGGGACATCATGGTAAAACACTTGACCTCTGAAAGTGCTGAATGTTACTTCAATATATGAGGCACCCTTCTAACCTCTCACAAATATCGCACAGGGATTCAGAAGGCAATGCCAGAAAGTGCAGTTTGCTCTACGGGCGGCACTTTGACCATTTTCCAAAACTGGAAAATTAAGCAGACCAAAAGAAAATGAGGATTTGATGAGGGATATAAAAATACTATATTACTCAAAGACCGTCACTGGTATTTAATTGATTTAATACCTCGTATCCCCAGTGGCTTGTCCTTTTGCCTCTGGTTTAAGGAAACCTATGTGTAAGTCATCATGAGTGGGTCTGTCCAACAACAATGTATATACCACACAAATTTCTCATTTGGCACAGTAACGATAGCCCCCCTCTCCGATCCCTCCAAAAAGAAAATAATGATGCATTTCTTCTTTGTGTCAGCATACATGTACACATTTTGTATAAAATTTTTCCAAAATATTCAACTTAAGAAAAAAAGAAAGGCTACTATAAGTAAAAATGACATTATCATATGAGGATTTTATGTTTGGTTCTGCGTTAGATGTGCAACATCAAGAGTAAATGTGGGTGACTCCACAGAGTCTGGAAGGTTTGAGTACTTTCTGATCGGTACAGCCAAATGAGATGAAGGTTGTGGTAGTGGGCTTGGGTTCCCAGGAGAAATAAAGGTAAAAATTGACTTTCTGTGAGCCAGTCTCTTTCTGTTCTGAGTTGACACGGCTGGTTGAAATCGTTTTGTACAAAGGCAGGAATCACTGCATGATCAAGTTCAAAGACAGTCATTCGAGGTAATCTGTTCTTCCAAGTTGGACAGTTTTATAGTTCTTTATCCAAAATAAATGTTTTGCTGATGAAAGTAATTCATGAGTAGTGGACATTACCGTTATCGTTATACAGCCATCTAGGTCACTGATTGAACATCGCTCGTGCACCTGCCCTGAATTTACCTCATTTTAAATTCTGACCTTGGACAAAAAAAGAGGATCAGCTCTGCTGGAACTCAACAGTTCGTATTCCAGCAGTTCACAGATGTGGAGAGCATGCTACATTTCTCTGTCACAGGCACAAATATGCCTTTCTCTGAGAGATATCATAATTCAATATTTATGCAGTGTGTGAATACATGAACCACCTTTTAAGACATTATGTAAACATAATAAAAGCTATGTGTGCTTTCTGCATTAACATGCTTCAAAATTCCATAAATGCTCTGGGGTGCGCCCCCCCCTTTCTCTCCCTGTCTCGTCCGCCATGATCTGGCCTTTTTCTCTTCCTTTAATGTAAATGTGGCAATGAGGGGCCCGAAGTGCACTTGCAGAGTGGAAGCCTGCAGCTGCAGGGAAGAGCTGCCACTGAGGACCAATTACTCTGTTGGAGAGCTTCAGTCAGGCCTTGAGATGATTGAAGAGACATCAATCAAGCTCCAGTAAAAAGTTGTGAATGCGAAGATTCTCTGGCTTCTTTTGCCATGTAACAGATGAGGGGTATAATGAGGCAGACCTGACTACACAGGTGGTTGGCTTCATTTATTTCCACCTGGCCATCTTGTTCTGCAGTCATTACATCCGTTTTCATTGAAATCACAGCTCTCTTCTTTCCAACTTTCAGCACAGGCTGACTATGCTTTTAGTGCCAGTCATCCGAGAGTAGTGCCCTGCTTAATGTCACAGCTGTTGCTGATTTCCTCTTTCTTTTAGGACCCTGCCAGCTTTGCCACAGCAACAAACCCCTGCTGCATCCTGGGTCCTTGGGTCCTGTTTGCACAGAGTCACTAAGGGGGAGCTGCCTCGATTCACTTTGAAAATATTTTTATGCACGTGGAGAACTTGAGGGGTGAAATATATGCCTCTCCTTCAACATGTTATTGTATATTCAGCTTCCCTGGCTGAGCCCAGATGTCTTGAGGTTGGAATAATGGGAACAATAAATGAATTAAAGGCAAATTCACAGATATTGAAACTAGCCCACACAGTCAGCCAGGGGCTTGTATAAAAATACTCCAGCAAGACAGTCATTACAGTGTTTCTGCTGTATTTGAGAATCTAATATTACACACACTCTGTGATAGAACCCGGAGGCTCAGACATGTTGAGAAGCTCATTAATCACCAACCTGCAGTCATTGTGTTTCGTGTGATAGATTGCAGAGTGAAGGAGTGTATGAATGGTGGAGCATCAGCGTCTGCGTGCTATGATACCACTATGTGTCTGTCCAGGTGTGTGTGTGCATGTGTGTGAACATATTTAACCCTTTCCTTCATCATGAATGACTTGACAGCTGATAGCACAGTGTGACTTTGCACAAATATGGCATGACTTACCAGCAGGGGCATACGGTAGAGGCCACTCTGAGGCAGATGGCAGTGGTCCTGTTAACATCTGTGTCAGACTGCCCCTGCTGTAAAATAAATTTCCCCTCTAAGGCCTGAGACACGACTTTGTCTTCAGGAGCGTTAACATACCATGTAATCACACTGTGTCTGTGAATGTCATTAGCCTGCCTTTGAAATATGGAAGGGAATAAGAGGAAAGAGGTTTAGCTTCTTAAAAACAGGTGTGTGCACATTCGCTTCCTCCTATGAAAAACGTCCTCATGGTTTTTAAACTAGAGGCTGCAGCGTGCCAGCTCTTTTCATAATTCAGATGAAATCAATCAAAAGGATAACGCAGATCCAGGAGCAGTGCGCTGTTTCACATTCATGGAAGCTGTGCTGAAGTCTTACTCAAACAGTGTATTTACAGTAGCCGCTCCAGCAGCCATATACCTTACAATATATGAAACAAATTGTGATTGTACACTAATGAGCCATGAAAGAGACCATATTCCACAAAGGTTTGCCTTTAATTTGTCAAGTTAATGCTGCATTCAGCAGAACAGGCCCCACAAGGACTGACCTGGTAACCTACAGCCCTTTCCTTTCCTTTCCTTTCCTTTCCTTTCCTTTCCTTTCCTTTCCTTTCCTTTCCTTTCCTTTCCCATACTTTTCTTTTATTTTATTTTCTTTTGTTGTTGTTTCTTTTCTTTTCTGTCCTGTCCACTGCCTTTCCTCTCATTTTCTTTCAGGTCCAGCTACTTACGTATTCCACAAACAAGACAAACTTTCCTTCTCACACCAGCTTGGGCTTCTCTTTTGGCTTGAAATTTACGATGCTGAGGTGCAGCAGGGGTGTTTGCCCTGAGTACAACTGGGAGAACTGTGGAAAGGGCAATTCTGCAAGTTGTCCTCTGACACACCACCCACACAGTCCTAAACGGGGTGTTATCCTCTACCATAAATCACTCGGGTCATTAAATCACACCCCAGACACTCTTCTGCCCTTTCTCATCACAGTGGTTTCTCTTCATCTTTATTCAATTAGGGAGATTAATGGCACAGGATATAGCACCCAGGTTGACATTCTGTTATGGGGGACATGACTGAAATGTCACAATGTGAGGAGGACAGGATGTGAAAAGATGGGCAGGGGACGCTCATTTACTCTGGACACATGGTGATAAGACACACTGGGGGGGGCTTTTCATTCCTGTTTATGCATACACCTGTTGCTACTGGCTTGATGTGGCTTCAAGACAACCCCTTAGAAAGACGATAAAAGGGAAAGTTGAAATTTCTGTGCATTTAAATAATTGACATCATTACACAACCCTTTTTTGATACTGTTTTGCCCCTCATGTCCTGGTTTACAGTTATTAAGATGTGGCAGATATATGTTTTTTGAGCCCATGGTTGTTCCCTGTAATATAGAAGGGTTTTGAACTGGGGATTGTCCACTGTTTCATCTGTCAAACAGTGGACCACATGTGAATTGAAGCCTGTGCAAAGGCTTTGAAGTCCCGCCACTAGAACTGTGACTTTGATGTAAATTAGGTGGTTAAAAAAAAAAAAAAAACTAGAAATGTGTAAAGGAAAGGCACTAAGTTTCTAATCCGGTGTTCTGTTGCTAAGGAAGGCAGAGCTGGGGTATATTTCATTATGATATTGTCTAAAATGCATATTTTCAACATTGATAGGCCTTGCTGTGATGGTGGGATGTGGATAGGAAGCTAATGGGCTGTGATGGTAGAATAAAGCCTTTCCTAGCTTTTCTTTAAGCCTACTCTGTGCATTTTGCTAATTAGCAAAAATGTAAACCAACTCTTACAATACTAGAACAGTAAAAATGATCAGTTAGTATGGTCAGAGTATGTGCAGTTAGCATGCTGACAATAGCATTTAGCTCAAGTGCTGTAGATAAGCACAGTCTCACAGAGCTGACAGTGCAGCTGTAGACTTCTTCTTGTTATTGGGATTCAATGTGGTTACACCTTTACTTTGTATTTATTTTGATATGTGAACAAAAAATCAAAAAGGCTTTTATTCATAGGTATTTCTGGTTTCATTGGTGTTGTATGTTTTTTAAATGAAATGTGCTTGCTGCAGGCAAACAAAGTCTACTTTTACCACCCTTGTGGTATGAATACTACCTCAAATATGTCAATTGTTGAAAAGCATTTTCTATTCTTTTATATCAATAAAACCTGTGATTAAATTTAACCTCATTCATTTTCATCATCTTCTCCTCATGTTGTCATGTAAAGTTATTCTCCCTGTACTTTTAATCATTATTAATAGAGGAATAATGATCGAGTCTGACATGAATTGCAACAGCTCGTATCCCTATAAACTCTTTCCATCTGTGAAGGCTTACCCACATATTCTACATTTCACCTAAAACATTAATTGTCTGTGCAAGTGTTGTGTTACGCTTTCCACTTCCAAAATATCACACATATGAAATGTCACTCTGCAAGGAAACAGGGAGAGTCTGTGAGGTCTGAATGTCAGGAACACTTTCTGCAATGTGCTGTATGCTGTTGTAGTCTGCTTATCAAAATATTATACTTATTATGATCTCAGCACGGTTGTTTTCATTTCATTAACGATGCTTTCAGCATAAAAAAATGTGTGACATGATTTATAGTAGAATCTGCAACAAACTCAATCAAGCAGACAATATGAAATATGCATCTAATCATTATCAAATGCTTAAAAGTTCTGAAAATAAAGTACCTGCATCTGTGTCGTATTGCACTGGGTGAAGAGGGAGGCAGCTCACTTTCTATTTTACGGGTGTCTCATCAAAGTCTGGAGTTGACTCAAGCTGCTGTTGGCTCGTTCCTCTCTGTCGTCATCTGGCAAGTGACTGACAAGAGCAAACACTCAGGCAGCCATGCTATTGTTCATGGTAGGGAGATTTCCTGGGAACCGTAAGCAAAAGCCCCCTCCAGCAACACACACACACACACACACCCACACACCCACACACCCACACACAGACATTTACAAGCCTTTCAAACACAGACAGAATTGTCTACCATTAGTTAGTATTCATTTCTTTCACTGTTTGATTGTTAGGCTCTGGGCAGCCATTGTTCAGGTTGTGTAGTTTGGTTTTAGATGTCGTGTAATGTGACAGTTATTGTTAATAAAGCTGACTGGAGCCTGGCAATAAGCTTGTTATAGAGGAAATGAAATAACACTTTCTACCACGGTGGAATAAAATGATAGGGTGCCAAAACAGTTTTAGTGCAAGATGCAAATCCTGCAAGGCGTCATACTGTTTCTGTGTGTTTCAGAGCCTAGCTTTTTAATTCATCATTTCATCTGCAGTTGAGACGCAGAACTCCTGTGTGCATTGCTTATATAATTAACCTTTACTCATCCGTGTAAGCCAAAGCACAGCAGAGCGAAACGATCAATGCTTATGTCTTGATGCTCACAAATACAGTTTGCCTCTGATGAAATGAGGAGGAGTGAAAAGATCTTGCCATAGGAAATAATATGATTATGCAGAGACTTGCAGGTGTAACATTTCCAATTATTGCTGATCTCAGTTTAATCAAAACAGAACCACCCCAGAGCATCACTATCTACATGTTTATGAATTGTAGTTTAGAGGGTTGGCTGCACTGTGTGATGTTAAAATGCTTAAATAATCTTTTCCTGTAAGTGTTGCCTGAACATCTCAATCAGTCATCATTCTGGTCTTTATAGAAGGAACAAAACAAACGTTTTAGTGAAGGTGTTTCATGAATTTGTTGATTTTATTTGATTATAAGGCATGATTACCAGCTTGGCACTGGTTGTATGTATGCAAGCTGTGAGCGTTTTGGCAATCAAACAGTTGAGATGATTCCAAAGCCAAGCCGGCAACAATAACAAGTGACTCCAGCTTATGGTAATGCAGCTGAGCACTTGCAAACAAAAGCAGGCTAAAAAAAATTGCTGCCACATTTTCACTTTTTTCACTATTTATATTGTGATACATGAAAAGGTTACACACACTTAGCACACGCTACTGTAAAATAAGTGGATTTATGTGCCGTTCCCACGCAAAGAAATTCTTGCATTCTTTAACAAACTACTGGTACACTGAGAAAAAGTACTCAACTGAATGGAAAAAAGCTAAATTAAGGCAATAAAACAGCTCAACATAGCATTACAAAGCATGTAGTTTTGTTGAATACACGGGCAAAACAGTAGAGATGTTTTCTTTTCTGACAAACATAAAAAATGTTGCTGTAACAGTAGTGGTGGACAGACTCACCAGAGACAGTGTCTCCAGCCAGCAAACTCAGTGAACGTTTGTAAATAGGTTTAATTTGATTATCATTTCAGTGCTTTTCACAGCACGAGCGCAAACTGATATGTTAAGTTAGCTTAGTCTGCTGTTGCTGCTGGTTTCCAGCTCCGGTGCTTTTGTGAAGGTTAACTAAACACTGGATGAAATTAAGCATTGGGTTTGGATGGAAACAGAAGAACTACACCAATCTTCATTACATGATAGTAGAAGCGCCAGTGAAAATATGGGTTAGTCCCTCGGTTTTCCGATGTGGCTCCTGTTATGGCAACTTCAAGCACAATTACAGCCCTCTTTCCATTAAATGACCATTTGTTACTATGAGGAAAAAAACTGGGGCCTGTTGCAACAGCTATTCACAAATTCACTCTTCAGTTAGGGTGCAAAGTCCACATGAAAGGATAAAACTATTTTGTTACTAAAGCTGTGTTGTTGGTTGGTTGCACCACAGAAGTGTAACATTCACATTAACAACTCATGAAGTCCAAACACCTTTCCTCACTTGCTAACAGCTTGCTGTAAGATTGAAGTTTTTACTACTTTTACTGTCTACGCTGAAAGTGTTTCAGCTGGTGAAACCGTCACAATGTTAGTAGTACTTAAACTCCATCCAAAGTTTAAAGCCAAGTTCAAACTCTGCTGTGTTTGAACTTATGAATAAGTAGTGCAACCCACTACTGGAGTTTTTTCAACTGTCTTTATGGCGGCCCGATGTCAAGGTGTGCCCTTATGGTCCGGTGGGAATTACACAAACCAACAGTGTAACTGAGTCTGCCCATGATTGACAGAAAACGGACTCAATCAAACCATCCACAACTCGGCAAACACAGCTTAAAGGTGGATCGGAAAGGTTGGACCTTGCTTGACAGAAGGAAAAAGCATTTTCATGCCAGAATGGCTCATATGCTCTGTGACTGCAGCAACACACATGATGTCATGCTGTCAATACTAAACGACTCACTCTGTGGCCAAAACTTGATTGGATCTCAAGAAAATACTCAAGACCTGTCTGCCAGTGGTGTTCTCCACGTTAGCATGAAAAGCTGAGTGACAATAAACAAGAGTTCTGTTATTTCTGAGCCAATTGTTGTCATCAACTTTTCACTGCCTGCCATTTCTCAGGAAAGCTCAGATTCATGGGCAAATGTACGCTCTGAATCTGAGCAGTGATGCTTTCACTTTACCATTCTTCAACAGGATTGATACTTAGTAGGAGGGGAGGCAAACGAACAGCTTGGCAACTCCATTAGCATAATTGCATCATTAATTGTGAATCCCTTTCACTCTGAGAAATAGTAGCTGGTACTGGGTGCAGCTTCTAGTCAAGAGAAAGGCTTCACACACAGCGGTTTGTAACGAGCCAAGGAAATGCCTGCTGCCTCATTAGTGCTAGATCCCTGCAGGCCTCCTTCTCTGAATACAGGGGGGGTCTGATGCCTGTGAATGACATACCCATGGTGTTTGGTAGAGTGGAGGCATTCAGGTGAAAGTTATTACACTTTTCTTCCCACACTCAACCGCATAACTCAGCTTTAGTGTTTTCCCTACAGGGACACTCCAAGGTCGATTGTATCTCTCCAAGTAAAGCAGCGACCAAACTTATGTTTGAAGAACTATTCCCAAACTGCTGTCTCCTCCGTAATGAGGACGCTCTCCCAGCATTCCTGCAGGCTGGTGCTGTGAAACAGAATGGAAGAAAGACTGTGTGAAGAGGATGAATGAGTGAGTAATTAGGAGTGTAAGGCTGATCTTGAATTAGTAAAGGAATGACAAGTGTGAAAGGCGGCTCTTTATCTTAACACAGAGAGAAACCTAGTGAGTGGGCAGAACATGATTCACAACAGGGAATGTCAACTGCATTCAAGAGACAAATGTACGATGTTAAACGCACACTACTAAAGATTTTTCACTTTGCTACTGTTTGATGCTTGTGAGATTGTTCTGACTCACAGTCACTTAAGTGCACTTAAAGAAATAGTTTTCATTCAATTAATATATTTAGCATAATACGCTTTCTTGCCATTTGTTAGAGGAGAAGAGCGATGGCACTCTTTTGTCTGTATTGTAAATAAGCTAACACCAGTACCTGTTAGCATAGCTTAACATAAAGACTGGAAACGGCCTGAAAACTAGTCTGGCAAAAAACATCCCATAACATGGTGAACCGTTGCTTTCACACTTTATATGGATTAAAGACATATTACCATGTATTCATTTTTAAGCATTAGACGTGTTGGTAGGTGGATCCTGTTTATCTATAGTCAGAGCCAAGGTAGCTGTTTCCTCCTGTTTCAAGGTGTGTCGAGTGATACCACTCCTGTTTGTATGGTCAACACAAAGCTACAGCAGGTTAGCTTAGCTTAGCAAAAAGACTGAAAACAGGGGGAAACAGCTAGCCTGGCTCTGTCTCATGGTAACAAACTCTGCCCACCTTTTTAAGCACATTTAATTGTTTTAAGGTTCATTATGCTCATTTTTGGGTTCATACTTTTATTTTGGGGAATGATTCCATGCTGTAATGTTCAAAAAAGAAAATTTTCTCACATTGTCCATTGCTGCCGCACCTCTATTCACCATCTGTCTCTATTTCAGTATCTCCCTTTAAGATTCCCCTCATGAAAAACCCAATTTGGTCAGCTCTCACAGGTGTGAGCACGTGCCACCCACTGTGTTTTGCATCAGCTCTGCTGGTGTTTTTACAACTACAGCCATGCTGGGGCTGTGGCTGTATAGTTGTGACTCTACAACCTTAAGAAGTCCTGATGGCTCGTTTAAAGGCACAGTTTCTGAATATGACCTAATGCATTTCTCAGTGGATTGAACATTTTGATACAGTATTTACTACAGTATTTATATAGCACCTGCTTTATAATAATAATACAAAACAAAACAAAACAAAACATGGAAATCTCCACAGTATAAGACCTTTAAAGCACCTTTAATCTTTAAGGGCACATTTAAAGCTCACTAATTCCCAAGTTATATCGCTTTTTAATCTGTACCAAAATAAAAAAGTATAAAAATGACAAGTCGTGGTTTTAAGAGCCCGCCCTCACCAGAAAAATGACAGTACAGATCATCTTTGCAAGTCGGTTATTATTACCTATATCGTTACCTTATTAAAATAATCGTCATTTTTTCAGGTTTTTCAGAAAACTTTTACCAAAGGTGGGCAGCATCATAAGGAGTTGATTTAGGAAAAAAAAAAAAAAAATCATTTTCTTCAAAAAATGACTTAGGCAATTATTTTAATAAGGTGACGATATTTAAATTTATGGTTATGCAGTGACCTCTAGTAGCCATAGTAATTATGACGGGAACAAAGGAGGAAGTTAGGTGACGTAGTGTAAAGAGCAAGAAAGTCCACTATGCAGGAAGGTGGGGTGCATTAATGGGTCAAACAATCACTGGACCGTTGTTAGTGTGAACCTGAAAGTCAATTTTTGAACCATTTTAAGTCGCATAACATACTTATATTAAAGCAGATACATAACAGTAACATACTCATTTTAACCCATGATCTTTTTCTAAACATAACCCAGTACTTCTGTTGCCTGAACCTAAAACTAAGTAGTGTTGTTGCATTAACCTGAGCAAACTGCAGCTGTTTCACAATATAACATGAGGACAAAGATCTGCTTGGATGTGCTGGGTTGTATAGATGTTATGTATGGCACTATGATAAACAAAGCCAACCAGCTGCTTGTTGTACATTTATATTTACCATACAGACATGATAGCGGTATAAATCCTCTCATCTAACTCTGAGCAAAATCATGATGCCAAACACATTTTTTTTAGAAGAAAAATGATCAAACAGCATGTCTGAAAGCACTGTTTGGATTTTTGGGCTGTTTTCACTCTTCCATTTGCTCTCTTGGCTAAATGAACAGAGCAATGAAATGAAGGACATGCAGCACTTAATTATCATGGCCAAGCTGCTCAACAGTCTACATTCTAAAATGTCTGGTGAGTCCCAGATGAAAAAAAAAACAATATTAATGTAACTTGGCTGACAACTGGTCTTTCATGGAGGGGTAAATGGTCTCTTTCAAAAGCAATTACTGGGAACATTTCCTCAGCCTACATGGTTGAATAATTTTTCAGCAGCAGTGTCAGAGAAATGCCAAAGGTAGATCCAGTATGATTAATTTGAAGAAGAACAGTTTGCAAGATGTAAATATTGAAATCATTTTCATCTTTCAATTAGCACATTCAAGTCTGTATTTTCCTGCGGTTTGTGATTTTTAAGGCATCTAAACAAAGACAAATTAAAAATCGTCTTTTTTTCCCTGAAATGAACTGCACACACTGATAAATCACAGGCATGTTCGGAGTTGCTGTAATGTTTGCTTCATTATTCATGAGTGATAAATAATGCAACAAGTGTCACAAATCGGTCAGATGCACTGCAGCTCATGTTTTTAGAGGAACATGGAGGATTTCACAAATTATGCATATTTAATATAATGTAGCTTTCTGTTTCTGGTCTGCAATGAAAATGACTCACTGACCTTTCTCGCTGATGTGGAAGTTAAAAAGCCTTCTGCAACATTTCATATATAAGAGAGAGGAAAGACTTCAAATGCACAAATCTATTCATAATGAACAATGTCCACAAGGGTATGTGGTCTCAAATTTATGGAAAACCAAACACACTAAAAGGTTTAGCTGTGCTTGAGTTGGATGGTGAGCTCTGTGCTGAATGACAAGAGGATTATGATTTTTGCCAGTTTGAAACCACCCAGGTGTGGGTGAGAAAAAAACATCCAGAAAACTATGTGTAGAAATGCTGTGACTGTTTTCAGCAGTAAGTCTTTTTCTGTTTATTTGAAGATTTGTGTTTGCATTTGTTTTTTTGTTTTTGGCAGGTAGAGAGCCAGTATGCTGTGTTGTTACATCCATAAGCTTTGTAGATGTCTGATGTTTAAATAGTTTGATCAATTCTGTCTGTTGCTGAATTGCGTCAATCGTGTGGTTTGTTTTGAATTTGTGTGTTAAATGTTCCTTTTGAAGTAGGCCAAAAATAAAAGTTATGGTACATCTGGGGCACCTATGAATCTTGAACTTGCGGAGCTACAGCCACCTCAGAGCGGTAAAACCTTGTTGTTGAAAAGTCAAAAAATATGGATTTTAGTTTGTAACACTTCCTATTATAATATTTAATACCACATTATTCTACTTGTTTATATTGAGCTTATACTCTGGTTTAAATTGGCACTTCACTATACTTCACATTTTGGCAGTAATAGCAGAATTTGAAATGGAGAGCTTCAAGATTCAAAGTTTAATTGATATTATAAAATTGCTGCTCTCCTTTGCCAGATTAATTCAATATCTTAGAGAGAAATTGGCTTAGTGGAGTGGAGTGTGAATGCACAACCCCAACCAAAAATCATGTTTGTATATTATGCAAAAACAGAATTTCTGTCTGAACTAGAGCATAACAGGGATGGACGGTAGGACTGAGAGTCTACAGTCATGCCAGCAGCTCTGTGAGGCTGTTGTTACAGTGCTTGTTTGAGCTAAATGCTAATGCCAGCATGCTAACGTGCTCTTAGTGACAATGCTAACATGTTGATGCTAAGAAAGGATAATTGTTTATCGTCTTAATTTAGCATATTAGCATGCAGCATTAGCATTAGCAACATTTGCTGTGGGACAGAAATACACAGCTGAGGCAGATGGAAATGGCAATAGTTTAGCTATTGGTTTCCACATCAAAGTACTGGACAAACTTTAAAGTGACATGTTTATGGCAGCAGATGGAAAACCAAACAATTCATCCTGAGGGGAACATGAATTCTGTATCAAATTTCATTACGATGCTCCTCAGGAGACACGCTCAATGCATTATACAACTGCACATTTACTATTATCAGGTGTTTCAGTCCTGATGTGGAGAAAACTTTTCCAACTCCAGCTTTCAGGTTTTTCATTTATTCTGTTACAAAGTGTGCCACACACACACACACACACACACACACACACACACACACACACACACACACATTGCCAAAGCACGCTTTCTTTCTTTTTCTGAAGTCAGATTATGCCAATACTTTCTGTTTTTTAATATGTATTGACGTCAACCTTTTTTACACTTCAACCAATGAATAGCTCTGTTATTTGGAAGTTTTTTCCTGTTACTAAGCACACTTTGTTGCAGAGAAGGATGAATACAAACTGTAGCTGATCCTCTCACTAATATACTCAGCATCCATTGAAGGCTAAACCCCGCAGTAATGAAACAGAAATATCTGTCACATCAGCGTATATGGTCTCTGTCTCCACTGTCATACCGCAGCATGATGGCTGAGCGCTTCTCAGCAATGAAAATCTGCTGCACTTTCTCATGTTCAGAACTAATGGAGCATCCTGCCCACCAGGAGCTTTTTAAGTGATAAGCTGCATCAGTGTTTCCCAAATGTTTTTTCCTTCTCGGTACATATCTGTGCACATCTGCTAAAACTGACTACCAAACCAGACCTGTTTCACGCATTCCTGTGTTGTTTCCCCCCACGTCGACCTTTGGGATTGTTTATTGAAAAGATTGTGAGCAGTGAAAGGAGTCATCCAGGGAGAGGATGCACAAGATAAGACACAGATGGTGGAGCGTCAAATCTGTGATGATGTCAGTTAATGTAGTGTCGACATGTGTGTTGTGGTAAGTACTGACTGAGAACTAATATATTTGATTAATATAGTCTAAAGGGCTGCCTGCTGTAGACTGCAGTTTGGGTGAGAGAGTACAGGAGTCATGCTTGATTATTGTCAGATCTGGGGGTTAAAACAGTATATTATATACGCTACATACACACATGCAAGACAATAAAATGTGCTTGGGTAAAAGCATTTTTACATAAGACTTGAATAATATTTGGAGTTGAAGACAAAAATGTTCTTTTCTCTTATTTTCTTTTCTACAGGAATGAACAGTTATTACCATGTCCTTCCTTGTTTACTTCCAAATATTCTGAAGCGGATCATTTTACTTAAGTACCTTTAACTGCAACAACTGGAAATAAGGCGGTTTCTGCTCTTACCTTCGTCCTTCTTAGGAACAGCTGTGCCAAACCCACAGCCACCCTGCAGCAACATTTGCCTCTCTGCCCTGAGCTCAGACCACTCTTATATCTCACAGTATGTTAAGATGCCTCTGCGATACATAAACAAAACCGGAGCTTGCATTTCTTGTGCATAAACAAGCTCTCAAGAATTCAACATTTGACCAGAAAGTTAATGTAATTGCGCTTAAGTATGATGCCTAAAGTGGAGAGGCCTATCTTGTGATTAGAGGAGATGATTACATGGTGAAAATCTATAATTATCTTGTATAAGGTCTGCACACCAGCAGCGATCCACTTTGGCTCAGTGCTGATCATTAAAACAAGCTCATGCTTCTTTAGTCATCCAAAACAAAGCTTCAGATCTCCTCACATCTCTAACTTGGAAGGTTTCCAAGGCTTGCTTTGCTCACTTTAGATAATCCTGCTGTGATTGGTTAATTTGTCCTGTGATAACCTTGGGCACTTGTAAAGATCCTGCACAAGAGGCCAACATGGTGGCAGGATAGCAAGAGAAGATGGACATCACAGAACAAACCTTGCCAACAATATCGGAAAAAGTACCATAACATGTTGATGAATGAAAAAAGGAAAATATTCAAAATAAAATTCACCTCTGCCTCTCTTCCATCTCCTTCTCTCTCTCGTGATTTTCCTCGTGTGCCCTCAGAAGAAAGCATGTGCTCATATGGGACAAACACAGGCAGCAGGCAGTGCAGAATGTTTGTGTTTACCTTACAGATTTAGACTAAAATCTGTTCTACAAAATGTGAACCATTTGAGTTGGATCATGAACAGAAGATGATTTGGATCATGTTTAACTGATTGCAATGTTTTGTTTTCATAAAAGCTAACAGTATAGACGCATACCATTCACATGCAGTGCTGGTGTTTATGAAACAAGCCCTGTGAATGAGTTCAGGCAGTCAGCTCCAGTCCATTGTTAGTCTCATGTAACATGCTGTTTCAACCCAGTCGGCAGACAAGACTATCAAACTTGGACGAGTCTGCAAAAGCCTGGGATACATTTATTGACAATGTTCCTTAAAGTCCAATACCTTCATTTTGAAATGTCTCTGTATGGTTAAGGTTAGGGAAAATTGTTCTTCCCCAAATTAGACGAGTGCTCCACCAATTTAGCACTGCATTCCGATAATACTGTCTGGACAGTGTAAACAAACAAAGAAAATAAATGCGGACAAAAAACAGAGATATTGTCTGTTTTATTCCATGCATTCTTTTTCCCTGCGCTGCAAATACCCACAATGCAACTTGACTGCCTCCAGTTCGCTCTAACATTTGGCTTTACTTTGGTAGCAGCCTCAAACTCGAGCAGAGATGTGGGCGTCTCGTCAGCTCACTTCTTCCTGACAACACAGCCCCAGATTTTTTCAAACTCGTCTTCAGCCCCAGCTGATGCTGACTCAAGTGACATCAGTTGAGGCCATTAATCAGACTTTGCTGAGCAGAACTGAGTCATCTCACTGCAACAAGTATCCCACAAACCCTTCACATTATACCAGTGTACCTGCTGCTGTTCATAAAGTATTTCATAAGCCTCACACCCTTCCTCGCATCCACCTGTAGGCTGTGAGTCTACATTTTCAAGACATTGTCGTCACCCATTGTCGATGTGCAGAGCCAAATATCAATACCAAATATTCACTCATATACATTCCACTTGAGTTTGCTGCCTGAACTGCTGCAGTGATCGTAGCTCTAAGGTTACGAAAACGGGGTGTCAACAAAGGTCACTGCATTAATTTCCTCAACAAACAAGGAAAAGGGCAGGGGAAACAAAAAGCTGGGTAGCCTGCTGTCACTGTGGCAGAACTGTGGCAAAACCTTGCTGTTTTTTCTTCTCACCTGTTTCTTTTTGTTTTGTCAGTTGTGAATCAGCGGTACCTTTCACATGTGGTGCACTGCACTTAGAGCTAATAGGGAAGTCTGCCCAATATGGCCCACAGATGTTCATTTGAAGGGTCATTTGCTGTTGATGTTGTATTACACAAGTGTTTTAGCTGACTGACCCAGCTGTGATTTATGATCTCCTGGGAATTCCAGGAAATTGTGCTGAACGTGTAATTGTAGGGGGACTTTTTTTTACTCCATGCAGTTCACTGGACATTGTTGTCCAGTTGGAGGTCTGGCAAGCGGAGTGGCATTTATGTCAAAAAAAGTTTGTATTGACCGCCTGTGATGCCATAGCTTTGATTTCTTGATTGATATAATCTTAATTAATTGGAGTGACCAATGCCAGTTTCACACAATTAAGTAACTCATTCAGTCCAAGCAGGGCTCTGAATCACACAGTAAATCATTCAGAAAAGAAGAGGTGGAGACTTTCAACCACATTCTCCACCAGTCCAGCCTCTGCACCACCTCCATCTTCCTTCACTATTTCCTCCAGGTGTCCATCACACAAAGAGCTGCTCTGTGAGTTAAACCATACCTGGGGTCATTACAAAGCAGCCCTCACACAATGAAACTCTTTGTTCAGTTGCTGCATGTTTTGGCGCATTCAGAAAAAGAAGTTCAACTAAATTACGAAGGGATCACTCTGAAATTCACTGCTTGTAAATTCAGCAGGCAGTCTCAGTTTCCTGTAGAGAAAAACACCAATACGTCCACAGTGAATCACTGGGACAGCAGTCTTTTTGGCCTTTTTGATTAAGCATGGATTTAACTTTTAAACAGATGTTTGCTGCAAACACTTTGTGCTTTCATCCCCTGACCAACTGACAGCTCAAAGTAGAATTTCATATGTGAAAGTATCACAGTATCTGCAAAAGCTTTTACCACAACTTGTATCAGTGTAACGATTCTGAACGAGCCGCAGTTTGATATCAAAGATGTTCTGGTGTGTAACTAACAGAGCGCTTTGAGTTGGATGGAATTTATGTATCCGCTGAACCAGTTTCCAACATGCAAAGTCCTCATTTTGAATCATAAGTCATCACATCACAAGTCTTCAGTTTAGGCCCAGCTGTCAGAATGCCTTCAACTAATCTGCTCCTGAAAGACATATTAAAACAAGATTCAGTCTTGTTAAGATGCTGTTGACTGGTTCAAAACAGAACACAGAGCTTATTACTATCATTGTACAAACTGTTCAGAGAAAAAACAGAGTGACTAATGCATTTCAAATGCCAAATTCATCCTCTCAACTTGACTTTTTCATCATTATTTAGACAACATTTTTATTAGCATCAATTCCCAAAACAGAAGGCAACAAAAGAGGTTTAACAGGCCATATCTGACATCTGTGTCACCTACCAAGAAACAGGCAATTTCTCTGTTTATTTTGGAAATTGAGACTAAATCCACTTCCATGTGTCACCAATCATAGTTTGGCTTTGCATGCTCTTGGGAAGGTTGAATTCCTCTGAATTCTTCTATTCCATTTTGTACCTCACACACTCACATCTGCGAGAGACCAAAGAGGGCCTGCAGTAATATGCAGATATACATGTACAGATCACTCATTAAACTAATGTCAGATATTTGACATCAAAATCTAATCTTCTGTTACTTCATTACATTCTTAATAAAACTGTGGTGCTCCTGTTATTTCATTGTATTCCACTGAAAAAGCATTAAATGAAGAACTTCCAGCGGTCATGAAGGATGTGAAAAATGAAACATCATACTTTTCCTTCAGATTTATCTCCTCTGTCTCCTCTGCCCTTGACGAGTCACATCAGGTGTGATGGAAACACTCTCATATCCAAGTTCCTAATGTTGACTGATAAGAAATGACAGAAAACATTTGGAGTGTTTTATCTCCTGTAATGCATGTTGCAGATTATGCCAGAGAGGTCATGAGAGTTCACCAAAACATTGGCAAAAAGAATCACTTAAACACAGTGTCACTGACTCTGCAACCATAACAGCTTGCATCCAGTCTGCTGAAAAAGCAGCATTTGTTTTATACAAGTACAATAGGCAAGTAAAACAGTAAATCTTGGGTGATTTATGCCCACATACAGTGTGTTGCATAGTCAACCTTGACTACAAATACAGCACACTTACCATGTTATTTACTAGCTCATTAAACTCGATGTGTTCATGTTAGATAGCTGGACAGAGGAAGCGAATACAATCAAGATGTTTTTTTATGGCTAACTATTGTACATCACGAAGCTTCAGCATTTGTTGGACACAGAAACCGCTCTCCATAAGCTGTAACTGTGGTCAGGCTAACAGGCACAGCATGCCAAAAGATGAACAAATTACTCCCAAAACTGAAAAAACAAGCTCAATGCACCTAAAAATAAATGCTGCATTCCAAAGACAACTGTTGAAATAGAGAGTGGGGGGATATTGGTCATGTTGCTGCACACTTTCACCAAGACTCTCATCACTAAAAGCCCTCGAAGCCCAGTAAAGCGCTGTGGTTCAAGCTAATGAAGAAATATGACTGGTTTAAAACTGACAGCCTAATGGCTGTGATAGTAAGCAGTTAACCACCAGTTGCCTAAGTTTCATTTTATACTCAGCACTCAGTGACAATTGTTTTGCCAAAGATATAAATATCCTCTCATTGCTTCCAGAACTTCTTTTTATTCTTCCCACCAGATTGAAATAACACACTAAATCCACTCATTTGACCACTGATGTGATGAATGAATTACTGTTCAGTACCTCTGCACTGGTGACAGAAAAATATGAAATTACTCCAAAAGGGGAGAAAAAGTGTTCAAATGGTGTCCAAAAAGAGCAGAGTCATAAACTCCCCACAAGAGCAGCTAGTCTGATATTAGGTAAGTCACTCTATTTTTTACAGGAATAAACCATCCACTATTTGTGCTATATGATAAGTGCGCGTTGTAGCTTGTGGGACTGCAATTCAGATGGGTCTGATAAAACTGCACACTTCTGCTACACTACAGGCATTTGTCACAAAACTGAGAGGGTGTTTACGAGCCTTTCCCTCATCTGTTTTACACTCCTGCTGTAAATGAACAGCAACAACAGGATTTGGGGCGTGCTGCTGGTCTCAATGGTGACTTTGTTTGGTTTCTCCTCTGTCTGGTTTGATACGCAACAGAAGCAGCAGTGCGTGCTGCTTTGGGGGGTTTCTCCTCACATGACGAAGGTCTGCGGCCTTTAATTGCATGGCTGTGGATGGCGGAGCTTGACACAATCACAGGCATCAATTACAATCAGGCATGTAATGAGGTTTTCTGCATTGTTTGAAAAAGAGCTGCTTTGCGAAAAAGCCATTTGGCATAAGAGAAAAAGGGGGATTTTTTTTTGACAGAAGACACATTTGCGTGTGAGTAGAGAGACTCTACACATGTGCGTGAGGCTGCATTGAGGTTGCTTAAACAGATGAAAAACACAGACCCGTCTTGGCAAACAATGAATCGGAATGTGGTTTTGTCTGTTAATTGTTTTAACAGCACTGAATGTATTTCAGCCAAATAAACACTTCATCATTGTAACAAACTAAAACGTAAGGAGCTATTTTGACTTTATCAGCTAAAAATCTTAGCGTTTGTGCGTGTGCGTAGACCTCTGAAGGGCCAGACCCATAGGTCTTATCGAGAGACTGTCACATGAGCTGATTCCAACAGAAAAATGTTGATGGTAAAAACAAGTGCACAAGAGATTGATTTCAGCTTTAAATGGTATCCAATAAACGACAGCGCTGCATAGCATTTTCTCAGATGCCTTAATAACCTTTTGATGTCAAAGGACGGATTAGAGTATATACTCGATTGTCTGCGTTACACAGTCGTAATTATGAGTGTGTGAATTTAATATTTGAAAAAGCATCAAGGAAGGGAAACATACTGTTTTTATCAGAATAAACTGCCCCAAAGGTTCTTCTGGAGCTCAGTCAGGCCCACTGGTGGATGTCCAAACCGCAGCTTTGAGAGATTTTCCATTGGAATCCATATCAGACCTGTCAGGGGGCCTCTAGGCTGGAACCCTGATGCTGAACGTCCTGAAGCCTATTTGCAAATTACCTCCTTCACCAGAGTTGAGGGTAGAATAACACACAGCAGCCTGCTGTCTGCTACCTGGGTCAGCTACCACTGGGAGAAGAGATACGGGGCAAGACCGAGGGGGGTGTCAGTCCTGGCTAACCAAACCCTACTGATACGAGACCTGTTGCTCCCTCCACGCTCACCTTCTGGTGTCCCATTTCTGTTATTATGGGAGTTTTTTTTTTAGAGGAAATGTCCAGAGTTGTTAGCAGCAGACTTTTTACTGGTTTTTGACATGAGGATATAATAAAGCAGACTGTGGTCGACTTGAGTGCCGTGTTCGTGTTCTAGATTTGCATGATGGATGGTGGCAGTGGCTGAGTGGGACAGGTTGCCTGCTCTAATGGGTCTCTGAGGAACTTAATCAGCCATTCCCACAGCGCTAAAGATAAATAACAAGCTGGACAACTCTGCTTTGGGGGGGTCCGACCAAGAAAGGGCAGACTGATGGCACTCTTGCAAAAAATTGCAAGAGCACCCTTTAACAAGATAATGATCTTAATCAAGAGTGAAGGCTGAAACTGAGACACATACTCTTAAAATACATTTCTTTCCAAAATCTGGGCTAGATGTCAGTCTGTGTGCATTCACAAGGAAGTTAAATCTGTGGTGAAGGAAAGCGAAAGGTGAGTTGTTTCTTTGTCAAACCACATACTGTATTTAGCCTCAAGACAGTTTGCACAGCAAAGCAAAGTCAGCAAAGTAATATGTGACAAACTCCACTGCTAACATTTTCATACAGCCAGACTCACGGCCATCCATATGCCCTTATGAACGGTGATAAATACATTAACATGATTATAGCTGTGGCTACTTGAAATAAATGGCAGCAGCTGTCAAGAAAGTATTGATGGAGTGTTTGGAAATTATTAAAAGACACATACAGTAGCAGGACAGGACACTCACTGAATCCATAATCATCCTGGTACACCTTCACCACCAAACACACAACAAAACTCTCCCACATAACTAATCAGGCCAGTAAAATAATTGGTTCACCCCAAACTCTCCTATCTGAACTGTCCCTCCGGTCAGTGCCCAGGAAGCCTCTCTGAGGAGGAGAGGAGCCCTCTCACCCCCTCCACCAGTCCGTCCAGTTACTGTGATCAGGTTGTTGCAACAACATCTCAGTGGCCCAGAAAAACATGTAGAAAAAATCCTTTATTCCCTCTGTGAACATCCCCCCGAACAGATTAAAATAAAATATAGTCTGACCTGTTTAACACTTGTCAGTTTTAGCTTGAACAGTTTTCAGTCATGCTCTGTGTTCTTAAATGTTTTTTTAATGTGCCTTAATTTATTGTTGAGCGCTGTCAAATGAAAATGTCTGTCATAAAGTAACAGACAATAAGGTTTTCTGTTCTATTCTGCAACAGATGGTCAGAAACAGCACAGGAAGGAGGTGGAGTAGTCAGCATAAACTAGGTTTTCTCCTTCAACATGAAGTAAACTTCGCAACAAGAAAAACAATGTTGTAAAAATGTCAAACTCAAGCTGTGTTTAAGAAATCACAGAAGCTCCTGGAGCTAAACTGTGAATTGCAGTCTAATTGTAAACAGTAATTATTATAAACACAAACACTTTGTGGGATGACACATTTCTGTGTAATTCGCTGTTCAGGACTGAGAGCAACAGCTTTCTGCTCTTGTAACAATAAGGTCAACTCCAAGAAATGCCGTGTGTGAAGGGATGTTAATACAAATAAGCTGTGTACGAAGCATAATTAATAACTCTTTTGAAACACACATTATCTTCCGCCGCTCTCTCACATACTCTAATGAAGTCAAACTTTAAGCACTCTCCACTGATTTCAGTCACCTGATAAAAACCTGGCATTCTTCGTTCACCCTCTCCTGGTTGAGGTTGATGACTGCTGCCATTCAGATACTGTGCTTATTTTGTAATGTGTAGCTCTCGGGTTTATACAGATTGTGCAACAGAGAGGTGGAAGACGGGCAATGCAGCGCAGCCTGTGTTTTAGAGGGGGTGGTTGTACTCCATCAACATGACCACAGCAACTGGACAGATGGGAAACCTGCCCGAATATAGAGGCTCTGCTGCTGCGTCATGAATCCCCTTCAGCTGTTGCCATAATGGAGATTCTGATTTGAATGAGCCCAAAAATAAAAAAAGCAACACAAATTCAGCTCTGAAAAGCAGATTACAAATGTCAGACTGGATTAAGTGACAACAGCACATACTGAACATGTCATCTTATAAATATATATATTAGCTGAAAATGAAGATTTGAGTAAATTGTAAACTAAATCTGGGATTGTTGGGTTTAAGATAAATCTTCTAATCCATTACTTTCCACTGCAGTATTCCAATGTCTGTTTCTACTCATGTATGTCTCCATGTAATCCTTTTGTGCAGACATATTTCCCTCACTCTGTTTGGACCACATTACCAATAAGGCTTTGTATTTATCTCGTTATTATGACAGCAGGCTGACAGCAAGACCGATGACTGAAGAGACTGTTGTGATGTGGGTGTGGAAAATGGAAAAGCAAAAGAGTCTGCACTCTAGAAAATGCACCCAAATATTGTTTATTTCACCATAAGACATTTTGGGTGCAAGACCTTCGTCACACATCAGCCAATGATCGTGTGCAGTATTACATGCTGATGTTCTTCGTCCTACACTCTCTAATGTAGTGCAGGGCTAATACCAGTAAGACTCTGCATATGACACTAGAACTAGGGTGGCATATTAACAGCCACTTTTCCATCTCAGCCTCTATGTCTGACTCATCTTGCGGTGAGCTAAAGCTTTCATTGCTGCTAATAAGAGAATGAGCCAGAGACTGTTTGCTTATTATGTCATTACCTAACTGGAAAAGACGTACTGTAATGAATATAAGCCAGTAGCTCTGTTTCCATCAGTGTCTTTTTGTGTCCATGTTGATGTACGGCATTAGAAAAGGCTGAAAAAAACTAAATTTCACAAAAGTTTCACACTCTTGAGGTGATGTTTGCCTTTTTTTTTTTTGAAAAAGAGCTAGTGTACTTAATAGAAGACAGAAATAACATTTAACTCACACGAATGATCAGTCGTTTCCACTCTGAGAGAAAAAAATCCTGTGATGTTTAACTAATTTTTGGACCCAAAAACAGAACCCAGAAAATCGACTTGCAGTAGCTTAAATGCTGGTTTACTGAAGAGCTGGGAGACCTGGTTTGTGTTGAGTGCTGAACCAGAATTACAGTGGGGCAGGGCAGGCCGAGTAGCTACGTGAAAACTAAAACTATGCTTCATGTAACCTGGCTTACACGGCTAGTATTAGATTTAGACTTATCCCAATTTGGGAAATTATTCTGTATCATCATAGCATATCATATATATCATAGTGTCATCAATATTCAGTTATAAC
Source organism: Chaetodon trifasciatus (assembly GCA_037975065.1). Lineage (NCBI taxonomy): Eukaryota > Metazoa > Chordata > Actinopteri > Chaetodontiformes > Chaetodontidae > Chaetodon > Chaetodon trifasciatus. The sequence continues at coordinate 4,997,155 of JBBMOE010000030.1, forward strand.
TATATAACAAAGTATGTTCAGACAAACAGTATCCAGAACTTTAATTCTGTTCCATCCTTCAGTTATCGCTGTAGTTGCATTGTAAAGGTGGAATAGACAGGTGACAGTGGATGAAACCAAAGCCTCTACCTGACCTGGTCCATGCTCACGCATCCTCAGTTCAGCAAGGCTGCCAGAGTCACTGTTCACATACAGTAGATCCACATAGAGCAAAAGTAAATGAAGCACCGGATATGAAGCAGTGTGTGAGTGAATGAGTGTGCATCTACATTCTTACTTAGATTATTTTGGGCTTCTCCACAGGTCAGATGTCTCTGGTGTCACCTTTGGCACATGAATGTGCATCTGGACTGAGAGATGAGTGTATGACAGATGAGATCTGTACTTGGCTTTTATTGTGTTGAGATGCCTCCCTCACATGTTGCACTGCTCAAGGACAGTATAAGAGACAATTTAACCACCTTGTTGATGTTGGAGTAACAATCTGGAGTGCTTGTATTTACTATTTGGACCAAGTCATACGCAGGAGACACTGCCAAGTGTTTTCCTGTGTGCTTTGAACACATCCATTCTGTCACAGTGGAGTCTCTGTCCAGTTGCAATGTGGTTTCTGTGATGTCTTCCAATCCATCAAAAAACAGCTCCCAAAATTCTGCAAGCTGCAACTTTACTCTTAATTCCCCACCGATGGTGGGGAGGTACGTCCTGCATACTTCCTGGCTGCTGGGAAACTGGAAAGAGGAAGAGACAGTTATTATTTACAACCCCGACTCCAAAAAAGTTGGGACGCTTGGATATAAAAGGGACATCCCAGTCATTGACGAGCAAGGATGGGATGAGGTTCACAACTTTGTGAAACTCGTGATTGTGTAAAGGATATTATACATATTACATGGGCTCAGGAACACTTTGAAAGCTGATGTTGGTAAAAACAGTTAGTTTGCAAATGATTTCATTCTGTTTTTATTTACTGGAATCAGGAATCAGGGTTTGAGTATCCATTCATTTTCTTGTACATAGCCAAACACCACATAGTCTATCTGTGTGGTGTTTGGCTATGTACACTGTCATCTTTCACACACCACTCATGGTTCATCATTTCAACAGCACAAAGCATGTTCCAAAAACACTGGATCCAGTAAGTTCTTCAAAAGAAGAATAACGTGTATATCTACATATTCAGCGTCAATGAACAGTAAAATAGGAATGTCAAAACTGAACGCTAAAGTTAATAATTTCTGTACATGAAGTCAAATGTCTGTCATGAGGTACAAGACTGAGTTGACTGAATGTGTGCAAAAACATTTTCCTCTACATAGCATTTATTTGAATTCATTCATTTCATTTTTTCATTTTCAAAATCTGTCCATGTGACACACTTGTCAGATTATTCCTTCTCCGTGGCTTCAGCACTGCTGCACATGGCTAAAAAAAACTACAACAGCCATAATCATGTAGACCACAGACTTTTACGCTTTAAGAGGCCTCCCTGCAGTCCCTTCTTCAGTCAATGGAGAGCAAGAAGTGTACCCGTCTGTGGGCAACGCCAAAAGAACTGATGGTTGTGTAATAGGGCTGGAGTTGATGGGGATTTTATATGCATGTTTTAATATTGTGTTGCATGCTTTTATTGAACGTATTGTGTTTTAATTTGCAGTGTNTTAGAGTAAGAAGTATTCTGTCTGACTCCCCCGGCCACCTGACAACAGTTGTCAGGATGTAATGTTCCGTTATATAACTAATCAAAATTCTGATTTAGTCTAATTTTTGGGGCAGGACAGGATTTGGGATTCGGGACAACTGCTCGTAATTCGGGATGTCTGGTCACCAAACCTTCCTAATTAAATTAGGAAGGTTTGGTGACCAGATAAATTAGGCTAATTTATCCCTTCTGGTATAAAAACTTATGACTTCACATTTAAAAGACAAATTTTGTGCTTTTGACTCCACTTTGTATCAAGGTTCTCGGAACTTGTTACTTTGAAGTCAGCTGGTTCATTTTCTTCCCTAAAAATCAATAGGCTACAGGCTGTTTGTCACAGGAGGAAAACCAGCCACAGTAAACTTCTCCTTCTATGCCTGTCAGTCAAGTTCAAAGTGCTGTTTTTGATCAGTTCAATTTGAGCTTGGCAGGGTAATAATGGCTACAGCAAATAAAGATGATGATTCTGAGGACCAGAGCACCCGTGGCTGTATCTGAAGTCCATATTTGAGATCTTTGAAATGAAGAACGATTCATATGGTTTTAAGTGCTCTGCAAATACTTCATCACTGCCCAAAAAATTCACTGTCCAACCTCAGGAAGCATACCGCTGTATATAAACATTTGTCTATTAATGCTGGACAAACATTTTAAACAACATCCTCAGACCAGACCAGACCAGATTTGCAAACTGCTTGACCTCTCTCTAAATATCATCTACTTTCAGTACATTGGGGGGTTTTACATACAAAACTATGGCTGTGCCATGGGCTCACCAGTATTCCCCATCGTGGCCAACCTCTACATGGAAGAAGTAGACGGCAGAGCCCTGGCCTACTTCAGCGAACAGTTTAGATATGGGGATAACACATGGGTCAAAATCAAAACCCATAAGGTGCAAGCCTTCACAGAATATATTAACTCAAGGGGCAGTAACATCATGTTCCCACAAGAAGACATCAGGAAAAACAGCTTGGCCTTTTTGGACTGTGCTGTAAACACTGTAGAGGACAGGAGCCTCCACATCGGAGTATACAGGAAACCCACACACACACAGACCAGTACTTAGTCTTTCATTCTGACCGCCCACTGAAGCATAAGTTAGAAGTTATCAAGATTCACCACTACGGGTGGTGAAGAAAAAAAAGAACAAATGCAACAACACAGTCATTCCATACGTGTCTGGAGTATGAGAAACTCAAGAGGAATTTCAACCAACACCTCATCCCTGGGTTTTAAATCCACTAACACACAAAGAAACCACACACCCAAACACAAAAAAAGCAATCTTGTGCATCCAGTCCAATGCAGTGAGGAATGCACAGACTTGTATAGCAGGGAAATTCAACAAACATTGAACAAATGTTTGGCTTAACACAGAAGGGCCAAACTCCTCAGGTCAAAACTCAGCAGTTTACATCCACCTGAAACAACATACATACTTTGGACAGGGGTTTGAAAGAGTAGTGAAAGAGGGTACTTAGGTAAAAATAGAGAAACCATCCTTCAACAGAAGAGGACTTCTATGACACCACTTATCCACCATGTACACTGCTGTCCTTTCATCGTTTCCCTTCCTCCTTGAATAACAATGAAGAGCTCATCTGCCAGCTCTGTTCTGTACAAATTTAATGTTTTTGGGGTTTTTTTTTTTTTTGTTAGAATTTTTTTCTGCAGCACTTGACTAGATGACTTGGCAGTACTCCAGGTGTGACAGGTACCCTAACAGCATTAATCATAACAGAAGATGGAACATAGGCAGAACATTTCCTTGAAATAGCAATGTACTTTCTCATCTTTCAGACAATGTAATCAATCAGGTGAGACCAAGACAGTAAGTTATCTAATTTCTAGTAATTTGGTTTTAGTGATCTGCTCAACTGATACCCCATCTATAGAAAAGTTGAGCGCAGTGGCTTTCCTACTGCCAACATTTAGTCTTGACCATCTTCAGTACAAGTTTGTTTATTTTAAAGCATTTTCACCCGACAAGTAGATTCTCTCTCAGCTCCACTAAACTTTGTGATGCACAAAACAAAGTTGAGTAACCAGCATACGTAACCACTTTGGCTTTTTTTAGCTAAATCATTTAGAAAAACTGAAATGAAAGTGGCCCCAATCAACTCCCTTGTGGAACACCACAATATATTTTTTTATGGAAGAACACTTAAAGAACATTGCTGTATCTGCTTGTATCCGGCCAGGAAAGAGCTAAAGGTGAAAAACCATAACATTTGAGCTTGGAAATTAGAATACTGAGGTCAATAATATCTAAAAGTGCAGTAAAAACCTAGAGGAGAGCTCCAACTAGTTTCCTGTTATCCATATGTGTAACCCACTGATTGGTCATTCGTACTAATGCAGTGCTCGTAGAGTGTTCCAGTCTCCAACCATACTGTGCTGATCTAAGTATATCATTTTACTAAAATAGTTTAACATATGATTGAAGATGATCTTCTCATGTATCTTACTCAGGCCAGGGACTTAAATAATAGGTCTGCAATTCAAGCTACTGAGACCTGCTTTTCCATCTTTGGGTAAAGGTATGATTTTTAGACTCTGCTCACAAAGACTCATGCTAATGACTGATGCTAATGCTGTTAGCATTAGGGTTGCAAGGTTCACCTCACAGCAGTGTCTAAGAATAGCCTCACAGAGTGTTAGCATTTGACCAAGCACACTGTGAAAGTGCACAACTGTGTGTGCATATGTGGGAGTGTACCTACTAGGACTGGATTTATTTCTCTTGGGGAGGTGGGGTGATTTTAACATTCACTGCCCTGGTCAATGATTTTTATTCCATGCAGAAGGCGTATGTGGGTAATTTTTCACCCATGCACCACTAATAATTACTGCCACAATCACATTAACATGTTCAGCGTACTGGTTTTCAGCAAACTCACTGGTCTTGCTGTTATTCAGATCCCACCCAGAACAACATCCTTGTAAGTGGATCTGTGAGTTTATATGTTCTATCAATGTTTCTTGTCTGTGAGACATGAAAGATTTATCTGAGTTATGACACAGAGAGTGTGATTTCTGACTCAAATTCACCTCACACTGTCTTTGCCTCATATCTCTCCAGTGTGCTCCTGGGGAGGCTATGGCTTTCTATTTTGGCTTTGTCCTGCTGAATGTGCATACAGTATCTATTTCAGATCATATCCTGTAATTTCCCGATGGTTAAAATGCCATCCAGAATGATGAGTTGAACTACAGAGGAGCACAGTGAATATTTCATTCTCCAACTCCTCCTAGGAGTGGTTGCAGTACATGGGCGACAGTCCAATTTTTATATCAAGCCACTTCACCTGAAACTGTCTGCACTAGTTAGAGTCATTTGGATTCTTCCTGTAAGGTCTGCACCAACATGGGAATCCATCGAGCTGTTTATGATTTGCTCTGAACCTGGGATGTTGGACAATGAAGTAGACAAAGACAAACCAACACATGTGCATGTTGTCTTATTACAGTCATAAAAATAAGTAATGAATTGGAGAAGGTTGAAATATTTAAATGAATATGCAAAACAATGATTAACATTAACATGCACTGCAAGTACTCGATCAACTGAGAAGTTTCCATAACCTCTTAAGTTATTTCACTATTTATTGTTTGAGTAATACAGTAGAATAGATTATATTCAATTTAATTTTAGCATTATTTATTTTATAATGTCTTATCTGGTCATTGGATATTGAATACTTTCAGGCTCCATATGAAGCTGTGGGTGTATCTTGGAAGCAGTATGTACTGGTGAAGACCAGGTCCACATCAAACATGTTTCTGTAGAAAATATATTTTAATTTTTTGTCAGTAGTAGACTTTAAGCAATGACATAATTTAATATCATCAATATAAAGTTACAGTTGTCCATAATGTGTGTGTCTCTGTCTGTCTGTCTGTCTGTCTGTCTGTCTGTCTGTCTGTCTGTCTGTCTGTCTGTCTGTCTGTCTGTCTGTCTGTGTGTGTCTGTGTGTGTTTGCTGCAGATGTCCAGCAGCTGTTAGTGATTAAGGAAGAGGTTCCCCTTGAGCTGAGCCCCAGTTTGGACCAGGAGGACCCCGAGAGTCCACATATTAAAGAGAAAAGGAGAAACTCGGGACCAATCGGGGAGAGAGCAACTTCAAGGGCTCGAGCAGGCTGACAAAACCAAGTTGCCATTCACTCCTGTCCTTTTGAAGAGTGAGGATGATGAGAAACCTCAGGACTGTGGAGGATCAGAACCAGCCAGGAACTTACATCTGCATTGTCATCTACAACCAGATACAGACGACAAGGGCTCAGATCTTTCCAAGACTGAACAGTGTTGATGATTGACAGGAACCTTTTCAGGTTCTGAATCTGAGACTGAAGACAGTGACAATGGTTGGAAGGGGAACGGGGCATGTGAGTCAGGTTTAAACATTCTGAAAACTAATAGAGTCCATGTAAGTAATACAAGATGTAATCCTGGCAGGAAATATTTAGCTACCCCTAGTATGGTAAAAGATTTGGCCTGAATTGCAATCTGCAAACAAACATGAGAGTCCATACAGGAGAGAAATGACTTGGTTGTAATGTTTGTGGGAAAAGATTTAACTTCCAGAGAGCTATCAAGACACACGTGAGAGTCCATACAGGAGAGAAATGACTTGGTTGTGGTATCTGCGGGAAAAGATTTCAAGACAGGAACATCAAGATAGAAATGAAAGCCAATACTGGAGAGACACCATTTAGTTGTGGTGTTTGTGGGACAGGTTTTACAAAACCGTGGAATCTCAAGGTGCATAACTGAGACATACCATACAGTTCATCAGTAATATATTACTCAACAGCATAATTGCATGGTGTTGTTAATTTGTTAATAAATTTGTACAACATTAGAACATTGGTGGAAGGCAGTGGTGAAGTTTACTGCTCTCCAGAGGACCAAATGGACAAATTAATCTTAAGCATTGAACTCCAAGTCATTCCGGAAAGGGATGGCGGCCACAAGTCAAACGGTTCAACTCCCTCCATCTTGAGATGTGGGAGACATGGAGTCTGATTGTGAGGACAAGGCTCTGCATCTGCAGACTCCATCCATTGTTGGTTAGGCACCCTTTGGTGATGAACGATTTTGAAAGGGATTCAGATGACGGAAAAGTCGTGCACTCTCTAGTCTAATCTCAGATTAGTGCTCCACTGTGTGGTTGCAGCACAACATTGATCTTGAGGTGGCAGCCCCCTCTTTTCCACACAGGACTGACATGGTATTATCCATGGCACAGCCAGTTCCTCCCTGTCTTACTATGCTTTTTGTTCTGAACTGTGCATGTTACCTGCTTGTGGACCTTGGTGTCACAGTGGGCACTGACTACATCAGCTTTGGCCGTTAGACGTCAGTTACATACTGTAACTCTATGAGTATAGGCACAGCCCTCTAAGACTGGTCAACGGTTACACTATATGCTGAAGGACATGCTGGCTTTTGGGAGCAGTGCCTGCCCACTATAATGCCAACTTCACTGTCAGAGAGCAGCGGTATGGCCATTTGCATCCATTTCTCTCCTTCCTCTCCACGTTGCTTAAATATCAGTACATAGATTTGTCTGTGGTAATATGTCCGCTCAGCAATTTACTCACTTATTTCTATTTGACCCACGTGTAAATATTTATCCATAGGTGGTTCTACAGGGCTATTTCACATCATGTCTGTGCGTCCATGCAGCAGCGCCAACATGGAAAAGTGGCTGATGTGGTTGAGCAGTTGAGTTCTGTCAGAAACACTTACATCACACGGCAAATGGAGATGACAATACATTCTGACCAGGTGACAGACTTATCCTCTTGGGAGGACTCCTTGCTGCAGCAACACAGCAGAACAATGTGAAAACAGAACACATGATAATAACATACAAATAATCCCCCTGGGGGTATGAAGTAGAAATAAACACCAAGGTGCAAACAAACAGAGCAGAGCAAAAGCAGGTGGAGGCTGGAACAAGGAGCCTCTGGCAACAGCAGCAGCTACAGTAAGAAAGAAACACATCTGCAGTCAGATTGGATCTGAGTGTGAAGACCTTAAAAGCCCCCGAATCACTCCAAGTGAAATGTGATGGTTGAATTGAATAAAAGTGAATGTTTAGCACAGTATTCAAGTCTTGTCACGCCATCTTCATAACTGAATCTGTCTCATGCTCTGTGCTGTGCTTCATCTGTGAGTGTTGTCCCCATATTGTCAAAGTAGTACAAGCAGCACACCATCTTCACTGAAGTAGTGTGGTTATTGAATAGACGTCACTACGGTGGCTGAAAGAGGTCAATACTAAAAACTGAAAAAAACACAAGCGAATTATGCAACACGCTCGGCAGTTTGATAACACATATGCAGAATAAAGAAACTCTGCAACAGAAAAAGGGGGATACTGAAAAATGGTTATTACACTGCCTTTATTAGTAAGCTCTAAAATTAAAGCCTGTATCTCCAGGAATATGAGAATAACGCAATTAGAGCATTAAAACTGAAATAAACAATGAGCTGACTGTGACTGTTTTTTTTTTTTTTTTTAAGTTGTGGTGTGTCCAGCTCTTTCAACCACCATGCTGGCAATATTAACCACGAAAGGTGGGAATCAGCAAGACAGGACAAGAAGATCAACATCACCCTGACAAGGTGATGAACATAAAAAACAAAGCAATCTGTTTATGAACCATCATGACAACACGGATGCAGGCCTGACAGTCGAGTTATAAGCAGTTCAGGAAATATGATTTTTCCTTCTTTGATTGTTTCAACAAAACATTTTTCATTGGTTTGAAATGAAACTGTCAAAAACCTTTTTGTAGTCAACAGTCCCAAAAAATCAATAGAATTTTGCATTCCATTTTCAATTGGTAAATTGACTGTTTTGGGGAAATAAACATGGTTCAGCGGTTAAATTTGCATTTGCTGTCTCAGTGAACTGTTTCACTTAACTTGGAGTCCCAGCCACAACATTGGGATGTATTTGAAAAATGATGAAATCTAATAAAATCCATGTCAAAGCAGCACAAAAACCAGCCACATATGTTAAAATATATTGATGAAACCAAGTTGTACATTTAAATATGCAATCTGTTCACCTGCATGGTTGCTCATGCAATTGAGGATCAACGTTATGGCTGTCAGTGTATCCTAAATCACTTGGAATCACCTCTTTGTAGGTCAAATTAATAATTGCTCCCTACCATTCAGCATGACATTGCTCTTCTGGCTGCAGCAAGTACTGCCCAACGGAGGTCTGATGTTGTCCCGAGCATGCATACAGTCTATGTGATGGTCTGAATGGAAATCCAGCTGTCTGGAGAAGAGCCTGTTGTTTTGACAGTATGCTGCTGGATCTTCACATCTTGTCTCTGTCTCTGGAACTAATCAATCCTGACACTGAGATACGCACAGGCCACCTGCCTCCTCTCTGGCTACCACACACACATATGGCATATGCACATCCACGCGCACACATTATTCTGCACAGTTCCAGCTCGGAGAGCACTGCAGTTCTACTTCTCCACATCAACGAGGGCAGAAGGAAGACAAAGCACATTCTCTTAGTGCCGATGTAATAAAAATGGATTCATTTCCTGAGATGTGTAGGTCCCAGTGGCAAAAAAAACGCACAAAATGGTGTATTCAGAAGGTCTCAAGGGTTTGGTTGTTAATAGTGCTCTGTAAATCCTCGGGGTGGCCATTTTGGGGAGATGGGAGTCTGGATTGTGTCTCTGACTCCTTTTTCATGCTAAAATTGTACACCTGCACAAGCACACATGACCGCCCATACAAGATCACGCGTGTGTTGACTGCAGTAGCTGCTATATGTGGTCTAAACAGGGAAATAGAATAGTCTCTCACTAATAATTAACCAGAACCCATAATGGGTTTTGAAGGATTCCTGCATGTCTGTGCTGACATTTGGGTGAGCCTTGGCACTGTAACTCTAACTTTGAGTTCTGGGAATCACACGCATCAGCAACTTTAGCTTCAAACTTTTCCAAACACGTATTACACTATGTAGACTTGTCAGTAGATTGGTGTCAAGGCTAAAAACCAAATACAGAGGGCTCCAGTGTTGAACAGAAGATTTATTGTGTGGATGACAGCAAACCACCCAATGTGTTCATTTCCTGTTGTGTGCCAGAGCTCGCCCTCTCTCTCTCTCTCTTTCTCTACTCGCGCACACACACACACACACACACACACACACACACACACACACACACACACACACACACACAGAATAATTTAAATGATAATTACACAGAATATCTTCATATACATGTAGTCCTGAAAGAAAGGATATGACAGTGTCATTTTGATGAATGTCTGATCATTTTACTGGACTAAAGTTAATATGGTCAGGATTCATGAGGAGGGAGGGTTTGGATTGTGTTAAGCTTTTATTATGACTGTTTAATACTTGGTGTTATACATAATATATGAAAATCTGCATCTGGAATTGATGTATATATTCATTGCATGTGTTCCAAATTTCTTCAAAAGGATTTAACATGGCGAAGAGGGAAAGTCACACTACACTTCTCATAACACGCTGCCCAGTTATTGGTATCGATTGGGCTGATCACTCACAAATAAACAAGGGTAAGAGTCTACAGTCGTGCTAACCTCTTTGCAGCACGTATAATGCTTAGAGCTAAATGCTAGAATCAGCATGCTAACATGCTCACAATCACAAAGGTATCCCAATGCTTAGCAGGTATAATGTTAAGCATGTTCATCCTCTTTGTTGAGCATGTTAGCATGCAAACATTAGCACGAATAGAAGGCCAGGTGTCTGGTCATATTGAACAGATTAAAATGCTGATCCTTTAGTGGCACTAGATGCAACATCAGGGGATCACTAAAGTCATTATGATTCATCCTCTGAGCACAATGGATATCTGCATCAAATGTAACGGAAAGCCACGATACTCCAGCCCAGACCAAAGTTTTGGACCAGTCAACAGGCCAACATAACTCTGCTTTTTAGCCACTAACTTAATTAGATCAGGGTGTGGAAATTTCCTCAATAAATCTGTCAAGAGAAAAGATTAAACACTCAAAATTTTTATGATAGTGGTATGAGAGGCTGACCACGTATTGGCAACATGTGTTTCTTCTTACATGATGACTCCAAAACAGTGTGTGGCGTACAAATCCATCACAGTGTATTTACCTACAATATACTGTGAAATCTGACACACGAATGGCTCAAGTATCCCTGACACGTTCTAATGAGCACTTTGTGTTTAAGGTGGAAGCTTCTGTTACACTGAGCAACAGCAGTGGTCAATACTGCACGGTAACATAATGCTAAAGGAAAACAATTTCCTTTCTGGAGATCAAAACACTTCAATAATATGAAGCAGAGTCTCATCTTAATGCTTTGTCTGTCAAGTAATAACAATGGATATTGGGTCCAGAGGGGAGGACTTGTCAGCATCACGCACAGCCGCCCACTCTAAAGAAGCTGGCCAGGTGCTGTGAGCTCCTGGCTCAGGCACCACAGATCAAAGTGGTGATAGTTCATCAGCACATACCACAAAATATTTGCTTGATAACAGCAGGCAGATTTGCAAGATCACAGCCTAATATGAAAAATTCCTTTCTCTCAGCCTGAACTTTTCTGGATGCGAAAGGTCATATAAAGCAATGAAGTCCATGAAGTTTTTGAGAGTGGAGGACAGAGATTTTTTGATTTCCTTAGGTGCTGCACAAAGAGAATCCAGGGTTTATCTAATGCCACGAGAGAAATGTGAATATTGTTCTATAGAAACAGGAAATCAAGCTGCATGAGATGTGGGGAGAAAGAATTTTTTAGGTTTTACTTTACAAAGTCAACATTTACATGTTTATTTTTAAAGAAATTCTTGCCCAATTAAATAAACTTGAATCAGTACTATATGACTTAGACTACATTTGCTATATTAGTAAATATTAGTATATTAGTATATTTACTTACACTAATAATAAATACAGTACAAATATTTATGTTGCTATATTATTATACATGATGATATAACATCACATCAATTTCTATATTTCCAGATGATTTACGAGCTCTTAATAATAATTCTATGTTTATGCTCACAGAAACTCTCTGAAGCAAAATGAGGACACGAGAGCTTCACAATTTGTTTAAAGGCCACTGACACTGAGATCCAAATAAACTGTAAGCTCAGTGTGCATCCGCTCAGTTCATTTTAGGAAAGCTATCAGTGAGTGAGCAGAGTGTTATGGCTGAAGTTACATATTATAACGAGACTTGTGCAGAGCGAATGTGAACAGTATGTGGTGTAGCTGCATGGCCCACATTTTGGTCTGTATTTTAGAAGTCCTTTAGGACAGGGAAAAGATCATGTCTGTCAAACAGCTTGAACCTTTACTTTTCTTTGAACCAGTGCCCCTTTCAGACAACAGATGCACATGAAACAGGTCTACTCAACTCACGTTTGACCTGAATGTCACTCCGTCTGTGAGGCTCTGTTTAGGCACAGTGGTGCATTGAACCAAATGTTAAAATCCTCACAATGGCAAAGCTAGCATGCTGATGTCAAGCAGGTTTCAGCAGGTCACACTTACCATGTTCAACATCTTAGATGTTCAACACCTATCTTTCCAATAGTTAGTATAGTATTGCGAGTATAGCGAGATGTCACACTCAAGAGCACAAATGTGAGCGTTGTGGTGCAAGAGGAAGGTTCAGGGGATCAACAAAGAAATTAGGGTCTATCGTCTGGAAACCATGAATCTCTGTGCCTGATACTGAGATATTTCATAGGTTGAACAAAAACTTTCACCTGCTGGTGACACTAGAAGAAAAGTCAGGGAATCACCAAAGTTACTATGATTAATCCTCTGGGGACCATAAATGTACAAATATCCTAAAAATCCGTCAATAGTTGCTGAGATTTTTCATTGGTGGACTGATCAACAGACAGGACAGGGTGAAGACTATCTGTGAAATTAGTAGCCTCTGCTACTGCTGCACCTACCATGTGCACTTGGTATAATTTCCAAGACAGCAGTATATATAACATCATACGGGTAGCAGGCTTTTGTGGCGTGACTCCACAACTCAACAAAGCAGCAAGTGTGACTATTCCACATTGTTTCTAAGGATACGTGAGGCGCACCTGTGTTATGAGAAGATGATTCAAAGTGGACTGGACAGTGCAGGCAGCATCTGTGCATTCCAGTCCAGCAAGGGAAGCTGGGCACCGTGGTGAGCGCCGATCATGGGAGCAGACCTTCCATGTAGACATGTGAGAAACATCACAAGGCAGACTGCTTCGATCTCAGGGAAGGAGCTTTTGCTTGTCAGCAGGCTCTGATTTGTGGGGGCGGTGGTAATCAAAACACACCAGCCATATGTAGACACTGTGCTACCCCTTCCATATGGGAATATTTACATGTCTTCTTTGTTGTTCAAACATCAAAGTGGAGGAGATCCATTTGAGTTGACTTTATGACACATTTTAGCAAATTTGCAGGGGGGAACTTTAAATGCCTTGTAAAACCTGTTCCGCAGAATGCAAGACCACCCCATTAAGTCTGATATCCCACATGGATATAAAGGAAATCTGATGTAGAACTGTAGATGCTTCTGCACAGTGTGAAGGGAACGAGTGTTTCTGGAGAATATTAAATCCATACATTAATCTGAAACGTAACCTGCTTCAAAAATGGCTGCACAGGACCCAGAACAAAAGCAGAACACCATAAATTTATTGTGGAATAAAAAGCAACATTGGGAAGAAAAGTCTATTCTGGCAAATTGTTCATCTTTATATTACAAAAAGGAGAAAAAGGCTACAAATCTTGATAATTTATACAAATACAACAACTTTCAAAAATAAATCTTTAATTTAGTAAACGCTCTGTGAACACGTTTCTGCAATAACCCACCGTTTGAGATCCCTGAGCAGAGACACAGAGTGAAACGCTTTTTTCTTTTCTTTTCTTTTTTTTTTTTTTTACATCTTCACTCAAGCAGTAACAATTATCAGTGTTTGTTCATAAACACTTTCTATACACACACATGAGACATAAGCACGTGGTTGGACTGTGGGGTGTGTGAGGTGTGGGGCAGGACAGAAAGTGAACTGTGAATATTTTACGTAACATATCACTAGTGACCGTCACAGTCTGAAACAGAGCAGTGTCGACACCGAGGTGACTGCAACAAGTGATATACAGTATATATATTCAAAATGTTTATGCTCCATTGTGGGTGCTGCTCTGTATCAATCCATACTGGGCCACTCAACTGTATTTGAACATCTGCTCGCTTCATTTTACATGTAAAAACACAGTGCCAGCTGGTTCTGTTGCTAAGGTAACATAAAGCAATAACTTACAATGTATAAATGAAGGACACAAACAGTTCAGGAGGTTTGTGGCCAATAACAAACAAATGATCACAAACACTGTACATATTCTTACTTCTGGGAAGGTGCCGTTTCACTTACTGTATGCTGACAACAACAAAACAAATAGATGTTGATTGCACAGAATATATACAAAATGAGACCTTAAGACTGAGTCTTGACAACACTGGAAATACTTCATGTCAAGAGCCAAACTTTTTGAGTATCTGAGCCTCCTTTAAGTCTGGCTACTTTTTTTGCTGCATGATTCTCTGTATACTATACACAATGTAGGTATATATTAGGATTCATTTATACAAACACAATGAAATTAGTTTTATTCCAACAAAAACATAAGCATTAAAACATGTCCCTCAGACGTGCTGTGTCTGTGTGTTATTCTGTAACGAGAAGGTGCGCATCGGCATAGCTTTTGTATTTGGTTAGACGAACTTCAATGTGTTTCGGCTCCACACACTCGTATGTAAGAGCTTCAGGCGTGTGGGGAGAAGGTGTAATCAAAACTACCGTACCTGCCTCTTCGCTGTCTGTGACTTCCACGGGAAGGTAGCTTAATATTTCCATTCATAGCTTCTTATTGTTGACAACAAACATTTCACCATGGTGACTTGGCTTCTCTGCCGGTGCAGAACAAGCAGCAGTGGTGAGAACGTCACAGGTATGTTACTGTACACTGCTAAAGAAGATTCACACCTTTTATCATAAGGCATTACACTATGAAAGGAGGCCCATTTCCTTTGCTTTTGAGATTTCTTGGCAAAATCCAGCCTTCACGGAGCTTTTAGAGGCTGGTGTGCTGTGATGGCTACCAAATTAAATTCCCTTTTTCAGGTTTTCACCAAAGATGAGGATATACGCTATAAATGGTTTAACGATGATGGTGTTAATTTTCATATCTTCATTATGAAGTGTGTGAAATCTCATTAGCAAAACAAAGTGACCCACTGAGGATGTGAATGAGATTTTAGGGATTTACACTGGATTTATGTCATTAATTTGATTTTCATTCTTCATATTGCCGTATTTTATTCATTATCAAGATAGAACATCTGATCATGAGAAGAACTTCATCAGTGATGGAAAATATCCTCAGTGCAGTGCTCTGAGATTCTTTTCTCTCTTTTCATATTTTATCTCACACTGCTCGGGGGACAAACGCCACCACTTTGAACTACAACTGCTTATTTGAAAAACCGTAAATCATCACAAATGTTGAAGGATGTACCTATCTCACTTCAAGTTTAAGTGCTGTAGTTATAAAAGAGATTAAAAAAAAAAGAAAAAAGTGTGGTTCCTGTGAGAGTACTAATTTTGAAGAATGTTCTAAACAGTCCAAATACCATGTAGCGCCTGCCAAACTGTGAGCAATGCTTCTGAGGAAAGCTGCTGGCCTGAGGTGTATGAAGAGCTCAGGAGTTATTAGAAGGGCTGTGCGGCACAATCATGGCCTCTCTGAGCAAACATCCTCCCTGAGTCTCCTCCATCTGTCCTGGATGACAAGAGCGAGCGAGGAGCATGTAGGCCGTCTTTTCCTCCAGGTCTGGCGTACAGATGGCAGGTAGGCGGGCAGGGTGAGCTCAGGGGCTCGTGGTCCTCAGGCCCTGTTTCTCCATGATGTTCCACAGCTTACGCAAGTTGGACTGGGTGATGGTGTCATCTGGTTTCAGTTGAAGTGCTCGGAGGTAATTGGCTTCAGCTTCCTGCAGCTTCCCATTGAGGTGGAGGATCGCCCCAAGGTTCATCAAGGCTGCAGGATACTGAAACCAAAAAAGGGGATCTTAGTCATTTTAGGATTAGATCAGTTTCATACTGAGTACACCTCAGTGTAGCTTGAAGCTTTGTTCCAAAGAAACACTGCCTTTCCTGCCCAAGAATAGCAACACAGGACTCTACCCTGTTATTGAGAGTACGAAGGTACAATGAGTGTAAACACAGTGATTCAGCTGCTGAGACACAGAGTGAGCTGACACACAGGCAGTAAGAGCTGTTTACTCACCGCCAGTGCTTTGTGTACATTAGATGAAACGAAAAATTCCAATTTTACAACATCAGAGACCATGTGTGGATGTTTTATGAATGGATGAATATTGCAAATAAAGTATATCTATTGACACTTTGAGGGTCTGTAATTCAGCCCGGAATGGAATTTGAGCAGAAATCACTGAGTCGCATCCAATAAATTGTTGTTTGGGCAACTGTCCATACAGACAATCTTTGAACATGTGTTATTTCTGAAAGCGAGACCTTTATAAAACTTTAAAATATGAATCCTATTGTAAAACCAAGGAAAACATCAAAGTGAATGAATTCATAAAGTTATGGAAAAAACAATTGTTCTGTCCCTTTACAGAAAACAGTCAGTGTAAAAGAACATTTGGTCATTTTGTGAAGCTATACAGCAGACCAAACACGCTATTGGTTCCTGTTTGTCGGATCACCCAGGCTGTGTTTGGAGTTTGGTAACCATGCTGCTTTCCGTGTCCCTGTGTCTTGTCATGTCAGAGGGAGCAACCACCACTTTGAAGTGGGTCTACATGAATATACTGTATATTCCCGCTGGTGCCGAGGGGCAAAATCATCATCAGTGTGACGGGTGGGTGAGTCATGAGAACATAAGTACAGGAAAAGTGTCCGGGGTGCAATCACAGTAAGACCATGAGGTATCCAGGGCAAGGGAGGGACCTCATTTGATCTCCATTATAGTTCGAAGTGTGGAAAAGATGTCTAATCCTGTAACAAAGCTACTGTTTTACTGCTTGAGACCACTGTAATTTATGTAATTGTTACTCCTAGGAAACAAGGAATTTTCAAATAAAACAGTCTTAGTAAAAATGGCCAATCTTGTACTTTTACTGCACTGTTTGTCACTTTTTTCCCCTACAATCATCAGCTGATACATCGGTGTCACATGGAATAGTACATGATTTTGGCATCTTGACATTTACTGATGTATTGTACCACAAGCCTTATTTTTTCCTCATGGCTGATTAACTAATCAAGAGTAATTCTCAGAGCAACACTCTTTGAATGAGTAATGTTTTTCTATGAATGTTACAAGAAATCTTTGTAGTCTTATGAGGAATGTGTGAAAATGTGAACCATTCACAACAGCAGTGCGAGAGAACAATAGCAAGAGCATAGGAAAAACACAACAGCACATACAAAAGCTTCTGAAAGGACATATGCAGTACTTTGCGTGGTGCTACATTATGAAGACAAGTGTAAGCAACCACAGATGACTATTTGAACCTTAACACCTGCCGTCCATGTATTACTGTGGGTCTGAAATTCATACTTTGCTTTGTCAAGGCTTAGGTATTCATGTGTTGAGAATACTTCTTTGACAGGTTATGAAACACAACCACTCTCAGATTGTATGTCCATTTATCTTGCTTTATCCGAGCTGTTGGTTGTGTAAACTGTGCTCCTTTGCTCAACCTTTCCACCCTTGTCTAGCACAATTCTCAAAAACATCTCTGTTTTTCCACTGTCAAGGTTGGATGAGTGACGCCCCATGCATGAGAATTTCAATAGCAACAATATGTCCAATTGTGCTGCTTTGCCCATAGGGAGAATAAAATGAATGAATAAATCAAAGAGTGTCTGGTATAATCCTACTGTCCCTTAGAGAGGAGTCACATCTTCCTTCAACACATATAAAACATGCTAACAGATGCCTTGGGCCAAAGCAAAGGCTGGCATGACCGACACCTCTGCTGTTGCTTACCGACCCCAAATATGCAGCATTGAAGTTACTCGACACCAATTTACTGCACTCACTGCATATTGTGCAATCACATTTAATCCCCTGGCAAAACCAAATTTTCTGTGTTTCAATTGTTCACAGGAGCAGCCAGAGTTTTTGACTTTAATGGTTGGGGTAATTCTGAGGCTGTTAATTAGCTTCAGTTTGACCCACCATTTGAAGGTCAAACCACAAAATAACGCTCGGGGATCAATTAGCAAGTCTGGGGTTTTTACAACTCTGACTAATGCTAGGCAAAATATAAATGTTTATACATATGGACATAGTTGAA
This sequence comes from Chaetodon trifasciatus, assembly GCA_037975065.1. NCBI lineage: Eukaryota > Metazoa > Chordata > Actinopteri > Chaetodontiformes > Chaetodontidae > Chaetodon > Chaetodon trifasciatus. The sequence continues at coordinate 5,015,280 of JBBMOE010000030.1, forward strand.
AGTGACAGCGAAGCGGTCAGTGAATTCATAAGGTAACATGACTCGGAATAAATGGAGTCTTTTGAGTCACTAAATGAACGAACAGTTAACTAATCTGATTGCTGTTAGACGTACACAGGAGTGTTTCACTTACAATTCAAGCTTCTCGTATTATTCTCTTTAGCTCACGGCAATACAGTGAAACTTTGCATTCACAGAATACAACTGATTGAAAGTTTTCCCTTAAATGTGACACAGGTCAATGGAAAGGCCAATGGGGAGAAAGAAGTTTTTTTTTTTTTCGCAGAAGTCAAAAATAAGGTCCGTGTAAGCACAATTCTGAAATGAACAAAAGCTTTGTTCAGTCATCAGAGAGACCCATCTAGGTGGATAGTTTATGAGACGCTCCCCTAAACAGACAAAATCCAATACTCCTGAAACCTTTTTGAGATCGTCTAGGATAGATACTGATAAGTGGCGTAACAGATGAAGCCCTTTGCAAAGACTCCTGGTTTTCCTCTCAGTGCAGTTGCAGCAGAGACTTGAAACATCTTTTTCTCTTGTCCATGCAAAACTTATCAATTCCTGAGTTTAGTTTCCTTTGTCCACTCTACCCTGCAGGCGCCTAACTATCCTCACCCAAGCCTTCCGCCCCCTTCCTCATACAGCTAAGACTTTTGGGATTTATACCCCTAGTTCGGCATTTTTCCTCACCATTGCAGCACTCTGCAAAATGTTCCCTTGTCAGAAGCTTTCATTTTTTCCTCATTTTCTGCTGCTCTGTAACCTCTCTGCTTCCATACCCTCCCCAAAACTGGCATGTAGCAGCAGAGGCAAAGCCAGATGTGAAGCATATTAGCTTAGATTGTAAAGCAACATATGCTGTGAAGACTGTGAGAATTAAAGGTAAAGCTAAGTTGGGTAATGACCTGACCTTAATGACTCCAGATTGGTATTTAGGTAAAAATACCGGCATGGAATGAGAAACTTTCAAAGGACAGATGTCGTAGAGTGCAAAGATCGACCAACTCAAACCCAGCATCCGAAAGGATTTAGCTCATCTAGACAGAGGAAATTTTAGGACGAAGGGACTAAATCCTTCGAATGGAGGGAACTGTCCTCTCTCACTCAGAGCGAGCAAACATATGTGCTTAATATAAAACACCAGAGCCTTTGGAGAGTGAAGAGTCAAACCGCAGTAAAGCATGAAATGACAAATGAAGATGGACAGGGTACATGGCTTAAGTCAAGTCACATCGGACAGAACAAAGGATAATGGTAAAGAAGATGGATGAAGATGCTAAATTATAATGTGCCTCAGCTGTGAGCAATACACATGGCAAAAGGCAGCCAAGCCAAAGTGACCAAGTAGGGGCAAAAAAGTGCCTCTGTGTTTGGACATGGACATCAAATGCGTGTTTGTACGATTACAGATGCCAAGAAGCAGTAATGTGAACATTACACGGATCTGGCCCTGAAATAGAACTGCAAGGAACACAAACATCCTCAGCACATTTTTAGAGAAGAACATATTCATCGGGGGTGGCAAGACAGTGGCCTTCTCAATGGTCAACCCTCTCTTCACAATTACTCCCACGGCTCAAAGGCTCAAAGGCCTCGAGTAAGGTGAACCGTGTGTGAGACCAAACTCCAGCAGCAAGTGAAACAGACAAACTTAGCTTAATTTTGAGGGCCTATTTGCTTCAAAAGGATTCTATGAGCTTGCCGATGTTAGGGTCAGAGAGTCAGAGCTTATCATGTCAAAAATCCACACCGTCCCTTTAAGATTTCCAAACCTTCATTTCACTCTAGATGTTCTATGAACAGAGAGAAAAGCGAGCAGTGATCAGATGTGAGAGCATCTTCACAGCCCAGACAGGAGTTTGTGCTACGATCCCACAATTCACCTTAAAATCTATTCTTCTCTTACATTATTTACGTTCTGTGTTCGAACTGAAGCAATGAAAATATAATTTTTCTTCCATCTGGGTTTAATTACATGTTGACAATAATTCTTTGGCAGGAGTTGAACACTGCATCGACACTGAGAACAACAAAGGGAATAGGAGCTCAATTTTATGGTTTCTGTGGAAATCTTAAATTTTATCCTTTTGTTATACTCAAGCTTTTGTTTGACTTGTTGTTTGTCATTGTTTGTATATATTATGCTGAGGTTTCTGCATGCAGAACCAAACTTTGTCAGTATAACATTGTCCGCATATATTTTGATCATTAATCCTGCACTGATTTCTTCTAATCAAGACACAGGAACAAACACGGTGACCACATGCCAAACATATTTTGCTGCCTCTGCAGACCTCAATTAAACAACTTGACCCCCCTGTCAAAACTCTCAAAGAATGGACCCCATTCCTTTTCAAGATGTCAGTCCCCTGACTGAATGTTATTATCATTATTCTTTTCAATCTACTTAGGCTGACCCGTCCTTTGAAGTTGGTGATGGATGCTACATCAACAAACCTCTGAGCTAACCTCCATTTTTCTGCGATCCACTCACAATGAAGGCCGTTGTGATGAGGCAGACCGGACAGTAATATTGGAAAGCCATCCAAACTGTGGTTGCACAGTGTCCATCAGGGTACACATAATGGGGATGATTAGCTAGATGTGGTGGTACTCACATTGGGTCTCAGGCTTGCTGCTTGTCCGTAATACTTCTCGGCGGCCTCATTTAGGCTGGCTTGTCTGCAAAGGGAAAATAGAGAGAGGCAGTCATTACTCATCTTTATTGCTCCTGGCTTCGGATGAGGCCTTGAACCCTGCGTGTTTACTGGCACTCAGGGGTCACTGAGAAAATAACAGGAGGGAACAGCTTGACAGATGAGAAAAGCCGATCTAATGGTCTGTAGCTTTCTCGTTCGATATCATCGTTCAGTCGATAACATCTGTGCTGAGCAGTGCAAAGCAACTACCTTCTGCTTTCATTGAACCGTGAGGTCAGGACATTTGGCTTATTGGGTACTTTAAGAAAACTCATCACAAAGCAAGACTGATCAGCAATTTTCACTGTACATTTCTGTTTACAGCTGGATTGTGGTGCGAGGCAGGATGGATACTGAGACACTGAAGGAATTCTAACAGGGTGGAAACACAAAATCATTTAATCACACTCTCATGACAACCGGGACAGCAGAGGAGATGGCACAGAAGCACCAAAACATGCAGTATGTGCCATACTGCGACAAAAAAGGATTTTTGGGGCAGATGGCTTGTCGGCATGACTCCCTGGAACCACAAATACTTTGTTCCTGACGACAAAAACCCAGCAGTCAAGACAGGACTGTCCTATATACTGCTTCTTATCTTCTTTCTTAACCCGCTGCTCTGCCAACTGTTATACACAAACCTGTGGCTCCTCTGTCACAAGACACTTCCTGCTATTAATATTGTGGTATCTTAAAAAAAAAATCACCTTTATGGTGTGCAGCTGCATGCGACTCACTGATGGTAACAATTGTCTCATTGCAAGCAATTTAACTCTGACAAAGTCAAGGACAGAGTCAATGACGGCTGGCTGTGGAGCCCCTTCAGTTGCAATGATCAAAGGAAGTGAGGCCGTTGGAACCACAGTTTCATTTATGCTGTCGCAGTCCATTAAGGGATCATCATCCATATGGTTCCACATAAAAGGCAAAGCTTTTATTTTAGGATTACCGGGTCAGTGGCATAAGTAAACACATAGTATTTATGTTTGGTTTGAAAGACACTGTTTCATGTGTTCTGCTTTTTTTTTTTCTTCTCTAATCAATGAGTGGGCAATTAATGGTAATTAATGTTTCAGTTACATATCACATGGTAATGCATGAAACTAATTTTTCATGTCAAGGGTCTTATTTAAAAAGTAAAATATCACATGAACAGACAGTAATTCCACCAGGAGCTGAGAGACAATTGGTGATTCTAGAAACTGATATTTCAAACTATTTACTACTACTACACATTTGATATTTAAACACCAATAATGGAAAAGTGTCTTTAAACAAATGTTCAGAGAAAAGTGATCCAAAAGTAAGACTAAGAGTCCACTGCCATTCTAGCAGCTCTGTCTTTGAGCTAAATGCTAAGATCAGCATGCTAATATGATGTTTCGCAAGTATGTTTTCCATGTTCATCATCTTAGCTTAGTATGTTAGCAACATTTGCTAATTAGCACTAAACACAAAGTACAGCTGAGGCTGAATAGAGCATCAGTACTTTTCCAAGTACCAAGTCGTAAACTGGAGTATTGGACATATAAAGTTTTGACATGATGACTGAACAAGATGGAGGGTGAATAGATGACTCATATTATTACAATTCATCCTGAGGGGCTAAGAATGTGCATACAAAATTTTGGGGCAATGCATCCAATACTTGTTGAGACATTTCACATAAAACCACAAATGTCTACCTCATGGTGGCGCTAGTCGGAAAGTCAGGGAATCACCATAGTCTGTAGAATTCATTGTCTGGGGGACATGAATGTTCGTATACAATTTCATGGTAATCTTTCAGATAGCTGTTGAGATATTTCAGTCTGTGGTGGACCAACCAACATGGAGTCATGCTAACACGAATAACAAAACAGACGGTTGATCTCGAAGAGGTTACAATTAGTCAATTACAATGAGTCACTTGCAGACGCTTTTATCCAAAGCGACGTACAAATGAATTCACACACCGGTGGCACAGCATCAGGGACAGTTTAGGAGTTCAGTATCCTGTCCAAGGATACTTCAGCATGTGGACCGCCGACGACAGGGATCGAACCACCGCCCTCCTGAGTGGCAGACCACCGCTCTGCCTCCTGAGCCACAGCCGCCCAGCCTACAGTTATCCTACATGTCAAGCACTTAAACTTACATACTTCATAGATATGCAGAACAATGTGCCACTGCTGTTTATTTTTTTTTATATAACTGAATTTTTTCCAGCTCTGTTCCAAAGAAGCATTTTACATTCCAGAGGCGATCCAGACACCGACTCGCATTGCTGAATTTGTCCTAAGATTAGAAATGTGGGTGTCACGTCCAACCACAACCATATGTTTGTTTGCCAGCATAATATTTAGAAAGCACAACCGTATGAGAAAAAAAAAAAAAAAGCACAAATCTAATTCTATAATATCATTATCACATTTATAAACACATTATCAGAGGAGGGCTGGAGAGCTGCCACACCATGGCCAGAGGAGCAGCTGGACCTCCTAGGGCTGTTTGACTGTGGGTTCTGAGAGTGCAGAAGACAATGGAGGCCAAGAATGTAAACCACTGCCTGGCTTTAAACCCAAGGAAGAGTCAGTGTGAGGTTACAAGAGTACAGGAATAAAGACAAGGAGAGGGATGGGAAAATGGAGTATGAATGAATAAAAAAAAATCCCAGAAGGAGAGTAATTCTTGACCATATTTCAAATCAGCAACTCAACCACTGATCTTTTTAGCCTGACATGTTGCCGTCTGGTTTATTAACCCCAGACATGCACAAATCACAGCACTGACAGCCCTGCTAATAAGCGTGACATTGCTGGATACTAATAACCGAATGAACAAATTGCATTTTCAACAATAGCCAGATATTTGTGTTTAAACTGCAGCTGTCGCATCTGTCTCGAGCACAGAATTGCATTTTAGAGCACGACTGAGAATGCTACACTGAACACAGACGTCTCCCCTGAGGGCAGAGATGTATGTGCAGTACACCTAATGTAACTTGCAAACAATTTTCCTTTTAATAGCATGTTAAGGTTATCAATTTAAACCAATTACACCTGGAAATTGGAAAAGCACAGATTCACAAACTGGCACACCAAACATCTGTGGAGATCCCCTTGTTTTGCCTTTTGTCTCCTGTGCTTTGCCTCCTCTTTTGTCTCCTGTCTGTCCCTCCCCGTCTGTCTGGTCTAAGCCATGTTAATGCAGGGCGTGACCGACAGGTCGGGCAATCGAGCAATGGCTAGACCCATCTGCCTACTTATAAGCATCCAGGTTCCAGCCAGCATTCGCATCGTCAGTCCACCTGCGTGGTAATGACAAAGAACTAGTCATAGCTAATACCTTTTGACTTTTTTGCCTTGTCTGCTACCTGCCGTCCTGACTCCTTTTGTCTGTCTGTGCTCAGGTGCAAACCCCACACCTGTCTTCGTCTGTGCCCTGCCTGTCTGCTCTCACCTGAAGAAACTGGACTTGTCGCTTCCTGGACTCAATGCATCTGGATTCACCTGTTGCGCATTCTCAAATTGTCAAATTAAAACTGTTAACCTTACTTCAACTGCTGTCTCCTCTGTCAGAGCTCAGTATTTTAACAACAACATGAGACTAATATTTCAGATATGGTGTAATATATTATTCTATAAGACACATGGTTTGGATGGGAATCTATGACGTGAACAAAACGTGCTTGAATGTGATGTTCAGAGATTCATTTTCCCATGCTATCTATGAATATCTACAGATTTAACATTACTAAATAATGCCACAACTTTTCACTTTCACTGAGATGTGACAAATTAAAGGCAAGTCCAAGCACATCCCAATTGGCCTCAACATTAACCAACCACTCCAGTCTTACATTCACACTATAAACCAGAGCTAGTTTGATCAAAGAACCAAAAAAAATTCAAAGGAGGCAGATGAAAATTATTAGTTTGGAAGCAAGACGATCAAAAACCAAGGGCCCAAGAGAGCAATAAAACATATTTGCACATCTGAGAGTGTCTGCCCCTCCTTTTAATCTCTTTCCCCGTGTAGATTTACTTGTGTCCCCACCAACTGAAGGCCTTTCCGCATCTGCATCCAAGACAAACACATAAAGAACATGAGCTATGGAGGAGTGAGACCTCATGGCAAGCAGGCTTAGAAAAGTTCGGCCTCTGCGCTGCTTGAAGCTCTCTTTAGCTGCCAGGGGTCTGGACCCTGGAAGAGGCTCTCAATACGGAAAGCTGTTGGTGGTGAAGATCCTGCGTGAGCAGCCTGGTGGGGGAAGAGCTATGCATAAAGCAGCTGGCAAAAAATCTTACATAGAGCTGTGGAGCAGCGCTGTGCCGTGTGGTACAGCAGCAGCTGCTTTACCGCACTCTGGTGATTCACAACATGGGTTAATGGTCTTAAAGGAATAGTCAGACATTTTACAAAACATATGGCTGTATGCTAAATTTGAATCTATAGCCAGCAGCTAGTTAGCTTAGCTCAACACTAGAAGACTGGAAGCAGGGAAACTAAATCCACCCATAATCACCTCTAAAGCTCAATAATTGCAAACCTGATAAAAATTGCTAAACTCGCTGAGTTGACTGTATCCGTGTAATATTTGAATTTACTTACATTTTCCTGGACAGGTTAGTTAACGCCACTGTAGGTCTCTTCTCCATGTGGGAAATATTGTTGCTGTCAGAAACAGATTTCCTCAACTTGGAATTACAACAAGGGGGCTGACGTGAAGAGCTTTTCTGATTATAATTACTGCCTGAACCACGTGAAGCCTCCACCTCAACATGTCATTTTTACATTTAGGCTTTTGTACAGCTTCATTTAAGCAACATGTGTGCGCCAGGCTCGCCGTTCCTCCTTTTTTCTAGTATTTAAGCTAGCTAAGCTCACCAACTGCTGGCTGTGGCTTCATGAGAGCAGTATTGATTCTTCTCACCTAACTCTTTGCAAGAAAGAGGAGAAGCATTTCCCCAAAATGCCTAGCTATTCCTTTCAAGATAACCCTTTCCTTTCAGCAGGCAGCTGTAATCTAAAAAGCCCTGCGTAGTCATGATGTGTTTAAAGAAGGAAACCACTCTCAGCCATGCTATATAATTGTGTAGGTTTATTCAGTCAGTGGGCCAGCATACTGTACGTTGGCACATGGCTGTATTTACAAATTTCCACTTATGGCATTTGTTCAGAAACACAACAGCTTGTGGGCTGCTAAGGCTTTGCTGCTCAGGCTCATCAGCTGAACCGAGCACTGATTTGGTACGAGTATGAGCCAGGGCCAACAGAGAAAGAGTGAGGTAGAGTGAGCATATGAAGATACATAGCTGCACAGCACGCAAAGACAAACCAGCAGCTCTCTGGCTGGCACTGCAGCGAGAGAAGAGGATTACAAAGTACAGCCAAGTAAATCATACTGGCTGAGGAGTAATGTAAGCCCCTGGATAAACCATGCAGACAGTGGACCTCCCTCTCTCATACACAGCCTCCTTTCTACTCAGCCATGGAAAACTGTGGCCCACCCGTTTCAGCTACAAAGAATGAAATATATCCACTGTCTTTGTGCATGTGCTGGGGCAATGGAAATCATCAGATGTAAAGAAAAAAAAAAGAAAAAGAGAAGTCAAACACTCACCTGAGCATGTGGGCTGCACTGAAGACCACATCAAACTCCCCGCTGTCGAGGCGTGCAGCTTTCTCTGCCATCTCCGCCGCTTCCAGCAGCCGTGACTCTTCCAACAAAAACTGACCTGGCAGGGCAGGAGAGAACAGCATTGCTGTTAAAGCGCTGAGGGATCCCCACAGAGACACAGGGATACGCAGTCTTGCAAGTGTTGCCTTTGGCCCTGATGAAGGGACAGCCTGGTCTGCCCCTGAAATAATATGCTGAAACACTAGATATGAGTGCAACATACCATCACTCTTTGGCCATCTCTCAGACCCATTTGTTCACATTATCCAATCTTGGTAGATTTGTTTCTTTAAAATGAAAATGTTCTTTGAGGAAGGTTTGTGTCTTTATTACGGGTGTGGCTGCACTGGCAGTCAACCTCTGTGGACCGGCTGAATGAGATGGGATCGTGGAAGCCTGATAAGGCCATGAACTGAGGTGGACCTCTTGGTAAGGGCCAGGTTTAGAGAGGAATTAATACCCTGCTGACTTTGGTTAGCCACACTACTGTACCAGAATGCTAAACCACTACGTGAACCTAAGCATATTTTCCTTAATAACTGTGGATGAAACTGAAGCCATGAATACAGCCCTGAGGTGAGAGACAGATGTAAAGTGAGACTTCAGACCATGACTGAGAGTAAAATAGCTCCAGGTTACAAACAGCTCTGCAGTTATGGAGGGTTCATGATAAATCAAACAAAATCTATGAGTAATAAAGGGAATATAGCCCCTGCATCAATAAACGCCAGTGCCCTGCTATATTTCTAAATATTCTACAAAGGTGGTCTGAGTATACAGACCTTGATATCGTAATTCCTCATGTGACAGCGTGACTTTTGAAGGAATATTGGAAGATTTAGTTCTCTACTTGTTAGTCTGTTCAACCTAAATCTTCCTAGAAATTATTATTTGCATCAAATCAAAGAGAACAATCTGAGGAAATCATCCTCTCTTCTTGCGACTGTCCACTAGCCATGTGCAGACCTACACCACGGCTGATAGGAGGACGATATGGCAAACAGGTCAGCCAACACTGTCGTCCGAACAACCTGCCAAGTTGTGTAAATTCCTGCCTTTGTACACACAAGGGCAGCATGTATGTGTTAAATAGCCAAATCAAATATTTGAGGGTGTAAGAGTCAAGTCAGGATATGTCAAATTGAATGTGAAAAAATATCAAACAAATGCAAATCTATGCTTACCGTAATGCATGTAACAGTTTCCCTTTGTGGGATCAAGTTGGATGGCCTTCAGGAAGTACCTCTCTGCTTCTGTTTTCTGCCCCTGAGTGAGACGGATTAAACAGTGTCATTATTGTTTCAACTGCTCCTCAAAACTGCTCAGTATAAAAATACCACACTCAGCTCAAGGGCCAAAATACCTTTGTGTATACCTAATGTCCCTCTCCAAACCGCAGGCATACTTTAACAATAAATCTTAATAAATAGACATGAAACACATGGGCCACGACTGTTATTCTTTCAAGCTCATGTGTCATCCTGTCAAAGTACACACTATCATGCTTGGCATGGCGGAGCAGACGGGGCAAAGGCTCATTCATTACACACTTTATCTGTGCAAATAACACTTCCAGAGCAGAACCGCAGATTGCCGGTGTGTGTGGCCCGACCACTATGAAGCAAGAAGGAGAGCGGTGGATGTTAATGGAGCGGGAGGATGGAAAGGAGAGGACAGGAGAGAGGTCAAACGAGAGAGAAATGGTGAGCGTGATCATATATCTATAGGGATCTTCAGCTGCACATAAGCACACACAGGTGCACGGCACGCACACTGAGTTTTTTTTTTTTTTTTTTATCAGTGTGCGTGTTGTTCCAGCCTTTAGAGAGATGAAAGAATCCATACTGGCAGGGTGAGCACGGCATGATGAGAGGAAGCATCCCTGAATCCCTGTGGACCTCAAGAGCTCCCTGAGGTCCTTTAGACTATGACATGTAACCAATCACAGCTCAAACAGAACAGAGCAGCTGGCCAATAGACGTGCCAGCTGGGACTCTGACACATCCCTGCTCTCAGTTGGGCACCAGATGCCATCTGATCAACAATTAACAATGTGCACTCATCTATAAAAGCTGATGTTTTAGCATTACCAATGCAACCATTAGTGTGTGTTTCATTAATATGTAATGCCTTTGCATGAATAATAACATACATTATTAGACTGAGCTGTACCAAGACTATAAAGGTTTAAGATAAAATGCCAAAGAATCTGAAAAAATAGAGAATTAAATATAGATTACATAAACCAGGACAAATAATGTACGTGAACTCAGTGTGATACAGCAAATTTCTTCAGTTTAGTCAAACAGAAGAATGGACTCAAATCCAGTGTTGCATTAATGACCATGTAATTAGTCAAGCGTACACATTTTCAGAGAGTAGTGGACTCGATAAATACATCATTTCTAAGTGTAAATATCTGTGTGGGGTTTCCCTTGATGCAGCGGAAAATCAAGCCTGCGCTAAGTATGTTTAACAGAGTCGATGGTGTCCAAACAGCGAACACAGTTCCAGTCTGAAAAGCATGATCAGTGTATTTCCATACTCCTATTCACAGATGTAGGAATGTGTATGTTTGAGGGACAGCTAGTTTTAGAATAACAGAGGAGTACATCTGTTTGTTAAACCTCCAAATTAAGCTTTCACACACTGAAATGAGTTGCAGTTGCGAGTGGAGGGAAGATTTGGATTATGACATGTCTAAGTATATAATGGATACCACGTTCGGAGTAAGCTATATGACTGTATGAGCTATATGTCTCTAACAAGTAACTTGCTCATTCCTCGTGTTACGCCCCCTTTGTGCAAAGAGAGGGACAAGTGCTTTATTTTTAGCTAACAAACATAAAGGAACTCCTAACAAGTATATGCAAACAGTCCTTTCAATGAGGGCTCTGAATGATGATAGGCCAGCTCAACTAGGGAACCAATGAGCAGCACAGGTAGAAACCAATCACGTTGTTAGCACCTGGAGAGCAAACCGGGAAGGGGGAGAGAAAGAAAAGCAGGGGGAAGAAAAGCACACACCCTGCAGGCCCTTTGCTGCTGCCTGGCACGCAACAACTCTTAAAAGAAATGTTATTACAGTTCAATCCCTAGAGAGGCAATTTGTTACACTACTTGTTATATTACTTTGCTGTTGAAGCCCCTAAACTGGCCACTGCATTCTCTTTCATCTTCCAAATATCTGGATTATAACGCACTTGGCTCACCTGTATGTCTATGAATAATCATGAAAACCATTAAGCCTAATGCTCAATTTTCTTGTTGTTTTTCTCGGCAAAGCTAACGACTCCACTGCTTATCATGTGAGACATTTCTTTATCCAACATTTTTTTGCTCAGGGAAGGTTTGTGTTAAAGCTCTGCTACAAATTTAATTGAAATTTCGGTGTCTCTCCTGCTACAACAATACGCATTACCCAGAGGGAAGAGGGAAGAGTATAGCCAATGCGCTGCACATGTCTAGGAAGCTACTGCAACGGTCAGTAATAAAAAGATGAAATGAAGCAAAAATATAGGCTCAGGATCTTGGGTTCAATCTTAAATTTGGTAGCATGCATCTGGATCAGTAAGGTCGGGTTCAGGTCTCAGTTTTAGGCCTGTGCAGAACTCGACTGTGTCTACTAAGAGTCTACAGCCATGCTAGCAGCTCTGTGATGCTATATTTAAGCACTGCGGTGCTTTGAGCTAAATGCTAACATGCTCAAAATGAATATGCTGTGTCTTAGTTTAGTGTGTTATAATGCTAACATTTGCTAATTAGGCCGAAGGTACAGCTGAGGCTGGAGTTTTACCAGGTATTTAGCGAGGTGGTTTGCTCATTAACCAGAGTATTGGAAAGTCTTGGTAATGTGGACTGTTGAGACTCATTCTGCAGTGAAAGATCATGAAGGCAAACTAGATCTTCCTCTGTCAAGCATTAGACTTCCAGAATAGATATGCATCTTCAGTCGTTTGTTTGCAACCCAGGATTTTTCTTCCTAAAAAAGTGACGGCAGTGCTAACAGAAGGTGGAAATGACAAAGCCCAGGATCAATGGAACCCACAGCCAGCTCACTTGCTGTCACTTTCCACATTCTGTGCCACGACCGCTCATTCTTTGAATTGAAAGCACTGCTAAATATATCCACTTCTCACTCTAGCCAGCTCATTGCGTGGATACAATATCCTCCCTATTGTCACAGACATGCTGAGTTTAGCGGTGCATGCCTCACACATTTAAATCTCCTGATGAAATCAGATAAACTGCAGATGTAGCTCTGGCTCTGTTGACGCCAAGGTGATTATGAATGAAGCCTGCGTTGTATTAGCTGAGGAAATGACAAGTAGATGACTGAATCCAATATTGCTAACATCAAGGCGGCCATGTCCATCTCTGACCTGCTGTGTGTACAGAGAGCCTGAAACACATCCTGATCCCTGGTGTGTCAGCAGAAGCGTGGAGGGGTCAGCATAGTGGGATACTGACCTATGTGATTAACTCCCTCACCCACAAATCACAGCAATTCTTTGCTTTCTGCGGCTCAGCTACAGCTCAGCTCCACTGTCCTCCTCTCACCCCTCTCTGACTCTGCTGCAAAGCCTTATCTCACAGCCTCTGCACCTCTCCCACGGGGATCTGAACCTCAAAACCCCTGACAGTATCTGAAGCATCTTCATCACTCGAAGTGGTGCCACAGGGAGTGCGGAGGTAGGGGATGAAAGAGGCGGGGGGCCGGTGGGCAGGTCGACTTCCTGCACTGGTTTTGATCTGGCTTAAATGCTGGTGTCATCAGGCACAGGCGCCATAGCCACAACAGGAAGACTATAAATTAAATGATATCATAACTCAAATTCATCGGTGCAAACTTTCCAGCATTTCAAGTATATTTCTTTATTTCATTTTTTCCAACAGGTAAAGAGGCTCTAACTTTGTCCAAAGCTAATAAGTTCCCTGCTTTGATGGCATTATTTGCACTCACAGGATCACGGGGACTCATAGCCCCTCAACTACCATCTGTCATGGTCAGAAAGCTGCAGATATTCATCCCTGCAGGTTTGAGCTCTACTTTGCTCCAAAATCAATAACAGTTTCTTAAATAAAATGAGCTTCTCTTCACAGCCCACTGAATTCTTCCCCGAATCCACCTCACCAAGTCTCAGCCTCTAAAGAATTGTGTTGTTCCCCTGGATTGTCCTCGCTGTGCTTGGTTTCAGATAGTTTTTGATGCCCAGTGGCTTTTGTACAGAGAGGAATTCATGTCAGCTTAACAAGCAACTTTTGTCTATGCTGTCAGCTGATCTGCTCTTTATGCTGACCATCAGTCTGGCTTCAGATGGAAAAATCAATCTAGCGTGCTGCCGGAGTTCAATTTGATTTAGACACACGATGACCTACAGCTGTAAGACTGCTTCACTGAGGAAACACTATGTAACGGCATCACTGAGCCACAGATGTTTGTGACAGCACAGAGAAAAATTACATGAGAGGATTTTTTTCTTTTGACAAGAAAGACAATTAGCACATTTCCCAAAATGTGCCAGATGTTATGAAGCCTGGCCAACCACAATGTGTCCTTTTTACACTTGTGTTTTTGTATGAATTAAACAAATGAGAAGCAACGTGTTAATTGGTTTGAGTGCTAACAAGCTGCCAGTGGTAGCTTCATGTTTGCCATACAGATATGAATAAAGAAAAGAAAGATAAAATAAGCTTCTTCCTTTTTCTCAAGTTTTGGTAAATGATCTACAAGTAAAATTCTTTCACACACTCAGTTGTGAAAGTAATAATTTTAGTAAGACTATAAATGAAAAGACTTTGAAAAAGACTCTGTTTCCATAGAGGAAATGAAGAGGGACAGGGTCGGGAAGACTCTAGCCTTTCTGTGGAAATCCAGATCCCACTGCTCGAGGCTTCTGAACACATTTACTTCCTTTCATTAGGGCCCAGACTGTGGGAGACGGGGTGTCAGCTGAAGGCCCCCGCCTTTCTTTTGACCCTCTGTGCAACTCCTCTTCTAAATTGATTATTTTTCTTCTGACAGTCCTTTTCAGCTCTCTCAGCTGCTCTGCTTTCTCTCACTGCTTTTGGTCAGCTTTTATGCCGAGCGAGCTGTGATCTGTAACGGATGACTGTATGACCTGACCACATGACCACCTTCTTGTAAACTCGGGGACTCTTCTTCTGCCCTCGAGACCTTCCCTCAGCGATGGCGGTGTCATTGGTTATTGAAACACAGGTCAGCTGTGTGACTGTTAGAGGATATTACCTCCCTCTCCTGTCCTGGAAAATACTGGGCAGGTACAGAGTTCTTTCTTGACAGTGTTCAGAGATAACCACCTTCACTCAATGTGCCCTCATGCTCACCCTCTTTCAATATCTTCCCTCTCTCTCACCCACACTATTAATTAACTGTAGGGACATCAGGGCATTATGACCATCAGTAAAGTACTGAAGAGAACAGATGGAAAGCCAGCAGAGATCAGAGAGTACACGTAGAGAATGAGAACTGGTTCAAGGAGGAAAGAAGGTGGACGATGTGAGGTCAGATATGGACAAGTCAGTAAAGCAGACCTGAGGCCAGAAATGATTTAACACAGTGGATCAGCAGAAGTATCTCTGAATGGGATGTGATTGATTAACATTCATTCTAGCTGGATTTATAGTTTAACCAAGGGGTTAACTGGAGAAGATTTGGATTTATTGCTGAGCACTGAATTTCACCTGTTGACATCACCACCACAACACCAGATGCATGGACAATACATGGTCAAGCTGCACTGGGCTTTGGTTAGTGTATATCCCATTTAGCAGCGACATACCTGTCAACACTGAGATTTGAAAATAAGGGAAATTGTCCGTTACACCACCCTTACCACTGCCCACATCCCCCTGACATTTAGAGAGGGGTACACACAGTGAATCCTAAAATCACTATTAGGCAACCACCTGCTTTTTCTTCTTCGTCCTCTCCTCCTCCTTCACAGTTTGAGTGAATGACTTGCTTATCATTTCACCATGACTACCGCCGACAGCCTACTGTGTTTATGTTCATTCATGCATACAGGATGAGGTTTGCGGGGAGCAGAAGGGCTGCAGTGTAATCACTTTATCAGATGGACTAGGGAGACGACCACTGAGAGTCTTTCTTTAACTTCCTTAATGTTGTCCTCACTCTCAACAAACTGCACCAACATCAGAAACATTGAGGGCAAAACAAAAGCAGCCAATGACAGTTCTGTCCGTCGAGGCCGTAGCCCTGATATGTTATTACATCCTCGAGGAGATGCATGTCAGCTAGGCTGTGGCCTACAGTGTAACCACAGACCCTCCACACATACGGTGTAATGCAGAGGTATAAATGGAGCTTACACTTAACACTTAATCTCGAGCTGCACAAGCTATGTCACAAAGACTGTTAAAAAGTTAACAAACTATAAGCTAGTGCTCATGCCAGAGCAAGAAAGGCTGTGGCAGCAAAATCACTGAAGCAATGCACAGAAGCGTATCGAAGCAAGCAGGAGCGAGTTTTGTTTCTTACGAATTCAACTTTGAATTTGTAAAATAAAGAATTAGTTATTTCTTCTTTCCAAAGTAACATTGTCCCCCCCTGCGTGGAGGATGACACAAAAAGCCCGGTCTTACCGTCATAGCCAGGAGTTTGCCATAAGTGAGGTGTGCAGGAATGTGGTCCGGCTTGGCTCGCAGGGATTCTCTGTACCAGTGTTCAGCTTCAGTCAGCCTGTTCAGTCTTATGTAGGCCTCTCCTGTGAGAGCAAAATAAGGGTCGAGTCAGGGGTCAAGCTAGCAGAGGTTAAGACATCATTCATCTTCCCCATTGTTCCCATGTGCTGAGGGTTTCATGACAATGAGACCAGACCTCAATCCACAAAACCTAGCCTAAAACTCCATGTTGTTTGATATTTTCACTTGTGTATTGTGCACAGAACTAAGAGAAACTGCTGCAGAAACAATATACAACAAATAATTAGACCTACTTTTGATGCCTTTCTCAGCAGTAAGCCTTTGATATCCAATAAGTAATGAACATTAAAGTCATTGTAGGTGTTTTTATTTATGAAACGTGAAATAAGCTTTATTTGTTGGCTTCAAAAAAAGAAGATTACTGAGTCTATAACACACTCTCTCACTCTGCCTGATCTGTCAGACATCACACAACACCCCCACCACCACCAGATCAGACCCTCTGCCTGCTAACACCTGAGAAAACAATAACGTCTCTTTCATAGCCATCGAATAACACTTGTATTATTGCAAGAATTCGACAACATCAGTTGGTAATTGGACACAACGCAGTTAAAATCAACATTACAACATACAGAGGGGAAGAGGCTGAATGTATCCCAGTTGTTAAAATGTCACGACAGCCTGGTAACACGGTGTATATTTAAAAAGAGTGGACAGGTTGTTCAGGGTGGCGTGGACTGAAACTTTAATTCCACGAGGATTAGGGCTAATCACTGATCCCTGATCGGAAACTGTGATAAGCAACAGGTGTCACACATGTAATCACAACTCAGGGACCTATTTAATGATTTGAAAACACACTTTCTCCTTTTAAAGAGCGATAACCCCGAGGAATGATACCTCTTAAGGCACAAGCATGTAAAAGACATCACATTTAAGAAATAACTTCCTTTTATTGTGAAAAAAATGAAAGCAGATTTAAGGGCTTTCCTACAGGTTTTAAATGAATACATGGGGATATACTCTCAAGATGATATCCATCAGTGCAGCCTTATGTTTCAGATTTAAGTGCTGGAAATCCATGATATTGTAGCCACATAATCAAAAATGTCCTTGTCAACAGCTTACATTAAAAAGAGCAAAATAATGGATTAGAGATTATCGCAAATTTGATACGGATCAGTCTGCATACTGTTGCAATGTAGAGATATTTCTTAAAGTTTCCTATCCTCCCATGGCCCGCTTCCTTCCAAACTGAGACTGATACTATCTGACAAAGGGAAGAATTGAGAGCACTGCATGTTTTTTTTCTTTTTTAATAAATCGTCTGTGTTTAATAGACGGGATTATCTGGATTTTAGAGATTTACCACCAACCCAAGGCACTGCACTTTTTAATAAAACGTATGTTCAGGTCTTGTTTGACGTGACCTCATTCATTTGTTGATGGGTTTAAAAGCAGCCAAAATACTTGTCTCGCCTTGCTGGCAGCAGACCTCTGTACCAGATTAGCACAAACATCAACTTGCAATTAGAAGTGACATTGAAAACCAGCTCCTCGGAGTGGAACATTCCTCAGCCCACCAGAGAGTGCTGGAGCGAGACCAGCAGGGTGCAGATTACCACCCAGGTCTGCCTCTGATGAAAGCTTCTGCTCTTTGGCGTCTGACAAACAGCATGAGTGCTGCACACTGACTGGAACTGGAAATACGTATGAGCAGGTGTGCCAAGTGTGCAAATCAGTTCAGCGAGGAAACAACGCTAAGCTGCAGAAATCACAGATCTCTGGCTCAGCGCCTCCGTTACAGTCGCAGCTCTGCTCCTTAACGGTGACTGAAGCTTTCATCAACATTTTGACATAATCTCAGCTGCTCTGTCAAATCCCATTTTGCCGACACATAAGTGAACCTGCGGCACTACCTAGTCTGGATTATAGACAAGTTTCAAGCGTGTGCTCGTGTATGTGTGCGTATGTACCTGCATGTGTGCGAGAGAGAGAGAAAGCAGGAGGGAGAGAGAGAGAGAAAAAAAGCAGCTATGATGACGCTGAAAGCAGCTGCTCTACAGCTGCAATCTAACAAGCTGTTCTTGTAGAGAAAAGCAAATTAACACTAATAACATGATATTGTAAACCATACCACTGTCTGGTCAAAACGCTGTTAAACAACATTAATTCAAAAATCACTGATATAAATAGATGGAAATGCTGGTTTGACACTCATTTTACATTTTTTTTTTTTTTTACAATCTACTTTTTTCTAGTGCTCCTTTAACTTTTTTGCAGTATATTTTAAGGCCAGGCTTAATCAGAAAGATAGAGATTATGTAAGGGCTTACAGTGAGCCTCAGGTTTAGGATTCACGACTAGAGACTCAGGGTTAACATCTGAATCCTCAGGTCACAAGTGAATTGACAAATGACACGTGTCTATACATGAAAATATCGAATCATTAATGGAATTCTTCAATCACAAAGAAAGATCATTGGTTTTGTTCCAACTTCCACTTATTTTAACCTGCATTTTTGGGGTAAATTCTACAAAGTCTGCCATATCCCTGCTGTACGCAGTGTGTTAGTGAGCCCTGAGCACTCCTACATTCAAAGCTGCTCGTGTAAAGAGTTAATGGGGTCTTACTTACAATCAGTAATCCCTTATGCTTACTGAAAGTTTGGTTCACTTGTGATGCTGCCTGATCCAGAAGAAACACAAAAGTTATTTGTTTTAAGGGACCCATAGCAACAAAGTAAAACAAATACTCCAGATGTATAGCTGCCAACAGCTCCAAAACACTCCTTATCGCTCTGTTCCACTGTTCCATTTTTCCTGCGCTCAAACAACAGATTTTATGCTTAATTCTTGAAAAAAAAAGAGCAATTCTTACCCATCATGTTGTAGAGGCTCTGTGGTGCAAATTGTCTTGGCATTTTCTGTATTGCTTCTTTAAACACTGTGAGGGCCTCCTGTGAATGAAACAAATAAAAAAAAAAGAAGGTGGGGGATGTTTGCATTAGAGAGCAGGGAGACCCCACCAGAGAAACTGGCGTTGGAGTAACAAGTCATTCCTCCCTTGCAGCCAGGGCCCTGACACTGTGAATACACAGCGTGGAATTGGGGGTCGCGGGGAGGCTGGCTCACAGAGAGTAGAGCAGAAAGGGTCTATCCCCAGTGTCACGGCTGTTAAGACGACTGCAGCGGTGTCACATATTAGCTCTGGTATGTATTGAGTGGAGGTACCGCGATTCACCTCAGAGTTTAAATGGCAGGGGGAGCTGGAACTACTTTACTGCTGAAGGAAATGTTGTGGTTAGAGGTCGGAGGAAGTGGGACTGCTCTCTTTCTCTAGCACGCCAACAATTTATAAAAGCCTTTATTGAATCTGCAGTACTACTGCTTCAGTCCTGATTGAATCAGCAGCATCAGTGCTTGTGTACAATACAAATGTGCAGCACTGGAAAACCAGTTATTTTTGCCAGCACTGTGGGTCTTTCGGGGCATGAAAGCGAGAGAATTTGTTAGAAACAGACTGAAGACTATCTGCACAAAACACTGTGTCCCCTATGACACAGGCAATTTTGGAACATGTCCATATAAAGCCGAGCATTTTCTCAGTGTCCTCCCAAGGCTCTTTAGTCAGCCGCCTGCATTTTATCTCACTTCACTACAGTTTTATATTTTCCAGCATGTATGTGAAGGAGCAGTCTTTGAACTCCCACGTTAGCAATGTGCCGGTTTCTGAGATACATGTTACAGATATGTTGCAAAATATATACATATGAGCCAAAATACATTAAGTGAGCATAAGTGAGGCTGTATAATCAATTGCAATTCAACAGCCCTGCCATAAATTCAAGCTTTAGAAAGTTTATAATGCTGACATTGCTGGAAATATGTAAATTCAATTCTGTTTATTACTGAGGTCATAGTTAAAGGTAGTGTCATACTACATATACAAGGGGGTCAGAATAATCAAAACACCCTGAATACAATGCAGTCACATAAAACCCTCGCTAACTATGAGCTCAACGCTGAAACATATGGCAGAACAGTTGTATTGGCCACTTCAGGAATGTCATGTCCGTGTGGTGCATTTTATGGTGTTTGTTATTCTACATCCTGACAAGCTATGATTATCACTGACAAATAACATATTGGTTTTCCCAACCACATTCACTGGCTTTATTAATAAACATAAATATACATGTTATTCTGGCTATTCAACAGTGAGGTAATAACCATTGTGCTCACATCTGGGAATTAGTGTAACTCAGCACTTAGCTAAGTCTAAAATACAAGTTTCTCTATTGAAAACTGATGCGTTTAATGGACTTGAATGACGTCCCATCAACAGCACTGTGGAGTTACGTGAATGTAATACTAATACCTTGGATGCCAAAATACGCTGAAGCACACATGTATCTCTCAGGATTTTCTAAGTAAACTGTTAAATGTGTTTTTCTGCAGTTTGGGTCGTTACCTCTTGGTGTCCCTGTTCATGGAGCAGCTTGCCCAGGTTGTACAAGCAGCTGGTGACTGAGCTCTTGTGGGCATGGGGGTCCTTCAGGTTCTCATCTGGGATATCAGCGCAGGTCAGGAAGGTGCGCTTGGCCTCATCCAGGCGACCCTGATTCATCAGGATGATGCCCGTGTTCAAGTAGGCCGCTGATGCGAAAACAAAACTTAAGTGTTAGTTCAGCCAGAGCTCTTGAATTCGGCTTGCATCAGCTGATGATGATTCATGTTTAAGAATCTGGCTTTCACTATAACCTCACTAATTTACTCTACAGATATGTTCATGCCAACTCCGTTTGCTACTGCAGCTTCATCAACATCCCAACATCATCATGTGATATCTAGCTGGGTTTTGTTGATTTAACTAAGATTTAATCTTCCTCTATGTGTTTATTAAGGGGGATCAGATCTCCCAGCAGAAGCCTGATTGGATTCTTTGAGAACCCCCTCAAAGACCTCTTCAGGCAAATCTGTGTTTAACAACTTTAAGTCAACTGTACTGAAAAGATGACTAATGGTCATTTCTAAATGTAGTCTTTGAGGTGGAACAACAAACCACTGTTGATCATATTTATGCTTCACGGTAAATTGACCATTGCATGACCATTGCATGTGTCCTGTGGGGATACTTTAGATAGTTGCTAAACTTTTCCTTAAGCGGTCAAAGAGCATTTCATGATCAATACGTAGCAGAGAGTAATTAGTCTCTGTGGACCTGCTTCTCTAAACAGCTTCCTATCAAGTCTGGCTGTTGGAATAAATTAACAAGAAACAGCAGATCAATCCGGAAGGCTCCTCTATAGGGTGTTGACATATAATCAAGTCAAAGGGGGGTGGCTGAGAATCAAACAGCATTTTTCCCCTGCAAACAAGTTATCTTCTTCCTCTTAAGTCCTTAGGATTTGTTATCTCAAACCCTGACATTATTTTACTCCACATCCTTGCACCTCATTGTCTTATCTGTCCTACATGATAATGCGTCGGTGGGTCAATATCTAGACTTTTTCCTGGATCTGCACTGAAATAGGAGCAGATAAGACAGACCAGAGAGACAAAAGCAAGTTTTTTTTTTCCCCATCAGCCTTCTAAACTGATGTTCTGTGTGCAGAAAATGTGCCAGAAATCAATAGCACTTTATCACAGAACAGGATAGCTTTGCATATTAAATCAAGCTATGCTACAGTCTGCACTAGTTAGCTCCCCATTAGGCACTGAGTAATGGTGTAACCTTGAAAAACGCTTTAACTGTCACATTCTAATTCTGCCTTCAACATGTCTGCTGTTTAAGGTAATTAATTAAACTTGTAATCGGCTATAACAGATTGAATAATTGCACGCTGAAAGAAAATTTTCTAGTCTAACTGGGATCTTGATTAGGTCTATAATTAATCCTGGGAAGAAAGGAAGAGACTCTTAAGATTCTCTTTTTATCTGTCATTGACTGATGCCTAGAACAATGGGGAGCTAATTTACCGCATGATCAGGTAAGATTGTGGGTGATTCGTACTAATCAGGGAGTGAAGCTGCTGAAGATGACACTGTATGGAAAATTTAATTCAAGGAAAAGCAGAAAAAAATTGTGTTGAACTCTCATGGGAAGGTGAGGAAGAGTGAGCAAAGAGGAGGGAGCGACATAATAGCTGACAGGAACGAGAAGATGCAGGATGTAGGAGGGATGAGAAGAAATGAGAGTGTCACGGCCTGGATTCATAATAAATGACATCATGCCATTGTTTGATCTGTTGACATGACTTTTCTGCTGCAGCTGTGTTGAATTCGGCTGTATACCCGCTGCCCTTTGCCACCTATTCCTCTCCCTTCACATAACTACAGCCTGTGTTCAGCGTTGCCTGGACACAGCACAGCCACAACCACAAGAGCTGGAGATTGTCAATAAAAAAGAAGAGCTGTACTTACAAGCCAGAGTTGGCCGGCTCCCAATGGCCAGCTTATAGTAGTGGAGCGCCTCTGAGAACTTGTTGCTCTCCTGCAGCAGCAAACCACTGGAACAGACAAAAGGAAAAGATGGTACAGACAGTTTGGAGCTTAAAAAACTCAAAAGAGGAGATGTTGAAACTTAAAAGGCCTCTGTTAGGATTAGACAAGAACACAAGTGTCTGATTAAACTGAGGAGGAAGATTTAGATCTCAGCAAACAACAGACATTTGAGCACACTGCGAGTGTTGTTTCCCCCTCAGGCTCAAACGGCATCATTAATAACCCTGTCAGACAGACAGCACTCCGGAGAATACAAGACAACAGGCACTTCCTCTGAGAGAACAGCTCTGATCAATGGACACAAGCGTGCAAAAGGAGAACTCATCCATTTGTTCGCACACACTCCTTCGTCATTTAAAACAGCCAGGAGTGGAGACACACTTCAAGTCAAGTGCAAAAGCCTTACAGGGACACTCACATCCATACATGCTTAATGGAATCAAAGGCAAATGAGCCTCTAGGTTGAGGATAGGAATACAGAAATCGCACAAACTCACAGGTTATACAGCATGTCAGCCATGTTGCTGCGGTAATAGAGGGCATTTCTGTACGCCTGTTCAGCCTCCTCCATCTTGGCCTGGCTCTTCAGGACATTTCCAAGGTTGCCCCATGCTGACAGGTTACAAAAGAAAGAGTGAATCGAACCAGATAAAAAGACAAATCGTGGCAACCCTCTACAGCTTCTTCAGAATCTTAAAAAGCTCTCAGATTAAAGCAGCAAGACACAACATTTCTGTGGCAAGTAATCATTTTCTTTTCTTATTCACAGCCACTTAATGACATGGGTTCAGTTATTTTTAACTTCTTAAGAGAATGTTGTTTTGCTGCAGCTGGTATACCAAGACATTAAGGATAAAGACAGATGACGCACCAGGGGGGGTTTGTGCCAAAACCACCAGTCATTCCTACAACAGCGTGAATGAAAAGTAGACCCCCACAATACTACTGCACAGCTAATGGTATTAGTATTGAGTGGCAGAATGCAGTAACTCACTGGTGAAATAAGGTTGCTGAGAGATTTTGGACATTTTGCGCAGAGACTGAAGTGTGAAAAGAGATGCAGAGGGGCTGGAATAACAAAAAGAAAATAATTGGATGTAAAATAGTAACCAATTCCTATTACCATGTAACAAAATAACATCACTGACCTGTTTTTATACTCTGCCCAAGCTTAAAATATATAAATAAAATTCCACAAAATGAATTTCCCAAGAAAAAAGTAAATGCATATGAACAGGCCTTAAGAGCTTCTATGGTGCTAAGTATGACATTAGTATGTTTAAAGGTAGTGTTTCTTGTATCTCCGCTAGTCACACTGAATAAGAAGGCGAATCGGTAGCTCATGCTGCTTTTGTTGACATGTTTAAAATGCTAAAATATGCACAGCGCCTTTAAGCAATGCATTTACAGTATTTAGTTGTTGAAAATCAGAACATCTACAGACTCTCAGAAGAATATTCAGTATAATCAAGCAGAAAAACAACCCAAAGCTCCCTTCATTCAACTGTGCATGCAGTTATGCAAAAACTACTTCATGAAGGTTCTTTTATGGGAAAGAGTTGCTACGTGCATCCTGAAATTTCACAGATCAAAGGATCCAACGAGTGTGTCTGTGTTTGAGGTTGGGTTCTGTTCAAATCTCATATTAGCCATAATGAATGTGAGTCGGCACATTGCTGCTGCTCTGTTCGGCTGATGACCTGCCAAAACAAACAGCTGTCATGCCTCAGCTCTGCTGCAGAATCTGAAAGGGAAATTAGCTAACACAACGCGTCCCGCTGTTGCCCTGCTTCCCTCCTCAGCACCTCCAAGAACTTTGCTTTGGATAGGAACCTGAGTCTGATGACCTTGAATGTTAAAGCTACTGAATATTTTATCTGCTGTTAAAGGTGCCAATCAGAGACGAGTGATGGTGCCCTTCCAAGTGAGACAGGGCATCTGGTGTCATTAAACAGATCGCATGCTGGGCATAAGAAGATGTGCGATAAAGATGTCCAGCAGCAGAAAAATAAATGTGTTCTACCCAAATCGGTCTCATTTTGCGTCTGTGACACTGAGTTCAACTTGTGAGCGCCTGTATATTCTGCTTAAGGCTGAGTGAAGACAAGGAGACATTTTGAGGCAGCTTTACTTTGAATTATTCAAGGCGGTAGTAGAGACACAGCACGCATTTTCAAATTCCAAGCCTTGCCTAAAAGCTCGCTCACTCTTCAGACAACCACATATGATGGGCGGAAGAGGTTCGGTTGTGGGTATGTGTATAAAAGTGCATTAAAAGTGTGTATGTGCACAACACATTAGTGTGCATGTGGATTCAAATGAAAGCATGCTGAGTTACCTTTAGCAGGATTGACATAAATCCCTGACTTGTAGAGCATCTCCTCATTCTGCCAGTCCCGGTTCCTCAAAACAGTTTTGACACCAAAAAGCAGAAGCAGGGCAGCGCTGCAGTACACTAACATAGCCCTGGAGGACCTGCGTCGCAGACGGACATATAAAGACCTCATCCCCACGGCCACCAGCAAGCAAAAGCCCATGCTGGGGATGTACAATACTCTCTCTGCAATCACAAACCCCACATAGAAAAAGATGTTTGTGGCAGGGAGGAAAGGGATAGCCAACAGTCCTAGAGAGAACACCACAACGTTCTCAGTGGTAGGCAGTGGAGTCCTGTTCTCATAGTGCTTTTTGGTACCATTTTGTGCACTATTAATGTGAGCATCTGTGTGGGAATTGTTCATATGTTCATGATTGTTGTATTGGTAACTGTGTCCATTACTGCTCCCATTTTTGCCATTTGTATAATGATACGCTTTGCCATTGCTGTCTTTGCCCTTAGCCGTCTGGTGCGTCCACAGGCTGAACCAAGCCAGTAAGAGCAATCCAAGGTAGAAGGCTACTGTATGAAAGTTCCTCAAATCAGCAAGGCTCCTGATCAAAGGCAGGGCATCCATCGACCAATCAAAGCTCAGCGTGTCTGGACATAGGAGAAGCCAAAAGTTGATGGTCGGCAGGTAGAGAAAGGTTAGCGTCCTGGTGAGGATGGAGGGGGAGTCGGCTGCAGGGTTGTCAGAGTTTGAGAAGTTGGGGGGTTTGTTACCCATCCAGTAGAAGCGGCAGGCCAGCAGGATGACTCCCCAGGCTGCCAGCAAAAACACATTCAGCAGCAGGTGGACGTTCTTTCTCTGAAAGACAAAGAAAACACAGAAACCTTCAGTCCAGTGGAACGGAAAGGAGCAACTGCTGGAGAAAATATACTGCACATGACAGCATCAGGCCAAACATAGTTTTCTGGGTGGCTGTAATATTTATGACTCTTTGGCCTTTATGTTTCCTCTGACCAAGTCTGTGGATTGGAAAGTGATCAAAAGGATGCCTGATCTTAACTCTTCTTGCTTCATGGCCGTGATAGTGCAGCAGCGTAATGCCGCCTGGAACAAAACTGTTCAAGGACAATTTACAAAAGTCTTGCTCAAGTAAAGCAGCTTTGATACGTGTTTCATCACAAAGGTTTGTTTGTGTGATCTTTGTGAAAAGAGTTTTCTTTTTTCTCATTGACCCTTTAAGCCATTTTTTAAACTGACCAAGAAGAAAAAATGGCACACTAACTTTTATCAAAGCCAGATCATTCGCACTCAATTCATTGATTAGAAATGAAGGTGACCTTCCCTCATAACTTTCTATTTATGCACATTCCTTTCCTCCATGTTCTCCGCAGACATATCAAAACAAACACGACTATATGAACTCCATTCATCATGTTACAGACTGGATATTAAACACTTTCCCAAATGCTGTGTGGAAACACTTATGAAATATTTAGATTGTGTTTGGTTGTTTAATACTTTGCTGGCAGATCATTGAAAAATGACTGAATGTGCTGTATTTCGCCACAAGTACCGTACGTTCCAGTGTTAGGAACAACTAATTTCTATTTCTTTCTAATTGTGTTATGCATGAAATCCAACAAACCAACCAAATTTAGGTCTTTTCTAATATCAGCAGCTAGAGAATGAACAGCTTTGTTCACTTTTGTCCTGCAGTTAACTTGTACTGTGCATGAAAAATGGGAAATAATTCAGTCCCACGGTATGCAACTAAACATAGATTATCAATACATGAACTATGCTGCAATGGTTTCTTCCCTCAGACATCAGATTCAGCCGTCTGAATGTAAATCTCCAGGGTATCACAGTCCTAGATGTTTCATTAAACTTAAACCCAAGGCAATGCAAGCTAACATTTATTCAGTGGATGTGATCTTTCTCCATCTCCACATGCCAAAGGGCACAAACATGTCCCATCTGTGATCATAAACTTCATACCACCACTGCTTTCAGGGGGTACTATTGATTTCCTTCCTTGCCATTGTCATTTACAGATTGTATCTGTGAAGAGAGACCTGGAGGAACCTCTGGGGACATCTGAGAGCAGGGGAAAAGCTTTGTTGTCAGCTCATGATCACTGCTAGTGCACAGAGCTGCAGCCCTGCACTCAGGCAACAGGAAATGAGACTACAAACAACTAATTACAATATTTTCTGTGTAGACGGGGTGAACAAAACAACAAAGGAATGCCTGACTTGACAATGCAATCAAATACGACAGGTTTATATGTTCAGTGTTTTTATTGAAGAGTGAAAGATTAACTCCTGTTCAGTGGTTCCTTTCACCATGTGTTTGCTGCCAAAGAAAAAAAATAAAATGTTGGTATGTGCCGACTTTTGAGTGCTCAATAGTGCACATAATGCATGTGTATGGCTTAAGTCTGACACCGTGAAGCTGAATATTGGTATACAAAATTCACAGCATTTTTCTATCATTAACAAGGAAAAAAAAACCCCCCCAAAAAAAAAACAATTGCATAAGGTCAGCTCTGTCAAAGCGAGGTGGGAAGACCTGACAACGACCCGTACTGCTTCGGTATTTCAGGAGGATATGCCACCGCTGAAGAAGTTGTTCGGTCGCTTGGCAACAAAAGGTCATCGTTTCAATCCGCATCACCATTTCTCATTAATCTGAGCTACTGTCAAAGGTGCTATGGTCAGCTCCCCATGAATTCCAGGGGAATACAGGACACAGAGCATCCCAGTAGGATATTTTAAATGGTACAGAACATACAGAAGGCTTGAATTGTGGGAAAAAATAATCAGAAGCTGTTAAATTACACTAAATTAAGAGTATAATGTCAAGGTGCTGTGCAGTGACTTAATGCATAAAACATTACAAACAGTTAGCTATAATGAATCTACTTTAGCTGGAAACCCACTGTGACGAGTGCTCTGCCATAAAAACAGAAGACCACAGCTAGGCAACTGAATACAAAACACTGGAGTCTACGCCAAACAATCACAATTATCTCAATGTTATTAAAAATAAATAAAAATAGAAAAGTACTAACATGTGTCAGTATATGCGGATACAGCTGATAACACGCTGCAAGCTTCCAAAGTGGAGCTTTGTCATGTGAAAATGAATGTGAGCGACTGAAACTGCGCCAGTTCAAGTTAAAGGCTCGAACAGAAAGCACATGGGTCATGAAGCAAAGCATTCTGTTCAAATGGTCTCGTAAAAAAAATAAGTAAATAAGGCCCACTTCCTGTCAAACAAAGGTTAATACCATGCCAATGAATCATTTTAATTAGCCCTGAAGTGACACACGGATGCAGCATCAATGCTCCTTCTGACTGTGGACTCAACACTGAGGCGTGCTACAAACAAACGTTAACACAACTATAAGGATGACATCAGACAGGTCCTTTTTTTTACAGAAAAGAATAGATTTTTGGAAAAAACACTATTCCCATTCTGGCTAAGAGTTAGATGAGAAGTTTGATACCAAGGTCATGTCTGTACGATAAATATAAAGCTACAGCTTTATTGGACAGGAATTATTGTAAAAGTGTCTGACCTATAATTTACTGTAAAACCAGAACGACTAAACAAACAAGACATATGGCCTATCTTACATCCAGCACAAAGCAGTGCACAGTGTCATTGCTACTTTCACATGACCAGCGCCCACATTGTGGAAGTAATGTACTTGCACCCATCGGTGCGGTAATAGGAGTGCCGGACTTGAAGTAAGTGTGGTAAGACATAATGTTGATATCTTATTTGTTGGTATCTTGAGGCAGTAGAAAGCCATGGAACAATGAAAACCAGGCACCAAATGTATAAACCATGTGTCCACACTGAAAGTCGACTCAAACTGTTGGTAATGGCAGAGCTAAGGCTTCCAAACATTTAATCAACCCCTATCTCAAGTTTATAGTTGGTAAAATTGTTCTTCTTCCTCTTCTTCTATTTCTTAGATGCTTCTGCCATTTCTCCCAAAACTACACTAAATGATGGCCCTTTATATGCAAACCAGGCAATTGGGGGGTGTTTGAAGCCTTTTATAGGAAATTGTGGGAATGGTCAGAAGGCTGCAAGATGATTGAGATGTACGAGAAAAAAACATGTGGCAACAGATGTACGTGGGTTTTAGAAATCAAAAACAAAGCATGTTTTCCTGCTTTGCGTGTACATAGTATTTTTGTGCTGTTTATGCAGCGCATTATTCAGATCTCACGCCTGCTTCACCTCAGGGAGCTTTGGTGGATTCCTGCTGCTCCTATTGATGGATCCTTTTCTTCAGTAGAAATCCGTTGGCTTCACCAACTTGCCAAGTCATGCTACATAAACACACCTGTGATTAAGCAAGAGACTAAATACAGCCCCTTTGTGCCTTGTGCTTTACTTTGCATACAGATTATCCACTGTTTAACTAGTAAAAGGAAGGAATGCATTTCACAAAATATCACACTCGCCTTGTCTTCTCTCTCTCTTTAAATGTACTGTTCATATGAAATGAGGTTTAAAACTACTTGAACTTTATCTTTAACCCACTTTAACAAACCACCACCGGTCTAGCAAGTCAAGCAATACAACATGCCACGCAAACTTGTCAATTGTTTGGGCATAGGTGCACAAATTGAAAACATGCTCACCTAATATACAGTATTCCCACAAACAGGACAACAGGCACAGAAAGTTTGAGGGAAATATTACAAGAACATCACTGGCATTTAAAATCACCAGTCCTTCACAAGTAACACTCCCTCCTACAGCTCAAACAAAAATCTGTCATCTGAACTTCATATGAACTCTTATGGATGGATGGATGGATGAATGGATGGATGGAGATCATCCTCTTCACATTTGACACACCAGGTTTCAACGTGCACTTTGAGTCAATCCCTAAAATCACTGCAGCGGAGAAACAGAGGTCGTTTAGCCACTTTTTAATCTAAGCACGTGAGCAGAAACTCACAAAGAGATGAAGTGGACTGAAGTGGTCTGTGAGGCCCAGGGGCTGTGCTTTCTGCAGACTTTGCCAGAGAGGCTTGCTAAGCAGCATTAATACGTCACTGCTTCGGGGAGATCTGACTTGGATTTACAAGGCTCTTCTACAGGCTCTCAAGTCGCCTCTCAGACCCCAGCCCGAGCTTACGAGACACCACCTCAAAGTTAACTCAGAGCACTCTTGAGGAGGGACTGACAGAAAAGCTTCCTCTATTTCTGGAGTGAACTGGTCTTAAAAAATTGGGTGTTACATGGACAGGAATGCACCAGGTTCCTAACCAGACAACACCAAGATCTCCCCTGAGCTCATTTCTGAGCTGCTTATGGCTGAATTTTGCAGCTTTGTTCCTGCTGTGATGACACGGCGGTCCACAGAGCATGGCTGGCGTTGGTATCTCATGCTTTTGTGTGTACACCTCTGAAAGCCTGAAAGTGCTGATGCTGACCACTCCCATACATACTCATACCTGGCTCTGTGACAAGCAGATACTGTGTGTCATCCTGACTCTTCCCAGACACCGCACACACACCATAACCACATCCATATGTCGATGCTGAGGACTGAGGTGGTGTTTCATTTACATTATTGCACATTGAGATTTCTCCTTTTCTTTGGTCAGTGCTGAAAACACAAAACAATCCTTTGATTGCACCTCAGCACGCATTTTTAACCTCATTACCTCCTCTTGGCCTATTTTTCCAACTGCTCTGACTTTCATAGAAAGATAAATGTCAAAGCAAACAAGTATAGAGGCAGTAAGCAAACAGAAACTGCTGTAGAGATGTTGTGGGGGACAATTTACTGGAGGGACAACATGAACCCCAAGTCTATTATCTCTTGAATAAACAAACATATGCATCCTCCTTAATATGGCTGCAGTTAATATGTCTACCACTCAAAAGCATAAGTTCAATTACCAGCCGACCAACCACTCTGCGGGTGTTATGGCTCTATTATGCTGGAAAACCAAGGCATTCCAGCTTTGTGTCTTTTTGTCTGTAATCCAGTTTAGTTTGAAATAAGCAGTTTAGCACTACCCCATAGGAGGCATGAGGGCAGTGTTTTTTTCTTCTCTTTTGTGTTTCAGGCACAATCAGTTCAGAATTGAAACAATTTAGCCTTTATAAGGCAAGCCTGTGAATAAAATATCCTTGGAGATTAAATGCAAAACAGGCCAATTACTGAATCCCTATTTGTGCCTGTGCTGGTCTTTTCCCCCCTCCACACTGATTAGGTTGAATTGACTGAGAAGAAATCTCAATCTAAAAAGTCTTTTTTTTTTTTTTTTTTTAAACATCCGCTAGGGTGTTGTGAAAGAAGAAGTGTTGTGGCAAAATAAAGTAGAAAGGGCTCAGAGAGAAATTTAATTAATTAGTTTGGAGACAGTACTCTATTCTCTGGGTGCACACAGCCTTTTTTGCATAATTGGCTGATGCACACCATACCATTTTTTAGGAGCATTTTAGGAATGATCCATCACATGACACAGCTAACTACCCCATCGAACGCCAGCGCTGTGACTGGCTCACACTCCAGCCAGCACCTCAGAGAAAATCCTGTGAAAGAAGAAGTGGCTTGCCTGACCTATCCCCTCCTCTTCATCATTACTGAGATCAATTGTCTGCAGAGGGCCTTTCATCAAGATCCTGCTTCACATTGATAGACTTGTAATGGAAGTGAAAATGAGTTCAGGGTACCAATTGGAGAGTATAACCACCTTCAAAGCCTTTAGACACAAAAACGCATGTGCACACACACACACAGTGAGAGAAAGAGAGAGAGAGAGAGAGAGAGAGAGAGAGAGAGCTCAAATTTCCAGATCCTCTTAAGAAGTCAGCATAAATCTTCCTACAGGTTTGGTGGATGGATGCACACTCCGCTTGGGTCCTTTTTCCTTAACTGCTGGATCAACTAATCAAGCTTGCGGTAGAACCACAAATTCACCTCCTATCTTTGGTCCTTATCAGCCGCAGCTGTTGCGATCCCCTCCTCTGACAGTAAAGAGCCTTTGGGTGTAAAACCTGATTGTTAGCAGGCATGACAAGATAAGAGCCCAGCTATTTGACTTCCTAACAGTTCGTTATGGATAACCAGCCGCTGACTGGTGTTTTCCAAATGTGACTAAGCTGATACTTGATAATTTGCTCTCACACACAAAATGTGGAGGCTGTTGCATTTTGTTTTGGCCAATTTCATTCTAAGGCAGAACTAAATTTTCTGGCTAAAAATCTATGGCTAAATTTACAGACTGGGAAATGTGTTTATTTGCTTAGATGAGAGTTAGGCGAGAGGAGTGAGATAAATATGAAGCTAAAGCCAACAGTCAGTTGGCTTATGTTAGCACAAAGACTGGGAACAGAGGGAAATAGCTAGCTTGGCTCTGTCCGAAAGTAACAAAATCTGTGTCTCAGCACCTCTAAAGCTCATTAATTAACATGTTGTTTAAGCTATGGGAGGTTAGGACACTTTCCAGCACATAACCCCTCGTAAAAAAACACATGTTGTTTTAACACTTTGGTTTTTGTATGGTTTAAACAAATGAGGTATAACATGGTAACTAGTAAGCTTTAGAGGTGCTGGTAGGTGGGCTCTATTTCACAGTCTACTGTATGAACAGAGGGTCCAGCAAATCAGACTGTGAATCACCTCCAGACACATGCAATTAATTCACATTCCTCCATTTTTCCCATAACTGAAGTAAGCTACATCGACCCTGGCATCACTTTGGGATAGATAACCCTGTAAATGACTGTGTGTAGCTTCAGTGCGTGCAGCTTACTTAAAGCCAAGTGGATAACCGCTGGACAGCAGCGGACCTGCCTCTCACTGCTCATGATCAAAGCTTTTAACCTGTTTGAACCCACCAGAAAACCCACAGCTGATGAGCTGGTCTGCCTGGCGGATAGACAGAGCACAAAGATGGGCGAGGGCCTCAGAAACAGCAAAAGCCCAGGATACAGGCCAGCGATGAGACATTTACTGACTATGAAACATTAAAGATAAGAGAGTTAAAACCATGCAGCGTCCAGTGGTGAGGGAGATTGGTGTGAGACCACAAAGGAGGTTGGAGGAAACAGGAAAGAAACCAAGAAGGGCAGCGCACAACGTTAGGTGGTGCCTAAATGAAAGGCACTGACAGGTTAGATTTCTAATCCGAATATGAAACTTTTTCTCTTTTAAGTGTTATTGCCAATCTCCAAAGGCCTACTGTGAAAAAAGAGCTGGAAGAGAAACACACATGGCGAAAGCAAATATATCTGAGTAAGAAAATTTCCAACCAAGACGTCGTAAAACACGCCAGCTCATGCTCTCTCGGTCAGCTTTTATTAACCATAATCACTGAACCAACACGAGATCCATTTCTCTTGAAACCTTCACTCAACATTCCATCCCGTCTCACTTTAAACACGCTTATTTTAGATGTTCCAATCATGCCTCAAAACATCTTCTTCTCATGCTGAAGCCAGACGACCCTTGTGCAGGGGTCACTAAGGGTCTCCCTCTCCCGGTGCCGTAATCAGAGTACATTTATTTTGTCATCAGTGGCAATCAGATATCTATGGATTTATAACACCATAGGAAAGATCTCATTCTGTGCACCAGAGGGACCTTCTGGAGGGGATGAAATCTGAACTTCTGGTTGAGTTTAAATGGAGATGCGTGTTGTAGGTAGGCAGGAGGAAGATGAAGGAGCGCCTGAGGCAAAGATACATAAACAGCTAATCAATGGAAAATCCTCCAGTTCGCCAAGTTCTCAGTGGTTGCTGAAACTTGAGTTGATAAAACGGCCGGAAAAGCAACAAAACGTCATCTCACGCTTCAACTCGCCCCGTTGACTCAAAGCGGGAAGAAAAATGCTCACGCCATTTTGTTTTCTGTTTTCTCAAGATGCATTAGCCGGGTGACACAGCCACATCAAGGTCGTGGATCGCAATTCATTAAAGTAACTGAAAAGCCCACAAAACGCAACAGCTCTAAATTCATCTTCATTAGTACACAATGCAAACTGAAGTCATATTCGGAAAAGGCAAAAGCGTCCGGCAGACCAAACAAGAAGAACGTAATGACAATGGAAAACCCAAGTCGAGTCAGAACCCTTAACATTTCATAGGAGATATTTATTGAGTGAAACCACAGTAATGGTTTGAAAAATAAACTGAGTGTTCCTGATTTCTGGTCTTTCGTTTCCCATATTTATTTGTACTGTGTGGGCCAACTAGACTGTGTGACCACTACTGCAAATTTGCTGTGACAAGATGCTGATTCAAGCTCTACCGAGGGGGGTGAAATGTGGGTTGGAGGGAAGTGCTTTATAGTCCGCGCTGCTCATGGACCCTCAAGGACTCCAGTGATAAACGGAAAAGAATATACAGAAAGAAAAGAAATCAAAAAGTTCTGCTCCTGAGGCATTTTGCCAGTTGCAAGTTGTATCCAAACTAGATTAGTCCTGTGCATGCATGGATGCCGAGTCATTACTATGCATTTAGGAGATCAGAGCCATTGTATTGCAGGATTTACAGAAGCGGTAAGCTCCTACAGAACATGCATGAAGCCTGAGCAGGGGTACAAAGCTAAGCAGATATACTCTCAGAGGGATGTCAGATGCTGGATGGAGAAAATTGCTCCAATGGCATTTTCTCTCTCGACCACTTTTTGAAAATAGCTCTTTGGTGTGTCACGTTACGGTTGACCACCACATCTCAGCGACAACATGCCATTTGTTGCTGTTTATACCAGCTAGTAACAAGCACGAGAGGAGCTCAGCAGACATAAAAAGATGACTTGTGGTGTGGGATGATGACGAACAGCAGAAACGAGCGTCAACCATAAAGCAGCCAAAGTCAAGATTCCGTCCAGGCTTAGTCATCCAATGATAACATCCCAGGTTTTACCAGAGGGTAAAAACAATCTGAAGACACAGGAAACAGGACTACAGTTGCACGGCTATAACGGACACTTTAATAAAAATCTATCAAATGACAACATGAAAACAAGATGACTGACTGATGAGTATGTGTAATGGGTTGCTCAGAGTGATGAATCTTTAAAGAATTATCACCTGAATCCGCAACTCCCCTTTGGCTTTATGCAGATTTATGGTGAATATTGGAAAAGAAAGTGAATATTGAATATGAATGTGAGCATGGCTAGTTAAAAAGAGCATGCTTGTGTAAAATAGGACCGTACTCTCTGTCCAATCAGTGAGTACAGTCACTAAAATATGCCACTTGTCAATTTGCTCTAGGAATAAAATAAAATAAAATAGAACACAACAGTGAAGCAAAACAAGTTTGAGGTTATACGAGTCATAATACTTTATCAGCAGTTCAGACAGAGAAGGCTGAACAGAGAACACACACATACAGACGGTGCTGCTCTTTTTCCAGAGCCCAATTAAAAACATGGAGCTTTCACAGAATATCCTCCTGTGACACTGTCTCCTAGAAATTATGTTTAAATTCAACTTATTTGCATTCATAATTACGCTGCGCTGACAAACGGAACCGCTGTATGGATTATGTTCAGAGCAAACATTTGTTCCAGTGAATGAAACACTGCATTTCATGAACTGTGCTGTAATCACTGGGTGATGGTCGGGGTGGGGGGTGGTGGGGGTCTACAAAGCGCAGGACTGTGAGACCAGAATCCAGGGTTCCAGAAACACATCCAGCATCAACATTAGCTTCCTCGGTATGTTCAGTGACAACATTTCCTCACTATGTTAATACAAAACGTAATTTGGCTGGCATTATGTTTCCTTCTGAACATATTTGCTGTTGTTAATTAGCTGTGCATCAATGTTATTTCTAGGAGACGAGGCTCCCTCTAGGTAGAATTAACTCAGAACAGCAAAAAGGCACTGCTTAGCTAATTTGTAAAGGAGTGGAGCCTCCCTTACTGTGAGGACCTTGGAAGTTTCAACAAAGACGGTCATTCAAAAATGGCCACAGAGACAGAAATATGGAGAGCACTCGAGAGGAAATGACAGAAATAAAGAACAGACAAAAAGAAAGAGGGAAAGAGGCCGAGAGATCAAACAGAAAACCGAGAAACCATTCACATCGTGGGAGTATGCTGGGCATACCAGACATCCTACTGTAGGTCTCTGAGCCTGCACATGGCTCTATACAGGCTTGAACTCATACAAGGACATTAGAAGTCAATTCTACACAAAAGCCCTGAGATTACCAACGAATCTGAGGATTAAGAGAAGAATTCCCAGAAATCCAACACCTGTATGTCTCCTTTTGGTGCAACCCTCAACCGTTCTGTGACAGAACGACGAGACGCAACAAAAAAACTTTTCTACATCTAATCAATTACGTTTGTTAAAGTCAACAACAAAGCCAATCCGTACGTAAGCAGAAATAATATAACACAGGATTTAATGAATGTGAGTCTCTGTACAACAGAAACGTCTGTTTACAGACCCTATGTGGAGGAGGATTCTTTCCACATTTTGCATCCATGTTTACGACCGGTGGATTGTCCGGTGTGGCTTCGCTTTACCGCTGCGATAATCATTCCAATGTGTCACAGAAGAGGAATTAGAATTGGACGTGGGCCAGGGTCCATTTCGTACCCACGGTCGACTGAATGTTGGAGGACAGAAACTGCAACTCAGCAGCTAAACAAGAGAGACTGGAAAACAGAAAGTACAGTAAGAGCAGGAATGAGGGGGAAAACAGCTGAAGAGCAGCACTCACATCTCTCCTGGCCGCACCAGCGCACACAGCACACCGCATGTTCTTATCATACAGGTTTCTGAAATTCACTACACGACCAGACGGCTCCCTGGCTGCCCATCCATCACTTTGTTTTAATGCTCGCTGTGATATATGAAAGAGCATATAACATGAGAGTGTAACAGCAGACCTCAAGTTAAACTGAGAAATGGGATAAATAAACAAGAGAAGGGAGTGGAAGAGAGTTTTTGGAATAGTCCAGAACTGAATCCAGAGACAGACCAATCTGCTGTGAGATTTATTATTCGAGAGGCGCAATATCTTCTTTGTGTTCATCTACACACACACCAGACATTAACCTGAGTCTCGCATCCTGACTGTATCTACTTTCATTGAATTGATGGCAACTCCAATATCTGCACTGAGAATCCCAATCCTCACGTGACAACTGTGCAACGCCTCCACACCCTCCTCTTTGTTGTGCACACGTCCCTTGAAACGTGATGGTGGCCATCTCACGGACAGTACAGGGACTTTTTTTTTACATTTCTCAACAGCAGAAGTCAATCAACTCGAAACCCATGTTTTTTTCTTGCAATTTCTTCCTTGTCGCGACACTCCATCAAATAACGTGAACAGGTACCAAAAGGAGAAGAAGAGACAGAAAACCAAATGAGGGAGGAAAATGAAAATTATGCTAGAATAGTCAAATGAATAGTTAACGTTGGAGGTACATGAAATCAGCGTGGCCAGCCATATATTTACATACAGTTCTCACATAAAGGGGCTACACATGCAAATTAGCTTGAAGCTATAAAAGCCACAATAATAATTTAACTAATTATGGTGTTGCAGGTGTCACACATGCTCATAGAGGATGGAATAAATGTCTGTAATATCAGCTTGGTACATGGGTCCATCCCCTGTCTGTGTATGTAAGACAGAGCATCAGCGGCTGGTGGTTTGTGGGGGGTGGCAGGCCATCTGACAGAAGCACTGCACGCTCAAAATGTCTCCAGCAGACTCTCTTTCTCTCCCTTTCTGTCCCCTGGCTGCCCCATCCATTAACGTCTCTCTGCCTCCTCTTAAACACATATTTGCTCCGTCTCCTTCGCACATGCTCTGTTTCTCTTCAGCTCTCGTCCTCTGTGCTGGGAGCGCCTACAGTGATGATAGGACCTGCTGGAAAACGCAGCAGCCCATTGTAGTGGCATGCATCAGGGGGATTTCTGCTCGCTCTCAACCTATTCAGGTGATAGACTGGACCATTCTGCCTCGAGGAGCGGTCCTGAATATTACAGGATGTGATGCTGATGCAGCGGTGAATTTGTTTCCCTTTCCGGTGTTTGTTGACAGTGGCCATTTGCCCGTTCCACATCTGAATGATTTAATTTCTCTTCTCCATCTGTAAGATTTTGACTGCAGTTTATAGTCCAGTGGATATCTGGCTGTGTGCTTGTTTTGATTAGGATTCCTAAATGCCGTATCAACTGTACTAAGCATACAAACAACTAACATGAGAAAATTCCCAAGGGGGCTGTAACCCCGTCATAAGGCATTGAGCTGTTTCCGTTTCTGTGCTCATCTTTTCGTTGAGCTTTAAATGACAATAACTCACAAAATGTGGAAAAGCTAATGGAGTTTGTTGACAACTGTGATTGTGCACTGTGTGTAAAATCATGTATATAATCAAACAGTATGTTTTGGATGAAATACTCCATTGAGTTTAATTAGAGCAACAAAACTACATCATTCACAGAGAAGAAAAAAATTGGACTCACTCTGAAACTACATGTCAACATGAGGCCTCACAAAGGCTTCTGCTACACTGTTGTTGTTTTTTTTTTTCTTGTACTGTAGCTGGAAGTCTCAAGTGATGCAGTTCTGGCTGACTGGTTTTACATGCCAGTTTATTTGCTGAGACCATAAAAAGGAGCCATGAATAGGAAGCACGGCCAGCAAGTGAAACAAAGACCTAAACTATATTTCACTTGTGTTGAAGTTCTAAACTATAATTTGCAAAACTTTCAATGTAAAATATCAATTGACCTTAGAATGGGCTGGAAGAGTCTGTCCAGTTTTGGTTCAGGACACTCCAACAAGCAAAAGATGTTGAAAAAAAAAACAAAAAAACACCGAAAGCATGTCACCGTTAAATAAATAAGGTAGATTTCTTTCCTGTCAGTCTGTTATTTGCTGGGATAATTCTGGGTGAATCAATTATCCCTTGTGAGAACTTAATGATTTTGGGAAAACACACAAACCAGCAAATCTATACATGTCTCCATTAAGACAACTGGTGCATGCATGCAACAACAATGGGACACTGGAGCTGTGGGACATTCCTTTCCACAACTGAGGTCTTACATAACATGCCACTATCGATTCACTGACATACTGGCTATAAAAAGAACGGGGCATGCAATAATTTTCTGTGAGAAGCGAAGCGAGGGACAATGTGGAATCTTTAAGCCTCGTGCTGTATTTCACAATTGTTTTTCAGAGCAACTCAAGGCTTTATTTTAGTGGGATTTATTCTTTCCATTTCCATCTTCTCACAGCCGCCAAAGCCCGGGTCACCTCGCTGCCTGTCCTTGGCACCCTGCCTGTCAGGTTCACTTATGCCTGATGGACGGTAGGCTCATGCAAACCCAGCTCAAGTCACTTTCTATCACTGTGGTTGCACTTGCCTCATTTTACCCCAAAGCGAAGACATTCAGACCTGCGCAGTCATCTGTGTTCCCTACTACGCTGCTCCTCGACGTGCAGTCACACAGAAAAATAGTCTTTCATTCAGGTTTTCAAACCAAATCAAAGGAATAGTTTGACGGGTTGGCAAATATGCATATAAAGCTAACTAATCAACAAATTCTAACTTGTTTGTTTAATCCAGAAACACAAAGCGACACTTTGCGGTTTGAGGGTTACGTGCAGGATCATTTCTTTGTCTTGCACAGTATCTTCCCGGAGTCTCAGTCGATTGCCCAGCAAGCTTCAGACTAGCTATTTCCCTCTGTTTCTACTTTGTGTGCTAAGCTAACCTCTGTGGCTGTTAGGCTTAGCTTAATATTGAGCTACTGTACGGGTATGAGAGCGGTGTTAATCTCCTTATCTAACTCCCAGCAAGAAAGCCAATAAGCTCATTTCCCAAAATGTCGAATTATGTTGAACCTTCATATGTTACCTTTTGTTTTTCTATAAATGTGCATCCATTATGCATGCCCTCGTCCGCACATCTCCATATCCAGACCAGAAGCGGTGGTGTGCATCCCCGTATGAGAAGCAGGTGGGCGAGGGCAGGGGGCACTAGCAGAGCCCACTAGGCCCAATCCATCACACAGTGACAGAAGCCATTAGAGCATGGAGGAGCATCTGTGGAGCCCCAGGTAAGAATGTATTGGCTGGGCTGTGTTTCCTTTTACCTCTTCTAACACACAGTGAGGGTATGTATGGATGTCATATTTTGTATGCAGGGTCTACAGCTCACACACACACACACACACACACACACATGCACTGCAGACATGCATGTGTTCGGAGGGACCTCCCATTTCACATCTGCCCTCCCTGTTCTCCTCCATATCTGACATCACAGAGGTCAGGCCTCCCCGGCCTCGCCAGCTCCATGACTCCTGAGCTCTCAGCGCAGGTAAACTCTGTCAACTCCGTCACCCTCCAGACACATAACACACACACGCGCCGTAACCAGTGACCTTGCGCTAATAACCAAAGTGTGAACAGAAAATGGGAGGTGTGAAAAGATAAAGCGTGTAAGCTTGACATTCACTAAAGGCCAGCTGGGTCTCGTCCCAGATATGGAAACCATTTTCCAGTGGCTGCGTCATTGGATGTCGGACGTGAACAAAAGCAGAGGAATGTCTCAAGTTTCTCTGAAGATATATTCGAGCCCTTGAGTCCTGATGGATGTACAGCATTGACATGACATCACCAAGACAATTCCTCTTTGTGTTTTCAAAGGGTTGTTCTCCTCATGGTCGTGTCAGGAGTGTCCGCCTTCAGGCACTTTGGCTCATACCTGTATGTTAACGGTATCATCTCTCCAGTGAAGAAGAACTCGCTAACACTTTCTCTTTGTGGTTAAATATGTGGACTGTACTGTAGCATGCTGTGTGGAAGGAGGTAGCGCGGTCGTCCACTTAGATGGTCGGTGGTTCGATCCCTGGCCTCGGCAGTCTTCATGTCAAAGTATCCTTGAGCAACATACTGGATGTGTGTGAATGGTTAAAGCTCGTAATGAGCAGGTGGCCTAGCTACCATTGTATGAATGTGTGTGTGAATGGATGAATGCAGACTTGTGTTGTAAAAGTGCTTTGAATGGTCGTCAGACTAGAAAAGCACTTTATGAATACAGTCCATTGACCATTTACAAAAGAGCAATGGAGCCTCATGGTTAAACAAAGCAACCCCTCAAAGGAAAGGAATAAAACTGTATGAAGATGTTTTCAGTGAATTATAGGGCCAAACAGGTCTTCTTCTTCCCATCACTGGAGCTTGTATTCAGGCCAAATTCGCTTCTTCAATTGTCCAAACATTTATTTTATTGGTTAAGTAACAAAGAAAGAACGCCGAGTCCTCAGGACAGACATTTTTTGCATTATGCTATGGAATAAATGCTGTGAGATCACATTAAAAAGAATTCTTTCCTCAACCAATTAAGGAGCTCCAATTGTGTTTCACTATCTCTTATTGAAAATGAGCCTATTAACTAATGCTGTGCAGGAAACAGTCTCGTAAAAAGCACGTTTTTCCACATAAACTGTGGTTACACCACACACTCACTCCATTGCCAACTATGTTAGATTTGAATGCTATAAACTCATTGCCTGGGAGTAGCTCAATACATAAGAACACATGGCCATAAATGCTTTAATCAGGCACAAAGGCAACTGGGGAATATCACCACCTTAAAGGTCAGCTTGTGTAAACAATTTAATGACAGGTTTTTTCCACTTTTGAAGACAAGTCTTGGAAAGAACTAATTAGAACACACTGTAAGCTGCACACTCACACTGGCACCACTTATCAACACTGTGAAGTGCTGGTGGGTTCAACACTAAACATAAACACTAATGACTGGAGGGAGGAAAAGGAAGCGGGGTAGTGCTTGTTTAAAGGTATATATGACATTATGGATCCTATAAAGTTAAATTACAACTTTATTCAGGCATATTCAGGAAGAAAGAGGTGTTTTGTATGTATCTTTTAAAAATGCAGATGGCGACTTTTACCCATCTACAAAGCAATGTGTTTTTCCCTAGAAAGGTCACTCTGGCATGCAAAGGTTGCGCCAGATCTCTTAATAAAAGCTTTCCTCACAGTTTGGATGACAGGGGATGCCAAGTGCTCTGACTCCAGCGTCATCGTTAACCCAACATGCGCTTATTCAATTACTGTCAGGGCAGTATTGTTTCCCTCTCACCATCTCCGTTTCCTCTTTGACTCTTTCAGCCGGAGAAGTGCCCGCACTGCTAACATGAGCCCAGACAGAAGTAGCTCTAAACTTGTATCAGCTTTTCCGCTGAATGCAACTGTGTAATGTGGCTAATGTTCACAGAATCTATTGGAGAATATAAAGTTGCCATGCGCTTGTCTAATCCCTTTAAGGCTTTTGTATTGCCCAGGGACAATTTAATTTGATGAATGGAAGAAATGGATCCATGTAATCTCTGAAGCTGACATTACACAGACAAAAGCCTGCAAGCAGGAGCATGTGTACAGTACGTAAACGAATTACTGTCTATTCATATTGACAATACATTCTGACCTAATTTAAACACAGCACGCTTTAATGTAAGATGCTACAATCCTTAAAGAAAAGCTACTATTTTCTCAGTTTATTTTTACATATGGTTAATTGTAGTGCATGTTTTTCCTGTTCCAAGATCTGTTACGCAACATATAAATCAAGATAATATCCATGCATTACCTCTTCCCTCTGATTTGCAGGCAGACTCTGCAGTTAAAGTCTCGATGAAATGAGTTATGAACCTATACGGATTTACAGTGAAGCTCTCAGTCTCAACTGTCTTCAACCTTCAAACCACACACACAAGCTGGAAGGACACAATGGGAGATTTGCAGCAGATATAAAACTGTAATGTAATTGACTTGGCGCTGCAATCAGATAAGCAGCACCATTTCCAACGTTAAAAGTCAAAAGACTACAGCTGAGTGGAGAGCTTGGTGATAAAACGCAGCGCCAGTCCATCTGACTGAAGGATAAGTTTTATGTACTCAAACCAGAGAAACATGAAAAAGCTCCTTTTTCATGCTTTTATGTGCCGTTTCCCCCTTTGCACCCAACACTGTCACAATGCTGCTTTCCCATTCATACACTTAAGTTCTGGGAGTCAGCGGCCAAGTTTTCAGCACCTGATAGATCTCGAGCCCTAACTTGGGGGAGGAAACTGTATTTATCTTCACTGAGATCATTTTCAGCTCTGTACACAACTAATGTTCGTGCAGGCATTCGGAGACTCGACTTGCCCTGAGGAATAACTCCCTTTGCTCATCATCAGTCAAAGTGGCTGCCTCTCTCCACACAGACAAAGAGAGACGAATGCACACGCTGCTACGGTGGAAACTGTTTAACATGAGGATAACAGATCAGGTCGCAATAATACTCATACATGTGAATGTATGATCATAGAGCAGTGTTAGATTACAGGCAGACAAGTCTTATATGAAAGAAACCTCCCAAGTTAATGTGATTGAAGCGGCGATGACAGCTCTCTGTCTGTGCTTCCTTTTATGTTGTCTGTGGTGCGACTAAATGACATGCTACGATAATGACAACTGTCAGCTCAAAGTTGCATGTTAGGGAAAGAAAGCCATATATGGCAGCCTAACCTCCAGAAAAATATGCTGCTTTACAGTTGTCTCTCAACAGAATGAAAAACGGTTAGTTGTTTTGCAGTGTTTTCCCAGAGTGCCTGACAACCCACACAGTACCTTATTTGCCTCCCCAACGCAAAGCTACCCACTGTGAGAGAGCTACAGCCTCACGTTTCCTCTTTGCTGCAAAAAGGAATTTATCTTTTTCGACTCTCTCTAAAGTCTTAGTTTTTAAATTTGTCATTTCCCAACTTGTTGGACATGACACTGACTATTTTCATCTTATGCAATATAGAGACAGCCGGGACG
This sequence comes from Chaetodon trifasciatus, assembly GCA_037975065.1. Taxonomy (NCBI): domain Eukaryota; kingdom Metazoa; phylum Chordata; class Actinopteri; order Chaetodontiformes; family Chaetodontidae; genus Chaetodon; species Chaetodon trifasciatus. The sequence goes on from JBBMOE010000030.1 coordinate 5,059,040, forward strand.
GTTGCAGTGTGCAATGATGAAAATAAGGACATATAGCTGCAGCTATGGCAGAATGCAGTGAAACTGCCTCATTCAGAGGTTTGTCAAGTTTCACACGGTATTCAGCTTTGGTAAATATTATTTTAGCTAATGCCTCAACATTAACAATTAGAAGTTTTTGAAGTAAGGAAATCATTTTGTAGATCTAATTGTTAAAGAAAATCCTGCTGCTTTCACTAGAAATGTCTTAACAAGGCAAATGTGTGATTTTAGGCCGAATAACTACAATTAACTTGCTGTCAAAAAATAACAAATAAACTAAATAAGAAACGTTAACATTCTTGCAAAACAGGTTCAATCAGTGTAAAAAAAAATATACAAAAAACTAATTCTACACTTTCCAGTGCAAAGAGACTGATTCATGCTTTAGTCTGTACTATTTTTTGGGCTCTTTTAACTGGATTATCCAAGAAATTGAAGAGACTTCAGCATGTACACAAGTAAAAGAGACTAGATCACATGCATTCTGGCAGCTTTACACTCGCTCCTTGTCTCTTTTACAATCGATTTTAAAATCTACTACTAATTTACAAGCCTCTGAATGGTTTAGCACATCAACTCTGCTGTCAATATCTCTAAACTCCACCTTAGGTCACTGAAGACTGCAGCATCAAATGTTACAACAGTTGAGACAAAGGAGTGTGGAGAGGCAGCCTTTATTTATTTGAGCACAACTGCAGAACTGCTTGCCCATAAACCTTCAACATTCAACTTGCAACTATAAATTCCCTCAAGAAACAGACAAGATTTATCTTTTGAATCTTCTTTTTATGTAGTTTCTTGTTGCCTCACTTATTTTACTGAACTATTTTATTGAATTGTTTGCAAGCTTTTAACATTTTTTTATGCAGTTTTATGTAAAGCTCTTGGCGCTGCATCTGATGTATGAGAATCTATCTACTTGCTATTCTCATGATTGCCAGTGAACAAAAATATATTTACTCAAAAACTTCAAAGCATTAGAGCAAAAACCCTTAGCTATATTACAATCACAGGAATTCAGAAGCTTCACTGGATGTGCCGTGCTGCAGCGGAGCACATCTGCCCCTCGAGACGCATGCCAAGTTAGTTAACCATGATGGCACACCATGAAAGAAATCTGCAGGGCTTGCTCCATGCCAGAAGTGTAACTATCTGCCAGTCCATTTTTTTCCAAAGACAACCGGATCAGCAGGCTTTGTGGATTTTCAATCAAAAAGTTGAAAAACTGTCAGCTATGAGGCATCATCTCCTCCGGCCCTTCTGGCCCTGTTTCCTCTCTAGTCTAGCCATGCCTGACAAGCCATTAGAAGGCCTGTCTGCCCGCGGCAATGGATGGGCCATACTCCAGAGGACACAGGGAGTCAGATAAGGCTTAAATCATGAGAGGACAGCGTGGAGAAGGCGGCAGCAGAGGCCCTCACGCTCCTCTTCCACAGTACGCTGAGCAGTAAAAGGGAGAGGCTGGATTTGCTCTTCAATGAACCATTTTCTCACTTTGTTTCTGTCTTTTTTTCCATCTCTTCTTGCTGACCCCTCTCCCTCCTCCCCACACAGCATTTCTTTAAGTGTTGTTCTTTGCTGGGGTGTGCCGGAGAGCCGCCTTCTCACTGGCTGCTCTGAAGCCCTTTTGTCACGTTTATCCACATGTCTTGTTGAATTTGTTATGATGGGTAGAGACTCATGGATGTCACATTGACTAGACAGCAAACAGTAAACACTTCTGACAGGAGCTGTTGGGGAAGAATGCTACTTAATGACTGAATGCTTCAAAAGCGACAAGAAAATAGAAAATGGCCGTCGCTTTTTGTTATCTCAGCAATTTCTTTTGAAAAATGTATTCATCTTCTTCTCTTCCTCTCACTGTGTGCAAAGTGGACATAGAAGCAAACTCACACCCACACATCAACACATTCATATACACACATGAACTAATAACACAAACAAAAGGAGGAACACTCCAGCTCACTTTTCCTTGTTATACTCTATAAAGACTACATCAATTTCAAAACAATTAACACTAATGGGTCGATTGGCTATTAACTGTCACACTGGGTTTGATTTTATTAACTTCCTATTGACTAGAAAACAATGTATGTGACTGGTTAAGGTGGAGCCACATGTAGGAAAAGATCTGGACTCAAAACGGCAACATCTTGAATTATACGTCAGGACCTATTAGGTGCAGCAGGCCAGATTATTGTGGATTTGCACATTAGAATAAGTTTATTCCTGAGGCTGAAAGGATGAAGGTTATAAGAATCTGAATTTCAGCAATAAAACTCCCTCCTCCTGATTACTATAATGATTGTTCATGACCATAATGACAGTCATCATTCTCATTACATTCATCTCAGATTACCCATCAATGGATGCATTCATAATGCCTTCTGCACAGAAATAAAGGTTCTGTTTGCTTTCCTTTCCCAACATGCATCTTTCCGTGCATTTGATGGAAAAACACAACAACACGACTTGAATGACACAGCTGTGCATACACGGGCAAATGTTTTTCAAATCATATTGCGATGAAAAGCAAGCAAAACACACATATAGTGCACACATAGGCACACACACCATTATCAACTTTCCACTGCTGTTTGCCAGATCCTTGAGAATCAGAGAGCGGGTGCATGAAATCAGATACACGTGAAAAAGTAACACCACGGAGCGAGAACAAGCTATTTACCTTGTAGAAGAGCATGATGACCTGTTGCAATTTGAGCCTGTGGAAAACGCAGACATCGTACAGCGCCGACACGGCCAGGACGGTCACTCCGAGCTCCTTCCACAGCATGCTGCATGCAGCGCAGCCCAGGCTGCCCAGGAACCAGGCCATGAGCCGCCACGGCCCGGCGTAGCCCCGCAGCTTACAGTGACGTATGTAGCACAGCAAGGACAGCAAGAAGAACAGGGCAGCACCTTCATCGGCCCGGCCCACGACACCCGCCACCGCCTCAGTGTGGATGGGGTGAGAGGCAAAGAGCAGGCCGGCCAGCAGGCTCCACAGGCCCCCTCCAAGCAGCAGGCGAGCCAGGGAGGTAAACAGGCCTGTCACAGCCCCGTGGAGGGCCACATTAACCAGGTGGTAACCCCATGGCTCCAGCCCACCCACAGCGTGGTTGAGGCGGAAGGAGAGGGTGCAGAGGGGCCTGTAAGACTTATGGCTACCACTGTGCGTGAGTAAGGTGCCCCAGAAGTCATCGTAGAAGATGTTTGTCCAGGGGGTCTCTGGAAGCAGGTCCTGATTAGTCTTGATTGCACGGCTGTAAAGAGAACAGGAAAAGATTAGAAGAGGATGACGTACAGTATATACTAAAGATGGATGGATGGATCAAATTCAATATTTGATGCAGTGCTGAATGCTGACATTGTTGCGAATTCAATTAATGTCACACTGCTTCCCTGTCCGACCACTTCACCGCTCCGCCTCATTCAATAAAAGCGGTTTGTCTGAAAACAGTGTTTATGGTATACGGTATTTCTTCTGGCAGTGCACAGCGGATTCTCTGAGGAGGATGCACAGCTATTCTTTACCAGTGCGGACTAAGCAGAAAATATAGGTTGCTATGAAATGAAACTTTGCATTTGCTTACAGCTTTACTCTGAGAGTGCGGTCATGTGGCATTCACAAACAGAAAATCAGAGGGTGAGCTTCAGCCTCTGGGCAGCTTTGCCACCACAGCCACAGCTCTTATAGCTGTGGACTCGGGGATTAAGCAAGAGCACCACACCCTTAACCACAAACAAATACTGGCACGCAGTAGGGGAACGCCATGTTGGCAAAATGCAGTTTTGGGAGAAGGCGACCTGTGGTGACCATCAACACGGCAGCTCAGAGTCTTTCATGCAGGGGATGAAGGAGCAGTGGTGCAGAACAGAGAGATATGTCCATGTATAAGGATATTTCTAAACACCAAATGTGTACTTTCAGCCTGTATAGGCAAGCATGGCCATTAAGTAAGGGGCAAGTTAAACTTCCCCTCTGTCAGCGGTTAACCTGCGTGACCTAACGATGCGATCAGCCACAAGCTGTGCATATCAGTGGATGGGGGAGGGAAAAAAAGAAGGCATGTTTCTCCCTTCGGAAGCGTTAAATCGTTTTCATATCTTTCCTGCCACGTTACGAGGTGACACAGCCTCTGCTGCTTTCACTGGGACATGGTGGCGCTGATGATTGGAAGGCAACACAATGAGTCGGGAGCAAGAGGAGAGGGAAGGTGGATGACAATAGAATAACAGAGGAGCTGTAATTAAAGGCGTGATAGATGGGACATGACACGTGATAACAAGCCAAGTGCACCAGGTTGTAATGTGTCCTCACGGCAGTCACAATTAACCCACTCAATTAGTTCAAAGAGAGATGGGTGGAGGAAAGGTGGGAGGGAGCGACTGACAGCACAAGAGAAGAAGTGACTTCATCTGGGAATAAAAAAAACACAAATGTGAGATAAATGAATAAAACAAAAGAGCAGTTTGCTCAAAAGTAATGAACGGCTTCCTCGGCTGCTCTGAAGCTCTTAAGCCAAACACTGTGCCATGGCAACACACACCTCTCTGTACCAGAAAGCTCAAGGGGGGGGTTGGTGTGGTGCTGTGGGGTTTGCAGCATGCATCAGATCACAAAAAGAACCAGCTCTCTCTGAGAAGGCTGAACAGACACAGCTCATCTTATGATGGATCTAAGGGAAATACATATTACCTGGCCTCTGGATGTTGGACGGGGCGTAGAAATAATCAGCTGGGATGTAATAGAAATGCCTTGGACGTCAGCCCACAGGTGATTGAGTTTCTCTAGCTTCTCTGATGGGGGCTCCAGCCCTCCATCAGCAGGCTTAGGAGATGGTAGCCCAACTCCCCATTTCATGACTCAGATATGCCAGTTTATTTCCTCTGGCCCATTTGTCAAGTAAGATCTTCATTCCACCGCAAGATGCTCACATAAGAGGCATTATGGTGCAATTACATCTCAAACCAATTTTGGAGGCAAGTGCGCTCTTTTTCCACTGCACTGTGCGGTGGAGCCAGTGATGCCAGATACATTATATATTGCCTCAAAACCACACCAGATTTTTCTGGCAGCAAAGCACAAAAAGCCAGTGCCAGTCGCTCAAAAGCCCGCCGCGTCCACAGCCATGGCCCCCCGAGTCACCGTGCAGGAGGTTCACCTCTCGCATCGTCTCCTGCTTTTATACCCGAGAGGCAGGCGAGCACCCAACGTACTGGTGAACTTGCAGAGAATTGAGGAACGGAAGAAAAACAGGGGGGTGTAACCTCTTAACCCACTCTGCATCAACTACCCACAGCAGATGAATGGGATACACACACAGCTGATTTAACACATTTGCATTATAGTCCAACTAGTCATGCTCAGTCTTCCCAATGTATGGCAAATCATTAATCCTCTACAAGTCTTCATCATCATCAGACCCTCTTCAACTGCGAGGCCAGCTGGAGAGGTAGATTGAGTTTCTGCGGCCGGCCAGGCCCATTTATCAGTTGAGCTGACGGCTGGGAGGACCTCTCTGTGCGCTGCAAACCTTTTCCAGCCGGGAGCACATTCCTCCCCCAACCGCGCGCCAACACTCCCAGAGGAACGACGGGATCATGTGATCACTAACAAGAGAAGCCCCTGAAAAACTTTTCGAGCTCCCATTAGTCTGGAGCATCTACTCCTTGCTGCCAACCTCGATTCCCCCACGATTGATCTGGATCTCAGTCATGCACCTCAATCTGTCACAGTCTGTTTGTCACAGTGTGGACTAAAACAGTGAGTGAAGTCAGAAACTTTTATCCTTCTTTGGATTATTTTATGTGAGCTCAGTCTTTGATTATTTAGGTAAAGGTTACTTAGATATGCAAAAACAGCATGAAATATGCAAGAAGGATAATGCTATTCTGTAAGCTCTCTGTGCCTATGCATTGTACTATACACAATGCCACTAATTGGAGTAACTGTGGTGAACCACGACACCCTAGAAATGTTAACAGCATTTCCTCAGCTCAATATTTTTAGAAGAGTATAACATGACTTCACCAAATCAAAGAAGTGTGAATCCCGCTGAACGGAGAAAACAAAGGCAGCACAGCTTCTGCTGTTCATATTAAAAGGCCTGACTAACTGCTGAGAGCGCCACAAAAAAGATGACTTTCACTCCAGCAGTTCTTCAGAAAGCACAGACTATGAAAATTTTTATTACTTAAAAGTCATTCCTTATTCATGACCAAAGTATTTGTTTTTCATTCACACCAACACCGTTAGACAATGGCTTTATTATTATTTAATTATGTAATTTAGTATTCGCATAAATGAGCCTCTAATGAAATTGCCGACCAAGTAATTATAAACCCAGATTACAACAATTTCCTGTGTGGACGTACTCCAAGCCCTTTCTGCTGAGGGCAAAATCATTTCAATGAAAAAAGAAAAAAAACCCTGCCACCTCCTTTTCATCTTATCTGTGAAACAATCACGTGGGAGCTAACCTCTTTACCCCTGAAACAGTTTCACTTATAAGGTGAAAGCACCAGCAAGGTGGTGAAAAATATCCAGGTCCAGTGACTATAGGATCCACATACTGGGGCTATCTAAAATTGAAAATTGATTGGCTTTTCCGTGCAGAGTCTAAGCACTGGGCGCGCACACAGGAGATGAGAATGGATATTACAAAGGAGATTGAAAACCAAGGACGTGTCGTCAGGTTTTTCCTTTTACAACCACTCGATGAATTTGAGATGAAGCTTTGAGTGAAATAGAGCAGTATGGCCAGAATCAAGCCTCGGAAAAATCCTCCAAAGCCTGAAGGAAAAGTACATAAAAATAAAAGGCAAACCGGGCTTCTGTTTGCAAACTGCAAAGCTTTATGTCCCACTGCGAGACAGTGGAACCAAAATACTGAAGAAGCGTGAAGGACATTTAAGGACATGTCAACAATAAACAAATTACCATTCCTATGATCCTCTTTCAGCAATTATTGGATGAATTTGCCAAAAAAAAACTTAAGCTAAGGTTAAAGTAACAGTATTTTTGGAAATTTGCTCATTTACTTCCTTGCAAAGCGTGAGATGAGAAGATCAATACCACTGTCACGCCTGTCACTTCTATATGAAGCTTGCTGTTAGCTTACCTTAGCTTAGCTTGAAACAGGGAGAAGCAGCTCGCATGGTTCTGTCCCAGTATAACAAAACCTGCCTACCAGCACCTCTAAAACTGGCTAATTCACATTTGTCACATCACATTTGTATTCTGGGGGATGTATGCTTGACCTGAAGCAGTGACTTCCTGAAGTCTCCACTTCTTACCTGGCATCCTCATGGTGAGGAAACGACTTCAGGAAGTCACCGCTCCCTGCCAAGAAATAGTGCCTGTGTTTCCAGTCTTTACATTACGCTAAACCAGTGAGCTGCTGGCTCCAGCTTCATATTTACCACACATCAGAGTGGTATCGATCATTTCATCTAGCTCTTGGCAAGCAAGTGAATGAGTGTGTTTCTCAAAATGTCAAACTATTCCTGTTGTTTTAGGGTTACGTATTGGCAGTTCAGTGTTTAGTTACATCTGAATATTGTTACCACTGTGGTTAAAGTTTGGGGAAAGGCTTCAGTCTAAAAGCTTCAATTTCACTAAAGTAGCAGTCTTTGTAGTGGAACCTGTTAAGCCAATATTTCTGCCTTCCAGTGAGGTGCTACCAGCTGGTTGGTGCCTCCTCTACCTAATCCTTTTAAAACTCTAAAAATCCGTGCCTGGAAAATGTATTTGCATTTCAAGACTGATTGAACAAACGCTCACCAGAGAACAAATGTCATTAAAAGAATAACAACACACTATTAAGACAAATTATTCCCAAAGATCCCCACAAGTACATTCACTGGTTTCTGAGGCCATTACACAAGAAGGACAGAAAAACAAAAAAAACATGAGAAAAAGAGGGAATATTCACACTGATTCCACTGCAGGTGACATAAGTTCAGACCGAGCAGTGCCCAGTTTGGTTACTGAAACACTGAAGAGAAAGTCAGCCCATCAGAATACGAAGCATATAAAGATTTGTGTTTGTGACAGCATGTGAAAAGAAAATCAACTCTGGTGGGAGTTTGGGGTAAGTGATCGAAAGTCTGCCAACTATATGTCATCGGCCAGCTTTGATATCTGAAAGAGGCACAGTGGTATTTTTAGACTGCTCACAAAGACACCGGGGTAGCCCGCTCAGTGTTTCCGGCAGGCTCTTTTGTCTAATGTTTCTTCCCATGGGCACACTAGCAGGTCATTAATGGCATACCTCCACTGCACTTACGGCACCTACTATAAAAAAAGGATTTTCCTGCATCCATGAGAACATATTCAAATCCTTTTCATCACTAATATGTTGCATAAATATGGAAATAAACCCAAACCAATGCCTATTTAATGCCTATTTCACAACATATCTCTGCTTTCAAATCTTTTCATTCTATGAAAGTTAAATAATGTCCCATTTTGTGTCTGTAGGCTGTTGTGATTAATGCATTCAGTGGCATTAGAAAAGCAATCCAACTCTCGAAAAGCTAATTTGAATACATTAATTATTAATGCAGACAGTGATGGAGATGAAATGCTCAAAGATTGGGGGGAAATAATTTGCCAAATGAGAGAGAGAAAAAAGACTATTTGGAACATTGTTACAAATAGCTTCTCAAAGCAAGGGGATACGGATGAGACCCGCAAGCCAGTGGCAACAGATGCCAAACATGAAAAAATTTAATCAAGCATTACATTTTAAGACTAGCTCAGCCAGAGAGGGAAAAAAGCACCTGGGTCCCACTCGCCATGCAGAAAATTTGTTTTGGCTTACATTTTAGCCCTTTGTTGTCTCCATATCTTCAGGCTAAAATGTAATTGTTAACTCCAAAATGCTGCTGAATGCTTTGACATTTCAGCTCTAATGGGAGGACAGCGCAGTGATGAGGAAGGTTAGAGAGGACAGAGAAAGCGGTGGCAGGACTGCTGGCTGTAGCCAACACACCGCCACTGAGGGCCTCGTAAAAATCCCTATTGTCAAGAATGAATGGCTGCTTTCTTCCATTTGACACGTGATTAGTAAGCCTGTAATAAAAGCCGCTGATAAAAGAAAACAACAGGGAGCTTCTTTTTTGTTTTTTCACACAGACCAAATTTTTAGTATTGTAGTATTAGTTTGTCATTTAGACAGAAGAAATATCTCATGCTGTTTCATCTGAATTCATTGAACTGAAAATACATTCTGAGTGAAAAAGACAACATTCACTTTTATCTTTTTCCCTTCAAATTAACCAATATTGTATTAATTTGCAGTACAAGAAAAAAATGTAATTGAATTTGTGCAGCGCTGTCTTGTTTTCACCATTCCTGAGAGCACATTAAGCAGAGAGTGTTACGCTATCAATCCCGGCTGTGGACACCTCATGCCTCCCTCCATCATTGTCCGTACGATGGACAATCAGGAGAAAGGTCAGGGACTGCAGTAATTAGGGGTGTAGTATGTGGGCTGAATGTACTCTGCACTCCTCATGGACAAGTTTTCCCTTCAATATTTTCACACTGCATAGTTTGTGTCATTACTGCATTATATATGCTGACTTCTTCTGTGCAGATTAGCCACTTTCCCTCCACTTGCTTCCTCTACATTTATAACTCTGTACCGTAGGGTACAGTGCAAAGTCAGTCTGAACAGACACATTTGCTCTTTGATTCTGAGCCACTGGCAGCATAACTTTTAATTAAATCATTTTTATTTTAAATTCATGTTTTAGATGAGGCTTCTTCAAGTCGCACCTTACGCATTTGATCATGGAAAATAAAGGCCCTCTCAATAAAACAGATGAAAAACAAAACCAAGTGTTGAGTGTGTATTTTCTGTCATACTGCAGAGGTCCATGCATGGAAAATGCATAAAATGAGATCTCTCAAAAGCTCACTAAAAAGGGTCATAGTGTCTTTCACGACATGCAACGCTGTGTCTAATTCAGCCTGAAGCACTCCCTAACTAAGTGAAACAGGTCTTCCCTTCAGGGAGGGTATTTGCATTGCTCCACTGGCACAATCATACACACTCACTCCATTTCATGGCACAGTAAACAAGCAAACACTGGGACACTGAGTCTGGAGCGGGGCAGGCTCATCCTGCACTGCAGTGTGTTTTAGCTTGGTGAATACCCGTGCCTGCCGTTTAGCATCCCTGATCAGCTCTTTGTGCTGTATTGGGTGGGCACAGTAGGGTATGACCTGAATGCTGATCCCCAGAGCTAACCAGCCAGCAAACCAACCAACCCGTGAGTCACACTTCTGTCCAGCCAACCAGGCTGACAGAGCAGGAATCCTGGCAGCCCTGCACTGAATCCTGTGGTGTTAAGTTGCCAGGGGCACATATGAGTCCTGCTCAATCGTCTGATGTCCAGCAGAGGCCTGAGAGCCACTGCCCTGTTTGATTAAGCTGTCTGGAAGTCTGTCTCCATTACTTTCTGACCAACTAGACATCAAAACAGTTCCAACCCATAAATGACATTTTGAAGGCTAGAAAATCCAAAACTTCAGTTAATACAAATGAAAGCGTCACATTTCATTAAGGTAGAATTCAATGGCCGGGGATGCTGCTGCTGCTCTTCATATTACAGCAAAAAACAAATCACCAAATGTCCAAGTCACATGTTCAGGCCACCGTGTGTGAGGTTTATAGTCTATTCCACGTGTAGGAGCCAATTACAGGAGCTGCCTGTGCAGGGCAGAGCAGGGAGATATACACTCTGATTATCGCATCCAATAAATCTGTCAGCATGTGCAGGGCTGTGGCAAGACACGGTGAAGAGCTGCTGGGTCACTCCTATAGGCCTCTCACAACCACACACCTCTCTTTCTTAGGCATCTCTTTTCTTCTGTCCAAACAGAAACCGCTGCTTTGTATCTGTCACTCCCTCCATCCTTCACTGAGTACATCATTGTGAAGGTGCGGCGGCAGTCAGAGGTAAGAACTTTGCATGGCTGAGGCTCAGATGGTTTTCATAGGAGTAAAGGTAGTTTGAGCTAAATGCTAACATCAGCATGCTAACGTACTGATGAGACACGAATGTCTGGAGCGACTTTTATGGGAATCCGTCCAAAAGCTGCTGAGATATAGGACAGACGAAAGGTGAGGGACGATCAGACGCACAGACCGACACTACAGCCACACTAGTGGTCCTAACAGAGGACAAATGATTTTAATAACATAAAGGATAATGGAAAAAGGAGATAAATCATGTTTGATGATTCCCAGAATGAAAGATCAAAATGCTATTAATACTATTAAATTAAGATCTGACCACCAGAATGGTGGAAAACAAATCACTTGAGAAAGTCCATCCTTTCATATCTGATCTGTCTGACTCATTTTCTCAGTGTCTTCTTTGACACTAAAGTGGAAAATTTAACCAAACAGGTTTTTATTAAATAAACGTCACAGTACAACAAGAAACAACAGCAAGGTCTTTGTTCCCAAAGTCGTCGTACCTCCATGTTTCCCCGCAGCGTGACCCATGTCTAATGCTGCGGTCGTCACCCAGGACTCTGTTGGAGGGGGCCACTCCACCGCTCTCCTCCTCACAACAGGAGGGCTTTTGTCACGCTCTGACCTTTTTGGTCACATGGTAATAAATTTGTTTGATTTGTTCCTCCTCTCCTGTTTAGAGTGCGTCTCCTTGACATGGAGAAGGCGATCAATGAAGGGGAGGCTACTCTTCCTGGGCTTGCGTGCGAGAGCCATCCGACCTGGCCCACCGTCGGGCCCTTTAAGCATTCTGGTTTGGGCACGGAGCATGTTGACCCACTGAGGGGTTCAGCGAGACCCGCACCAGATGGAGGGGACCAGCAGACTGGGATGGAAAAATCCTGTTTGTCTACGTAGAGGAGTAACAAATGAGTACCTGTCCATGGGCTGCCTGTTCAGCATTTGCCATTCTTCCTCCCAAAGCTTTTTGCATGGAGGGGCTTTTACGAGGCACAGCAGCCCTGAAGGATGAGCCTGAATGATGGCACATCAACACAGAGGCCTCTGCTCACTGATGTTTACTGGATGGGGGCTTAGGTGCAGGAAGAGCTCTTGTGCATGCCAGTGGAGCAGAAAGGAGAAGACATCTTTAGTGCCCCTACCATCTTATATCTCCAGCATTTGAAACAGCTGTGTCTTGTCCCAGTCCTCCTCACGGCTATAAGGCTCTTTTACTTAAATGTGACGATGCTGCCTAAGTGCAGGAGGCAGCTCGTCTTCCGACAGGCCCTATGATGACTGGCCATTTTCTGGACGCACAATCAAACGCTCACAAATATGAGACAGAACCAATCAGCTCAATGCATTAACAGAAAGTAGGCAGATGGAGACCAGGAGAAAGAGAGCAACTGATTACTTTGCTCTTTGCTGAGATCATACTGTCATTAGCTTAATATAAACCTTAAAAGCTGACTTCTTTTAGCCTCTCTCTGCTCACCATAAGGCAGCGAGCAGAGCACAGCATGAAAGCTTATTCGGTAGATTGGGACACACACACAAAGAATCATTACATTAATGTATGGCAGCGTTCAAAGAGCAGCTCTGAGTGATCTCATTAGGTTCTATCACAACAGGCCAGTGTTCTCGCACTGCTTTCAACCCAGTCTTTTGTAACTCTCCCATTTGGGCTCCAGTTCCAGGCCCTAATTGAAGGCACATGTAACCCACTCACAAAGCGATCGAGAGCCCCCATCGTCAGCCACGTGAGTGTGTGGGCTGTCAGTGTTAATGTGAAGGGACGGGGGTTTGGTGTTCCTTCAGGGATAAGCAAAGTCTTTCTATGACAGACTGCACTGACGCACCCCTGATAGCTGATATTGCCGCCTCATTTACTTTTGCTTGCTCTCACATAGTCAGGGCCAACGCGAGCTGGTACACAAGGAGGAAATCAGGTTAAGGCATGATGGTAATCTGCTATTTATTCTGGCATAAACTGGAAACAAGGCTTTAGGGGGTCGATGCTTATATGTTGCAAAATTAGACGAAAAATCAGCCATACCGCAGGCTAAGCATTGCTTAAATGTGCAACTAATGACGAACTCAGAGCAGAGAGGCACTGATGAATACAATAGGAAAGAAACAATGAGGAAAGCAAAACTTTGTATCGGGTCCATCTCCATGGCCTGAAGCCTGCTATTAATGCAAAAGGAACCTAAATATCTCCAGCGCCGCCTGCCATTGCGTGAGACAGCACAGCCTTGTAAACCTATAAACATGTCCAAGAGGAACCCAAATAGCCTCTTACGTGTTTTTAAATGCTTTGTCTTCCACATGGTGTCAATTTGCATTTTTGCGAAGGAGCTCATTTACGCATTTGAAATTTTATGGCCACCAAATCACATAAACCGTACCGCCTCCGTAACCAGTGCCTGTGCTTTTTACAGACTTTGGATTTCCTCACTTGGTTTTTCTCTTATAGGTAGAATCTCTCAAATACATACACCAGCATAAGTAAACACACTGATCTGACAGAAGTTCACTCCCTGTGCTCAAATATAACTAAAATAGCTTTTTACGTGCTCGCTATCGTCGCACGCAAGGTTTCTTTTACGACACGCAAACTCTCTGCCCTCCATTTCAGACAGCGTAAAGCTGCACAACTTTACTGTCACATACTGAGTGTGTGCACAATATTCAGATTATTCAGACTGCGGTGCAAAAACAACTCATCACGAAGGAAATACTACAACACCAAATGGAAAAAAAGATGTGCTCATCAGACGTTGTATTGTTACAAATTCAGCGTACATGCGTCTATGAATAGGTCTTTGTTCCCTGAAATGGCCAAAAATGTCACTCCTGTCACTGCACCACAAAAGACTTCGTCCAGCAAATCTCTGTCTCTGAGTCAATAACATTCGGAGGCAATTTCCCTCAGTTTCCATTGTCGTGTTAAATTGAATTCCAAACTAAGATACAGCAACGCAGCAGTCAGCACTATTGGATTTTTTCAAACCACTTCTTCAACACAGGCATGGTGGGCTTACGAAATGTCCCATTCCACCATACACGCAAAACAGTATAAAATCAAATAATAGTATAATAACAAAAACCAGACATGCTGTACGTGTGGATGCAGCTGTAGCATTAGCTCTGAATTACTGTGGGACGAACTGAACAGAGTCAATTGGATAAAGTGGGCAGTAATCAATGTGTTTGGCTGAGCGTCTTCTGAGAGCAGGTATCACACAACAGCAATCTATAGCTGCTGTGTCCTGAGGGCAGGCCTGACTGTTAAACAGACAGGTGCTTGTTTTCTTCTTCATTTGTGGAGTCATGTGACTCCGCAGGGAGAGTTGATCAATTTCAGTATTTCCCTGAAGGGCCCGTGGTGAAAGAGTGAAATGGCCCCTGGTGTTGAAATAGTGACCAAACACCTACATTTTCTTTTTTGAAGTATGAAGCACAATTAAAAAATGCTCCACAAATGTGGATGTAAGTGCAGCACACCGCCCTCAGAGGTTTTGAGGCTTGTATTTTTTTGATGAGGGGTTATAAAAGTTTGGCATCACTGAGATCTGATGTTGCAGTTAGTGGCAATAAAATGACGCTCAGCCAAGCGGGTTGAAAATTTGACGTGGGTCAGATGGATATTATGAAAAAAATCTGACTCAGCTCTTAAGATGGAATTTTTTCAACCCGCTGATACCTCAAAACCTTACATTTAACACTTTATAAAATCTGCACCAAATACTACAGGCGGTACGGTGACCTGAATGAGCGGAACAGGGAAAAAACCTTCAAGGCTCCTGCAAAGGCTACCCAAGAAGTGTCTGTTTCCCTTTGATGTTTCCTCATACTGTATTCCTGTGTTGCGGCAAAGCAACAAAGGGCCATGTGGTGTGGAGGGCTTATTACTTGAGTGGACTGGTATTAAGAACTGCACTCTTGCGGGTGGCAACACCAGCAAATCAATGCCATTCGTATGGTAAACCAGCACAAACTGGTGAATAATTTCATGTGGTACATAAAATGACATCAGTTTTACAGTTTAAAATGGTTGCAACAAGATCCTAGTCAAAGAAAGACGGGGTGCTCATTAAATTTACATTATTACCATCCTGCATGCCTCATGTTAATAAAGTGTCAGGGTGGTACAATCACTACAAGCCTTGACAGAAGTTTTCTAAATTAGCAAAGCCTCTAATATAATGAAAGGAAGAAGAAAGAAACCTCCCTGACATGTGTGTCAAACATCAAAAAGGTCCACTCTACAGATAGAAAGAAAAAAAGGAAAGTTAATAAGCCTGGGATATAAAGATTTATGGTTGCAAAGGCAGACGTTAGTGGACGTGGAGACACAGAGACATATATTAAGTTTTTAGTGTAGTATCCAGACTTCTGACGCCTGTTTTTTGGCGCTTTAATTCAGTCAAGTATGATAAATATGTCTACAGGTTCGATCAAAAAAGGCCTTTCTGGGATTCATGTGGTTTGTGATGGGGGTTGCTAAACCGCTGGGGACTGATTGGACTGAGGTCTGCTCTGTCTTGTTGATTTGCCTGCAATTAAAGCATGCATAAGGTTTTAATTCACTAATAATCGAATTTAGACGAAGTTTTAGAAAACTGCACCACCTTAAAAACAAGCCCACGCTCAAGAAAAATTTTAATTAAATTTTAAAGCAAGAATCTCATTTCATTTTCTCTAAAATAAGGGAAGGAATGCTGGAATTTCTTTTAAACCTTGTATCCCAATGAATTTGTCCACATCATCAGCTCCGCTCAATAAACTGCCCAAACCATCAGCAAAACCTCCAGAGCAACATGAAATATAAAAACCCCTTTTTCTCCTTCTTTACTTAGGCACATTCACAGCGACAGAAAGACCTGCATTCACTGCATTTCTGGAATACTTGTTGGTGGCACATTGTAAGTGGAGTGAACAAAGCTGAGGGAGTGGACGCTGAGGCACCGGGCCCCCACACAGGATGACAAAGGCCCCGGCAGAGCTCAGGCTAAGTGAAAGGGCCCAGACAAAAGGCCGAGAAGAAGAACGCTTTATGGGCCGGCTGGAGGGAGAGCAGGCAGAGCCAGGGCCTGTGCCCACGCACCGAGGCCCCAGGTCTTGGTGAGCCGCTGGAGCACAACCATGTGTGGTCCATTATCACACCGAGAAAGCAGCAAGCACCACGCCTCCCTCAATAGGAAGACGGATGCCCCCTTGCTGATTGCCCCAAAACCTGGTAAGAAAGGCACAAGGAACAAAGACACCCGCCCTGTTGAGAGAGGGCCATTGAAAAGGTCGCCGGAGCATGCCTGCATGGGTTTGCTCTTCTTCAGGGGGATGACAATAGAGCTGACAGGTGCTGGAGGAAGACAGACAAGAGGACGAGCCGAGAGAAAGGACGTGGACGGGTTTGAGTGTGGAGGTGGATGATGAGCTGAAAGAAAAGGGAGATACTCTTGAGAAGCAAACATCTTCCTGAGCATAGCACAAGTATTTACATCCTATATTTTGAGTCGGCTTGTTTATTGACGGACCAAACAAAGGAACCCGGCCGAGTAAACAAGGAGATGTTGAATTGGTTAACAGTCGCAGACAGAAATGTTGTCAGTGGAACTGTCTATTGTTCCACACAACCAGCCTCAAAGTCATTCAACAAACATGTCAATATTTCCAGCCTCACGCGCTCGAGCAGAAGGACTTGTCATAACATGAACGTAAAGCCGTGACTCATCCTTCCTTTTATTCATTTGTCTTCATCTGATCTGACGGCGAATGCTGCGGCCCTCACGAGCAGGAAACAGATGGAGCCATGTCCCTCATCAGATCAAAAAACCAGGGAGGCAGTTGAGGCCCTTCAGCGCCTCGACAAACACGTAGCCTCTGTCTACGTCAGCTGCTCGCTGCGCTGTTTCCAGGTCAGCCGCCAAAAGAGCGACAGGGAGCAGGCATCAGCTCAGGAAACCTTTCCATACGGAATTAGGGTCAGCGGCTGTGCTCCACTGACCTCCCAAGTGCTCAGGATCAGAGATCACGGGAGAATGGAAGGAAGAACTGGAGGACACTTACGTCATTCCCTGTCCCCTCCCATCCCGTCTTCAGTGACCAGGTCTCTTACACAAGAGGCTTTAGAGCTGCATTATCCTCCGCTAACAGCAGATGAGAAGGGGGTTCAGAGGGCAGCAGGCTGGTGATGCCGTTCATCAGACACTGCAATCCCTGTCCTGGATGTCCAGCAGGCCATATCTCACAACTGTCACTACATATCCATCAGTGCAGAGCACACATGGACATAAACATGGACACTTCAAACACCACTCAGCAGCTTGTTACAGTCTGTGATGGATGCCTGGAAGTGCCTGAGAAGCTTAACAGTACTCCTGTTTCTATGCAACAGGCCGTGTTTGGAATCAGCTCAGATGAGGTTAAATAAAGTGCAGGGAACGCTTCTTGCCCCTGGACAGAGAGGTGTGTTTCACCGCTGTAAAATATGATAGTTAATGTTACACAGCTGTAAAAGCTAGCTCCATTTTTTAATCCAGGCTGCTCTCATGGCAGCATTTAAGTGATAAACTGAACAAATCAGGCTAACAGTGCGTTCACGCTGTGAGTAACACGATCAACAAGTCATCAGAGGGCCATTCATTTCATGAAGAGAGCTGAGAGAGCAGGGACACACAAGGTTGTGCAAGAAGCCCGAGGGCTGAAGAAAGCCACCGTGTCAGAACCGTTCATGGACATCAGCCACTAACAGCCAGTGTTTCTGCACGCTCTCCTTGTTTAAAAGTTTACCCGAAAAGTCAGACATGGACAAGATTCTGATGACAGTCTTCTGTTACCTAATGAGAGCTTTCTACTAAGGTCTAATTAGAGATAGACCAAAAAAGCAGCAGAGCCAATATATCAGCCGTCAGCTTGTTGCAGATCTATCAGTATATGTGTGCATGTCGGCCAATAACAAGGAACTGTAATGCAAAAATGCCAAACTACGTTAGAAATCATTGAGAAACAGCGCCTCCATTACATATTCTGTCCACTATAGACCACTGACAACTTGATTTTCACACTGCAGAACATCTCTTTTGGTGCAGATCTTTTTAACCCATAAATGTTGGTATAAGACACAAAAATCTAGCATTGATTGAGCAAAGTTTACCATATTTTGGCCATTTCATCAACAATACTAGAGCAGAAAATATCAAAATAACACACTTGCAAAATATTAGATGATATTTTTTTTCTAGAAATGACATTTAAAAAGGTGGGGGTCATGTTACATTTGAGAAATAAACGTTTTACGTATCTGAAATTGCAAATGTTATCTCCGTTTGCATCCTTAATGTTGCTAGGCTAACACATTTCTTTATGTTTATAGTGGGTCTTAAAAACGTTGTCAGCCCTAAAACTTCTTAGTTAGTTAGTTTAACATCCACAAGCTTCTGACAGCTTATGTCAGGTGATTTGCTGCAACAGAGGACAACAAAGTGAAAACGTGTTTTCACTGCAGAAATTGACTGATGAGGCCGGAATGACGATACACTGCGTCCCCACATCCACGCTGTTCGACCATCCCGCTCCTTCTTCAGAGGAGAACGGCCCATCTGGCTCACACTGTGCACACGCTGTGAAAACAGAGGTGGTGAGGGCTGATGAGAGCATCATTACAACATCTGGAACGGAAATATCACCACAACAGTTCAGTGACGTTGTCTGTTAAACTGAGCGGTCAACCAGTTAAACACCCCAGTCAAATGTGTAGGGTTAATTTTTCCACAACCAGGAAAACAAAGAAACAATATTTGGTTAACAAACGAGGTGCAGTAAACAGGCGTTGTGCAACATCAGTATGGGTGTGACCACCCAGGTCCAGCATCTGGGATCTGGTCTGGAAATGAGTCAAACACAATCCAGCAGTGCGCAGCACAAAGACAACCCACATGTTCTTCCTGTGGAGCACAATCAAAGCTCTTCCCTCTAAGATAAATATCACCCATCAAGAATATCACACAATCTTTCATCATCAGGCCAGCGATGGAGGGGAAACAACCATTTTACAGTATGTGCAAACATGGAGGCTAATTTCCAAATGTCTAGGGAGGGAGGAAGAACAATAACGTGATCACTGCCAAGAAGCTTTTACTGTATCTGTGCTTCCAGCCGCTCCGGCGTGCTAACCTTTACAGCAGAAAATCCCCCTGTTTGAATTAGCCTGGGATACGCCATATCACACCAACGAGACAGGAACATTTAAACAAGCGAAACAGAGCCAGCGTTGGTGAAACCCTCCCCGCGATCCGCCGAGGTGACAAGTTCATCCTTATTCAGTCTCCCTCACTCACCGTCACTTCACTCCCACCTCAGCGGGCAGATAAAGACACGCCATCTAGATGTAAACTGAAAGAGGAGATCAAAGATGTTTGAGTGGAGCTGGCCAGAAATACTATTCTGAGGTGAAAGTTGCTCTCCGAGCATTTGTCCAAGTAACAAACTGTCATTTCTGGTATGTGCTACTGAATGTAACTGGCTGGGAAGCCCTTCACAAAGGTATATTTTTCATCTTGCAGCACCTTCAGCTATATTTCATGCGTAACCCTCAGGCATATGCAGAATATTAATAAATCAAGACAAAAATCATCCAGAGTGCTGCTTTTGGATGTTTCCTACACACTGGGGAGTAATCTGTTATTGCAGGTGGCCTCTTACAAGCCCCGTGTTCCTTCTCAAGTATCCCAAATAAAGAAAACAAAGGCTCTCAGATTGGAAATACAACGTTTTCTTTCTTTGCACAGAAAGAGCAATGAAAGTGCAGCTTTGGATGATTAAATAAAAAAAAAAATAATAATATTCAAAGAGATCTCTAAGAGCAGGCTGATGCCAGGGCTTGTGCGGCAAACACTTTGCATAAGTAAATTCAGAGTAGATTAGTCTGTTTCTCCCATAATCCCTTTGTTGCCCAGAGGAAAGGATTTGTGGGTCAAGCCTAGGGGGGGTGGGTGGGTTCACTGTGCGTCCACCTACAGCAGTATGGAGAGGGAAGCTACAACGCTTCACCCAGACATGCGGGCGAAGCCTCCGCGCCTCGGTCCCCCTCCCCCACCAGCACACACTCAGACGCTCACCCAGACGCACACACATGCATACATCTTCCCTCAGACAGACCAGGCACGAACCATAATGGCACAATGACCTACAAACCACAACCCCACAGGAATTATTCACAAGCTTTTAAATCAGATTCCATTAAAAGTCAGCTGCAGCAATAATGCAGCGAGAGGGGGCACGCACCCCGGCCCAGCCTGAGCCCACGCATTCTAACACAGCATCGTTTAATGAGCTCACGCCAAAACAAAAGACATGCATGCTGAACATGCCTGCTGTCTTACAACAAGTTGTATGTTGGTATAAGGACAACACAGCTGAAGAAAGTCCTACAAAGAGGACACCAGAGAGTTATAACCAGAGAGTTTTATTTGCCGTTCACTGCGGATGACGTCAAAAGTGCAGAAACAACCTGAGGAAAAAATCCTTATAAATACAATTTAATTACCAAAGCTCATATCATCTTTTTTCAGGCTGAGTCATTAGCATAAATGTAGATCCCATTATGATTACATAAGTATGATTGAAGCAATTAACCTAAAATTAAACCCAATTAACACTTATTTTGGCGGAGTGTAGTTTCAGATATGGACCTTCCTGTGAAAACAAAGTTTCACACAATGCAGATTAATCAGTAAACTGTGAAGACTCACGGAGTCTCGAGTTATTCATCATGACTCAGACACTGAACACAGCGGCAACAGCTGGAAGCCAGGAAAACTTTTCATGCTTCTCGTCTCGCTTTCAAGGTTTGTGATGCAGAACGCAACCTGAAAGTGAATTCACCGAAGAATGATAACAAGATGTTGGCCCTGTGCTACATGGTAGAAAATAAAATGTTCTGTATTTTACATATTTTAATCATAAAAATGGCCAAATACTTTTAGTTTTTCTCCGTTTGTGAATGTTATATCAGTGATGGATCACTTTTGATTTATGAAGCACACTTAGGCGTCCACTCTGCACAGGAATGTCTTGAAAAATGAATTTTGATCCAAACAGATCATCCCGGTTAGATAAACTTCAGCTCCAACAGAGTTCATGCTTTGTGAGGCTGAAATACGCAAAGGGGGGCTTTGAGGGAAGTGTTAACGTCAGTATGCTAACATGCTCACACATTCGCTAATCAGCACTAAACAAAGATGAACGGCTGATGGAAGCTTAATTATTTTTACAAGTACTTTGAGTATCAGACACATTGAAACTGTGACCTGATGACAGCGCTGGATGTGTGAGAAATGTCACTCACACTTACAAAGTATTCATCCTCTGGGGACAATGAACTCTGTAGAAAATGTAACGGGACATGCTGAGCTCATAGACCACTGGGTTTATGAATATATCATATCATACAAATCATTTTCACTAAAATATATCCCAAACCCACCATGTTTACATTCCATAAACTGGAAACAAGCAACACTTTTACAGTTCTTTTCGTTCCAGCTGCGGAAATTGTGCCCGTTTTATAAGTGTTTCTTGGGGGATCAACAAAAAAGCAGCTTGTTCACAGTAGAATTCAGACAGCGTATGAAATGTCAACAACCTTAAATCTGTCAATAAACTGCGACTACCTTCAAGGTTTTCTGAATTTTTTTGATAATTGGCGCTACAAACCACGAAGCATCTCAGGCTGCCAATCGCTGATCCAAGAAATATTGTGTTTATGATTTCATTTCCTCACTGGATGGGGAAAAAAGGAGCACTACTGGCATAAAAAAAAGCCTCTCCACACGGCAAAGAGGCAACTTCTGTACAAACCGCCTAATTTCTCTTGTTCTCAGTGCTCCGATGGACCACCTGTTAGACTTGATGCTCATTAGGCTGGAGACTGGGAGGCCGCCATGGGGCTGTTCTATCAAACAGCCAGACTCATCCTGGAGGAATCCGGCTGTAAAACGCACTCTCACTGGGAAATCACTCAGATGAGCTCATGAAAGGCACACATAAGCATTTACTCACACAAGCTCACTAACACACACACATGCGCACACAGCTCAAATATGCACAAACACACATTCGTGAATTTGAACAGCTCATCAATGAATGCAGAAGCAATCATGATCACCAGTCGTAAAGGACTGAGAAGCACATTATCCAGCAGGTTGCCATTTGATTTTATGTTCTGGTGGCTCCAGCGTGACACATCGCTGGTGAAAATAGATTATCTTAGCGTAGAGTAAAAATAACTTCCTTTAGTTCAACAGATGATGTTTTGCAAACATTTTGTAATCCTGTTCATCTGATGGAGTGTATGTCATCTACATTTGGTTTCCATCACTGTACTATTCATACACTATACATCACTTTCCCCAGTTTTCTATCTCTGAGCCAAAGACATTACTTTGAAACACACTGATTCATAAATCATACCTCTCCACACACAATTTAACTCCACTTACAGAACAAAGTCCACAGCTTAGTAAAGAGGTCATAGTCACGTGAAAAATAGCTGAGATAACACCACTACGCAAGGCCCATTGTGTCCTTTGATTTCCCAGAATTCCTCTCACCCGAGCAAACAGATAATGCCAACCTCACCTTGGATATTTATAGGTGTTAAACGAGCACATGCTGTTCCTTTACATCGTCTGCTGGGCCGTTTTCTGTTTATGTGACTCTTCTTGGGAAGCAGCATCGCCTCCACCAGATTGTGGAGGACGGCGAGTCTCCCGCAAACTATTTTGAGTCTCGGGATCAGGTTACACTGTTTTACATGAACACGGGAAGTTTTTCCAGGGGTAATGAGAATCTGTGCCAGCCAAGAAAAGTGCAAAGCGCACTCAGAGGGCCCCAGGGGCAGACAAAACAGCATTAAGTATTAAGGCTGCTTAAATGGAAAGAAATTCACTGTGTCAACCCAATTTCCTCATGAAGGAGCAAGGAAGCCATAATCTTAAAAAGAACATGTTGACAGAAGGTGTGCGTTCATCTTGCTACCAGTGCTGTGGTGGTAATAACCAAAAGAGTGAGGTGCCAAGAAATTACGCTGGCCCCGATTTGTGATCCTACTCACAGGAGCAGATTAGTAGTGATGAAATATTCAAGACCACTGTGGGAATGAATAAACTGACATCCCTATTCAACTGATGTAGTCTCTTATAGTAGTTTAGAAGAGCAACTTAATGTAGAAGATATGATGTTTAGTGCTAGAATGATTAGTGGAACAACAGAACATTAACTGTTTACTCATTTATGAAACAAAAACATCAAACCTTTACATTTTCAGATGTGGGATTTTTTTCAATGTTCTATATAACTTTAGCTTTTAGACTGTGGACAAAGTGAACAACTTTAAAATATCATCTTGAGTTGGGTAAAATTTTTAGTGACATTTTTTAACTATTGTTAGACCAAAGGATTAATCAATTTAAAAAATTATGAGCAGATTCATCAATAAAGAAAATAGTGTAACGTAACGCTAAACAGTCTGTAGCCAGTGTAAATGCTAATGTTAGCCTACTAACATGCTCTCCATGACAACTGCATGCTGATGTTCAGCATTACCATGTTCAGCATCCTAGTGTAGCATGCCGACATATTTTGAAGTATTGGCCAATCTGAAATTTAGACCAGATTAGAGAATTAGAGGAAAAGACTACCGTTCAGCCGAAAATGAATGTCAGTACCAAATTCCATACATTATTCCAGTAGTTGTTGAGATATTTCAGTCTGGACCAAAGTGGTGGTTAGACCAACACTGATATTCAGAGCACTAAAAAGCATCAAAGCAATTGATTTATATGGTATTTTCAAGCAAGAGAGCTAAATGCAGAACATCACAAAACACATGATGTAAATATACATCATGGTGCATGATCGGCAAACACATGAAGGTGAAAACAAAGACAGATAATAACACAACTTTGACATGAATTCTTCTAGAACACCTGCTTGTGACGTCTCTGTGGGCTATTTGTGGCACAAACTCTTAACTGTTAAGCTTAGTGTCAGAAAGTTGTGTGGGTGTGGGTTTGTGTTTACATATCTGTGCATGAATATGAGTCACCTACAGTGGGTCACCAGAACAAATCAGCACCAGTGAGCCCTTATTTCACTGACGTACTTCATTACAGGCATGCTTAATGTCAAGAGGGACCCAGTGGACGGCAGCATGTGTTGAAGCAAAAGAGAGACAGAGACAGGCTGTGTAAAACACACAGCAGCATGCAGATGTGAACAAAGCAGCAGGTTTTAATGAAATGAACCTGCTAACATGTCATACAGCTGATAGCAGAGCTCAGAGGAGGACAGGCCCTCTCAGAGGAAAGATTTACTGGCCTGTTTCACTTTGAAGAAGTCAATGAATTAAGAGTTGGAGGAAGGCTTCATTTCAGTTTCCTACCTAGCGAGCCACATATGATGCGGAATTATGATTAGCTCAAATATTTTTTGGCTATGTGCTGCACCATCGAGCCCATCGCCCTCTTAGATCTTGACTTACGACGCATGTGCAGAACGATGCATTTATCGTATTGACATTTATTGGACACTTTTTTAGCCGTGCTAGCAGCTTGGCTCTATGGGTAGCACTGTTGGTGGTTTTGTATGGTCATTCATGGTCCCAGGTGAATTAATGCTACAGAGTTTGGGGATCCCCTTCTTTGCCTAAAGCGCCAACAAATCACAGCATTATTGGTTAGGAGTGAAATCTCTTGGCAACTACTGGATGGATTGGTGTGACATTTGTTACCGATACTCAAAGTCCGTAGAGCATTCAGCCCATCAAAGCTTCACATCCGCCTGCAGAATATTAATGAATCTAGAAAATGTGCATCCAACATTAGGCTATCCACCAGTGTAGGAGGCCCAGTCTGCCCTGAGAAACATTATTGATTAGCTTGATTAGCTTACCAACCCCTAGCAACAACATGAAAGTCTGTAATTAATAGTTCTTCCATTTCACAGTCTATCCACTCTACTCCGTGGACCCACCATGAAACCACTCGGCTCCCATGTTGGCCATTCCTTGGCACTGACAGCAGTCCACTGACCGGTCTATGGGAGGTTATTCTGGAGTTGTCTGAGAATCACAGAGCTTGTCTATCAGATGCAAGAGGCATCACTTGGATTTATTTTCATTTTGTTTGCTTTCTGGGATCTTTGAGAGGGTTTTTTTTGTTGTTGTTGAGATGAAGACTCAGTCATTGGTAGCTGAACTGTGGGTTTGGCAATGAATACTGACTGCCTCCTTGGTGGTCTGAGAGTATTTTCTGGTTCAGTATCTAGTTATATTTATGGATTTGGAGTCTGTTCAAACTGATATAGGCTGAGAAAGTGAAAATATTATAAAATAATAGGTTAATTAAGCTGACTGTTCATCTCCTGTAGAGCAGTAAGTCAAAAGTTACATTTGCCCACTGCTTTGGTTTATGACTAGATACAGCAGTACTTTGTGATAGTCAGCATGTTGTTAGCATGCTAACAGGCTAGACTACCAGAGGGTGAACGTGGTAAATAATACCTGCTAAACATCAGCATGTTAGCATTGTCACTGTGAGCCTGTTATGCTGATGTTAGCATTCAGCTCAAAGCAATGCTGCAAATTGCAGCCTCAAAGCGTGGCTAGCATGGCTGCACTGACTGAAAGTGTAATTATCAAACTTGCTTTCAATGTTTTCTGTCAATCAATCCACCCATTGATTGACTAATCATTTCAGCAATAAAGCCAAGTGACTTCACAACAATGAGACCGAGCTCGCAATCCTGAGCTAGCTGTGGTCTCAGTACAAAGAGCAAAATAGGACAGGACTAATTTCTTAGTTTTGTTCACATGAACTCAAATAATCAATGTAAGTATTGTGCTCTGGCAACAATTTCCAGAAGTGTATTAAATGACTCACAGCTCCAGCCAACACAGCCGGTACATATCTGTTGGGAGTAAGGACAAAATGCAAAAGCTCACCTGTCAGTGCATTTACTCATAGCTCATCTAGTGAAGTTCAGCATCATTGCATTCAGTGACTGTTGGTGAACACAATGAAATCACGTGCAGCAGAAGTAACAGAGACCCCGTTCTCCAGGATTATTTGCTTAGCAGATATTAAAAATTCCAGTCACGTAAACTGGGTTAAAACGCCACATAGTGAGCACATTTAGTGGAGCTCGGTAGCCAGGGGCTCAGGCCAGACTCTTGAATTTGTGGCAAAGAAATAAACACTTTAGCACTTTGGAGTGTCAGCTGGCAGCTGTGGCCGTCCAGACGAGCCAGCAGGAAAAGGCTGCTCAGCTATCACTCAAAACATGAGGGGAAGAAGGAATTCATGATGTTCTGTCGCTCTTGCATCACACTGAAACTGCGGTTTATGGTGAAGGACGCAGAGAGGAGAGCTAAAGGCACACATCATCCTCTGTACCGGCCTCCTCATCACTTCTATTACCCTCAGGGACTGCTTCGAGGGCTGCAAGTGAGGGACCTTCAGTGAGAGGCCTTCAGCAGCAGCACTCGAGGTGTGCTCACGGGTTTTTATGAGGTGCAAAGTGAGCTATTATTCCCTCCAACCCTCCAGCTGCCTTTCCTGAGGGCGAGGAATTCTCTCTTAACCCAAAGAAAAATACTTGTATATGGATTTTTATGACTTGAAAAGTGTACTTGCAATTGACCTTTCATCTTTTTTTTTTTTTTGCTCAGAACAGCTGATTTGCAAGGCCCTGCAGCCAAATACTGCACTTCATAGTAGGATTCTATACTGTACAAGCTAACAGATAAATGAAGCACTACAGTTGGTTTCAAAGGCGGAGACACAACCCAGGAAAAAATAACATGCTCACACTGTCTCTGCATTAGTGTCCTTCGCTTGTATTATTCATGCCATACCAACAAATTATTTAGGCCTTGCCCCGAGCAAATGCCAGTATTTGGTGGAATTAATGGACACCATTTCCTCCACACATTAGGTATAGTGCACTGCAATCAAGCTTACATCCCAAAGATGTAAGCTCATCTATTTCCAATAGAGCAGAATTGAGGTTATTAATCTTTGTGGGATTTGAACTACAAACATCAAGTGTGAGATGTCTCCATTTCTTTGTAGTGGGACTCCACACTGAGGGATATGAAAAGGCTTTGTTTGGGATCCACATAGCATTTTATGTCCTTGATATCGCTTACAATGATGGGCTGTTAGAAAGAATGATTCTCTGCCTGTAGTATGGAAAACCACATGGTCAAACATATGGCCAGTAAAAACAAATGGCCTGTGTCACTGAGATATGTTTTTTTCTAATAACATCACAAGCGTGGTGTGGCAAAATGGTTGGTTTATAGCTAAAGCCTGAATGAGAACAAAAAGCTGCAGCACCATTTCCACACACTCATCATGTCGTATTGATCTTCCTGCGGGTCACGGGCCATCTTTTTTTCTCTCAACCCTCCACTCGACAACGCTTCAGGACTGCACTTGTCATCTCATTTCACCGAGCCTGTAGGGGGGCTTTAACAAATCAATTACCAGCCCTTGCTGGTTAGCTCTATTGGAGGCCATCAATGGCCTTTGGTTTTGGGGCAAAACACTTTTTCAGTTAGCCAGTTCTGCTCTGTTTGACTCAAAGCCAGCCCCACCAGTGCTAAATGACAGCTAAAGCAAAATACTTTTCACAGTACTGACACTAAAAAAAAAAAATAAATAAAAAATAAAAAATGCTGTCCCTTAGAAGAACACAGGTTTTGAAGGATGATTGTTCTTACTGTCAACAAATCCTATGAACCAATACTGAACTGATCCCAGGAACACGTTTTGTCTGTGTGGCCAGAGCCAGATATAGCTTTTTTTCCTCCGTGGTACAGAGTGCTGTCATTGTCCAAAAAATATTAGAAACACATCAGTGAGTCATGCTGCTGCACTGGCTGACACAGGTACTGTAATTTAGGTTATTTTCAATCCCACATGCTCGGGTTGAAGTGATTCCTCGAGAAACCTGAGTAACATGATTACTAAAATGATTTTCTTTAATCCATATAACTATATACAGCGCACTGTGTTTTGCACAGATTATTATTACTGTCAAACAAAGTGCTTACGCTGTGGATCTATGACGAGAAAGACCTGATTTGGTGGCAATGATTGCAAAATGGAGGAGGGGAGGGAAAATAGTGAGGGGCGAAGAAAAGAGATGGGCCAGAGAAAACGACAGAAAGTGTCCAAAGTCTGGGATCGTTTCAAGCTGAAATAAACAAAAACTCTGGACATCTCTCGTCTCTTGTTAAACAGAATTACTCAACCACAATGTCACATCATCGATGCTTCAGCATCTCAGCAGGAAGCATCCAGTCCACGATAACATAAACATGTGATGAAACTGTATGAAAGACTTCCAAGAAGACTGTAAAGGCTCACGTTATGCCCGAGCTGTAGTGAGGGTCAGACTTTTGAAGTAAAACTGGAAAACATTTTCTTTAAAACCCAGAATGTAAAAGGGCACTTAAATACTAAACAGGCTTAGTTTTGACAGCCAATATTATTGTATGCAATTTAAGCAATTCCTAGAAAGGAAACAATTAGTGGTTCATTTTAAGAGTTTTCTTTTTGGATGTTCACTTTTGCTCTTTGACAAAGCAAACGTTTCTCATCCAATCGCTGGAGATTAATCGATGAGATAATCAGCACAATACACTATTGCTAAAATAATCAATAGCTGCAGCCTTACCACACAACATCCTGCTGCTGTTTATACTCAGGAGGGCAGCAAGACTGTGTGTTAATCCTCCACTGAAAGTAGTCCTCAGCAAGTGCCCTATTTGCTCCGGTTTAAGTAATGTTATCAAAAACTACAGTGCCTAGCTGTTTAAGGAAATAACTGAGTCTTTTTCTAAATAAAAGGATAGATTTGGAAGCTTTTGCTTTTTTTGTTTTCAGTAATAAAGAATGAGATTAGGGCTGGGTGCTGCAGAAAGTCAGAGGTAGGGTCAGAACGTTTCCAGAAAAGAATGCATGATACTGCACACGATTCTGTTTCAGCCTATTTAAAGGGAAAAAGCAGCAGGATAATTACTCTGCGCTAGTCAATGTCAGTCATACTTCCTCACAATCAGAGAGCATTCAGGGAAAAATTAAAAGGTTTGTTCTGTTGATTCTGAGCCAAGCAAAATCAGTTCATGGTTATCTGAGGAACACTGATGATTTAGCTGATGGTAAACACTGTTGGACACTGAGCTGATGCTTTATCCAACTCACACAGTAAATCTCACAATTATCTGACTGGGCCTACTGTATCCTGCAGAAGCTGGTCCCAAATAAACAGCCTTAAATCCTGCTTACACGAACTCAGTCCCAACAACCATAAACACATCACCAACTGAGCTAATAACCCAAATCAAAGCCGCTGAAAATAAGGCAAGCAAGTGTGTGCTGTCGAGCCTTGGAGACATTTACTGTATGAGGAAAAACTGTTTAATTTTGGCATTTGGCTGAATGATGCTGGAGATATGCCAGGATATTTGTCCATAGTAGTACTGTAGGTCCAGTTATTAATGATTTCGGTTGGATTTAGTCATTTCTGCTGAAGTATTAAGACAGTACATGTTGTTTTTGTATTGTTGGACTGCCTCATTAACCTGCATCATTTGCCGTAAACACCATCACGCATTAAGCTTGATTTCATATTCTTTCTGCTTCCATTCAACAGACCCTGTGCTCCTGCTAATAAAGTGTGTTTGACCTCATAAGTATTTCCTAATGAGGGCATTAGAAAAGAGTCCAATTGGTATTCGAGAAAAAAAATAAAAGTGGAAAACGAGGAGAACAGCTCAACATATCAAATATTTATGACTTCTCATCGTGATAAACTAAGGCGAGCTTTCCAGTAAAACCGATGTTGGCTAGAGCACAAAGCTGGCAGGAGGATCGACTCATTGATCAGCCAAAGGTTGCAGCACACACAGCTAAACTTGCATCATAGCGGCTTTACTCAATAGACAAGGCGAAGGCTCGCCACATTTTACATTAGGCTCCCCTCATAATGCGCCCAGTGTTGTGACAGATAGTGTTTACTTTGTTTGCTGAGACTGACAACTCTGGATTCATTATGATACACAATGTACCATGATGTATTTATTTAGAGAGCAGCTGCCCCTTATTTTGTTACAAACAAGGCAGCAGCCACACTACGTTATGTGCACACATATGAAAATGTTTATAGCTGAAGATCTAGGTAGACATCAGCTCAACTGTGCCCAGGTTTCTGAATATGCAAGTGACGTCTGCTCAAAGGTTTACAGCTGTCAGAAAGTGTAACTTTGTGGAGGTGAAAACACTGTGCATGCCTTCATGGAGGAGAACTGGGTTTTATCTTTGTATCTCCAACTGGGGTCAGTACAAAATGTTGATTCTTTGATCAATTTTTCAAATAAGATCAAGATGTTTGACCAGCTTTGATACACTTTGATCTCAATCATCTTTTTTTTTTTGTTTCATGGATTCTGAGATCAAGATCAAATGCGTCTTATTTCAAGCAAGGTGCATTTGATCCTTTTATCTTTTCAGCAGCTTTAAGCTTTACCTAGCAATTATTTTATTGTCCAGTTTCTTAGAAATTCTAAAACCTTTGCACATTCTTACAAACAAAAATCCTCAGCGAGAAAGGTATGCATCTAAATTAAGCGAGGTTTAACAGCCTCTTGACCGGGAACTAAAAGGTTTAAACTCCTAATCTGGTTCAGACTGTGGGCGTCTACTTCTGCAGCAGCTCACTCACTGTTGGGAGTCCACTGACGTTTGCACAGAAAGCCTCCTAAGTCAGACAAATCTGCAAATAGTTAAAGCATTTCGGAGAATCCTCTGTTTTATTAAGTACAACCTTGATTCCAAAAAAAGCTGGGATGCTGTGTGGAAGGTAAATGAAACAGAATGTGATCATCTGTGAATACGTTTCATATCTTCAACTGAAAACAGTACAAAGACGATATATTTAATGCTGGACCTCATCAGCTTCATTGATTTTTGTAAATACATTCTTATCCTGAATTTGATGCCAGAAACATGTTTCAAACAAGTTGGGCCAGGAGCAACAAAAGACTGGGTAAAGAGGTGATAGTATCATGGTTGGGTATGAAAGGGGCATACTGGAAAGGCTCAGTCATTCACAAGCGAGGATGGAGAGGTTCACTACTTTGTGAACACATGATTGTATAAAGGAGATTACTACATGGGCTCAGGAAAACGTAAAAATGTTGCCGGTAAACATTTGCAAATGACAGCGTTCTGTTTTAACGGATCCTAAATCTCTTGGAATCAGGATTGTAATATATCCCAAATCTATTTTGAGGCTGCAACTATTTATATGAGAAGAGCCTGCAGTATCATCCATCTGTTCTATAGTTTTAAAAAGAAAATGTAAGAAGAGGCAACTTTGCCATCATCATCATTATTATCCATAGGGCTCAGATGAAGGAACCTGGAGAACATATAACAATCTGTTTTTTGATTATTGCAGACAACACAGGAACTGTGACGCACATATAAAACCAGGCAACCCAGAGCAGGCAGTGGACCCGTGGCTCTACCTCAGCTCTGCTCGGGTTTCTATTTCCCAGTGTTCCACTCAGGTCAAGGATCCCCCTGCGCACAATGATTGAAGATATTTGTATGGAGAAGAACTGGTTAGATCACAAACTGGAAATGCAATACTCTGGAATTAATGACCACCAACAGCTTCCAAGACCAAATAAGCAATATTTCATGTCTCTATTTTCTCCATCAATCAGACCATAGACATGATGTGAGACAGCAGAGCTGGTTTCTTGGAGAAAACCAGAGGTCTTATTAATAAATGCCATGAGATCATTTATAAAGATGATTATGTGATTATGGAACAGCTCCGAATGAGTCCTGTCCAGCAATACACTCACTCAGACAGTGCATTGG
Source organism: Chaetodon trifasciatus (assembly GCA_037975065.1). Lineage (NCBI taxonomy): Eukaryota > Metazoa > Chordata > Actinopteri > Chaetodontiformes > Chaetodontidae > Chaetodon > Chaetodon trifasciatus. The sequence continues at coordinate 5,091,000 of JBBMOE010000030.1, forward strand.
AAAACTATTAGGCCTTGGAAACATGCAGTATGACTGTCAAGACAAAAACCTGAGTATGTGTCGAAGAAGTGCTTTACAGCACATTGTTTCACATTTCTACTTCAAATATTCTTATTTCCATTTAAAATATTGATTTTTACGTAACTACAACAGGAGGCTTGCCTCGTGTTAAGCAGGTTGTGGAGAACAAGCGCTGCTTAATCACGGCTCTCAGATGGGAAACTGTGATTGTGCGGAGCGAAAGCCAAGTTTGCAATTTAGTGTGAAACACAAACTACCCATGAAAACAACAGCCAATTACACTGGAAAAAAAACAAACGCAGAACCATAGCCAAACTGAGAATGAGGGATAATTTTGTGTGTTAAATAAATACATACAAACCAGATTAATAAACTAGCCATGATGGAGGCAACTGTAAAAAGTCTTTACATGAGTAGACGGGTGCACAACACAACAGGAAAAAAAGAACTATTTTACCGAGCAATGCCTCGTGTCAAAGAGCTTTTCCCAGATGCATCAACCCACTTTTCTATTGCACATTTCCTTTGTATTTTTTTTACTTTTCTGTGCTTTGCATGAAACAGTCCCATAAACAGTGTTTCTGACTTTTAAAACCTTAATTTCTAAAACCTTTTGCGCAACAGGACAGTCCATGAATCTACGACATGTCTGCAGACAAGAGAGGAAGCGGTTCTTTTATTTTTCCAAAGTTCAATTTTCTAATTTCCAAAGGCCCCTCATTTGCTGATGTCCAGTTGTCACTGCAAATTAAAAGCTCATTGCACAGGCAAACATGCCAGAGTGCGTCCTGCCAACTCATCTGTTCATTGTCACATCCATCCTGCATCCACATGTTTTACAGCCAAATGTCTCCAACAGTAGAACACGAGATACACCACCACCTCCGACATGAATCTGAACTGTATTTGTTGGCAACGTGCAAGAGATCAGATACAAAACACTACATTTTTTGTGGTTTTACTTCCTCATGCTAGTGCATCTTGGTACTAAATCCATTTCAGGACCTTGACCACTCCCACAGAGAATATGTTCTACATACAAACACATATTGCTGTGACGCTGCAGGAAATAGACATATAAATAATTCATTTTCCATTATGGATTTACACTTCATTGAATGAATTAATGGGCTCTGCAACGGTTGCAGGAAATAAATGAAATCCTAATAAGGGTCAGCCATCTGTGTGCTCACCGGGAAACTATGGTGGATTATTCCCTCGCTAAAAATCAATAAGCTCTGAATGAGCTGCTGGTGGTTGATGCAAGCTCCCGAGGAAAACGAGAATGTGAGCTGCAGGACGTGCGCTTTAGCAGGTGACAAAATCATAGAAGCCAATCAAGGTCTATTGTCTTCGAACAACAGCGCCGTGTCTCCAGGGAGGGAACGAGCCCACGCGGCAGGTACCCGAGGCCAGCCTGCTTTACTCCAGCTGTCATGTGGGAGAGTCATCAGCTCCATCAATCAAGTGGAGTGATGGGCGCACGACATTAGCAAATGTTTCAGAGTAAGTACTAAATGAGAGGCGGAGGCTGGGAGAGCACCATGCATGTCACAAGTGATACAAATCTACCAGCTAGGAGAGATCAACACAGGAGTTTCACGAAACCTGCCACAAGAAGTTTTTGATATACGCCTCCTCAGAATAATTCGTCTTTTCCCAAGATAATGGTGCTTGTTGCTACAAAATAAAACATTAAGCCTCACCATGAGGCTAAAAGACTTGCCGAGGTCAGCATTTTTTGGGGATCCAAAGAGATGTTTTGCAGTTTCTGAGCGACAGTTTGTTTGAACAGTTGTGAGCCTCGTGTGTCTGAGGGTTAGGGTCTTCATCAGGGACCCCAGCAGTCACTCATGCAAAAGAAAACAAAGCTTGCAAGCCAGCAGGGCCGTGGATGGATTTCCCCTGAACCGCTTCCTAATTAGAAGAGCCGCTGATGTTTCTACCATGTGGTGGCGACAAACGAGTCTACTGTACAGGCTGGACAAGTTTGGAAGAGCCACCTGGGGCATCCGGTGTGGTTTTGGGCCCTCTTAACATCTCATCAGGTAAATGTTGTAAGACCCTGAGCAGCTGGAGTTCACAGACAGAACAGCACATGCTCAGTGAAACAGATAGCCTCGAGGTCCTCACAGTCACACTTAAACAATCAAGGATCAGACCTTCCATCTGATTGCATAATGCTCCATCAGTCATTCTGTCTTTCTTACCAGCTCTGCTCTTTCCGCTTTTGCATACCCTCAATTTCTCTCAGATGAAACATTTTTTTTCTTAAGAGCGTATTTAAGAAGTCTCATTATTCTGTCAGAGCAGCTGACAGCGCTTCTCTCCAGATCCTCAGACCTCAGGGGCTGGTAAAGGAAAAACAGTTGTGCACACTTTCTCCCAACCCAAACTTCCTCCTCGGATCAAAAATAAATTCGGGCCAATTGTGTGCATCCACCTCCTGCCGAAGAGGAAGACCTCACTTGGCAAAACAGCCAGAGGGGAACGTCACACATGTGAAAGGTCAAAGAGGAGGAGAAACACCGTGGCCACAGATACTGAGGGTCAGTGCTCAGCCAAAGTAAACCACTGAAATCAACCCCGTAAACCATCATGATTCCATCAATCTGTCACCAGCGTGATTTTATTCACGATGACAGAGAGGGAGGGAGAGCGAGCAAGACAGAAAGAGAGCGAACGAGAGAGTTGGCTCTGTCTGTGAAATACAATACAACGCAAGCTGTTCTCCATCTGCGGAGATGTCGGACTCGTCTGCCTCACCGAGTCATGACAAGCTACATTAGAGCTTGTCAATTTACACCACATTTGATTGGATTTGGTAATGACACATACATATATGCAAGCGCAAAAAAATATATGGCCCAAAACTTTACTTAACATGACTAATTGAAAATAAAACATGGATTTAAACAACGCTGAACATTATGCAGGTGTCACTGGTGAGAAGAAGCAAAAGCATGGAGAGAAACAGTAGCAGAAAGCCAGTACCAACGGTAGGAACTTAACCTACACACATATCTGGTTTCATTCTTTCATAACCCACACAGCCATTTAGTGAAAAGCCCCCTAAGGCTGAGATTACAGCTCTGGATTGGATTCAACTCTTGCCCTCTCTCAGTGTAGTGATTTGATGAAAGGCTTGGCATGGGTCACATCCAAGTGCGGTGGGTATTTCTTTTTTTTGACTTACTTAAATGAAACTATACGAGAACCTGGGCCAGACTGGTCGTCTGGTTGTAAATAACCTGTGGTGTCCCAGAGGGTGGCATGCTGCAGGCTGTTGTGCTTTGCACGCTCTTTGCAGAGTACTAAAACCACGCACCGAGTTCCCAGGGCTCAACGGTATCAATTAGAGGCAGCTTGTGAAAAGATGTGCTTCCTCCATTGCTGTGGTCTGGTCAGAGGTAGGAAGTGAGGGAAGAGGGAAGGAGGATGCAACTCCTACAGCAGGGACTGCTCAGATCCACAAGAATTCAGTCCTCAGTTTGTTCTGTCAGCTTGTTCAACAGCACACAAATAAAGAAAAGTGTATTAGACTACCTGACCAGTCCACCGCTAGCTCTGTTTCCTCACCTGAAGTTTAATGTTCCCTCTCTATAGATACCTCCACTCAACGACTTGAGGGAACACAGGATGAGAAAAAAGGCCACAAAGGTCACATGCTTCGTTGTGTCCACTGTTAAAAGCCTGAGAGGAGCGGCAGGTTACCCACAGTGGCCAGACCACAGGCCTTTCTGTGCTGAACTAGACTCACTTAGTACACTTGCGAAACACCAGATAATGTAATCGTATTTGAAAACCACTTAAACCACAATAATAACACAAGTCAGAGAAATTCCAACACTTAAGAAATGAACCTGAACCTGACAAGAAAGGGAAAAAAGACCGATGATAATGTCAAATAAAAGAAGGTTTTGCACAATCACTTGTCATCAGTTATGGCCGGCTGCACAGCCCAATAAGATTTTGTCCCCTGGGATAAACAGTAGCCTTTGCCAGGTTGCTCCAGCCAACAACATTCAACCATGTCAGCCATTTCATTTGGTTTGTTTGCCACCGCGACTGTGTTTGTAACTGCCTCTTAGAACAACACAAAGTAAGCTGGACAGTCAATGTCTGTTTCATTTTTACCTGTTAGAAATGTTAAAAAATAAACACGTACTTAAGCTTAGAGAATGATGCTGGCAGCCCTTAAATAAAGTAACTGTTAAACTGCGTTAAAGCCCACTGAAAAATAAAACAGACACACTTATTTCATTTCACTTTGATATTTTTTTGTTTTTTGAAGACAGTGTTTTTACACTGTTTTTCAGTGTCGCTGGTTTTCAGATCCAACTTTCTGTCACCGTCACTGCATACTAATGAGAAAACGTCATTCCTCTGGACCCGAGGTCTGCCCCAAAGCCTCTGACATGACCACACACGCAGCATACAGCACTGGCTTCCCCGAGTTCACCTGAAACTCCCACACCACAAGTATGTTAAGCCTGTTTCACTGTGCTGATTTTCCTCCTCATAGAACCGGGGTCGTTTAAAGTTACCTTTTGAGTGATGTTATGCTCGTCAGGCAACTGTCTGCTGGAACAAGCGCCTGACTGGGCTAATACTAAAATGGTGACACAAAGTTGAAACTGAAAAGCAGGGAACACTGGAAAAAAGAAAAAAACACATCAAAATATAAAAATGTTTGTGTTGTTGTGCTGTTGTGTTGTTTTCTTTTTCAATGCCAAATTCTGTTTTCAATGCCAAAATTTAAAGTCGCTTTTCTGGCTCCATACGATTTTTGGCACTTGCTGAGATGACTGTTTCTGTCAATCTTCTTGGGAGAATAGTCTCAAAAGCCCTGTGTATCCCTCAGGGGAGAATCTTCCATAGTGGTGAATGTCACAGTTGCCGTTGCACTGCTTTAATCAATTAAAAACAAAGACTAACCCACAACCCAGTACCAACAACAGTTAAATGAAAATGAGAGAGAGAGTGTAACAGATCGCTCCAGCGGTACACCATGTGCAGTGCAGCACGCTTCAGAATATGAAGGCAGCAAATCAGGTTATTCTGGAAAGCTTCACAACCTTTTCAGAAACAACAAACCTTCCACAGTTAGTAGATTTCACATTCAGTTAGCAGACATCAGCAAGTAGATTTGGGTAATGTCAAATATGTTATACTTGATTTCACTTTGTCATTACCTAAAATACGGCCTCTCATTCTCAGAGCGTCAAACACTCACACACCTCTCATAAGGTAACCTTTAGGTCTATGAGATGCACCGGGCCTTCAGCTAACTCCAATATAAACCCATCTGCTGTAATGTTAGACACTCAATGTGACGTAGTATAAAGAGAGAAAAGATCTGAGGAGGCTGGAGGGGACAGATGCATGGAACACGTGAACTTCACCCAGGAAGCCGGGGTTTGTGTCCCGTTTGAAACCAAAAGCCACCACTGACTTATTTCAGCTCCTAACTTGTGTGCAAAAGCCAACTTCTGCTACATACTTAAGTCATGTATCTAACATACATCATGTACATTTCATAGTTATTTGAACCCAAACCATGACCTTTTCCTAAAACTAGCTGAGTGTTGAACCTAACCTAACTACCACCATTTCAGAACTTTAAACAGGTTAGAAAAGCTTCCTGGACGAAGTGCATGTCAGAAATGTCGTGCACTTCGTCGTATTTGACAACTTGGGAACAGGAATGGATTGAATTAAACCAGACACTAAAATAATGCAAGCAGTCTGTCAGCTTTGGCAATCAAAAGCTGATGGCGGGTTTCCAGCCTGGCAACCAGCTCTACAACTTGTCAGGCCACATTCCTCAGGTGCATTGACTGACGCATCATCTTTTCAGTTAAACAGCCATGCCACCGAAAACTTAAGAGTTCAACTGAGAACACAAAGAAGCTTCTTTTCAATCTTCAATTCTCTGCCCTCCTTCCTCTGTCTCGCCTATTACGAATGCTAACCATAGCACGTACGACTGTATTGATTGGTTCTGACATGTTTGGTCCGCAAAGCTGAAGTGGTTTTCTGTTCTGTTCAAACAGTGAACACTGAGGTCTTGCTTCTTTGTCCTTTATAAACAACAGGCCAACACAACCCGGGCTTAATTCCCCTCTGTTTGGGGACAAATGGCCTCCTTCATTGGGCCCAGGGAGAACAGAGGGACCACACAGCCCCTTCTCCTTAGAGTACAAAGCCACTGCCCCCGAACCAGCCAACTTGTGTCATAACCTTATCGAAACGAACCAATGCTCCTTGTCAGAGAATAAGGCCACCGAGATGGAGAGGCCCAGTGAAGAGGGGATAGCTTCTCCTCTTCCTGACTGAGGGCAAACTATAGCATCCCTTTTGGATATGGGGGACAGAGGAGGTTTTGTTTCTAATGGCTTGGGGTTCTCTACTTACACGTCGTGCCCCCTCTCATCCACAGTCCTGTTAATCCCATTAATATGAAGAGGGCCAAGAGCCTGAGAGTGGCCACGGCTTAAGAGCCATCAGCCAGCATTAGCCCTCGAAATCCAAACCCTTGTCTAGACCCATTAACAACTTAGCCCAAATCATTTGGGACTCATGTTTAACGACGGGTGCATAACCTATAACCAGCATTTACTGATCACTACACGTGTTCAAAACGTTGTTTCAGGAATGCACACAGCTGACACAACAGACGCATCACGACTAATCTCTTTGTTGGTCAAACAGCACATTAGATTTATCGTTTTGAATCAGTGGATTCCTTGGCAGCTTTAATGCCTTTCTCACATTATTGAGTGGCTGTGTTGAACGTCTGCCATGCAATACTGACCATGCGAAGGATTTGCTTATTGGATAATTCAGCATGGTATTACACATTATTCCCATTTAAGGCGATTAATATCGTTGTGTCTGTCTGCCTGTCGCTCTGTCTGTGTGGAGTGTACTGTATGCGTGTGTGCCACTATAACCACATGATGTATTAGTGGAGATAATCTGTTAGCTTTTAATTAAATACCCAGGCAAGGAGCACTGAGAATACCCACAGAGGACTAAGGTTAACACCTTGTGCAGCCAAGACAATCTCTAATGTCTCAATCTACCACCAGGCAGCCGCCCGACATCTACATATGGCCCATTTCTCATCCCCCTGCATACCAGTTGGGTGATTTAAAAGCATTAGAGCCTGATTAATGCAGCTTGCTCTGGCTGGGCTGGAGCACAGTGTGGGTTTTTGAGAAACAATGGGCATTGGTTACTGCTCATGAGCAGCTTTCAATCCCACAGTGAGACCAGTGACCTACTGTGGTGGCGTATCACAAATGACTATCAGCTGAAGCAGACAATCACCGCAGTGATTCGGCTCCATTCACCCTGCCACACATACTCAGTTCCAGCCAACAGCAGATAGCAGCTTGCTCCAGTAATCAAAGGATGGTATCTTCAGCTCCACGGTGTAATCAGCTCCAAATCAAGCAGGTATTTAAGACCCCTTTACACCTCAGCAATCACACTGCAGTCGGATAGTGTTTGACCACAAGAGAGTACAGGTGTAAAGGCACACTGATGACAGATAATGATCTGATTGGCCAAACCGGAGGTGGTCAGGGATGCACTGCGACCACATTGTGACCACATAGAACAACTTGTGCATTTCAATGGCATTTCTGTACTGCAATTATTTATCAGCCAACATGTTGGGCCTGCTGAGTTATATGAGGTGCAGAGTATTGCAAGTTTCACAAAGCAGAGAAGAGAAAGTTCAAAAGAAAGCTTTCCTGAGCCTGGCGGGGCCACACCCACCAACACAGATCACACAGTGGAAGCTGCCTTTCCACTCTGGGCCACACAGCAGTCTCAGGAGCTAATCTAGCTGTTTTGACTGAAATCAGATTTCCCAGAATGGAAAGGTAGAGAAGGGAAGTCCACAGTTAGGAAAAAGGAATGCAGTGTCCTGCAGGACACTGCTGCAATGTGTGTGTTTCCACACATTTTACATGTTAGGAAGTACACCAATAAAACACTTTCTCAAATTTAATTGCTATTGTACATCTTCCAAATATGCAGGTACTTCAGATTTTTCCTTTCTGCCCTCACCACAGGGAGTGCAACACAAAGGCCAACATTTTTAAATGAACTTTAGTAGGTGAAATTCAATAACCAAGATACAGTATAATGAAGTCTTATCCTGGGCCTGACGACAGTCAGGGAGAAAAAGCAGCATCATATCTAGTAAGCTGTTTCCTATTGACCTAAATATGAACTCACTTTATCCAAGACTCAGATGCTTTAAGTAATTCTGGCGGGTTTTGTGGGTAAGGGAGCAACTCACAAACATATCAGAACCCCTCATTAATGGTATTTTTAGAAACAAATAAATTTCTGACTGGCTAGCTTATCTTGCAATTGTGGCAAGGGTGAAAATACCAAATTCTACCCTGACTGGCTATCTGTTGGACAGCTGGTGTAGCTCAAGGATGGCCACAGTGACGGAATATTCTAAGAGATTCATTCTTTTACATCGTGAAATGACTAGATGATGGGAGATTAGTTATTGTTTCTGTTTTACTTCTGCAAATCGAGGAAGGAATCTGAATGACAATTGCTGAGAACTTTTTACATCCAAGTTCGTTGCCTCACAACAGCTACTGTGTCTGGAATATGAACAGTCCCGTGGTTGGCACACAGAAATTGTGTATGATCTGTTAATGTTGCTCAGCAATCACAAACACCCTCTTCCCCTCATCTCAGAAAAACTGTCAGAGAAAGTGTGGGGCCAACAAGATTGGGCAGGATGCCTCCCACATGTCTCCTTCCTCTCATGCCAACAGACTGTACTCCCTGGTGGTTTGAGGGAGGAAACGCAGGAACATCAAAGTTTCCTGCTCTAGACAACAGACACGCTACACACTGCAAATAGCCACAATCACATGGATCATCAGTAATTTGCACCATTTGTTTGTATTTTCATTTAACATTTATTTAAACCTGCAATAGCTGATTTTATTGGCCACATAAGTGCAGCATATTTACTCGGCTTTCAGCTCCATTTTGCTCTCCACCTACTCTTGAAGGGAAAATGTGAGTCTTTAACTGCTAGACGTGACTCCATGTTCACTGGCTTTTTCATGCTGCCTCCGCTTACTGAGTGGTGAGACTGAACCAAAACAGTGAATATGCTGGCCTTAAAACCAAAACCATTAGCTGAAAGATGCGAAAGCTCTGTGGAGATGAGGAGCTGCATCGTCAGGTGATTCCTCACTACCAGCTCTCATGTTACTCATAACCATTTCATCAACTGTTTTCATGGAAATGTTCATAATAGCTACTTTAAAAACTAATATGACTGCATGTGCTTTTGCCATGAGGCCATCTTCACTGACTCTATTACGCACTGTCTGTGTCATCGGGAGCTTTGATGTCTCCATCCTGGCAACTACAAGCAAACACAACGTCCTCCATTTGAATTCACTTCAAACCTTCCCCTTCAAACTGCAGAAGAGAGAAAAACCCTAAACTGCTTACCAAACGGGACCATCTGGAGGCAGTCGCTGGGTGATGGGAGCTGGAGGCCTAGAAGGCTTTGGGGGGCTGTTGAAGGGAAGGCAGACAGAGAAAGAGAGAGGGAGACAGCGGAGGAACTACGTCTACCAAACCATGTCGTGAGTCCCTCTCTGCAGGCAGGACGGTAATTACAGGGCACAGACAGAGAAAGCCTGACTGGGGAAAAAAGCAGAGATACTCAAACTGCAGGGTTGCCGCCCTCAACATAACCGCAACCAGTCCATCCTACAGTATAGGCTATGAGAGTAGGGTTCCAGATCAGTGCACTGGCACAGTGCCAAGGAAGAAGCAGCCAAGGGCACAGACAGAGTCTGCATCAGGCCAGGTAGGTCACCACAGGCTGGTCTCAAGGACCACACAGACCTGCAGTTAACAGAGGTCTATGAACACTTACAACACATTTATATCCAATATCAAGTCTACTTTTCTGCTTACTTGATGAAAATATAATAAAATTAGGCAAAATGTAAGAAATCTAAAAAATACAGCAAACACCAAAAATAAAGATTCTCTGTTTTTTTCCGTAATCCGGTTGGTACGACCATTAAGCAACATGAGTCACCACCCAAAGCGCTACGTGGCTTTTTTGCCGTCACCGACTCGGAGCTCCCATCAGACCGCATCAGCATAAAGTGTTCAGCTCTGCCTCCAATCCCGACTTCTCTAATAAAGGGGCATGAAGCGGGGCATCGACTCGCCTTTACCAACTGTCTGAGCGTTATAAATCACCGCCCATGCCGAGGGAGGCGGCGTCCTTCAGAGCGACCCGCAACCTTCACACATCCTCACACAGTCAAACCTGATGACATCACGCCAGGGCAGAGAGTTGAGGTGGGTGCAGTTCATCACATCCGTCAAGCTCCTGACGGGGAACATAATCTATAAAAGCAGTGTGTGCGGGCAGGCTGAAAATTAAACAGCTCAGTGTTTTCACCTGGTTAACCTGTGACTCAAAAGCTTTTAAATTCAAAAACTTAATGGCGTAAATTCACCTGAAAGTTAATAGTGCACTAATGTTTCACCAGGCTTTGCTGTTACACTAAATGGTTCTAGTGCGCAGAGTTGCAGCAAGTCGGAATATTGCTCCAGTATTTCTCCTGCGACATTTATCTGGGCTCTCCCATTCCTTCACTCAGCCCGAACTGTAGATTATAGCAGCAGAGATATGAACCACATGACGTATGATTCCCATTTTCCAGTGCAGGTGTCAAAGCGGTGCACGTGTTAATGATGAGTGCGTCCTGGGGAGGGAGAGGAAAAGCCCCCCCCGGTGCATTTTGGCACCGTGGAGCGGGCCACTCTTTCAGCCTGACGTTCTTATCGAGGGAGGGGCCGTGACTGACTGCAGGGTCAGAAAACTGCCCTGCATGGGATGGTGTTTTTTACAGCCTGGGGGATAACATTTCTTTTAACACGTGTACACTCTTTTTTTTCTTGCTTTAGCTGTGATCTGACGGCCTTGGTTGTCATATATGGAATGCATAATCTTTGCTCAAATTAATGCAGACTCGCCTGATAAAATGCATGTGACTAAGAACGCACAGTGTCCTTTTTATTTTATCGAACCCTCCCCTTCACCATGAGAAGAAGTAATAGAAAGAAAGCAGGCAATCATTATGCACTCCACTGCCATACGAGACTAACGGCCAATCGATTGCAGATCCTCAGGTGTCTTTCACGGCGGCTCTTAGACATTTTACACACATCCCGACACGCAATTCTGGATCCTAACTTTTTACACTGAGTTAAGTCACTGCATTGGTTTCACAGCCAGGAGCAAAAGGGGTGGCATAATCTGTCTTACCAAAGAGGAATCAATGTTGCACTGCGACAAACTATCCATATTTAATTCTTCTGCAACTATTTATCATAAATGTTCAATGGAATAGGCACAGGGTATTTTACTTTGAAATGCACACCAAATAAGATGTCAGCTCCGATCTGTATTTTTGAGCATGAGGCCTCACATTCTGTAGCACTGATGTCCTTTGAGTTGTTGAAAAACATTATCTGAATGATCCATAAATTACTGTCAGCCACAGTTGAAATAAATCCTGCATACAAGCTGCGGGGTGTTGGGTAATGGCAAGCTTGCAGTCTGATTTATCATCATTCAGCATGTTCCATGATGACAGCTTCTTTACCATCGCTGAGTAGGATCAACTTTTTTTTTCTACACATGCACAACATTAGCAAGTTCCATCAGTTTGTGTGTCCAAGGCTGTTTCACTTAGCAAAACAATGTACCTCTGTCGCACCCTCCCTTCCTCTATCTCCCTCCTTCCCCCAGCAGAGCCCAAGGGGACAGGAGACAGCAGCTAATTACAAGCCTGAACCAAACACATGGTGTTAAAAACAGATAACGCTGCTTGACAGATAGCCTGCGATGAAAAACATGTCAGAGACAGAATACATCAGACAAAAACCTTGAGAAATCCCCGGCTGGCATTGGAGGACTCTGTCATTCATCTTTTTGGGAAGAAGCCTGTAATAATTTGGCCCATAACTCACATGGTAATAGATATTATTATGTTAACATCTCTTCACAGAATAATCAGGGTTTGGCTTTCTGTGTGAAAACTTGGAGGCTCGAGGCTCTCCGGCAGCCACACAGCAGCCGACTCTGCAGCAGCAGCAGCAGCAGCAGCCTCTCACCTCTCCACGGTGTGGCCGCTCCCTGACAGGTTTATGGATGCAGAACACCATCTATCTTGCACAGGATTTGCAAAAATCACCTGACCGTAACACCAAGTGCAATTGTGCATTGTGCAAAGTGCGTAGCCGTTCTACTGCAAGAAAAGTATCAGACTTTCAGCAAAAAGGCCTTTGGGAACGTGTTACGCAGGAAGTGTTCTATATACCGAGCAGTAAGCGAAGCTGTAAAGGAAATACGCCACCAGTTGATGTGGAGGGTGTTAATGTAGAGTTTCTTCTATCCTCTGGGTGTGTTTTAAAAGCTGCTGCAAACTACTGGTGCAAAGCACATACAGAAGAAGTGCACAATATTCTATGACGAGCAGGTGAATTCACTCCTAATGCCTAGAAATATTATGTCATTATGAATCAACATGTATCACATGATAGAATAGTCGTGGCAGGAAAACAACGATGCCTCTGACCTACATCGAGGCATGGATGGTGCATTAATGAGCCTGAGGCACTGACAACCATTCAGCCATCAAATATCAAAAGGCCAGCTATGAGTAATGCATGGTCTTGTTGAAGCCGGGCACCGCGCAAACCCAACTGTGTATTCTGAAGTCAATTATCAACAAAATACTTTGCTCAAACTTTCAGCAGGCAGCACATGTCGAACAGGTTGACAATGGGACTTTGCGCTGTGGAGTCAGAAGACATATTTCTCCTCCAGAGATCAATTATTTCCTCGGCACAACTCAAAGACTTCCAGCAAGTCCAGACTTGGAACACTCTGCCCTGACGCATCCAAGCACACTGCTTATTTACTACTGGTTTCTCTGATCATCCAGTGAAAAGTATCACTGCTGCAGGAACATGACAGGAATAGGTGAAAATAAGATGTGGTAATGATGCCTTTAAATTATTATATTTTTACTTTTTTAATAACTTCTTTTAATAGATGTGTCATGCACCAACCTCACCAAAGCAAATTCCTCCTATGTGTAAAATCGTACCTGGCAATAAAGCTTTTCTGATGCTGATTCTGAATTCACTACAAACACAATGTCTGCAGAGGAGAGGGACGTAAGAGTGATTTCCAAGTTACTGACACACTGCACTACAGCTAAACAACAAGCAGCGGATTGTGATCACTCCACAGCTCACCACACTCTGCTGATAAACTGATACTTGCCCTGATCACACTGCTTGTATAAAGCTCAGCTCACAGGAACTGCTGGTGCAATGGCATACTGTTGATTGAGAGTTACGGCAGCGTAATGAATGAAAGCCTATCACCCCTCTGCTGTTGCACAGAAGTGATGAGGTACAGGTGGGAGATTTCAGGGAGACTGTGACGTTCGCAGCATGGGGCTGGGTGCCATTCATTCACTGAAGTACCTGTCATCGTAGCAGAAATCGGCGTCCAGAGTGTTGACATACAGGACCAGAGCCACGGCGCCGCACAGCAATTCTGCAAACATTTCTCTGTCTCGCACGCACGCGGGGAAATAAACAAAACAAAACAAAAAGAAAGGAGCAAAAATAATAAAGATGCAAAGCGAGACAGAGAGAAGCAGCGAATCCCGGTCTCTATTCCCTCTCAGTCCCCGTCTTTGTCAGAATGTCTCTGCGAAAACAAGTCCATCTCCCCCCATCATCCTCGCTGAAGTGCACAAAGTGGATAATCCATTTCTTTCTAACCCATGTTGGGTCTGAGCTGGAGGGCTGTTTGAGGCTGCAGGGAGCTGGGTAGGAAATAAAAGACGAGCGGTGTTCAGTGGATGTGTGACAGCGTACCGCACCGCTTCCCGACACAGAGCAGGCTCAGATCAGCGCTCTGATGCTCAGCGGCCGCTGCTGGATAAACGTCGTGATCCAGACCGCTGTCAAGGCAGCCAGAGTGACGTCTACAACGTCCGCTTGGACTTTCAAAATAATGCTCGCCGATAAAGTTTACATTTTTTTGAGCGACACGAGTGCAAAGTGAATGTGAAGAATAGTGAGATGGGAAAGTTTTTTTTCCTCTAATTTCGCTAGATAGAAATCCTGTAGCAACCTCATCAGGGCAGAAAAAGAATAAGTAAAGGAAAGTGTTGTCAGAACACACTGACTACATGTACGTTTCCCATCACTTATGACTAAACATAATTCTGCTATTCTTTCCTGGATATAATATGCCTCTGCCCATTTTAAAGCAATCATCCATTCCTGCATCATTTGACATTTTACATGTAGTCATATGAGCAGCTGTTCTCAACTAAAATAGCAATTCGCAAAAGTGCATCCAATAAGAAAAATACACATTCTCATCCTACATTAATCTCTATTGCCTCTATCCATATTCCCAGTAATGAACGCTTGATTTTTAATATATTCATGCTTTAATACTCTGCTTCACTTCCGCTCCGACCCTTCGTGTATCTGGTTTGTGGACACAGTCGCCATCCAAACGCATGTGTGCGGGAGATCCCTTGCGCATGCGCACTAACGGTGCCCCACCATGGTGCCCCACCAAGGGAGTCGGGGGTGGATAACGCTACATGATGCTGAGACCAGTTGGTCAGGGTCTCTGACTGCCACTCTCAGTAGTCCAGAACATGGAGGTGGTCCTCAGCGTGACGTTCAAGGACATCTCGGAGTTTTTCACAAGGCTCACGATGGATACTCCGCTAAACCGTGAATATTTTGTTTAATTTCACTATTATTTCATTCCCAAGGTGTTACCACCATGATGAGTTGAATATTATTTCAATCACAGGTGTCACCCTCCTCATCTATCATCTACAGCATACATACAGTATACAGTACATTAAGGAATAAATTGAATCTTATTCTCTACTTAGGATAAATAATAATGAACGGCTGAGGCTATATGAAGAACACCAGCAATCTAAAATCACCCAGTGCGTTGTGAATGATTTCAGAGATTTTTTTTTTCTCATAATATTAATCTGGCTTCAATAAGCTAAACATAAATGGTCACAGCTGCAGGAAACAGCAGCTATAGAGGAACATGTGCATGTGAGCATGTGCTTTGACTTCCGTTCATTGAAGACTATAAAATTACAGTTGTGTGTTTCAGAGTATGCTTTCAGTCAAAAATGTAGTTGATTAGAGGAAAAGGCGATATGTTCATCACAGTGGCTGCTTAGAGTCTCACTGTCACTCCTGTAATTACTTTCTGCTGGTTTAGGTTTGAGCAGGCTGGGAGATAAACGTAGCTGGCCCAGCAGTGACCAGTAGAGGGCTCACAGTGCATGATGTCTGTGGGGACATCATCATTCAGTCTCTGCTCTACAGCTAAATGCATTATCCTTAAATAAAAACAGGATTGTTTCAGTTGATGAAGAGTGATTATCTCATCATTCCAAAATGACCCAGAAAAAACACTGATAGAATAAAAGAACACACGTGAGTGCGATGAGTATGATGTCTGGGAGTTATTATACTTCTCTAGATTGGATCTTGTATCATCAATTTCGGGATGAACATATTTTAATTTCCAAAAAAAACATACAGACGTTTCAAATCAAAGTCCGCTTCCACTGTTCATGCCTGTTAAAATGTTCTTGGACTCCCTTCCATAGAGGATATTGCACAATATCAAGACGTAAGAGAACAGCAGCAAAGACGGGGAAAAAAACAAATAATGGTAAAAGTGCTTCACAGACAAAGCGAGTGGCCGGGCCCTCTGAATATTGATTCAGGGTTGTTTCAATAGACAGACCCCCATCTGTCGGAGCAGACTTCAATGTAGCCTTTCACAGGACAGCAGCAGGACACTACCATGGAACACATTTCAGGAATTAATTAGATCAGAGGAACCGGCACAAGGTTTTTGCTTCTAGTCTACAACTCATTGAGGACTTAATATTCGAACAATGATCCAGCCACCAGGTTTAAAGTATGTGCACATGTACTGCAATGTCTCACAGTGTTATACTGCAAAGTGCTAATAACCTAATTAATGATGAAATGCTTTTTCTTGTGGATTATGTGTGTGTGTTTCTCTGTCTGTCCCTCCAAACACCACAGCAGTCTGATGGCCTGTATCTCACATCAGGATGTTTTAATTGCTTCTGCTTTATTGTTCACCACTGGCAGCAGCACTGCACTTACGTACAAATTTGAGGTACTTGAATTTTATTTCAAGTCACTTCATTGTTCATCTCCACTGCATCTCTGAGGGAAACTGTACTTTTTATTCCACCACACCTAGCTGTAAGTATTACTTCACTAGAGCTGAAACTTTCTTTAAAAATGAGTATAGACTAGTTGATCAAGAGAAAATGAATTGCCAACTATTTTGATAATCTTTCATAATCTTATTTGAGTTAAAAAAAATGCCAAACAGCACAAGATCCAGCTCACCGTCTGTCAGTAAGTGCTGCTTTTTCTTTGTGTCACAAGTAAAATCTCTGCATTGAAAATGTTACTTGCGTAAAAGTACTCTCAGTATTATTAGACAAATTAGAAAATTAAGGACTTGATGCATCAAAAATTGACCCTGTGACTGTCAATATATTCTCAATATTTGATATCATTAAGTCATTCTGACTGATGGATTTGCATTGCTGTTGTCGTTGTTTTGTTCAAGTAATAGTCAAATAGGCCACATCCCGAAATTATTCATTTTTCTGTAATTTAAAGATCCCCTTCAGAAAGGTTTTAAGATTTATATAAAAACTCTTTTTTGACTAATAATTTGTGTCCAATTTGGTTTTCCACAAAAACTTCAGTTATTTTATTAAAATCCTTAAAATGTCTTCTTCTTCTTCTTCTTCTTCTTCTTCTTCTTCTTCATTTAAAATTAAAAAAAAAAATCAATAAATATGTCATTTTTTTTTCTTTTTCAAAGTTTAATTACTGGACAAAAGATGTCTCCTCTTTCACTGAACAGTCAGCTCTCAGCGTATGTGCACTGGAGGCTTCATGTTTCCACATCACACACGCAGAATTGCCAGTTGTGATACTGCTGATCATGCTTGTATGCCTACTTCTTGAAATTAGCTTTTCAGTGAGCGCAGAGAAACTTTCCACTTTCTGTAGATGAATATGAAAACAGCGTGCTAGTGTCAAACTGTAGATAACTCTGCACAGCGAAGCTCAAACATTTTGGAGTAAAGAGGGACTTTCAGACAGGGAAAAGCAGCACGTGAAATGTTCATCAAATTACATCAACAGAGGTGGTGATTCATTTTCATGTGTTATATATAGTAATGCATCATATTTTGTAAGCTCATCATATGTTTTGTATAAAAATCTTAATTTGAAAAGTAAATATTGCTGGCAAATAAATGTTGTGGAATTGAAAATACAATATTTTCCTCTGAGCTGGTAGACGCAAAGACTCAAATGATTCATATTAGCTCCACCTTGACCAGCTACAATGACGCAATGCTGCTTAAATTGAATTGAAATGATACCTATAGGCTAAAATATCACCTATTGTGAAAAGTGTTTGTATTGGAACGTCTGTGGGAGGGAATCATGGTGACTGTGCATTGAAAAGCTCGCAGCTTCACACATGTAAAGTGTGTGCCAAAGTGAAAACATGTGCATGTGTGTGTGGGTGAAGGAGAGAAAAGGGGAAGGAGGTAGTGGGGGGTGCTTTCGCCTGATGTGTGTGACAGAGGAAGACCTCCCTGAATGTCTTTGGATCCTGGACGGTTTGAGAGAATTACAGGGACACCGCTCTGGCTGTTAGATAATTACAGGTTCAGACTCACGTCTGAGGGCCAAATCACTTCTGCATGGAAAGAAAAAGCAGAAGAAACGTGAGTGTGGTAAAAACAGAAAGTGATGCTTAACACAGGCTCTCTAAAGTATGGCTTTGCACGAAGCCAGGAGGCTTAATCTACTTTGTGGGTGTTTTGGACGGACTGACATTCAGCGGAATATCAAACAAGAAAACATTTAAAGCAGCATGTAATGAATAATAACTTGTCAAGAGCTGCATGCAGGTGGTGTATGGTGTCAAGCCGCCTCCCCTCACAGACCTGTACTCCAAAAGAGCCTCTCTAGCAATCAAGAAAAACACGAGATCATTAGTTTGAGACATTGTCTCTGATGTTCATCTGGACGCTGCTTACTCAGCAGTTAACTATCATCAGTAAATTACCTGTCTCTTCAGAGCTGATGGTGCAGCTGGAGAGCACACGGTGTTGACGGACAGATCGAGTGAAGGTGGAAGAAGAATGTCTATCAAACAGGATGCAGTGGCATTTCCATTAATATAATTTGTTGTTCTCTATTTCATTAGGGAGTTAGCTAGTCAATCCACTTGGCAGGTCCATTAACTGTGGGAGGAGCAGGAAGGTGGATGCTGTGGACGGCGCTGCATGGAGCATTGTACTTGGGAGATTCAAGCTGCCTGGTTGTGCAATGCTCGGAAGATTACATTGAACTTGGCCCCCTCGAAATATACATGGAGATAACTGCTGGCACGCACTAATACATACATCTTCCCTTCGCCACATCTCAGTGTGCGATGGTGCGCAGAGAACAACATTTCCAATTTAAAAAGCAATTAAATTCTGAGATGTGAGAAGAGAATCCAGTGTATTATCAAAGCACCCAACTGCAGCTCGCTATTTTCTTCAGGATGAACTTGCCCAAAGCCGCGGTACACAACCCAAGGTTCTTTGGCTCTTTCAAAAGAGCTGCATTACTTTTCTCTCCTCAAGTAACCACCACCATCTTAAGAGTCCATCAGCACACTCTGCGTCTGGCTTTGAAGCCCCTTCGCCCCCTGCAGTGGAAGCCACGCTGCGGTGTCTCTAACAAGTCTAAACAGAGAGGGAAAGTCTTGATCTCAGGGAAGAAATGGAACCAGGGCTTTTCTCTTTAAAGCCATTAGTTCTGAGGTGGATTCTTCTTATGTACCAGGTAAAATTAAAGCAAGCTGGAGGGGGCAGGCCATGGATGAGTAAATCTGATTCTCACCTTCTTTTGCCAAAACAAAACCAGCCACCTTAACTGATAAGTAGGATAGAAGTCAGCAAATATGTGCGCTGTTAATAATTCATGTGCAAAGTGAAGCTCAAATAAATCAGTGTACATATTTCGCAGCAGCAGACATAGTTAAGTTTTAATAAGCATGAGGGAGGAGGGTGATTATTCATGGCATAAAGACAGAAAAGGAAGGAGAACAGTAAAAACTGTTTAAAAGAGCAGAAAGCCAGCGAATCATCGACAAAATGAACAGTTTCCATTGTGTGTATTTCAACACTTTGCATGAAACCTATTATAGAAAATGTCCACTTTAATTTTTGTTATCATTAGCAATGGAAGGTTCAGTGACTTCCAACGCTTTTTTGATTAAACACCGAATTCTACCCAGGATGAATATGCCAACACAGCAGCAGCCTGCTATAAATAAAAACAATAGATCCCCAAGTAAAAAAAAAAAGTTAAGCTGGGGCTCAGCACAGCCAAGAACTCCCATCTGTTTATGCTATACAGACATAGGCACTGTAAGAGGAATGCTGTGGCTTCTGTCAGAATGCCATGTTTTCCTGTTAACCCAGGGAAAGGGGATAACTGCAAGTGATCAGGAGATCACTGTAGTGGTGGTGGTGGTGTTGGCATAAGTGTGCCAGCCCATACATACGTGTCCTGCCAGCACAGCGTCCTGTGTCCTTTTCAGGATGGTCACAGGCACAGGAGCGCTCATGCTCATCTGCATAATGAAATTACCCGGAGCAAGGTCTTTCCACGGATGAATCAACGTCTCCGATCGCTGAAACCTCTGTTATTCCTAACCTCTGCCTCTATAACCCACTTGACTGGCAACTGGCAGGTTCCAAACTCCAGTATGCATAAGAGCTCATTCTGGATCCTTCTCTAAGCTTTAAAAGCTGCAAAAAATGGCAATGTTTTGGACAAAGGACGTTTCGCTGAGTGCCTTTCCACAGAGCAAAATGACCCTCCGCTGCAGTAGGCTTGATTTTTGCTTCACAGAATCCTTCAGATCCTGGATGCAGCCAGATGTGATGCTTTTCTTGGAAGTACACTTGACATCATTTTAGTGCACCCTCCTGTGCATTCCTCAACAAAGACTCCATAAAACTGCCTTGCTCTATAGATAAGTGAAATAAAACACAGAGATCGTTAAAACATTATTAAGAAAGGAATATTTGATGCTACACACAAAATGTGAGTAGTGGATTATCTGAAAACTACAAGCCAAAATCTGTAGCAACAACCTCGACTATAAACCCTTGAAATGATCATTTTAATGAGACCCAATGGACTGCTTAAGCTTAGCCAGTGCATTTCTCACCTGCACCCCATAAATACGTTCAATGAGTGGATGTTTACAGTCATTTTAATGAACACACAGCTCCCTGAACCTGTCCCAGCAACCCGAGCAGGCTGTGAATCCACAGCTGTAGCTGTGTGTGTGTGTGTGTGTTAAAAAAGTAGGATAGTGCGCGTCATGCGTGCCAGAAAGACAGGTTGTGTGTGTGTGGATGTTTTGCGCATACACATAAACCAGCGTGTCGGTTTATTAGAGCATATGTTTATACATCAGTCTCAGTCGTTTTGGATGTGTAACGTTTGGTCCTCAGCCTGAGTGCCTCTGATGAGAACCGCAGCTGATCTGGGTTAATGCGTTCTGCAGAGGATTGAAGAGGAGAGCTGAGTCGAGGGATCCTTTAAACGTCAGCTCGGGTCTCCTCCCGCTCCCAGCCTCGACTCCTCTGGTAAGTGCACACCAGAGGAGGGCTAACTATGAATAAAAGTCTCGTTGATGTTAAGGAATTGTGTATTTTTGGATGTCATGTCTTGAGACAGACTTAGACAGAATTACACGGTCGGTGGTCACGAGTCTCTTGGCTCAGCTGCAGTTTGGCAGATGTTTGGATGAGCGGCATTTTCTGCAGATGACACAGACAACCAGAGGAAGGAAATAAGGCAACATGTTGAGGAATGCCTCTCTTTGACCAGTTACTAAAATTAGCATCAACAACAGGTCTTTTTCACTGCAGACATTTGGACTTAGTAGTAGTAAGTCCAGAGCAGGAAAAGCACAGGTGATGCAGATAACATTAATGATCTCCCATTGTGACAGTGAACCAGCATGAACAACAGCAGGACCCTGAAACTGAATCAGCTAAATGGAATTCAGCCATCCTTCATTTCATTATTTACACCTGTGTTCTTCTACAAGCCGAAATGTCTTCCACAAAAAATTACCCCATTTAAAGGTCCTGCACATGTTCCACACACAGGTGCTTTCAGTGACTTTTGCTGATTAGAGCCGTGCTCAGGTTTAAAGAGGACAGAGCTACGCTGGGAATTAGGTCACCAAATTCATCAATAATGATGTACCAATAACGATGATCAATGTGTATCACCGCTCGGCACAAAACAGCAGAGAGATCAAGTTAGCGTCCAGCTGGTGAACAAAGTGTAGCATTCAGGATTTGGTGGAGACCAAAAAAGAGCTAAAACGATAGTGAAGTTGGACTTATCTTTGCAGGTGACCAGGAACACGACTCCAAATGAATGCTTCAGTTGTTTAAGTTAGACAACTGTCTGCTAACAAGTTTGCCTTAAACCATGATAATATGTTTACTGCTTGTTTCCTAAGAGACCAAAAAAGCCGTTTTTTTGTAGTTTTATGTATTTTATTATGCTTGAGTTATCCTTTCAGATAACTGCTGCAGCAGCAGCACACCTCAGGCCAGCCAGTGTTAGTTTGAAAATCCAACTATGACCAATTACCTCCAATGTTGTTTGTCAAAATCCATTCAGTGGCTTAGACGACCTGTGGGCCAGACTGGCGACCCTCTGTAATCAGTAAGATCCTGTTAAAACTTTAAATGAGTCGACATTAGCTGCACAAAGAGCAACCACAGACCATCGCTGGGAATTCTCAGACGGAAAATCATTTGATTGAATTGCATGAATTACTGGAAGATGTTCTTAGTAAAAGAGGTTTTTATTGTCTGTCGGATGCCAATTATCAGTCAAATCGATTTTATCAAGATGTTCTTCTGAATGTCATTAGCATCGAGCACCAGCTTAGGCTGCCAGCTTTGCACGTAAAATCAAAATCGAATGTGAAGTGCTGAGAGTGGTCTCATGGTGTGCCTTGCATCAGCAATAACCCCTCAGTTGGTGCACTCCTACGCTGTAAACATGCTGTTTGATTTATAGTGGGGTGAGCACATAGTGGAGAGTGACTAGTCACTGAATGCTAATGTGCCAAAGTTAAGCCTTGCATACAAATGTCTTCCCCCTCTCGCCTTTGCCAACACACTTCTCGAACTCTTTCTCCTTCTATCCCTCTTCTCCTTCTCTGTTTCATGCCCACTCTCCCGCTCTCGCTGTCACTCTGACTTACTTTTGCGCTCCCTCTCGGGAGACAACACACACTTGACAAATTGTTGGGCTGCTTCATGCTTTCTACGTAGTGGAATAGTTTCAGCGGTGAAGACAACATGCAAGCTAGGAAAGGCAAGTGGCTCCAATGTTTTCCTTTGTTCTCCTGTTGCTTTCTTTTCCTCTCAGCTCCAATAGTGGTCAGAGTCAGATATTCTCATGGTGCTTCAGTGCTGAAGTGGAGCCACAAACCAGGATTTCAGACTGGACTGATACGGAGGAGACACACACAGCAACCTCTGTTTGGCTGCACTTAAGCTATAATTTGTCCATATAATGTGGTCTAGGGGATTATGTGTTATTATACATCAGAGAAAACCAACATCTTTTACACTAGTACTAATGTCACTGCATGTATGAAGGAAAAGAGATGACTGTCATCAGAAACAAACAAGGGGATAAAGCACATCAAGCAAAAATGTTCAACAATCAGCTGTTTTCCTACTAAATAAGTTTCATGTGTCCAACGATGGTTTTGTCCTTGCCTTGAATTTACATTATCAATGTAATGCACACCCCACAGGGCCCCGATCAAACAGAACATGCTGTAATTCAACTGTTACTGTTTTCAACTGCTCTTGTGGAGCCGCTGCTGGGCCGCAAACGTGAACAACAGCGGATTGAAGAGAACGTGACCTCTGCAACTTTAGACACACAAAACAAGATGGAGCCTGAAAGATCAGTCTTGATATAACAAGATGCATGTAACCGGGGGCCTTTGCATTCGTTTAAGGTGTCTTCACTCGACAATGATCAGATCTTATCTGACAAGTCTGAGTTCAGCAGTGATTTTCTAAAACAAGCTGAGGACAGCAGCACATGGGGCTCTCAGTGCAGTCGTGTTTGCCTGCGCACGCAATGCAAGGCGAAGAGATGACAGATACTAAACAATGGCTGAGTGCTCAGAATACCACAATACCACAAGAATACCACAATACCACTCAACATATTTTCCGTCAAATGTCATGAAACTGGATTTAAATGTTGCATATATTCAAGAACGTCTGCGAAGTCCAACGTATATGAACTTTTAAACCTGATTGGCCAGTAAAAAAGGGAAAGAAGTAAACTAATGCACCATTTTGGCGTATCACACAGCTATACTGTAACTGAATGCTGCAGCAGGCTATTTTCCATCATCACAATTTCTGGTTCCCAGCGAAAAAGAATGGGATGCAGCAGATATCATTTGCCACTAATTGTCATTATTCCTGCTGCCCAAAGCTAGCAAGCAGTCCGTCTCAAACCCAAATCTGAAAAGTGAAAATCAGCTTTATATGTGCCCCAAGAGCAGATCTTAGAGTGCACTGTGGTGTAGTTACAGCATACTGATGTGATAAGTGCAGTAGCCCATTATTGTTAATCAGGACTGAATCAGTGACAGGCAGTAGCACTGTAAAAGAAAGAGCGTATTTAAAAGTGCACAGTCCATGCACAGACCCCTTCATTGCCAAAGCCTTTGAGATAATGAGTAGAGAAAAATGGCTCCAACTCCCATATGAAATTACAAAGAGCGCTCTGATACTGCAGCTCAGCAGCCGCATATCACGAATAATGACCATGAGTGAAATTCCTCCCCGCACATAATGATGTCTTTTGTCCTTGCTATGCTTTGGGCGCCGTGATATTTCAAACTGTTTATGTCGTCAACCGGGATTACACAGAACCTTTGCTCTGCAATTCGCCGCACTCCCCTGTGATATAGGATACAGTGTCACTGAGGCTCTAATGGGCCCTTTAATCTGCACATCCTTTCAATGGCGCAGCCAGGCGCAGCAGACATGGGTGGGGACAGATGTGGAGGATGTCGAGCAAAATATTTTGACTGCTGATAAACAGTGGCTTGATAATGTTTGGACATTTTTCTGCAACATTTCAATTTTGAGGGAGATTGTGTTTTGCAGGTCTGTGTTTTTGTTTGAGTTTATTTTTGTCCTGAACATCTGGGAGTGATTCAGTGAAGAATTTTAGCTTATTATGCACTCAGATCAACAGGTTTGCTGTTTTATAGTTCATTTTTATTCAATTTAATGTTTGATTTTATTTTTCAATAAAGTGCAATTAGTGCACACACGTGGCAGCCTACAGTTTTCTTTTAAGCATGACATTCCATGAAAATAATGTTAATACGCAGCCTGATGTCACTGATGTAACATGTGACAGTTTGATTCACCTACACTAAGTCAATTGGCCACTATGTTTGGGGAGTTTCCCACAGGGAGTTTCTCTGCCACCCTGTTCAACTGTATGTCCAGTGGAAAGTTTGTGATCTTAAATCCAGAACCTTTTAAACACAGACTCATGTGGGAACGGTGCCCCTACAATGTCACATCAAACCCGATCTGCTAATCAATGCTTCAGACAACATGCAGCATCCCTTCCGTGTCTTTGTCCTATGAAGCGATGCACCTGCCCTTCAACACCCTCACTTAAGAATGCAGAAGGACATTATGACTTTATACAACTCCCACATTTAACGCTGGAAGCCATGCGAAGCAAGTCCTGCTGTGTGCTGTTTACTCTCCATCTTTCATAGTGGAAACTGATGAGCAGCGGTTGACTTAAATGCTGAATTTGAGATATGGGATCCATTTTTATTGCAGACTGTGGACCTCCTGTGCTGTGATGATGCTTGTCTCTCACTAAACACACACAGATGCACTGAAAATGAGTCAGCACGCATTAACAACCTCCTGTCATTAACACACACGCATCACTTTTCATCACATCCATCCTGATATAACACAGTTGTTGATGAATAAAAGATAAATAAAAAGTTCGCTGTAGAGGTCTGTGTCACTAATTCATCACTGTTTCTTGGAAAACCAGTGGCAGGCTGTGAACTTCAGACTTTGTATGTGTGGAAGAAATGTCAAGTTAATGATGATGATGATGATGATCAACCTTGAATTTTTCATTGATGATCTCACAACAAATCATCCAAGACATTTTCTGTCCCTGCGACCATCATTTAGCTCAGGCTGTTCTAAGATTGGTTAACAAATTGTTTTCATAATGGGAGGAGGGATAACAGATTACAGTCTGATGAAAACAACAGAAGTGTCACAGTCTGCCAGCTCCTTACCTGCTGCCCACCTGCCTAATCACCTGAGCACACACCTGAGACTCATCACTAATCAGTGCAGTACTTAAGCTGCTCTCCCACTCACCAGTTCCCAGACTGTTCTTCCCAATCATTTAAGACTCTCCAGCAATTATCATTGGACTGCCTTCTTGTTATCAACCCTGTCTGCCTCTGACTTGGTCTGCTCTCCAGCGCCCTGATAATTACCTTGACCTTCTGTACCTGATTGCATTTGTTGCTTTGCCCCTCCTGGATCTGCTACTGAGTGGGACTGTCAGTTGTTTGCCTTGCCAAATGTTTTCTGAAGCTGTCATTTGCTCTGGATGGAGCATCAAGCCAGCCTCATCTGAGGCTCTAAGAGACTTCTGTGTTCAGGTAGTGCTGCTATCGGGTCCTAAACTTACCAACACAGAACACCTTGACTTACATTTACCCAAAGTCAAAACAGACTTTACTATACATTCCTTGAGTGACGCATGGAGAGAACTTTGTGGAGAGCTGTATTAGAGCTTTTTATGTTTTGGGCTAGGCAAATTGAAGTAAGATAATGACAAGACATTATGTTGTATACTTGTATGTGTATATGCTAATCATAAAGCATTATTATATAATGAGATAAAATAATTTTATTATTAACCCGACAGTGAAGAAATGTACAGTGTTACAGCAGCAAATGGGATAGTGTCATAGTAAGAAGGATCAGAAGATATAATAAATAAGGAAACAACATAGTGAGTAAAACAAGGCAGTGGTTGAATTCACATGATTGCATATATGGAATATTGCTATTGCACAGTTTAGAATACAGTAATATTTCACACAAGTGAATTGTCAGTTTGGGTGTGTGTGGTCCACTGGCAGCAGTGCTGATTGTAAAGTCTGACAGCAGCAGGAAGGAGCAGCAGTATCTCTCCTTCACACACTGCGGGTGAAGCAGCCGGTCACTGAAGGAGCTGCCCAGTGTCAGAGGGTCCTGCATGAGGTGGGACATGTTCTCCATCAGGGATGGTAGCTGAGCCATCGTCCTCCTTTCTCCTATCACATCCACTGGCTTGAGGGTGCATCCCAGGACAGGTCTGGCCTTCTCAACCAGTCTGTACAACACAGTGTAATATGGTGTTAGATATTTATTACAATAAGGTGTAGATGCGTTGTTTCAAAGTGTTTGTTTCGGCGTGCAACTTTAAAGCCAAATACTGGGTGGACTGGAGTCATGTTGTCCATATGTAGTAATCACAGCAGAGTCCAGAGCTCCGGAAGCGGAAGAGGTCAGAAGCATACGTTCAAGTTCAAGTGTCCATATGCCTCTCACAGTCTGTGTGTGTGTGTGTGTGTGTGTGTGTGTGTGTGTGTGTGTGTGTGTGGCTGAGCCTCATGCTCTGATCAAGTCATTCTCACTCCCAGCATGCAATAATGCTACAAGAACCAAGCACATATAAGTCACTCTAGCTGCTTTCCTCTTTTAACTGGAAGGAAGGTGGGGAATGAACTTTGGTACAGTGAAACGAAACACATGCTATTTTAGAAATCCTCGGCAGTTTTGGAGATCAGGACACTAAGCCTCGCCTTAGGCTGTGTCAGCGTGTGTGCAGTGTGCTGTATTGCGTGCCTAAAATGAACTAACCCAACCGCATTTGTTTTGGACAAAAACTCGTTGCTTTGAAACCATGAATGAATGTGAAAGTCCTGCCATGTAATAATACGACACGGAAACATTTTAGGTCTTTGGAGCAGGTAACTAATGTGTTTAAGATGTTGAAGAAGACCCCTGGAAGCCAATAGGGCTAATTTTCCACTCTATTTGTGCAGCAAGTTCTCCACTTCCCACTTCCCATATAGTTTTTCTTTTGCTTCCCACAGTAGTGGTCAAGTGCATTTATTCCAGTCCTCTTTCTTTGCTTTTCTTCTCCTGTATCTGAAAGCAGTAATGGAGTTTGTTTACTATTACCAGACGCGCAAGGACAGTGTTGCCATTGTATATCTGGATGCGTTGCGTGAGTATCAGAGAGTGAGAAAGCACACACCATTACAAACAACAGGATGTGACAATGCAATGCCCCAAGTGGCTCTCTCTCTCGCTCTCTCTCTCTCTCTCTCTCTCTCCTCTCTCGGCTTTAAACCAACATTCGACATCTTGAAGCGCTTAATCTCATCAAGGCTTTTTTTTCCTCTCTCTTCATACAGTCGTTCTCCTTCAGAAGTGGCGGGCCGGCTGGACTGATCACACTCCACCCATATGCAGCATCCCAGAAAGTGTGGACCGAGGCCTGTGAGAAACCAATTAGCCTCTGGCTAAATCCTTTGATGATTAGGACCAGCGGTTTGTCCACAGAGCAGAGAAGCTAGAAAAACAGCTCCTCCTGCAGGAGAAAGAGTAAGAAATGAGATGCAATACAGGTATACTATGGATGGCAGAGAAACAGCGCTCCTCAATAAAATTGACACCCAAAAACTACAGTGAGGCTGTAGAAAATAGAGGATTTATTTCTCACTGCAATTATAATTATTGCCAGAAGTGTTTCTTTTCCTACTCCCAGTGTCCCGGAGAAGAGCTTCGGGACAGGCAGTCACATGGAGGTCCGGGCAGACAGCATCCAATACAAACCTGTTGTATGGAGACCGAGTCGTCGCAGTGTGGGAGCTGCAGCACTGAGGTCACACATCTCTCTCTCTCTCATCCCACACGATCGCATTACAAAGCCACTGTTCATCCATAAATCTCCACCAAGCAGCCATCTGGAGCCCATCTTCACACTCTGACACACAAGCCCCTCTCACAGGCACTGACCTCGCTTGTCCAAGTCCCATGTACAAGAGCCCAAGCATGATATCACTCCAGTTTATCTCATTGTACAAACATAGACTCATCTGTGAATTTCAACAACAGAAAACACAATGCACACATGCATGCACATGCAGTGAACCAGAGGGGAGGGGTCGTGCAGTAAGATGACTTAGGAGTGGAAAGTTCTGCAAAGCCGAGCATCACATTTCCAGGCTTCAAAGAAGAGTTTGACTCTGTGAGCTCACGTCGACACTGGCTGTTGGGTTTGAATAACTCAGGCAGATATTCGTTTACCTCGATTTCAAAGTCGCCCGCTTGTGAGCTGCATTTCACTTTGACAGTTTGCAGTTCAATGTTTCGTATTTTCAAAAAGCAAACAGGTGCAGGTCCTGGCAGTGCACCAAAACAGAACACATGCAAGGACGTTAGACTGTTGCTCGAAAATAAAGCCTCTCTGAACTGTCATATAAATAAAACAACCATCCGAGGCTGCAGCTTTTGTGAAAGCAGAGCTGTGTTAACATATGAACATCTGAAGGGATTCACAGTGTAACAAATGAATGTGGGGATGCTGGAAGTGGCACTGGAAAGCTGCTTCGTGATGTTTTTGCAGTGCTTAGTGATGGACAAAACATTCCATATTCACTTTCAACGAGCCTTTCCACTATCACATATCTAAGATAAATATTAATGGTCTCCATAGTGAAATCTAGCAACCGGAGAAGCTTGGTAGCTTTTGTGCCAAAAACTAACAGATAAATCCACAAAGTCAGGCCAAGTCAAGCCTATTTATGTATTTATTGTTGAAATTATTATATATAAAACAACATATTTAAGTGTATAATTAAATATATAAGAATCAAAGGAATTACATGCATTGCATTATCCTTCATTTCTGACTTTTTCAGTTTATCTGTCTTTTAAACAGCTCTCTGGTGAATGGTAACCCACATCTTAATGGCATACACAGGCAGCTCAGAATAATGTTGTCTGTCTGAGCTGACCTGATCAAAACTGTCAGGATTCAGCAGTTCAGGCACAGTACAAGCTTGTATCTCAGACAGAACAGACTCGGTGTCTGTTAAAGGACACGGAAAGATGAATGTCCTCCTTGCAGTAATTAAGCCCTTACAATGGCTTCTGTAATTAGTGCAAATGTTACACTGACAGATGCATTACCTCTCCATTATGTCTGTGTTTGTGTATGTGTACTTGGGTGGCTCAGCCTTCCACCTGGCACAGCAGTTCTGGAAATATCTAGACTTCCCAGCTCTACCGTTATACACCTCTGAACTACTTTAAAAAATCAGCTGAGTTCAGCTCAGTTTGGTCCAGGTGAGTTCTGTTCCAATCTCCAAAATTACATTTCATGATTTGTGTAGACTGTGTCCATGTTTTTACTGTCCTGTCTGTCCTGTCTTGCTGTAACTAATTTGAATAGTGCTATAAAGGCAGATATATTTGCACTGAGTTCAACCAAATGTAGGGAAAATAAATGGCTTACAGTAATGAAAAAGCATCAATCCGAAGAACATTTACATGAGGACTGGGAGCGTTTATTGTTTAATTAATACTGAGGATACAACACAGTGAGACACTGACATTACCTTTCAAGATTAGCCTGAAAGCAATCATGCATTTTACATATCCAGCAGTTGTGGAGCAACATCATCATTCATTTGCAGTCGTGTTTCTGACCTCCTGATGAATTTTTAATCTAAAAAAGAGTGCTTGTTTTGTTGCTGCTCTCTTATTATCATGTATGACACTATTCAGTTGTTAATATTGATGCACCAGTGTGTGCTGTAAGCAGCTGTTGTAGCTGGTCCAGATGAAGCTACTTTCAACTTTATATACTCAGTGGTTTATTCCAGTGGTTCCCACCCCGAGGGTTGAGCCCCTCCGCGGAGTGCTACGCAAGTTTGCACTCATTTTTGGGGTGGAATTTGTTTTGGGGAAGAATGGATCATTTGACCTCTTTGGGCATAGAATGGTTATAAATAAGAGCATGTGAGAAGTTTCGAATGGAAACCACTCTTTGGTGGAACGGCTAACAACAATTTCAGACAACCCCTTTCACATTGTTTTCACATTATTTGACACATTCTAATTATGTACATCAACTACCTTAAATGCTATTGTATGAGTTTTTTTTTTTTTTTTTTTGTCTTGCAGGCACGTCACCTTTTTTTAATTCATGCACCTTTTTTGTCATGTGTAAGAAACTTATCAGCATTTACGTACAGAGTGTGTTTCCTATCTCTCAGTATTTATAGTCCCTTGTGTTTGAGACTACTGTATTGAAAAACACAGTGGTGGGGGCAGTTAGTGCGGAAATTAGACACTACTGCTGGAGGCTGGATATGTGGCTGTACCATTAATACTGCTGCGCACACAGGACTCAGTTAAAGACACATGTTGAAAATACAGATAAAAAGGGAACACAAACACATCTGTAATTCAGCTGTGTTTGAAAAATTTGCTGCGCTGTTTAGAGAAGTTCCTTTCTGAGAGGCTTTATTGCTGCTAAACAAAGACACATATATACTAATGACTCCTCTTTGTAACATCTCTGTTGTCATTATTTGTGATGAACCCATTCACACGATATTCAAGCCTCAAAGGGATGCACAGCCACAAATTTCCAGTCAGAAATGTAGCCATGTAGTGTTCAGAGCTAACACCCCAATCCAGAGGAAGAGGATTATTTGACATGCAAACAATGCAGCAGACTGAGGAGGGACTTTAAATCAGAGGCCATATGGGAGCCATCACCCCTCTATGGCATTGCATCATGTCCATAACTCACCACTCATACTCCCACATAGCAATAGACTGTCTTTCTCAGAGGACATGAGATAATGTATGAACTTCTCGCAGCAGGTCTGGAAACACCAAAGCTCCAGGTGTGACTGGTTATGAAGCAACGGAGGTGGAGAGTTCCCTTTGGGTCAAGGCAGTGTCTTGTCTGGTGGCCTCCAAAGCAGCAGTCTTTAAACTATAATGTGTCGCTAGTGAAGTCTGCGGTTCTCCTGTGATTTGGGCTGTCGTCAAGAAAAGCGATCTGCTGTATTATGCATGCAGAAAACTGGCAGATGGCTGAGGTGGCCTGTCACGGCCATGAACCATCCACATATCTCTACAATATGAATATTTAGCCTTGCTGGGTTATAAAAGGTTGGAACACCAAATGAATCATGAATCATAATTCAAGCTATCAACTGGATCATGAATAAAAAAAACTACCTATGAAAGTTTCAGCTTGTTGCAGCTAGGCCATCTTTACTGCATTACCAGAAATTTCACACAGTGAAATCCATGAGAGCATCAGCTGTAAAAATGAAAGACACATACACCTTGAGAAACATTTGACCTGATGGTCGGAGGTCCAGCAATAATGCAGTCTGGTCTGAATGCACTGTGGCCAAATGAGAAACATTGATCCACATGGAACTGGTTTTGAGGGCAATAACTGTGAGCGACATTGCACTGATGACAAATCCACCTTGTGTGTCTTTTGCTGAACTGTGGAATGCTGGATTCTTCGCCTGAAAAAGACCAAAAACAAATGAATAAGGCCAACCCTCGCTGGAACGGACATACTTCCACTTGATCAAGTGCATGTTTGCTAATCCACGCCAAGCCAAGCTAGCAGCTCGCTGAGGCTGCGCTTAGCAGTGCTTTGAGCTAAATGCAAACATCAGTGTGCTAGTATGCTCATAATGTTGACATTGCAAGTATATTGGTTACTATGTTTACTCTTTATGTCGAGCATATTAGCATGCTAACATTTGCTGACTGGCACTAAACACAAAGTACAGCTGAGGCTGATGGCAGTGTCATCAGGTTTGCAGATGTGGATGTTAATTTGAAACTTTTGACCCATTAAAAATTTGACTTGCTGATGGCCCTAGATGAAGAGTTAAGAAGTGATCAAAGTTATTATAATTCAACCTGAGGGGGCCGTGAATGCCTCAGTCAAATCTATCCAATAGATGTCAAGACATTTCACTCAAAACCACATGTGTGAACCTCGTGGTGGTGCTGGAGCTAAAGTCAGGGGATCACCACATTCATTAACATTAACACAAAAATTAACACTGTGATTATCTGGATTTTGTTACTTACACTTGCAGATTGTTTGTTCAGACACTCTTTGTCTGTTCCAATCACAAACATCTCTTTTAAATACTGTAAATCAGCAGCTCACTGACGTCATAGCACAAATGATGAGAAACTGGAAAGCACAGAGATTGCTCCGCGGCCCTGAGTCATCATCATTGATCACTCGCTCCCTCTGCTCTCGAAGAGTCAATCTCACAAAGTTCACTTGAGTTTTCCACTTCTCCTGGTGGCAGGGATTCCCCCGAGGACAAGTGGTGATGGAAAGCCAGCGGGGGCGCATTGAACGATTAATGAAAGGCAGCTATCGATTTTTTTGCACCAGCAATGAAGTTCATAAGTCACTTCAGGAATAAAAAAATCGAACATGCACATGCAAAGATAGCGAATGAATTCCAGCGAGGAATCTGTCGCTCAACTAAAATTCATCTGACAATAAGATGTTGATGTTAACTGGGTACGTTGAATAGCTCTAAAATGCATACACGGAAATCAAGTAGCTGTTCCTTTCCCTGGGCGTCAGTGCCTCAGAACTGCTGATGCAGATAATCGTGTATTCTCTGGGGGAACCATAAACCTCATGACATAAATAATAACACAACCCGAGATCCCCAGTTTCATTTGACACATTTTTGACAGCAGCCACCAAACCCTGGTGGAAAAATATGTTTTAATAATCCCTTTATGGAATCAAAGAACAACATCTGGTGGAGTACTGCTCGAGCCCCACACCCCTCTGCTAAACAAGCTAAATCACACAAAACCATCCACAATATGAAGCTTGCATGTTTCTGATTTGATTAGGTGCACAGACATTATGTCTCAAGCTCTCTAGAGTTTATCTTTCACAAAGAAAGGAAGGATTACTACTTTAGCAGTTGTGTCTGTTTATGTCATGCAAAGAGCCAGTATGTCAGTTTAATAAACAGTATGCAGTGTGATTATGCAGCGTGATAGTCTCCTGTAAAGAAGAGCCGTCCCCACGCAGAACAGAACACTCTTCCCTCACTCAGCGTGCTCCCACTGCCCTCTCCCACAGCTCCCCATACACTCCTCCACCAGGATACCATGGGTGTGGGGGCCATGGCGGCTTTTCCAACACTGTCAGTCATGGTGATGCATTCACTTACTGGTGTACTAACCCTAACCCTAACCCTAACCCTAACCCTAACCCATCTTTGAACTGATATTAACACAACAATTCAGGTCAGAAAAGTGACTTGTCAATTCCAGTTGCATGTTTCAGTATCACATAAAGACTAAATGCTGTGGTAATGTATGACAGACCCTATAGTAATATACCATAGATACACCACAATCTGCATGCTCTGAGGTAAAGTACCACAGGGTTAATAGTAATGTATCATATGCTGCTGGGAATATCAAAAGCAGAGATGGGAAATTCCCCCCATGCCCGCTGGCAAGTTGCACCCTGCACACTCATATACAATGTGTGAAGGTTTGTCTTGAGTTTAAGTAATATTTAACTAAGAGAAGTGATGATAAATGATGGTATGAGAAAATAAAAAAACAAGACAGAGATTTCAGCCAATCCGGGTGTTTTTGATAGAGATGTATCTGCCTTACAGCCAGATGTTTACTGTAAAAACAGCTGTCGTAAACACCACAGCACACACTGACCACATAGCAATGTAAATGAGTGATGCGTATAGCAACTAAATAAATGAGCTGCTGCCAGCTTCAACTCACGGTGTGATAAGAGAGTGAGCCTCAGTGAGTTATATGAGTCAAGCAGCTTTGGTTTTTAAAAGCAGTTGTTTTGAAGAGCCTTTATTGAACCATATGTCTTAAGTGTCGTTATCCGAAGAAAGAAGATGTCTGTGTGGATCTGTTGTGGCAGGCAGGGCCAGATGGGATACAGACAAATCCCTTTCAATGTCGGCATGATAAAAAATACTGACATTAAACCACATATCATACCAGAGACATGTGATTCAATGCATCACTCGTTCACAGTTCTGAGAAGTCAGTGTGTTAAACGTATAAGCCTTCAGATGAAATTCTGAGTTGATCTCCCAAGAAAAACAACAGCATCAAGCGTTTGTGCCAAGTGCCCCCGAAAAGACATTTGTTCATGTTCAGATGGAATTGTGACACAAGCAAGGGAGGAAGTCAGGTGTTGGTCGCGATTAGTGGTGGAGTCAGCCATTCCTGTGCTGGATTCATTTTACTATGATTAAAATTCATGTACTGTATTTTATTAAGGGAGATTAGCTCTCTTAGCAGAATTGTCATCACTGCTTGAGAGCTCCCTTAGGCAACAGAGCCTTTTGCACCAAATCTAAATGTATAACCATTTGCTGTAACGGTATGCTTCTTCAATTTCCTTGACATAAGTATATCTGACTAAATATTATAATAATAGATATCATACAGCTCAAACTTAATGACTTAATCCCCAAAGATTTCTGAATGAGGTGCCTGGTTGTAAAGACAGAATCTGTGATGCAAATTTAAACAAAGTGCAATTTAAATGAAGGTTTATACTTCATAAAGAAGGCTCAGAAAGACCTTTTATTGTGGAAAGCCTGCCTTGAAAGAGCCTATAAATATCTACTAAAAGTGAAATCTAAGTAAGATGAAATGTCTTAAATCAAGCCAATATATGTTGTCTGATACTGTATTGCCTTATGTGGCAGTTTTTATGTTTGAGCATTTCACTTATTTCAAGTTTTTTTGTCCTTAGTTTGTCCTTAATCTTTTGAAAATATTATAATTTTTTTATATTATGATATAAAAGCGAAAATTTTCTGTTCTGTTGGCAAATGATTTTGCTTATCTTAAGTAATATTAGCCTCATTTTATTGCTTTTTTTCTTGTTTTTGAGAGCTGTTTTTTCAGCTTCTTTTCAGAAAATGCAGTTAGATACTGATTTAAACTGGGAAAATATGACATTGTATTTCACAGCAATGACACAACATATCTCATATCACAAAATGTTTTGCCAAATGCAATACCAAAAGAGTACTTGTTTGAACTTTTATCATATATTTAATTGATCGTAGTACATTCATAGTTGATTTTTTTTTTTTATAAAACCCACAGTAGAAGAAGCTTTGTGCAGCCAGTCACATAATATTTGGTACAATAATAAAAATCTGAGAGGAGGCGGGGTGCTCTGCATCTGATTAACAGATCAGAGATTGTAGATGTAGACAGAAAGCAATGGCTCATAATCAGTAGCCCCTTTGCTCATTAGCTGTACATGCAATACATCACATGTAGAACTGTGTATATATTTAATCTAGCTCAAATGGTGCAATTTCCTGTGTTTGGGAGTGTAAAATTTCACACTAAACCCTTGTAAATTAACAGCCTTGGGTGTTTATATTATTTCTATGTGTGTTTCTGCTCGTTTATGTTTTCTTATACAGATCCTCTGAATACACAAGTGAGAGTATTTTCTATGCAGAGTCCAGAAAATCATCCATACAGTATGTTTAGAGGAAAGCTGACCAATGTGAGGAAAAAATGAAACCCAAGAAAATGTAGTTTAGACTGTGCTGGGTGTATTTTGTGTAAAGCTCCACGGTGAGGCCTATACACTGTATTCATATAGATCATTTGAAGCAAAGCAGACATGCAGACCTGATTTACCTTCTCACCCTGCGTGTCTGTCTGAGAATTTAGCAGATGAGCCTCTCGTGAGCCAAGTTTTATTTTACTACACACCCAGATGTAACACGCATCAGCCTCTCTCATCATTTATCTTCGTGTTTACACATAACAGTCCTCTTATCGTAAACTTTGGCCATAAAATGTAAAGAAACTGTTCACATGTGATCCATTATTACATTGGACTTTGGCTTTGAGATATTAAACAGATGACAGATAAGGGGAACTTGAAAGAAGCCATATTTCCCCCTTTGCTTTGATAGTGATGCATTCCACCCTCATCACTGCAGCAGGGCATTTAAAAAAACTTACAGCTCACTTACGGCACAACAAATCTACTGTAGAATTCCTGCTTTTCACAAAAACAAGAATTCAATGCATTAAAAGAAAGAGATTATTCTCTCTAAT
The DNA here is from genome assembly GCA_037975065.1 of Chaetodon trifasciatus. NCBI lineage: Eukaryota > Metazoa > Chordata > Actinopteri > Chaetodontiformes > Chaetodontidae > Chaetodon > Chaetodon trifasciatus. The sequence continues at coordinate 5,127,638 of JBBMOE010000030.1, forward strand.
TTCTGCTTTGAATAATAAGACACACATTTCATTACCAAAGTGTGTTTCTTCTTTGATCTAACCTCAGGCACAGAATGAATTAAATCCATGTGAAGGCACCCTGCAGCCACATTTCTCCAAGTTAAACACACTGTAAGGATGCTGGTTTATCACACAGCGTGCTGATTAGAGCTGTCGAAACGCTTAAATGATGGTCAAACTATGTCACAGCAACATTGAAAAATATCTGAAATGATTAGCTTCTCAGGAAAATAGTTTTTGTGCAACCTTTTCTCATTTATACAAAAAAAAATACATTTTCTAAAAACATATTTGAAATCGTTATTTCCACATTGATCAGATATTTCTGCTGTTAGCATTATATTCTTTTTCTGCTCATAGATTTATGTGACAGTATTTGAATTTCTAATGAGCTCGTTGTAAACCCCATGTCTGGATCAGGCATCATTAAACACTGACACATTTACAGTCTGTCAAAACAAAGTACATCAGACTTAAAATTACCTACTAAGACGTAATGACAGCCCGGAGCAGGACAACAACTGCTTGTCATGTGTATGGTGAGCCCACACGAGCTTCACAGCAAACCAAAACATTCCCCTCTCCAGGGACTCCATGAAAAGCCACATCGTCTTAGTGTTGCCATCTGAAACTCATTGGCTCCGAGCTGACAGAGGTTTTGCGTTCAGTGACTGACATCTTAAAAGCCCCCAAACTTTCTTTTTTAATGATCATCCCATGCATGATAACACAATATCCTGCTATGGTAGGCAAGGATTTACAAAGAAACTTAAGACTATGTTCCCGAAATACGAGTTAATGCGTCTATTAGAGCAGTGAAGAGTCTTTTTGAACATTTTCCTTTATTCAAAGCTCCCACTAACCAAAGTTAGGCCTTTAATTATGTGTCTGTAAGCAGGGGTGTAGGACTGGGAGAAAAAGATGACTGAGTATACAGGCCCCTCATGTGAGGAGGGTCCACAAAGATACTAAAATAAATGGCAGTCAATGCATGGAGGGGCCCCATAGAGAATGCCTCTGTGCAGGGTCCAGGCCCCCGTCTATAAGAACAAAAATCAATTCTGTAATGATGCTCAATCTTCATAAAACTTCACCTTCACAAGACCCAGAATGCAAAACAAAAAAACATGTTCAGGTCAGTTAGAGTCTAGCAAATACTGTACAGCCTCCCATCATATCTATAGTGATGGATGTTTTAAATCTGGCGCTGCTTCAGGATCTGCTTCTGCGATAAACAGCATGTATTAGATATATTACTTTATTTACTGTGATGCTGATTCAAACTGAATACCGACTGTCTCAACAATGCAGTATCCTCAGGGGGATAATTAGCTCACATGTTGTGCTGTATGTTAGTTTTCTTTGAGAACAGTCCCCATGTGCACAGCTCATCACATCTTAGAAAAAAGCTATCCAGAGGACATCTCACCACTACAAAACAACAGGGAGCCTGGAACAAATCACCAAACACTAATTTTTGTGCTGCAGAACAAAAGAGAAACTGCCTATTAAACAATTCTGCAAGCATTAAAGAACATAAGAATTACTGTAACAAATCTGGTCCTGCAGTCTCATCTAGTTGACCCCTCTTCATCCTAAAAGAAACTGGGATTGCATGCAGTATAGAGCCCAGCCTTTTCATCCAGGTACAGTCCAGGAGAATTTATTGACCATGTGGTGCGCAGATTCATACAATACTTCATCATATGCTGGAAAAGAGGAGGTTTGATTCATGGTTTCTTGCTCAGCTTGATGGCTCTTATCTTTTTTCTGACAGCAGTCTTTGCTTTTCAAAACCAAAACAATAAAAACTGGAAACATATGGCGAGATGGAACAAAACCAAAGTGTCCTGCCGTGCTCTCATTTCTCAGCCACAGAAGAGCATTTGTTTTCAAATACCTTCTTAATTTATTTATTGAATCAGTGTACAGTGTATGATTGAGGTGGGGAGAATGAGGTAATCTTCAGCCAAAGACTCATGGCATTATGTCAACCCGGTACTGAAGCTGAAGAAGTGGTCAAAAGGGGATTAATAGAGGAATTTGCTCAAAGGGTTAAGATATTTAATTAGAGATTTACTTTGGCCCCTTGGGAAATTAAGTTGTGCCAGTAAACCAAATTCTGATTTGCAAGTTCCCAAGGCCCTCAGATCATCTGTATACAGCACATTTAATGTAGAAGTGCTCCCACTTCCTCTACCATCACTACAACCTGTCTGAATGAATATTGGCTTCCAAAAGTCAGTGAGAGTCTGCTTCTACTGTGTTTATCCTTCAAAACAGGGAAGAAAAACATTATCCAGCTCATTTAGCTCTATAGTCACTGGTGCAAAAGGTGTGGCGATGATCAATTCCATATTTTTCCACATTTGTCATGTTTGGGGAAGTTACAACAAATGAGGCAGATGATGAACAAATCAGCCCTCAAATGAGGAGACACTTGAAAAAAGTTCAATATTCAATAAGGAGATTCTTGTTTTCAAAACTATTGTGTCAGTAATAAACTACTAGTATTTCTTGGATGTTTTGTTAAGATGTAGCTCAAGGAAAAGTATGATTGATCATAATCAGTGCTGCATTGTGGGAAATGTGTGTGTGGACATGAAAAAAGAATGAGAAAAATATCTGTATCACATCTCAACATGCAGGCACGCTAAGTTTGTTTTTCCATTGTCCGTAGGTGTTTATGGGAACTTATGATGGCTGCTGAAAGGAAAAATGAGTGAGTGAGACAATAATAATCACATTATGTAATAGAATGACATAGTCCAGAGCACAGTGGACAAACAAGTTCACCAATTTACCGTGAAACTAGAGACATCTGAGAGTTGGACCTGCTGTTGAAGAATCACGGTCAAGTCTTCGATTGGATTTTATTTCATTTTTGTTGTGTTTGTAGATTTTTCTTCAGCTCTGCCAGGTTCCAGTGACAGAGAACTATCAGATTATCATTCCATGCAGTTTATTTCCTCACAGCGTTAGCACTTCTTCTGCCAGAGCTAAAGCTTGTTTAAAGCCAGTACCAAAGTGCTCCCTGTACTAGCAACACTCAAAAATGATTAATACACTGAGAGGGGCCAGCACAACGCTGCCATTAACAAAACTTAAGGAGCAGAAACTGAAGTCAAGAACATGTCATCCATCATGGATTAAAAATGACTTCATTTTAGGTGATTACTCGGAAGGGTGTCATGTGTATGTGTTCTGCATAGCTGGACCCAGCAGATATTTATTACATTCATTTGAATTGTTTTAGCTCAAGGTCAGCTGTACAGTATGTTTACAATATGTAATCTGATATTTTGGACCTGTGTGAAAGTATGACTGAAGGAATGTAGCAGTTTTCAGAGGGTGAAACCTTTGCATGGAAAATCATGGATGTCGTATGAGCTGCAGGTGATCTCTGTTCTGTCAGTCGTCCGGCACTTTCTGGGCAGAGTTGTCAGATTTGCACCGACTGGCACACAGACAGAAAGCCAGTCTTACATCACCATGCCACATGGTTATATTCAGGTTAAATGGGGCATTAGTAATGAATAGCTGAACATCAATTATTTTGAATGCAGAATATATTTGGATTATTTTACAAACTGAATTGTGGTGTCAGCAGAAATGACATTAAATGGAAAACCCTTTCTTTGCACATAATTCTGCACTACAACTTGATAGCAAATATATAAGTGACTTCTACATCTGCAGTGTGAGACATCTAACTATTTTTTTTATTTATTCATTGTTGTTGGCTGCAGGCTTGATTGCATTAGGCTCTCTTCACACTACACCCTGTAGTGTGGGAAAAACAACCTCCATAATTCCTGAACTGAGAGAGTCTGAAAGGCTCATTATTTGGAAAGTAGGTGCATTTCTCTTGACATTACATCATGGTCATGAGTGTTATTGTTTTGAGAATGGCTCAGTAACTGTGCACAGAACTTCTCTTTGTCTTGTATTTCCCTGTAGAACAAATGAGTTCATATTCATGGCTCACAAACACCGTTTCAAATTGACATTCCCATGAGCAAACTGGAAGAAGTGAGCAGCAACTGGTGTAAAACGTGCAGCTCTGTAAATCCATGCGGACATCTACATGGTCATCTATTCAAATAATCCATAACAAGTACCAGAGTACTTCACACACAGTCTATTCATAGGAACATCTGCAACTGCTCCAGGATGTGGGCTAGAAAAAGGCACTATAGTTAGATTTATTTCAGGGCAGACTGGAATTGCAGCTAAGTGGCTCGGGTTTGAGATAGAGAGTTGTGACGGCTCCTATTTCACTTCACACTCTGACAGGCGTAAAACACATCAAACAGCTTTAGCTGGACTCTGAATATGCTGGATAATGTTGACCAAGAACTTTATCGTTCACAATATATCCCGTTTTGAACGTAATACTCTGAGGCGGTCCGGACCCCCTGAGGCTGAAAGGTCAAACCATATAAGTGTTATGTTTTGAAAATGACTTTAACTGAAGTAAACAAGTGACTCATGGAGCTCCAAATCCCTCACTGCAGCAGCCCGCTGATAAGTCTCTTTCATGGCATGACTGTAGACATTTTTATCCTCAGAATATTTTGTACTGCCAACCACCATAGCCAACAGCAACTTTCAACACCTCCCCGAAGGATCCCTGACATCATGTCAACCTGTGACTGGCCAGCTGTAAATGATAAAGATGTAAAAGATATTTACTCTGAGGTTAGTCTCTACCACAGGATGAGAAATGCCACTCCAGCAACCCCAAAGTAGGCTTCATTACATTTTGTCTTCTTAGCTAGCTTGCTAACAAAACCCCCTTTAAGCCTACATTTCACCTGGGCTTTGCTGGAAGGTGACAGGCCTTCCAGTCACCAGTGCTAACATAAAGCGAGCTGTTGAGAGCCATTTAATATGTTCAAACTGTTAGCATGCTGCTTGTTGCGCCAGTGTGTCGAACAATGTCTTGTTTCTACTCGTGTTAAATACACAATACTGTTAGTGATGTGTGGGTCTGGAGTTGTGAAAAGGCACCTTTGACAGAATTATGGGATAATACCTGACAAGCTACAGCTTCCAGGATTAATGGATGATTGTAATGGCTACGAACCACCTGACAAAAAATGGAGGTTTGGTGGTCATCCATCACATTCATAGGCTACATTAACATGTCAGGTAATATCCCTTACTTAACTACTTATTTTTGCTAATGTATCTTTAATGAAGTCATGTAGGACCAATTACTTTTTCAATTAGTAATATGAGTAATTGATTACATAAGTAACAGGTCAAGAACAAGACCTGTTCAGGGCTTTCGATGCCAACGAAAAAAGCAGAAACAGTAACCAGGATTAATAGCATGCTTTGTCATCTGTAAAATACTGTGCATACCACTACAGTGAAGCTCATCCAGAAAACATCTTTGACTTATGGCTCACTGGTTGACATTTACAGTTATCATCCTGAGCCAAAAGTTAATATATCCAATTGTTTTAAATTATCTTTTAGGTTCTCCGTTGGACCAAAGAACACTATTTTAAATCACGACTCGCACGAATAACAGAACGCTACGGTGTAAAAGAACTCCCTGGAAAATAGACTGACTTCATAGAATGTGGCGATGCAGGGTTGGGAAATCTATTAAATCTAATGCAGGAATGGGACATACAGTGGATAACGTCACCGAAATTCAGCTCTAGTTAGACTCATATCAATGACTTCCAATGAATTTGGAAGAAACCATTTCATCAGCTTTAAATCAACATTTACTAAATTCTAGGGTGATTCTTGTGTCAACTCATGTATGACAGACCAATGAAAGCCATCCTGCGCCCAGAAATCATAGTGTTCAACCCTCCCAGGTCAGTTAAAATAACAACCTGCTGTATGTCAGCCACTGTGCTCGGCCTTGAGTGAGGCTGTGAAACCTCTGAAACCTTTCTCGTCTGGCCTGCCCCTCAGTCAGACTGATGCCATGGCCTTCAAAGGGCCTGGCCAAACACGTGGCTGGCACTTCTGCGGTATTTGGCTTCTGGTTGGAGCAGACGTGCCACCCAGTGAGAAGGCAGTGCCCACTCCTCAGCATGATTATCAGTGGGAGGTCCAGTGTCTCCCTCTCTGTCTATTTTTCTGTCTCTCTTATAGCATATCTTATCTAACAGTGTCTAAAGATACATTCCTCATGACGCCATGTTAAAACGTAATAATGATGGCATTGAGTCTAGCACTCCTCTGATCAGGTGTAACCATAATGCATGACCTGTGCACTCAATAACTCACCCTAAAACCAGTTCCCCATCTTTAGAAGTCAGAGCTGTTTTACCCCCCTGCAGACAGCTGAAAGTGTCTGAGGCTGCAGAGCTATGTGCTCCCCGGTGCACAGGCTATGTGAAAAAGATTGGGCTCTGGCAGGAGTGCTGACGGAGGGCCAGGATGGAAAGTATCAGTAGGAGCCTGGCTGTGGAAAAGAAGCTGCAGCTCTAAAGAGAAGCCCCCTGATCCCTTGAGGAGGATACAGTTCTCACCACACTCTTATACTGCACAGCTTCAGGGCGATATTAAACTTACTGAGAGAGCTTTGAAACCGGTTACATTATGACATTTCTCACAGAAGAAAGTAAATGTGATGTTTTCCCACAGCTATTACAAAAAACTGTGACACTTCCAGTAACCTCTGATATGACATTATATTTGACCCTGAGCAATCCAATGGAGCAATAAAATACAAAGCTTTGCCTCTTTTTCTTTGTAATTTTAAAAGCATTTCATTTAATCTTTAACCTTTATTTTACATTAAGTTGAAGCTCCAATATGTATTTTGCCACTTGGGGGCAGTGGAAACAAGCTGTGAACACAAAAGTGACGCGTTAGCAAACAGTTGCCTACATACACCTCCAGCAGATAATGAGCACCATTACTCTTTCATTTTATCATCACTCTTAAATCATTGTTATTTCACTTACCATTTGCACATTTGCTTTTGTACATTTTTACTCTTACTAGCAGTATTATGGTTGTGTTTTTATTGATTTATCTTTTCTGTTACCTTTCAAAGTATTTCATTCTTCTTTCTAACTGTGTGTTGAGCAATTTGTACTTCAACAAAACAATCTCCCTGCAGACATCAATCAAGTTTTTCTGAACCTGAATCTGAATTAGTTTAGAGTGTCTGTGTTTCTGACAAACCCTCATATCTATGTCAGATATACACTCCCTTTAAGCTGTGCTTTTAGTCTCCAGTGACTCATGATAAAAGTATTTGGCTGTTTAGTGGCTAAATGCTCCACTTTCTTTACCAGTTAGTTACTAATCTTGTCTGCCTGCTGTTTGGTACAGGACAGATTTTTTTTGCTGGAAACCGCTTCCTCTTGTGGCCAAAAACGATGCTAAACCAAAAGGCGAGGCCCAGACAAAAACAAAGCAATTAGACTTAGCTGAAAGTTGCTAAAGCTCTAAAGCAATTGTTTGTGGGTTCATCATTATGAGGGACCTCTTTCACATACCGATAGTCACATGATCCATTGTTAATATAAAAATATTGATTATAGCTGCTTTAATGTCAGGTTTTTTTTTAAACAAAGAACAATAAGTCATCAAATGGTTGCTAAATGAGTTAACGTTTTACTCATTACTACAGTCACACATGACATTTCAAACACTTTTCCTCTTGTGTTTTGTCTGGTAAAATAATTTGCCTTGTCTGTCACTAATTCCTGCAAACGCTTTAACGCTCCTACAGCAACAGAGAGGTGGGGCCTGCTGCCCCAGTTTGTTCTTTCCTCAGTGCTTGAGCAGCTTATAAACTATTTGTTTTGGCCAAAAGTTTTCTTTATTCAAGAAAACACATACACAGAACTTCTGAGCGGCCTGTCACTTTCTTTTTTTTTTCTTGGACACAGAAAAATGACAGAGTTTTAACACTGTACTCACAAACACCCTATTTTAAAGAGAGGCCTGCCACATCCAGGGGTTTGTTGACCAAATAATGTGCTGCTGCACACAGGCACATCTGACACACTGCTGACTATAGGGGAACTTCACAACCATTTCAAGATGTGCGGTGCAGTCTGAGGTACACTGCATGCTATATTGACATGTACTTAATCTTATTCACCTTTTCAAGTGTTTTCTTTTAATACATACTTTATTTTGCACCAGTGTGATTTCGATCTGATCATTTTCAAGCTCCTATGGAATTCTTTGATGACTTGTCATTGACAGACCCGAAGTTAAGATCGTTCATATTATAAGCCAAAAGCCAAATTGAAATAAGTAAGAACTTAAGTTTTTTTTGGTGCAATAAGTACATGTTGAAACGGACGACAGAGGAATGAGACTCAGGCACGAAGACTGGATGAACTAAGAGACAGAAATGGATGCGTTTCATAAATCAGTCATATATTTATGGTCAGGCCTGTAAAGAACACGATGGAGCTGGAATGTGTTTTTATCCCCTTGCATATTGCTCTGTATAACACTGATATGGGCTGGTTTGAAATATTTAGATGACAATGGGGAGGCCTGCTATTTTTGGAAGTTTAAGGTGGAGGTTTGGTTGATAAAAACTAAATCACTATTAAATCGTGCAAGATAAAGAATTCAGTTTTATTACATTAGATAAATTCAAGGGTCAGTATTCATATAAGTTGTTTAAAGGCCTACAACATAGTGTTCAGATTAAGTTACAAAACGTGATGTGTTGGAGTGCATCGGTAGCCGAGAGGTTACCGTGACTGCAACATCGCCACCTTAATTCCAGTCAGCAACCTTTGTTGCATGTCATACTCTTCTCTCTCTAACTGATTCCTGTCTGCACTTTTTACTGTCCAATAAAGATGAAAATGCAAAAAAAAAAAACAAAAGAAGAAGAAAAAAGAAAAGAGGTGCATTGCCATGTCTGCCAGAGCATGTTTCATTTCACTTATCCACCTACTGGCTGTTGTATTTTATCAAACACCAGAACGAATGGACAACTGTGGGGGTGCGTGTCAGATTTCCACCTCAGATGTCATCTTACTCTCTGGCCTCAAACCATCACCTTTCCATTTACAACTGGGCCAAAAGATGAGGGTTGGAAACACACTGGACGTAAGTGATTGTAGCAATGAGTCAGTGGTAGACTGGATAAATGATTTTGTGAGGCGAGACTGGGCTCATGAGAGAGGTAACAAACAGAGCACCAATTTTTTTTATTTTTTTGTATTCTCTTCTGAAAACTTGCTGAGTGAAATATTATACTGTATATCTAATAAGCAATACATGTTCAGCAAAAAGCAAAACTCACATAAATGGCAAATCCAGCTCTTTCTCTGCAAAGTATGTGAAATTCCAGTTCATCGCTGCCAAGGAAGAGACTGTTCCTAAAATTGTACCTTTAGCTATGCGATGAATGGAGATGCAGTTTTATTCTGGTCTCTTCTATGGTTTAAAAATCTTTTTGGTCCTCCTAAACAACAATTTCAGACAATTTATCCTAAAGCAGGTCTATGGCATGATTGAAATAACACCCGCAATTCATTCCTGCAAGCAGCATTTATCTTGAAGCTGTGTAGGCCAGAAATTTGGCCTTTTTCTTCCTCTGAGTACAGAATTTGACTCCTGTGGGTTGTAAAAAGGGGCTTGTAAAAGCCTGAGCCAAATCAAAGATAAAAAGATAATGTTTTCACTTACACAGGTTATGGAAGTGGCTGAAAATAAAGCAGCTGGGACACATGTTTCAAACACCACATTTGGTAACTGGGGAAAAATAGGGAAATGATTCTGCAAGGCTCAGGTGTCCTGTTATAAAATAAAAAAATGAAAAAGTATTTTATTGCTGGTCTAAAAGCAACTTGCTCCTTCAGATTACAGTTCATCACGCTGGAATCAGTTTTGTTGGCTAAATGATATTATCAGCTAAGAGACAGAAAGCAAAACAATGATGTGCTTAAAGGAATACTTTGACTACAGGAACACGGGAGTGTAAGTAATAGCTTGGAAAATGCTGTTATTCACTATCTTGCAAGATTGAGAAAGGGTTAGGGTTAGGGTTAGGGTTAGGGTTAGAAGATCAATGCCACCCTCATGTCTGTACATGAAGATAATACCAACAGGTGGTTATCTTAGCTTAGCATTAGCACAGGAGCAGGGGAAACAGCTAGCCTCTCTGTGTCAGTAATGTTTAAAACATGCCTTTATGTGCCATCTTTACATCTAACACATTAACATGTTACTGCATATGTTGTTTCTTTAATCTGTCTCAGCTCTCAAGCTTTCGGGCTGTATGCTATGCAGATATGAATCTCTGAAGTTTAACTCTGAAATAAAGTAAATTAGTGCATTTCCTAAGATGTCAAACTACGGCTTATGTAAGCGCACCACTGCAACTTCAAAGTTAATTCATCACTTTTTTACTTTTTTTGCTTTACTTTGGTGTGTTGTTCCTTCAGATCATGTAATCTCAAAGCAAACTGCAAAGATTATGAGAGAATCTGTAAAGGTGCACAAGTGTAGCGAGATAACTGGAAAGTCAGTGTGAACACACGAAGGAAGCCATGAAACAATGAGAAGCACATGTTTCCATATTCCCTCGGGGAGAAGCCTATGGCAAGTGGTACTTACATGCAATCATGTCTGAAGGCATGAATTCAGTTTCAAGGGGGAATGGAAATCAGTGATGCAAATAAGTTATACAGCAAGGTTGAGTGCAGATATTCAGCACTGGTGATCATAACAGCTTCTCTGTCAACCGGGTGCAGTATGTTCATCACAATGGCATCCGCAGAGGCTGGATGGGATGGATGTGTGACACAACAATGGCAGCTTTGGAAGCTTTCCACCATGTCACACATCAGGCTAAATATTCTTCCCTCACTGTATCAGCCGCCGTCCTGTAAATGGAGCGTGCAATAGCTTGTCTTGCACAATAAGACTTTGTGTGATAAGAAGCGATAGCAGCAGCACGCTTGCCTCGCACGCACACTACCCCCTGCTTCCAGCTTGGCAACAGTAAGGGGCCAGGTTGCCGCATGAGTGCGCACCCACCCTCACCACATCCTTGGAAAATAAGTGAGATTGGTCAGATCTCTCATCACTGTAATGTAAAAATACTTGGAAATAGCAGAATACAGTGGGACAACACGAAGGATGGAGTTGTTTGTGACAGAAGTATGCTACTTGTGGTATTTTACTGTAACAGCAAATTAACCGTAGCTCCCAGACAGCATCTTAAAAACAAATCCAGACTTTCCACTTTATATTTACGCTCCCAGTAAACCAGTGGAGGAAGCAATTGCGTTTATTTCTAAAAATAATTCTTTTTCACGCAAGATACTATAAATGAACAGCACATTTTCCCTCTCTTGCAGAAATGTGCAGATAATAGAATGGAAGAACTTAGATTATTCATTCATAAAATCATTTTTACTACTTAGCAGTGACAAATTAGCTATGACACACTCTATCTTCATATCCAGAGCTCATCAGAGTGAATGCTTTGGCTGCAAATGAAGTTCACAGGTGCTGAGCTGGACTCTTACAGCATTAACCTACTTCAGAGTGCCACCTAGAGGTTCTAGTGAGAAAGTGAGACCCGAGTGGAGGCTCCCATTCAAGGAAATTATAGATTAGAGATTACAGAAAGGATTGATAGGTCAGTTTTGATCAAATTCATATTTAAATAATTTGTGATTCATGTACAAATGTCAGATTATATGTAAAAAAAAAAAAAAAAAAAAAATCCTTGAAAAAAGACAGATTAAAGCTGTTTTAAGGCTGAGAAAGAACAATGTACCAGTGAACCTTAAGAAAAGGAGAACTGAAGTAAATGAAGCCTGGGTGCCGTTTGGGAACCTCTAGGTGAAAATAACAGCACACACACCTATCACAGCTGTCAGAAATGGTCTAAATTTGGCCTTCTAGGTGACAACAGCTCTTCAAAGTAGGTCTGACCTACATGAAAGTTTTCAATTGTTTACCCAGACTGCACAGGCACAATGACAAAAGATCAAGTCCTCTTCATAAAGTTTTACAGTCTTTCTGCTGCGGTACAAAAATGTGAATGAGTTCTTCAGTTTCCCCTGGCACAAGCTCTGAGTCTGAAAGCACAAAAGATCCTGTATAGACAACCCAAACCCAAACCCATAACCAACAATATACAGTGATACAGCAAAGGCCATGGCTTTGAATGGAAGAGCTGCCCACATGTACAGCCACATTCCCAGCCACTAGCATATCTCTGATCATAGCCACATAGCGTGATCCCAGAGGCATTGAAAGACCACTAAAGCAGTGCCACAGATGCCTTCAAGCCCCCAACCACACACCCTCCCGTACTCTGAAATGCAGAGCAGAATGAACCTCTCCAAGCGTGATGTCAGTCCTTCCAAGGTCTTAAACCAGAGCAGTGTGGTGACACTGGCTGCATACCCTCGCTATGTCTCTCCCTCTCTGCTCTTTCTCGCCACTCTGCTCTAGTTCTCCTCTGTGCTGGTTGAAATGGCTCCCAGAGGTCCTCTAGTAGTGGATCTCTGCTCAACTTTAAAGTGTGGCTGCAGTTGCCTATTCTCATGTGAGCTGCATGGATGATGGGGTTGGAATAACTTTAACCCTCATAAGAAACTTTGAAGAGGAAATCAATAGAGTGCCATAAAGCAGATAATATCCAATATTCTATTGTAGTTTTCTATACTGTATAGATAAAATGTGTGCATAAAAATATCAGAAACACTGAACATAGAATTAAAAACAGTGCTTTAAGTAATGTAAGAAATGGGTGCTTTTCCAAAGATCATTACTCAGCAGCTCAAAGTGTAAACACATCTGGCTCTGAAATCTCAACTGGAGCATCACTTCACATGCATCTGCTGCAAATCAGCCTTTCAAAAACAATTGGAAGAGGAGACAGTCAAAGCTCAGGGGTCCTCATCATCACCACACATGTGGAACATCCATGTAGTTTCAGTCCGTAAAGTGGGGAACTGTAAGAGCCATGGCCTGGGAGAGTTTTTACACCTGCTTGGCTGCTGTGCAACAGAGCAGACACATTTTACGGTACATTATAAGAAGTTCCCCCTGCACATTTGACCCACTTGTTGTAAGGCTGGCTCCAAGCTCATCTGTACCATTTATTAGACCATATCTGTCCAGATGGACAGCATAAAATCTGCCACAGTATGTTGGAAGGTCAATAAGTATAATATTAACATAAAAAGCAGATCATTTAACTCGAGTTTCCTGGTTTATAGTGGAAAAACTGGTGTGGAAATGCTTGTCGTTTGATGCCAATGAATCCATGACAGGTCCTATACTGCCCTCATCTGAGGGTCATTGGTATTACAATGTCAACAATTTAATGTTCCGTAATTATCAAAAAATGTAACATCTCATAGTATTTGAAGAAGAATTATTTTCATTATTTGATATTTACCCGCCAACAATGATTAACTCAAAGCAACTTGGGCTGCAACGTGCTTTGTTTAAGCACCATATTCTTTCTTTCTGTCAATTGATTATTTGAAAAACAGTCTATCAGAAGCAGCCATAGAGCTGCTATCCATGCTCCATTCATTCAGTGACAGTAACAACAGTTTATTTAGATTGGAATAGAATTAATACTACTCAGTACTTCAGTAGTGTACTAAAGAATAATTTGGTGGTACTTGTGCTTTTCTTGAATATTTCCATGTAGCTCTAAGTTTATTTGACAACTAGTTACTACTTTCAGTGGTGAAGGAAGCATCAAGATTTTTTTTAGTAAACAGTCGTAATACCACAATGTAAAAATACTCCATTATTACTCAAAAGTTCAACATTTTACTATTGTAGTTGGTCAAGGTGGTGAAAATTTTAACAATGTTGTATAATGTTGGTCAATTAAAGGGATAGTTCCCAACACTCCAGGCACTGATCCAGGCCTCCAATGAGCCACATAGAGACTTGCTGAAGAGCACTGCTCTACACAGCCATCAGGTAACACAGCGCGAAATACCTACACAGAAATGAAAAGACTTGCCAAACAATCACAAGTTTCCTTTCCTTTTAATAGTCTGATTATGGCTGCATCTCAGAGGAGTGTGTCAGTTTCATGGACCTGGTATTGGACAAGCTGAGCTCACTACTAGGGCTCTGCTGTCATACACATTAATGATATCAGTTCCATCTGTAGTTTTGCTGCTATGCCATGTCAAAATGTCTGCTGTGATAAAAGGCTGATTGTTACACGAAGAACAGATCTGATGCTTCTTCCACCAGCGCTCTTTGCAGCCTTCAGTGTTTGAGCAAACAGTGCATAAACTCCCACTACCTTTAAGAGGGCTTCAAGTTCAATTTATTTTCTTGTTTATCCTGCTCAGCTGGTTTCATTTGTGCATTCAGACTATCCCAAATTATATTCCCACAAAATGCCTACATGCTCAGTGTGTAGTGTTCAGTGTAGTGTTGTGTACAGGCAAAACCTGTTTGTGACCACCACCATCTACACGAGCTACACGTGATCGACGTCAGCACTCTGCTGTGTGATGTGTTGAAATTAGTTGTGGTTGTTTCCTCATATCTTACTGACCGAGATAAATGGGCCTGTCATTCAACAAGTCTTACTCAAGACAACATATATAGTCTAGGAATAAATGTAGAAATATCTAATGTGCTTTTTATTGACAAAATAAAGTAATTTTTCTCTCTCTGGCCTGTGATGGAGGAAAGCTAGCCCCTGACGCGGATGAGGACAGACGGGTCTGTCTGTTCCTTTCTGCGCGTGGACTTCCTTGTTGGCGTTGCTGTGGTTACCAGCGATGACTTCGTTGAAGTCCCTCCCTCGAAGTTTGCCCCGTCAGTGCTCGCTGAAAAACGGGTAAACGTGGAGGCTGTCAATGAACTCCCCTGACCTGAAGTTCTCTGTTCCTTCACCGGTAAGTTACAAACCTAACTTGTGCTCCCTGACAGTCCGCTGACCGGCCTAATGTTACGCACTTTAGCTGAAGTTAACCTGACAGTTTGTTGTTGCTGTTAGCCTAACGTGAACTACAGCTCCAGTCTCCTGCATGTCATAGGGAAGTCCTTTTTTAGCTAACGTTAATTTATGTGAAATGTTTACTCACACATTACTACTACTACTGTCAAAGAGGCTCTGTGTGTAACAGGAAGCTTCACAATAACAGAAAGTGTGCTGCCTACAGGGAAGCAAAGTCACTTTTTGATTTTGTCACACGTGTTTTGCTCATCACAAGCCTCCCCTCTTCTATGGGCAGTATGTTTACATACGGCACGCGGTTATCGGCTTAATTTCTTATGACATTTCTGATATGACAGTTAATTACTTGACAGGTGTAAAAAGGTAAATAGGCAAATTGCAGAACTCTTCACAGAATACCACCAGTGGCTGCTGCTGCTGATGGCAGATGATTGACTGTTGCTATAAGTGGAGACGGACGTAACCTCTCTTCAGGAAGTGGAGTCAGTGTTGATGTGGTGACTCCACACACAATGTCATTAGAAACTGGGCAACAGCATGTACACAAAACATGACTTTTTCACTCAAGGTAGGTTCAAGAAACAGGCACCACAGCAGTATTTAATCTAACTTTTTATGATATTACTTTCAGGAGGAGAAATCAAAGACAGAAACATGTAGCATGATGTAAAACCTTGCCCGGTGTCTCTTTGTAAATAGCTGTCAGTTGTTATCATAGACACTTGAAACCAACTTTCATGAAGGCATCTACACACAAAGGTTATTTGTAGAGTAGTTTCATTTTGTCAAGCATACTAAGCAACAACAAAAACCACATTATATTAACTAAAGAAGGCGTAGTCTTATTTGAGCTTCTTGCAGACGTGTGCAGGGCTGCACAATGTCAGAGAAAACTGAGGTTGATTTCAGCTTTTTTGAATTGTCGGTCGTGACATTTGCAAGAGTGACCTTTTTCGAGTTGCTGCAAAAGAAACAACAGACGCTTCTTTTATAGAAACCTGCGGCACAACCACAGACCACAAACTAGTCTCTCTGTGGGCCTGACCACGCCAGAGTCTGCTCAAATGCAGCTCATGAGCACTGTGCAACCCTCCATGTGCAGGTAGAGAAGACACTCGTGAATACGCTTTGTCATTTGCACGTATCCTGTTGAATGTACAAACCCTTTTTGGTTAATTTGTGTTGCTTTAAACACAGCTTTACTTTCTTGCTTGAATTTATTTTGCTTAGCCGCTGGGAAGTGCTGCGCCTCTGACAGCTGTCACATGTCAGACCCTAAAAAAGATAAGGTAACCGTATGCAAAGCAGTAAGCTCCAGCATTTAAAAGTCAGATAGTAGGAAAATGACAACAATTTTAAGTACAAATAGCACAAACTTCTACTTGATTACAAGTTAGTGAAGTTACACCCGGACAATTTAGGGTTAAATCATGTGTCAGATGGAGGAAATGTCTTTTCCATCAGAGTGTTTTTCTTCTCTAGGTCACTGGCCACCTGTCTCAACACACCAACTTTTAACAAAGGAGCCATAAACCTTGCTTTGGCTTCTGGCGAATAGGATAATCTGTAAAGATTAGTTTGTGGCTGAGGACATAAACACTACATCACTCTTTCCTACCAGCGATTCACCCTAGTTCCCTTTCTTATTTCCCTTCTCATGCTTCAGTTTTGTCTGCTGCTTTCCTTGTGAGGTGTGTCACGCTTGCAATTCGTTGCACAATGTTTAGGCTCACACTTCCAAGCAGCGTGACATATTCACAAATAGAAAATGTTTCGTGTCACTTTGTAGAAGAGGAGTAAAATGTTTCCACTGATTTTCAAAAGCACATTTTAATAAAAGATACATTTTTAAAAATGTTTATTTTATTTTGAGGCCCACTATAGCTTTATGTAATGAGGGATACAGACAATTAAATCAATTTTAGATTAGATGTATTAATTACAATTCCTTCAGTTAGCTTTATGAACACAAAATCTAAATTCTAGTCATACCAGTACCAGAGTCCTTCTACCTGCCTACATGCATGTCTATTTTTTCCCCTCTTTCTGTCTTACACCAGTCTCACATATCTACATTTGCATCAGTAAACACACACACACGCAGTCTGTTGCTCTTGTTCATGAATCGACTGAACCCACTCACAACAGCCTCTGGAAGGCAGTCTTCCAAACCAGTGGACATAGAGCTGTAGTCTGCGTGAAAGCCACCACTGAGTTATGTCAGTCAATATTTCCAGACACACAAGAACTCGTCATATCATAACTTTTTTCAGTTCTGGGCTTACTTGTCAGATGACATTAGTCTCAGCAAGGGTCATCCAACGTCCCTGAAGGAAAGGAGAGGAGCAGCAGTTGTTTGAGGTGTACAGCAGGCCATGTTTAACATTACACAACTGTATTTAAGACTGATAACTGGCGTGAGGATAGCAGAAAGAGAGAAAGACGACGAATGAAATACAACACTGACGCACTGGCTGTTTTAATTTTTCACTGTGACTGTATGATTACCAGTGTAAGTAAAGAAAAACTGAATTAAAGTGTCACGTTCTGATCAAATTCTCTTAAGTCTGTTCTTATAATGCATGTGTGTTATTGACTTATGAATGCGCTGCAGACAATGGTGATCTATCCTTTTGTGAAGTCTCTATTTTATTAGATTCAAACAGCCCTTTTACAGACATTACATTTTGTACACTAACATGTTTGCAATGCCGTATACATTTAGAATAATATTTGTAACTCTTTTCATCAGACAAGGCGCTGTACTTTAAACTGAAGACTCTGCTCCTGTCTCCCTCCTAGGTTTCATCGACTTATTAAAGAGGTGGTTGCTAAGAGATGACAAACGGTGACACTGGTGAGAGCCTCTGATGTAGAGCAGGCTGAAGCTCCACTTCTCCAGGATCTCATCCCTCCACACCTCTGTCTGTTCCTGGCTCATGTGAAGGACGCTGGAAACACTCGTCAACAGACTCACAAAGACCATGGCAGCTTCTACTGCCCCTTGTGCCGCCACCAACACTGTGAGCACTGTGGTGGCTCGAACAGCATGGCAAAGGCAAGGAAGCAGCGAAGAAGCGGGTAAATGTGAGAATGGGGACGTGGGACAAAACACTGTCCAGGAGAAAACCCACGAATTCTTCCAGATGTGTGATATCGAGAGCAAGGGCTTCATCACCCGACGTGATATGCAGGTGAGGTGGCTGATGCGAGGGTGACTGCCGTGGCTGAGCTTCTAAAGTAGAGTAAAGACCGACCTTTGTTGCATGGCTTCAAATGAAAGAACTTGAGTGATGTAATTTTAGCAGAGATTACATTTTGGGGCTGGATAAAATAATAAATACACATGGTTACTAACTCTAATTACTTGTGGGGAAACCTAATCAACAAAGTATCAGAGCTGTTTGGACCACTTTGTAGCATCCATCATCCGTCCATCCATCATATTAATGTTGTCATCATTTTTTAGAGATGCCAGCTCCTTCTTCATCCAGAATGAGCGTAAAATGCACAGACAGTCCGTTGACTCATTAGTGATGCTGAACAGGACATGGAGATGGCAAGTGCACCTTATTCAAAGTGCTATAAAAGAGACTGAGACACAGAGCGCCATGCGGACGCTTTGTCATGCAACTCCTCCACTCGCATTATTGTGCAGATTCACTCGCCGCTCGGATATTCATCCCTGCTGTGGCTAATCCTTTGATGAAGCACTTGTAGGCTCTCGCTCCGAGGAGCATAAATACATAGAGGGGAAGCTTTGATCCCGTGTTTATGATAATGGATTGGAAATTAGATGGCGGTCAGGATGGCAGTCCAGTTCTTCACTCACTTCTATTTACCATCTGTACTGAAGAGTACAGTCTGTACTTAAAAGCAGCTTCATACTTACAGATATATTTGCACTTCTCAAAGTTTGTCAGTCATCTAACAAGCTAAATGAGTGGGACTGCCTACATTTATTTGCACTCTTGAGTCACAATATTGTCACTGGATTTTCACAGCTCAAGTGTACATTTCCCATCATGACCACTAGCCCATGCAGCTTTACAATTCCACTCTTTGCTGACATAAGGGATATGTTCTGCCCAGATAACACACTTTACAAGAAAAGCTGATAATCTTCCTCAGATGTCACCCATTCCCTGTCCTTACACTGCATTGTCTGGATGGCCTCTGTCAACATTTGCAGCAGTGTAAACACACATAAAAACCGAGGTGCTTACAGAGGTGTGGCTGTGATGGCTTTTCTTGGAAACGGTCCAACAGTTACTGTCATGGTCACAAGCTTTTGGGAGGTTCTGTCCCACTCCTCCTTTCTTAAACAGCATCTCAGTCAGCTTTGAATATTCTGTTCTCGACAGTCTCACTTGAGCCAACATGTGTTCCTGTGGAGCTGCCCAAAGCTCAATCATTGATCAATGCAGCCACACTGGGAAGATCCCATGTGTTGAACTGTATGTGTGGGAAGCACTGTGCGGCTGATTATAATGCATGTCCATCAGGCATTTTCTGGTTAAAATAAGAATGAGAAAGAGGTTATTTGGATTCTCGCATCCTGTGTTATTAGAGTTAATTTAGTCTAATTATGACTGGTAAAAATATCTGGAACAAAAGCAGAAACTGTTCCTTTGCACATGAGCCATTGCAGAAACGACTGTCCTCATTAGTCTGAAGTAGCAGTTGTTATAGCTACAGTATAGTTAATGTCCTTGAGGCTTTGTTCTTGGCAATAGCAGCTGTGTTTTGTTTCTTGTTAAATAGAGGCTGAATGGCGGGCTGCCTCTCAGTGCGGAGGAGTTGGAGAACGTATTTGATACCCTTGATTCTGATGGCAATGGATACCTCACCCTCGACGAGTTCTCCTTCGGCTTTAGTACGTTTGCAGTCTATTTCTACTTAAACACCACCACTAGTGTCACGAGTAGGTGTAATATAACTTTTTTTTTTCTTATAGGTGAGTTTTTATTCGGTCAGAAGATTCCTGTAGAGGAAGACATGAGTGACAAAATCCCCAGTAAAAGCCCGACAGAGGTCCTATACCAGACCAAGTGGGAAGCGAGCCTGGCAAGAGGAGATGAGGATGAAGAGGAGAAACACTTTTGCATGCTTATGGAGAGCCTCGGAGCCAACAGCGTCTTTGAAGAGTGAGTACTGTATGTGTGTGTGCTTTTGATTACAGCATGCTGTTTTAGCTCTGTGCATATCTTTGCACACTTCGTCAACCCCTCCTTTACATCGACCCTATTTTAAGTAACCCAGCCTGAGACTAATAACTAAACAAGAGTGGGAAGTTTCCACTTTCACACAAAGCCGTCCCTGTGCTCCTTCTCTCAGTGCTCTCCCGCTCTGTATGAGGGCGTAATTGCATAGATATTCTGTTTAATGTGACTGTGTTTTAAACATGGAAATGTATCGTTAAAAATGTGGATTTGCGAAGGAGCTTCACTTCCAGAATCACACTTTAAAAAGTCAACTTTCCCTGCACTAATATTTTATACAACAATCACTTGCCATGAGTAACTCTAGTTGAGGTCTGTTTGCACATTGCTTTGTTTGACTGAAAGATATCTAATGACAGGACCTTATGAAATGCATGACTACACTCTCCTTTAGCAAACAACTCCAAGTCAATGAAAGCTAACAGCAGTGGAGGTGGATGCCACATTTACACATCGTATTGGCTTCCGCCTACCTGGTGAGGTTGGCATTTCAGATCGGATCAGTTTGTGCGGCACTAACTGATATTGACGTTGACCGGAGTTTAAGGGCGAGTATTTTTAACAGTTCAAAAGTCTTCCAGGGGTTTGTTTGACTTTCCCTACCTTATCTTAGCTTATAGGCACAACAAGATTACATAACTATTTTTTCATCATCAAACAGTTTTGATTGTCTCACAACTGATTTTTATGCAAATCTCAATACTTAAATCATTGTTTACCTTCACACTGGCTTTCCTTTTACTTCATCTAAAACAAATGTCTGTCCATTCCTCTTGGAAAGTGTGACATCTACTTCATCTTCATCTACTTCTGTTTTGTTTGGTAGGCGCCATGCTGCATTGCCTTATATCAACCGCTTTGTTTGCGTTGCATTCAGGGACCACTTGAAATAACCGGTTATTCTACCCTTCTACGTTATTTTCTTAATCATTGAAAGAAAGTGATTACCTTGCGGGTAGGATCAAACCGTCTCTCAGGCCATTTACAGCCTGGTCCCCCACCCCTGTCTTACACATTGTACCTTTAAGGAGACTGACTTGGTTATACCTGCTTCTTCATTCTGTCACATCAGTCCTGCTGAGGTGCGCAGTTTGTGGGCGCAGCTGCGCCGGGATGAACCACACCTTTTATCCAATTTTGAGGACTTCCTTGCCAGAGTGACATCCCAGATTATAGAGGCCAACCAGGAGAAGAAGGAGATGGAGAGCGCTCTCAAAAGGTGGGTCGGGGGGGTCAGACAAAGTAGAAGGTTTAGAAGGGTTTATTACATTTTGAGCTGTCCACTAAAGAGCGTTTGGCTGAGCTGTGAAGTGGCTCTCTAATTCGTGCGTTTGTCTTTTGTCATGTAGTCACCGTTACGTTTTATGCTCTTTGATATTGACCTGCTGTTTCTTAGGGCTCATCAATGATGTCCCTCAAAAATGTACTATACTGTGAAATATGAGTTAACTATGCTATGTAATTTACTTTATTACTATCACATCAAAATTTCCATACAGGAAAGCAGCAACACATGATGACGAGATCCAGCGTCTTTATGAGGAAATGGAGCAGCAAATTAAAAATGAAAAAGACAGGATTGTGCTGCAGGTACAAGCTTAGTGACGTCAAACAAGTTTTTCTCTTTGTTGTTAATTCTATCAAATACTGCATACGTTTTTTCACCTTCATCCTTGTGCCGCCCTCTTTTATCCCTGCGCTAAAGGACTATGAGCGGTTTCTGTCTCGTAGTCAAGACATGGAGCTGCAGCTGTCTCGCAAGGAGAAGGAGCTGGAGCAGCTCTTTCAGAAACAGAGAAGGGTGAGTGACTGGTAGCCAAACAATTCGAGTTCACTGCAGTAGTCACAGGCTATGAGAAAGACTTTACACACACATACATACCCTCCCTCACTTCACTTATGCCACAGAGAAGTTCAGCTGTCAGAGCAGCAACACAAGAGACACATTGAACAGAATGACAGATAACAGAATGCAATGAAAACAGAAACGTATGCATGCTAAAACATGCTCATTCACACAGTCCATCTGTTGTGAAAGAGCAGATTTGCACAGCAGCATTAACCTATAAACACTGGGAACTGTGATTTTTCAGTTTCATCAAATACCATCTAATCAATGCTTCTTCTGCAGCAGCAAGAGCAGCTTGTGTTGATACATACTGTTTAATGTTAATAGGTTCTTTCACACCTCCATTTACAGACTGCCACTCTGGCTTTTAAGGCTAATTAGAGACCTGAAAATAATTCAGCTCATGCCAACAAGGGCATTTCTGCTCTTCGCAGCTCCTTAGCTCCTGTAATTAATATGTCAGCTGTTTAGCCAGTTTCCTATTTGTGGAGAAAATCCGTGCATCCAGTCCATTCAGTGGTATACAGGCTGGAGCAGCTATGGTTATGCTCATTATTGTATAGCAGTTCGCTGGAGAATAATTCCAGGCAGTCAGCTGTTCATCATGCTGTCCCCTCACGTTCATCCTTTGACTATGGGTTAAACAGGGCGTGGGACATTTAACAGCCATGCCTTTTTAGTGCATTTTATATACATTACATATAAAATATATACATAACAGTGGTCGTCTGATTATTGAATAATACACATAAATCAATAAATATATGAAAGGTCAGTGCTAGAAAAAAGGTTCCCAATCCTTGTGTGGAGCACCATGACACACGTTTCAAGTGTCTTCTTTTTTCACCACCGCTCTGTCTGCAGTTGGAGCATCAGTGCCAGGAGCTTCACAGTGAACAACACGTGACCAAGGTGGAGAACGTGAAGCTGAAGCAGACGAATGATGAGTTAGCACGGGAGCTGGAGCACATCAGCCAGGAGCTGGTCCTGGCACAGGAGCAGCTGAGTGTGCTGCAGGAGCAGTCCACACGGCTTCATGAGGAGAAGGAGACGTGAGTTTAGGATGCAAAAATCCTGCAAACAAATAGAGGCATACATACAGTTACATACAATTTATACTACATACTCCTGTTATAAAGACAAGTCACATGGTTCAAATGCTGTGATATTGTATCTTGAAGAGAAGAGACAAGACAACATGTCTGTATCATACACACTCATTCTAGTCTAACAGCTCACTTTACACTTCTCTGCTCTGGGTCTGGGTCATAGTTTTTAATTAAGCGTAACCACAGCACATAGTGTGTCTGTATGGTCACAGAGTATTTGTAACAGAAGATGCATTGTTGTTCAACGCAGGGAAATATACAGACTGACCGAGGGACTGCATCGAGAGCGAGCGAGCCTCCTCAAACAGCTGGACCTTTTGAGGTATGGATGTAGAGATACCGCTGAGCTGGCTCCGCTAGAGAAAGACTGACCATAAAACAGAAATGTGACGTGGCTGTTTATCTTCTGATTTGAAATTAGGCTTACAGCGATTCAGCTAAATGATTTGATATCACTGAGCAGGGTTCACTCTTGTCGCCTTGTCTCGTTGACAAATTGAAAAAGTCAGTACGGGCGGGGCCTTTCTGTGCGAAGTTTGCATGTTCTTCCCGTGCATGTGTGGGTTCTCTCCGGGTACTCCGGCTTCCTCCCACAGATCAAAAACATGCTCATTAGGTTGGTTGGTGACTCTAAATTGTCCCTAGGTGTGAATGTGAGCGTGAATGGTCGTATGTATGTTGCCCTGCAGTCGGCTGGCGACCGGCTCAGGGTGTACCCCGCCTCTCGCCCATCGACAGCTGGGATAGGCTCCAGCCCCCCCCAACCCTGAAAGGGATAGTCGGGGGTATAGAAGATGAATGAATGAATGTTTGTATTTTTTTAATCAATTTTCACACAAGTTGCAGTTTTGTTTGAATAAAGATAAAGTCAAGATTAAGTTGCTGTTCACTGGTTCAGTGTACTTCTGTCACACATAGCAAAGCAGCATTGCTCAGCCAAAACTAATTTACAGTAACATCTCTTCTCAGATGGAAGACTTGAGCTTGTAGGCTCCTTTTCAGAAATGTTTGACTTATAAGTGGCTTCACTGCAATCATTTCTCCCTGGGAGCTGCTCTTCCTACACCCTCTACTGCTGTCCAGTAGAGGGCTGTACACAGTTAGTTACTGGACCTGCGATTCAAGCTACAGCCTGCTTCACTAGTTTTACTCAAATGACATTGGATGACAAGGATTACCCAAGGAAAGACTTTCTCCTATATTCCTGGGAGAAAGCTGGACGTTTCTGAACCATCATGGCGTGCATATTGTTTAAAATGGGCCAGTTACACAATTATTGTTATCACTACTAAAGATTTCTTTTATAATTTCATTTCAATGTTGTATCCAGGGAAATGAACAAACATTTACGGGATGAAAAGGACATGTGTTATCAGGTATGTCCTCTCTCTAAAGGTTAGTGGAACACTGATCAGCAGAGCCCAGAAAAAAAGCCATTAGAAATAAAAGCTTCATGTTTTATTCCTGCAGAAACCAAAGAAGACACCAGGTTTGAACCAGAGGCCTTTAATCACTCATGTGAAACACACAAATACACATATCTTCAAAAGGTAAACCATCACCAAGTGACACATTTAATACAAATAGTCAATATTGTGTCAAGTGGAGGACAATCCACAATTTGTGCAGTATGTTCTCTACCTGTCATCACGTATGTTGGATCTGCATTGTTTCCATCGGCAGTGAGGATGAAGAAGAACTGACCACCAGCTCTGTGAGGAAGGACGTAACCAACTGGTCTTGCCAGTCCTCTTGCACAGCAGAGACAAGGGGGCATCTCCAGAGGATCATCTCCATTGAGGAGGACCACCTCCCACACTTGCTCCAGACGGGCTGTCAGGCCCAAACCCCACTTCAGGAGTGCAGTGAGGGAGAGGAAGCCTCAGACAATGAGGAGAATATAGACTTGGTGATGAGTGATATTTACCCATGTGCGACCTCTGCCCAGCAGCAAAAGCCAAAGGGAATTGCGGAGAAAAGACAAACCCCCACGTCTCTGAGGGGTCAGCCTGTTGGCAAGGAGACCAGCATAAATGTATGTGGACTGATGTGCTGTATCGTAACTTTACTCTGCCGTCAGACTTTCAATGCTACAAGTATGCAAGGACTGGAAGTGTTTACAGGATTATTTAAATAAGAAAATAAATCAAAAAATAAAATTAAAATGTATACCTCTCCAAGCCATGTAGCATAAAGGGAGGAGATGTGTTTTCAGATTTTCAGTGACATGGCTTCATAGTATTGTAGCCACTTAGCTGACTGTCTTAATTGAGATCCCATAAATCCCTCCCTTTAATCCCTGCTACCACAACTCTTGTTTCTTCAGGACGAAGGTGGTCGCTCGCCACCTGACCGCCTCTTCAAGATCGTCCTGGTGGGGAACTCTAGCGTTGGAAAGACCTCCCTCCTTCGAAGATTTTGCGACAACTGCTTCCACCCTGGCACCTCTGCTACTGTGGGTACGTTTTATATAGTATGTGCATGTCAGTTCCTGTTAAGAAAGGCAACAAAACACCCAGCCCTGTGGTTGACCTCAGGCTTTGCTAACGAAGCACTTGAATGAAGCAGTCGGCTTTAACACTGCAGCAGTGTCAGCAGTGAACAGACTTGTGTTCATTAGTGCTTAAGATTCTGATTAGCTCGCATATATTGTACGTTGAGGCGACACACTCTCAAGGCCAACGTGAAAAATTAATTCAACATAACATAAAAGCACCATGTTTGGGTCTTGAAACCTCATCATAGTAAAATATTTTGCTTTGAGCACATTTATGTGCTGTTCAGTAATACAAGAAAGGCTGCTGTCAAGGAGCTTCAGTGCAGCCTTTGAAATGATTCTATTTGAAAAGTTTCACTAAAAGCCACTTTTAACCTTCCAGGTTCTTTCAGTTGATCTGAGCTGTATTTGCATAATTTGAATTCAGGTCAATGTGTACAGTTATATATTGAATATTTGCGTATATTTATACAGTAATTTATTCTGTGTTGTTGGAACAGTATACAGTAAACAGTAATGAAACAGAATGTGCTGACTAACATCTTCTTGTCTGTATGTGCAGGCATAGATTACAGTGTAAAGACAATAACTGTGGACAACAGCCAGGTGGCGCTGCAGATGTGGGATACAGCAGGACAGGAGAGGTGAGGCATCAGCAACATAGAGTCATTCAACATGACTCAGATCACATTTGAAAAGAGCCTATAATGTACAGTAACACTCATATTTCTGTCAGCCGCAGCACTTTGATGAATTTTTGAGGTACCAGTGAAAACACAACACGTGCTCTTTTTGTCTACTTCCTTCTTTCCCCTCCTGCAGATATCGAAGCATCACCAAACAGTTCTTTCGCAAGGCCGACGGTGTGGTTGTGATGTATGACATCACAGCGGAGCAGAGCTTCACAGCTGTCAGACAGTGGCTGACGAGTGTAAAGGTAAGACAGGACCGGTCAGCCTGTGCTGCACACGTTCCTCAGAGCTACCAAACAAATGTGTTTGTTTTGCCTTTGTTTTTGTATGCAGTAAGCTCTTTTTTGATTCCCTACAGTAGCAACTTTGGAAGAGAGCGGGTTTATTTTTCACAGTATTATAAAGTATGAAATGTAGGACAAATACACAGGGGGTCGGTTCCTGAATTTGTTTTAATGCTTCTATACACTGCTGGCTGGTTTCCCACTGTGCAATAACAACAGGGAAGCGCCCTCGTCCTTTACCAACAAAGGACTTTCTTAAGATCAGTTTCTTTGAGTCTCTATTATTTGATTTCTTGTTTCGCAGGAGAGTGCGGGCGAGGACATCCCCATCATGCTCTTGGGAAACAAGACAGACAAGGAGCTGGAGAGACAAGTTCACAAAGCAGTGGGCGAAAGACTAGCCAAGGTCTGTTCTGTTCTGTCCTCTAGGCTCAAGGTTCATAGCAGACTAATCAGTGTCAGTGTCTCACCTGTCCAACAGCAACAAAGTGGTGCTTTTTACACTATTTTAATAAATGTTAGGAGCATGATTGTAGAATAGAGGTAGTTTAATGTGCTCTGATTGTTCTCATCATCTAATTCCTCCGATCTCTGATGTGTATTGTATTTTCTGTGGCGACCATGTGAGCTAATATTGTGACATGATAATTGTTATTTTCTTTGTGTAATTCTCTCAGTAAGCCTCCAGTGATCAATGTGCAGACACACAGCTCGCGTCAACCACATGAGCCTTTCTCTTTTGTGGTCATAACAGCCATCGTCATCGTCATTTGCCTCTTTTTCAGGACTGCCACATGACTTTCTATGAGTGCAGCGCGTCCTCCGGACACAATGTGGTGGAGTCCATGGTTCATTTAGCCAGGTGAGACAAAGGAGTGAGACAAAGTAATGGCCGTCGTGTGAGTTTAGGGAGGGAAACAAAGAAACAATCATTGTGACTAATTATGGAGCAGCTGTCTGCTTGAACAGCTTTCACAGTGGGATTATTTCTGCATTGAAACAAGGCATATCAGAGAAATGTTTCATGCGTTCTGTGTTTGAGGCACAAAGGACTTTTTCTTATCAGCGTGTCCCGGAAAACACAACAGAAAGCTTAAGTGGAAACAATGCACAGTGCACAATAAAATGTTAATGTCTCCGTGTAAACCATATTTTTGTCTCCTCTGGGTGAGGATGGCGCCGATTTTTTTCAGTTCAACTGGAGATCCACAACAATACAAATGTGCCGCAGAGTGTGTCATTCTGTTACATTAGAAAGCTGCACCAGTGCTTTATTTAATCTGTGCTACTGCCAGAACTGTCAGGACGTCCGCTCTCACTGACATTTCTGTGTGGAATCCTGTACTGCTGCAAATATAGATAACGTTAAAGTAGTGTGTCCTGGTTCATTTGTATGCCTCATTATGTCCCCTAGAATTCTGAAAGAGCAAGAGGACAGAGAGAAGGAGAAGACGGTCCAGCTGGTCAGCAGCCCCTCAGATAAGAAGAGATCCTGCTGCTAGCAGATACACTCGCAGTAACACACACACAGTCACACTAGTCTTCACTGACACACACAGTGTGATAGTGTGGCCACGTGTGCCACAGAGGACACATGATTCTGAATGTCAGCACAGCTGTTTCTCACAGTCTTCCCTCCACGTTGTAGACTCTGACTAAACCCAACACCAGAATGAATACTGTATGTATGTTGTCACTTTTCACAAAAGTTATTGCACTATTAGAAACAGTCCACTCTGTGTGTTCACCCAAGTTATTGGGTTACGTTATAATAAGAATAATGTGACCGTTTGAGGGTTAGATATATAAACAACTGAACAAACTTAAGTCAAACTGAGACTTTTTCTTTTTTTAAATGTTAGATATTCCTCCTTAGTCTGACTGTAGCTCTTAAATATTTATTTATCTGTCACATGTGGGCTTTTTACTGTGATTTTGCGTCTTCATCTTTTGCATATTTACATAACAAAGACACAATGACATAAACAGCTGTAAAATGAATGCATTTCACAAGCAGCCTTGCGTTAGTGTGGTGAGAGTGTCACAGAGGTGTTGACTTCAGGAGTAAGTTGAAGTGTGGTGATGTGTGGCATTGCTGGATATTGCACAGGTGTCTCAGTGGCTCCACCTGGTGGACCAAGTAAACACAGCACAGTACAGAAGTTATGCACTTCTGTGTTTTGTCCACTGAATAAACACGAAGTATCGTGTGGTTAATCCATGAAAAACATTAGAAACTTAAAATGCGGTATATGTTGCTGGGCTGTCAGTTTTAATGGTATTTTATTCTACAAGTGTTTGTGTTTTTTTGTCCTCTGTGCATTATTAATGATTTGTAATTCTGTGTTGATTTTGTTGTTACAGAACTGAAGGTTGTTCGGCTACCTGAGCTTTTTTGTTTGTTTGTTTGTTTTTAATGGCTCGAGCTTTGCTTTTTCTTTTTAGTTGGAAAATAATACAGATCATTATTTTTTCAAATAGACCAAATGAAGTTTAGTGCATAAGATATTTATTTCATTTCTCCTTAAACTGCCTCTGTGCCAAGTGTTTTATGAAAGCGGCGTCACTTTAAGATGTTATGTAACCTGCATGTTATAGGAAGGTTAAAATTTGAGAGGTTTTTGGGAAAAAGTTCAGATTTTACTGTTTGCACTGTAGTTGTTAGTGCTTCACTACTGCTGTCTTGTACATCACTTAAATATACACATATGAACATGTAAATAGCATAGAACAAAGAAAGAATTGTTCATGTTTATATCATTTGTAAAGGACCTGGTGACTAAGTCAGTTCTTCCTGGTATAAAGACATTGAAACACACCTCAGTGGATGAGTTTGGACATTGCTGTTTATTCAGTTTTGAAGTTGACATGACAATATGTGAAACAACATATTCGATCGATTTTGTGATAAGATATTAATACACATGGAACTAACATGCCAATTTTTTAGAATTCTTATGACTCATAAAGTAAATGGCAAACTAGGTTAGTGTTTAATTTGAGCAGCCAAATTTTTATTAGGATATATTTTCCAAAGATCTCTTTCAATACGAGTATTATTCTAAATGAATAAGAGGACTTATCAAGTATAATTGATTGTAAGCATTAACCACTCATAACCTTGTATTGCTTATATGTAGTAGACAGGATCAGACACTGTGTGCTCTGAGAAGGCAGCACTCAGTTTAATACTGCACTTTCTGTGATTGTTACTAGCGTTAGCTGCATGCTTTATAAATGATTTAGTTTCCTCCATCGCTCCCAAGTGCTCATACTGTACATTTTGGTTCCAGCCCTGGAGTTTCATTAGGGCCTCTGCATGATATGTAAGACGGGGGAATTGAGGCTGGTTCTTGGCTGTCCGTGGACATGACAGGATCACATAATTACGATCTGGGAAAGATAATGGATCACCAAATGCTTTGTTTTATTTTCCTATCCGATGCTTGAGGCTAATACTAGGAACATTAATGTGAGGTCTGACATATTTTTGAAAGTAGTCTTTGCCCAGATCCACATCTTGACAGAAGAAACCCTTCAGTGGGTACCTTGGCAGTGACCTTAGTAAGAGCACAGTTGAAGTGGAAAAATGATTTTCATCAGTTTCAATACACTGAAATAACTCCTACTGTTACTATGTGCAATGCACTTTTAGACTGAGATACAGTCTGTAAACTCTAGCATCACGTCATGTGATATGTATGCATGCTACAAGAAACTCTTGATTCTCAATCTCATTAGGTTCAAACAGGTATGGGTGCAGGGATACTGCAGATCAACAAGCATTATCGTCCTTTCATTGGCTCCCTCTGTTGTTAGTCATCTGAGATTAGAGCTTGCTCCGATTTAATCAAATATGTGTGGTTATATTACTTGATGTGGATCGTGTCCAGATATAGACTAAAGAAGCTTCATGGCTTGAGCCTGGATTTCAGATAATATGTAATCTCAAACCAATAAAGGATGAGTGTCTATTAATGAAACTCTAAAAAAAGAGCTATATGCAGCAGTGCGGACAAGAACTAGGTACACTTCGGCACTTGGTCAAGGCATTGAGGATGGGGACGGCGTGTTATTGGCATGTCAACATCACAGCTCAAACTGACAACACATCAGGAGTCCAAGCTGTGCAACAGTGTGAGCTTCGACACCCTCTATTACACACTCACAGGAAGCGGCTAGTACACCGACTATGCAAACACGTCACCTTTCACATACACGAACATGTACCCACGCAGATGTGTCCTTGGCTGTTGGTTGTCCAACATTACTAAATCGATACAACTATAAATTAAAGTGTTTCTATGATAACCATTCCCTACAGCACGTAATATGACATAAGAATTACACCTTAAATCGGTTGGCTACCTACAGCAGAATATGGACAATACAGTAATTAATTAGATGAGCTCTACCGTCACTTCAAAATGCCTCCATGAAGTCCAGGTTACTGTGGAAACACTGAACAAAACACACAGGTACGTACGTCACTCCATCTCACATATACACACCAATAATCAATAACATTCATCGAGGCTAGAAAATGTTTCTGGCCTCTTCTTGTCAGTGTTACATTCAGAATTGTTTAACAGTCAGCATCAGATACTTCCTGCCTTCATCATACACTGTTGAGACAATAGTGATATTGTCAATGAGGCCACCTCTGATTGGTCTTTGGCCTGGTCTTTTGTCCTTTTCGATGCCCCTCTCACGTGGTCTGGGGTCATGGGAGTGTCTCTGTCTCCCTCTGGTGCTCAGGGGTTGTACTCAGCGGGGCACCAAAGTCCCCCAGTCAAACTTATCGCATCTTGTAGTCGTGGGCGATGGCCGCTTCACACAGCTGTCCTTTGAAATCCAGCTCGAAGGTAAAGTCCAAGTCTCGCTGCAGGTCCAGAGGGGAAGAAAAAACAGACGGTTTTCAGAGACAGGAGGTCGTGATAAAGCAAACGCTCTGTAGAAAATGACAAAGAAATCTGAGACGAGAGAGCACAATTTGACCCAAAAGCAGAACACGGTGTTGAAGAAGCAGAGTGTTTGTGTTAGACAACAGGAGGAGGCGAGCCCCGCTCCTCTATCCCGCAGGGGGAGGAGAGGACGCTGACAAGGTCAACAATAGAATCTGTTGTTGTTTGTCTGGAAGTCACTGCAGTGCGGCTGCCTGCTTGACCGCTATCCAACACTGAGGAGAAAACAATCTGCTGTGGGCAGGCAGCGCAGGAAATGAGTCACTTCTTAGCCAGGATGGAAAGATAAGAACAGCAATCAAACTGTGAAGCACTGCTTATATTCTATGTCTACGCCATATTATCTGTGTATATTACCACTAAACAGAACTTCACATGTGATATATCACTTGAGGACAGATGTCATCGTCATTGGAGTTCTGGTTCGACATTCACGAGCTTTGGACTGTGCGACACTCACAATGTTTTTCTCATTGGGCTTCATAGCGATGCTGCCGGTGATCTCCTCTCCTCTCCGCACCGTCAGGTAGTCCTCAAGGTAAAACACTGTCTGCTTCCAGTGGGTGTATGGAGCATCTGGTGCTAGACACACACACACACACACACACACACACATTTTTAAAATGAACACTTGCAATGATGTAATGCCACTCTCTAATCGGGCAGTCTTATAAACGATTCTTTAAGTTGTTCCGAATGCCTTTAGCAATGCTTGATAAATCATTTATTGATGCTTTATAGATCAGTTTATAAGAGCTGTTGATTGGTTGCCAGCTTGTGAAAAAGCCCACACCAACTGCAGTGACGCTGGACCGAAATATGATTACTAAAAATGATGAATATTTACAACTGATTACTCCAGAAATCCGTAATTAATGCCAACATTTATAGCTGCTGACTTATTAGAATGTGAGAAACCCACGAGCATTAATTTTCCTACAACCTGGCAACAAAAAAGTTCTTATTAATCACTGATACTGAACTGATGCATAAAGCATAAGTAACAGATTTATAACCCATTAAGAAAGCCATTAGTTTCAATTCAGTTCTTTATAAAGGATGCCAGATAAGAAAGTTGTACTGACAAAGTTTTAAACTTTGGCAGCACATCGATGAAACCTCTCAGACGCAAGGCAAACATGACATCCCCCTGTCAATGATGCATTGGTTTAGCTAAACCTCTTCAGTATTACCAAGGATCTGCTAGCAAACAGTGGGCAGAAGGCACAGAGACACCCTGGACAGGTTGTCAGTCCATCATGGGGCTAACAGAGACGGTAAGACAGTCTCCTATGATGTGAATGTCAGGTAGAGAATAAACACAAACTGTACAGGGAAAGAGCAGAGACAGGGAACCAGGTGTGTCCTTCTTGTTGGTGCAAAAAGAGCTGGTGGTTCCACATGAGTTCAAGATGAAAGCGCTGGAAATGCAGAGATCTTGCTCAAGTCAATCTTCTTTCATCAGCATTCCAATGGTTATCTTTAGCAATACCTTATGTGCATTCATCTGTGTGTGTGCGTGTGTGTGTGCACGGAAACACAGAGATTCTGACACCCGTACCCCCCCAAAAATGGGAGCGTTCCCCAGTGGCCTGACCATCGCTGATCGTGAGATTCATAAGGTCAGTAGTGCTTAAATTGATTTTCTGCCAGCTGTCCTGGTGCAGCTCGGTAGCTCTGCCTTTATAGACAGGCCCTTTGTGAGTCCATAGATAAAAGGCCCTGCCAATCAGCATGAGTGCTGCACAGACCTGTCTCTCACTGTTTCGGGCATAGTTCAATAAGTTAGCTGTGTTGCAAATGCTAATTCAGTGAATGAGATGGCATTTCGACTGAGCAGCGTGAACTGTGCAGTCTGTGTCTGATATGACTGTTTCAGGACTGTGTGGGGAATCAGTGGCAGGCTTTGGCTGGACAGTGGGAAACTTGTTTGACAGACAAACGTAGAGAAAATCAGCAGAAGTGAAGTGAGGTTCGGACATTCCTCTATGGGAAAGATACAATGCCCTGGTGAAGCAATACTTGGATGAGTAAAAGCTTGTCGGTGGTTACACATAAAAGAAATTCAGCTTTAAATATCATTTCAATGTACAGTATTTACCACAACCACTAGAGGTCAGTCACACACAGATTTTGACACACCACCCTTCTCACTTCAGTCCAGCACTGTTTGGATCGCATCAATCAGCCTGATCTGACCTTCCCTACAGGAAAGAGACAATGACATTTATTCCTGTGATGGATGCCTTCAAAGTCTCAACACAGACCGTATTATACAGGAATAGTCTTTCATCAGTGAGCAGATGCATATCTAAACAGAAAGCGAAACACAGTGAAACTCCTCATCCTGCTAGACAAAGGAATCAACTACCGAGCGACTACAACACAATAAGCTTTAGAAATGGGCCGCTGTGCAGCCTCGGATGTTTGGAGCCTCTTACTCCCATTTTTAATTCAGCTGCATTCATACTGCGAGTGCTCAGTGAAGCTCTCCTCCAACCGAGGGTCTTGATTTCAGGCCCCTGGGAGCATTCGGTTCCACATTAAAATGTTTGCTTGTGCATGTTTTCTGTCGGCCCAATAAAGTGAAATTCAGTCGCAGTTAACAGGAAACAGCTCCAGCGAGCTCCTCCTTCGCTCCCTAATCTCTACTCCCTTTCAGTCGAGTATCAAGTGCTTGCTACCAGCATGAGGTATTCCCCACGATTCACAGCCTAATGTCCGACGCTCTAGGTGTTCTTTGGCAAGGGAACCTGCCAACAAACAGTGTTTGACTTAGCTAACTGTCTGCTGGCTGTAGCGTCATATTGAACTGACTTATATGGAGGCAGTTAGGATCCTCTAACTCTCTGCAAGAAAGCAAAATATTGTACCATTTCACTGAGCTCTTCTTTGCTTACTTGTTCAGAAACCCATGCTTTCATCTGCTTATTCTGAGGTCAATTTGTTGTCAGTTGTAAGGGTTGTTGGAGTTCAAGCTCAGGCCATCCACTTTCCCTTGTTCCTTGCTGAGAACCAGAGGGGTCCACTTCCTCCTCTACAGGGCTCACTGAAGCTATAAGGCAATCTGGCATCTTAATAAGAAACCCAAAGCGCCCACAGCCTCAATAAAGCTCTGCTCTGCTGTACTGGAAGCTGTCTTGTGGGAGATATTGAGTCTGACCTCAGAGGGGTGCTGTTTGATTGCTGGAACTTGACTCAGATCTCTCTGTATGGTAATACAAAATGAGGTTAATGATTTTTTGATTATAATTACTGTCACTATGATACATACACTATAGCTCTAATGTTTTCAAGCTGCACATACCCACCCGCATATACAAATCAAACCCTGCTGCCCTGCATGTAAAGCAGGAGACAGTATGAGGCAACCTACCGGTGGAGAAACCAGTCTTCTTGTGACACTTGGTGAACTCAATATGGAAGTATGTGACCAGTGCATGGATGTAGTCATTCCTCTGGATCTGCAGACAGAAGGCTGAGGTGAATGAGAGGTCCTCAGCCTTCACTGTGTAGATGTCCACCTCCTGCAGGAACAAAGAGATGGACTCCTCAAATAC
Organism: Chaetodon trifasciatus; assembly: GCA_037975065.1. Taxonomy (NCBI): domain Eukaryota; kingdom Metazoa; phylum Chordata; class Actinopteri; order Chaetodontiformes; family Chaetodontidae; genus Chaetodon; species Chaetodon trifasciatus. The sequence continues at coordinate 5,162,762 of JBBMOE010000030.1, forward strand.
CAGACACTGGTCATATGAAGTGCTCCCTCTTTACCCCTTATTCACTTTTTATACATTACAGTTTGAGAATCATCACCATCTTTATTTACCACACATATACACATATACAAGGAATTTGACTGGATACAGCCAAGAATAGACAGGCTTTCTTGCCAAGAATTAGTTTAGAAGATACCACTCTATGTCTGCTAGATATGAAGCTACCGCCAGCAGCTAGTTTAGCACAATGACTAAAAATCAGGCTTAAAAATGTATAAAAGTGTTGTAACAAACCAGATGTGCGGTGTTAATTAGTTAGCTTTAGATGTGCTGGTAGGTCAATCTTGCTTCTTGGACAGAGCTGGGCTAGCTGTTTGCCCGTTAATGCTAGCAGTAGATTGATTTTTAGGCAACAGACATGAGAGCGGTTTAGTTTAGTTTAGTTTTATTCTGACCTCAACCGGACCCTTATTTATTCAGACCACCAACCAATGATCTTGCAATCTGACAACCATCTGAAAATGCTGCAGAAACAAATCCAGAAAAAATACATGTATGCACTTTCACATTCAATACATTAAGGAGACCAAAAAACCATAACCATAAAGAAGTAGAGTGCAGCTTCTACCTGTAAAAGGATGGATCTTGGCACTGGGACTGTGCAAAGATCCTATAACCATCGAGACTGGGCCCGTAACCCATGTGTGGGTCTGACAAGCATTGGCGACCTGGGGTCATTTGGAGCTCCAGGTGTTATTCATGCACGGCCCCCTGGTTCCAGTCACTTTAACGGGGTATCTGATACCACATCTTCCTGCGAGGCCATGCTCGAAGAAGAACATGTTGTTCCAGCTCCTGGTTTACCGTCGTCTGAATAGCACTGCGCCAACATATCATGTTAGCTCTGATTACTGCGTAGCAGAGAGGAGTGCAGCTCACCTGAAACCTACAGTGCACTGCAGAGTAAACATGTAGGCAGAGGTGTGATAATCTTATTTCATGTATCATCTGTGTTAATAAATATTCACTGCTTGCTTGTTGGCTTTGGTGCCAGATGCCACATTTACTGTGGAGGAATGAGCCTCGTGGGCTGGCAATAAAAACTATACGATATTAATGTCGGATTCCCCCTGCTGTCTTTAGAAAATAATCATTCCCATAAACACATTTTCCAGATATTTACTCTGGTCATGCAGCATAAACTTCTCAAAGTCACATTTCAAAGTTTAAGGTAGCAATATAATGCACTGCAATGTTTACCCTCTCGCAATTACTCTAAAGGAAGAATGAAAAATTTAAGAGCACTATCATGAAGGTTGTTAATGTTGAATTGATTATTTTCTGCTGGATTATACTTCGTAATGATCCTCACTGAGTACTGCTACCCAAGTTTCAAGCAGCAGTTTAATAACATCGGGTCCTATGTGTGCTACTCCTCTGCTATACAACTTTAATGAGGTCATTCAGTAATCATTTAAAGACAATAAAGCTTGTCAGTGGGGCATCATTGTTTTGAGGCTTTTTCTTTTTTTTTTAATGAGATCCAGAGACAAACAGCGCTCCCATTAGCTTCATAGAGATTTTTTATTAAACTCTCATTCCTGATCTCTTTGCTGCCTTCACATCTCACTGCTTTAAAAAACAAGACTGTCTAATAACAAGGAAAACAAAAACCGGGTGCTTGACAATCAGCAGCATGAAGAAAGCCACACTGAAGTTAAGGTAATGATCAAAAAGCAATATTCCAGCAGGACAGAGGTGAGACAGGGCAAAGCCATCTAATCAACGTCAGCCATAAGGTCACTATGACAAGGAGCGCAATCAGGAGGACCAGACGGGCGGCCATTGACATGCATGGCACAGCAGCCCGATCCCTCTAATCCACGCGGTGAGAGCCACAGACAGGGCACACAGCCACACATCAAGGTCGTACTCAGACCGGCCACAGCATGTCGTACAATATGTTTACCAATCAGTCATATCACTAAGTCGTTAGAGTTAATGTATGTGTGTGCTTTAGTAATGGAATCATGATGGCATCTCTGCATTATACTTTATAATAAGCACCTTACTTAGCATTCTCTATGGGACAACTGCTAATGTATGGACACCATACTGTATAATCACTCATTACATACTATATGGTCAGCTCATCATCACTACATTTGGAAGAGATTTTTCTGCTGATGAGTGAACAGACGTTAGAAAACTTTTCTAAGGACTTGGCCTTACTCTGTGGGTGTGCCTGAAAGCTCCAGAATAGCCACTAAATGGACCTTGTGGTGAGAGGTTTTCTTTCAAGTGCTCAGATAAAATGGAAATCTGAACGTCCCCCGAGCAGCAATTTTCCACTCATATCTCCAACTTGCAAACTCCATCTGTGATGAAGGTCATGACAAATGATTGAAAGCTCCCCAGAAGAATTGTTTCCAAGGTCAAGAATAAGCTTTGAACCTCAATAAATATAATTTTTGATAATAGTCTTTACTTGTATTGAGGCCTTTAGTGTTCCATCAACCACAGGCCATCAATGGCATTGACAGAACACATCATTCAGGCTGAATCTATTCACACAGTGCCTGCAACCTGTGTAACGCTCTCATAGCACATATAGCGTCATAGGATGATTACGTTAGCCTGCCATTATTGTGTGACGTTGTAAAAACAGGGTCTGAAGCAGCGCTCTTGGCTCTGTGAGGCTGTTCAATGTTAAGGTCAGCCTGCTAACATGCTCAACATGCTGACACACGACAGGTTTAATGGTGGCCATGACAAGTCAACACAAAGTGCAGCTGAGGCTGACTGAAATGTCATTAGTTTTGCAGGTATCAGGTCACAAACTGAAGTACTGGAAAACTGAAATCTTGATTAAAAGATGCCATTAGATGAAAAGTTAAGGAATCACCCAAGTTGTTGCAGTTTTCATCCTGAGGGGGACATGAATGTGTTTAGTAGCTGTCAAGACATTTCACCCAAAACCACAATGTCAAACTCATCATGGCGAAAAGAGAAAAAGTCGGGATTATCAAAGTCAACAGGATTCCTCCTCTGGGCACCATGCATGTCCGTATCAAACTTCATGGTAATCAACCTAACAGCTGCTGAGATATTTGGTCAGGACCAAGGTGGTGGACGCACTGACTAGCATTAGCTGGGTTTCTATTCAAATACATTGCACATTTTAACCAAATTTGAAGAAAATTGGCAAAAGAAAATGCAAATGAATGCTTGTTTCCATTCACACCCATTATGTGATTGTTAGGAACTGGATCACTGAAATAAGCAGTAGCAGGTGCCAGTTCTCCAGTCAGAAAACCACTGCAGGAGAAGAAGGCGTGACCAGTGACGTAATTAAAAGAGCACCAGTCGAACTTCAGAAGGTCAGAAGAAATATAGAAAACATGATGGAAATGTGACATTTATGTTTGTTTCATGTATTACTGTCATGAAAGTTACATCAGATGTGTGTGGAGCGATGAGAGATGTTTTAATCTACGCAAAGAGCTTCTTCTTCTTCTTCTTCTTCTTCTTCTTCTTCTTCTCAGAGCGTAAACAGCTGATCAGTTACGTAAATTAATTGTTTTCTTGTCAGAACTTATTCAAAAAGGTATTTCTATCTCCCATTAAAGTGCATTATCTCTCATAAAAAGGCAAAAAACAAACACAGCAAGCAAGAGTAAAAATTTATTTTTGCAAAATTGAGGAGGTATTTCCAAATTTTCTGTCAAACTTTTCAAATGCCATACTCCAAAATGTGCAAGAGAATCCGCTGATGGAAACACAACTGTTGTCATCCCCCCAAAAAGTGCACTGCACTGGGTCTACAGTTGACATTTAGTCAGACATTGTGACGAATGGATCATCTGCCATCAGCCAGAATATTGTCAGTATTTTACTCACCTTGATGAGGCACGAGTTCGTCACCACCTGTTTGGGGTCCACCACGTCCACCAGTGGTTCCTTCATGGCCACATTACGGATACAGGTCATGTCAAAGCCATACACGTTTTCCCACCCTGGAAATACAGAATCACTGAGTAACTTAGCCACCATGTTTCCTGTTAGTCTTTGTAAACTGCAAACACATGACATACTTCTTTCCAACTTTTGTTCAGTTTTGTGGATCTAAACAGTTGGTCTGCAGCTGTAAAACAACACTGGTCTGAGTCTCTCTCACAGAGCTTCCCAGAATAGTCTGATATACAACCCCAGAGTTAGACCTCCTGTGATTTTGGAACAATTTTCATTTTGACAGATGAGAGTCGCATCGTATTCAGGGGTGATTTGTAAACATGAGCCTCCTCTTGCCTTAGATATGCTCACTGCTTTGGCAGAATCATTCCATACATTATTCATAAAGCTCCTCAAGATAGTGTGTGAGAAAACATCTCTATCATGACCCTCAAGGAGAGAGCTACTTGAGTGAGTTGGAAACCTGGTGATAATGAGCAGGTCACAAACCTCCGGGGGCTTTGTAATTTCCTGTATTTGCATCTCTTGCTGCCCACTTAAGAAAGGCAGTGTACATCTCAGAGTAATGACCACAGGATGCTCTGAGAATAGTGGAGTGCTTCAGAAAGCCACTTCTAACTCAGTCTAAAGGTCATCTTTGGCCATCTTCCTTGAGAGAAAGAAGTTTGTGAGTAGTATGTGCACTTGTCCCACCACTCCTCACAGAATAAAGGCAGGCTGAACTGAAGTATCCAGACAAAGCATTGCAGTACAGTGATCCGATGTGATATGAGTCAGGATATTATCAGCTGCGTAGTGGTTGTATAATCTCCCAGATGTACGCGGGAGTGTGAGTAGGAGGCCCGTTGGCTATTGTTCTGTTTGCGTGCCTTTTGTCATCTGGGTTGTGCACTGGCTTCACGCTGTTCTAATGCTTTGTGTCCAGCAGAAAAACATCGCCCACAGTCCTCCTGGCAGGTTTAGAGTGGGATGATACAGAGATGGAGAAGCTTGTTGACTTATAATATCAATTATCTCCCGGGTGTTATGGCTGAGGAAAAGTTCAAAATCATTTACAGAGCTGGAAAGGTTGTGTTTGAGTGCGTCCACAGCTGTGAGGGTACAACGAGGAGGTGTGGAGGTGTGTTTCAGCCATGGTTCATTTACAATCTAAAGACATAATCCTGGTTATAGCCACCCAAATGCTATACAGAGTACACAGGAACAGTACAAGTAAACTCTATTGCACAGTCCAGGTTCAGGTAATACACACATCCAGCCCACATACACACTCCCACTGAACTTACAATGTATTTTGAAGTCTTTGTACTGTCTGTCCTCTATGGCCACCACATACAGAGAGGCACGGTCAGGAAACATTAATCCACCAGGTTTCTGTTTGACAAATAAGACAAGAAAATAACTCAGTAATTAATCCTGTCCACCTTATGAAAGGTCTACATTGCAGTGTTGTGACATCTTATCCCGAAGTCAAATACAAGTTTAAATTATGGACGTGTTATTTTTCCCTCTGCGTGCAGTCTGGAATAACATGATGACTTCTTATTAATATAATAAAACATTTCCATTCTTGCATGCTTTCTTACTATTAATACAATGCTTTTGCGAGTTTGTTATATTAACAGTTAAGGTAAGTTATCCCTTTCTTAGCTGTGGCTATAAACAATTCATTTGAGGATAGACCAATAGATGCCTTATTTGAAACTGAGAGCCGTGTTTCCAACATGGGGGTTGGGACCCGCATCAGGCCTGATGACATGTAAGGAATAGAAGCTAATTTCTACTACAAATCCACAAAAATCCAGTTCTTGGGGCCATTGTGACTGTGTGGGTTGTACTAATGTTGCACTTAGTGACAGCACTCATGAGTTAGTATTTTCCTGTACATAATAATGTGAGAATATTGCAAATTTAACACTTAATAATATCAAAAGCTGTTTTTTTTTTCAACTGGCAGTGATGGGCTTCCACACAACAAGGAACCAAAGTAGAAAACAACATATTTATGTTACAATTCAGCTATTTTCCAACTCAATGATTGGATCATTTTACATTTTAATGCTTTATTCATATTAATCAAGGAGATCCAAACTGATCATAGAACCAGTGATGAGGGGTTGCAAGTAGACACTGCTTCATTGTTAGGGCTAATCAGGCAAAAAAGGATAAACATGTGTAATATATCAGGTTTACACACACATCATCATCATCACACACACACATCATTACCAGCCATTTGTCCCTGGCAAAGATGACAGTGGTGAGCATGGATTCATAAAAGAGGCAGTAGCCCATCCACTCAGATATTATGATGTCAACCTTCTCAACAGGAAGCTCCACCTCCTCCACTTTCCCTTTGAAGATGGTGATCACTGCAACACACACAACATAGTGCAAACAAAAAAGTAAAGTGTAAAATGAAAATGAATAAAGGCTTTTCATTAAGTCACTGGTAACAAAAAGGTATCCTGCTGTATTATATCAAGAAAGAAAGAAACTGAGTGGTGACACATCAGTTTGGACAGTATGTGCTAACATGGCAGCCATGGTGTTCTTATGGAAATCGGCCCAGCTGGGGTGGATCTCTGCCCTGCCTGAGATTAGCTGACTTCAGCTTTGTTTGTTCTGCCTTGGCAAGAAGTTTGTGAAGAGTTTCCCTGGTGATACAAGTGTCTGTCAGGATGACATGTGAACCCTGTTCCTGCAGCTGGTGACTGCTTCCTGCTCGTTCAACGTCTGAAACCCACTGAGAACAGTGTTAACTCTCCTCTCAATTACTTGTGCATACTTGATATTCATAGGTTTATACATAGGACACTGGCTGAAAGGGCGGTTTATGGAGCGACCATGTGGTAGATGCACAGTCAGTAAATTTGTTTTCAAAGTTACAGAAGTATTATGATAAAACCATATGCTTTGAAGTTATATAAGTTGGAGGGATGTTTGTGGAAATGAATACAGATGAGTCAGAGCAGTGCAGTATGGAATGATAAACACAGGTTCAGAATTTGACCATCCTCACAGATGAATCACTCAAAATCCTGAACAGTGGGATACCCATGACCACTCCTTCTCCTCCTCTTCTTCTTCTTCTTCTTCCCCTCATGCATATCTGCCAGCCTTCCCTGCCTCCTCTTCATTTACTATGTCTGTCACGACTCTAACCAGGTTTGTTGCTCCCTCTGCAGATGAAGCGCAGTGTCATCAGAATAGAGAGAGGAGGAACAGCTGCAGCTCTTACCGCTGTCGAGGTGGTTGGACTTGATGATCCTCTCGGAGTACTCTGATATACTGGAACATTCAATCTGATGGAGGCAAAAAGGAAAGAATAAAAGAAGAACATCTTTAATGGAGTGCCTTCTGCATTTGGAATAACACGTCCTCAGTTTTCCTGTAATGCAGATTCAGAAGACTTCAAATGTTATCGCTGTACGAATGTTGACTGGAGGGGCTCAGATAAAAGACAAACTGTGCTTCCGTTGGTGGTGTGCCTGCTTTATAAATAACATGCAGTGCAAAGACAAGGCAGAAAAAAAAACACTGAATCTGTCCCACTGTGTGAAGCAAAAATCAACTTTACTTTATCAGGCTCACTCAGTATTTGTTGACCAAGGGGAATCCAAGAACATCCCCTCTTGACAAAAATGACGACAAGTAACATTTTGATGAATTAGCTTTAACCTTTTGGTCCCACTTCCATCACACACACTGATTTACACTGTTTAAATCCTGGCATTTTAAGTCTATACATACATTTTGTTACTGTATATTTTGTAATTTGTAAAGGCCAGCTGTGGTTGTAACAGGTAGTCGCTGAAGACCAGTGGTCAAAAAACATTCATTATTATTATATGTGACATTATTCAACTGTTAATATTGATGCTTCAGTGTGTACTCTTAAACATATTTATATTTGTTTTGTGGAAGCAATTTTTGCTTTGTTTCTCTCTGTTTAGGGAGAGAGCCATATGTCTGAGAGAACAGGTAGGTTTTCAGCTTGCTTTTTAAAGATGGCACAGTTGTGGTACATCTTATATCATCAGGCAATTTATTCCAGAGTGTGAGCCCACAGTAACTGGATGCACCGTCACTAGGTTTCCTTCTGATCATGGATGCAGAGAGGAGTCCAGTGTCTGATGATCGGAGACTTCTGGAGGCTTTGTAAACAGTGAGCAGGTCAGAGATGTATTTAGAAGACTAAACCATTCAGTGAAATATTGTGAAATCAATTCTGTATTTTATCAAAAGTCAGTGAAGTGATCTAAGTATGGAGTAATACGTTCAGTTTTTCTTGTCCCAGAGAGTGATCTGTCATTTTAAATGAGCAGGAGCCGTCGTTTTGGGAAATGCTGCATGAAGGGCAAGACAATCTAACATAGAGGAGATGAATGCATGAACCAGTTTTTCAGTGTCTGATAGATAAGACGGATTTAACTTTGGAAATATTTTTTAAAATATAGTCCTACTGTCCTATACTTGTAATGTGGCTTGTGAAGTTCAGTTCTGAATCCGAGATAGCTCATTTCTAACCTGCTCACTGGGTTTCAGAGACGGCGGTGTCAGTTTGGAGTAGATCTCCTGTCTCTGACCTCCAGGACACACCATGAGGATCTCAGTGTAGTCTATGCCTAACTGCAGAATGTTTTGGGTCACCCATCTAATGTCACAGATGCAATTGACAAGGTCAATTTTAAGTCTGAGTTTATCATGTGAAAGAGAAATATACAATTGTGTATCATCAGTGGTAAGATATATTCTGCTTCTGTTTGATGGAATCAAGTGGCAGACAACATACATAACTGTAACAGTAAGGGGCTTAGAATTGAGCCTTGTGGAACTCCACAGTGAATGCTACAATTGCCGGATTTAAGTTGTCAAGAGACACAAATGAGCTTTTACTCTTTGATTACTTTTATTGAAGCTGTTTCAGTGCTGTGGTTAGTCCTGGAGCCTGATTCATACACATCATATAGATTGAGCAGTGAGCGGTCAGTCTGCAGCTGTTTTTATACAATCGTTTCAAGAATTTTCTGAATTGAAGACATATTGGAGACTGGTCTGCACTTCCCTATCCCTACGTTTTTTTCAGTAGTGGTGTAATAATAACATGCTTGAAGGAACAGGGAAAGACTCTTGACTGTAAAAAACTGTTTACAATATTCCTTAACATGATGTGACAAACAGGGGGATACACATTTGAAAAATTTGTAGAACTGGGTCAAGGGAGCAGGTGGAGGAGCTTAGCAGCTGCATCACCTCCTCTAGATCACCACGGTGGTATGATGATGTAGCGGCAGACAAGCCACATCCATTGAAGTCTGGAATTTTTTGATTTCAGTTGTGAGAGGTCACAAGCCAAAAAGGCTGAAAACAACTGGCTTCATCTTCAACAGCTCACTGTGTTTAATAAGCTTATCAAACTGAAAACTAAATATAGCTGTCAAATAAATGTGGAATAAAAAGAAGAATGTTCCCTCATGAAATGTGGTGGAAGTAGAAACCTGCATGAAATGAAAATGTACAGAACCTCAAAATTGTACTGAATGACGATACTTGAATGAATGTACCACTACTAAAGACAGATGCTGCTGTTTTTAAATGATATCAGGATGCTAATTTTTTTTCCTGGAGGGTTAGAGGCACAGTGATGATCATTTATGTCCCATGTGGGGCCCTTACAGGCAGTGGCAATCCCTTCACTCATCTTCATACACGCACTCCAGGGATTTATCACACTGCTTTCCAATTCCTTGTCTGATTTGAAATAAAGACAAGTCCAGAATTCAGTCTTAATTTTGGAGTTATTGCTCCAAGGCAGAATGACTGTATGATACAACAGCCATCAAAAGATGCTCTCTGGGGTAGAAAACAAGGTCATCTTTGTTTAGCATCTCTCTGTGGATGGTTTCCATTCTGGCCCTGAATAAAACACTCTAGGCTTGCACGTGGTTAGCAAACCGGAGAGAGTATTTTAATTGATGGAACTTCTCTCATGACTCCATTTCGTTGATTTATTTCTTCATACAAAAGATTTTAAAATTGAAAACTGGGCTCTGGATCTTTGCCAGTTTTAAGAAAAAGGGGAGGAGGTGAGATACAATAGCTAACCAGCTTTGAGTCTGTGGAGCCATTCTGTCCTGTCTGCAGCATTTGATGGTAATAAGTAGGTTTTTCTCGCTTACGTATGTTTGTGACATTGTGCACGGAGGTTAATTTAGCATTAAAGAAATGTGCTGGAGTCAAGCTGAAAATAGCAGACAATAAGTGAATATGAAGGGATTGAAATGACGAGGTGACCAGCCTCTGTGGCAGTCCCTGAAATGCTGCCAGAGCATTTTACTCGAAGTAATTAAGGTGAAGATTAGTCGCTGCTCAACTGCAACCAGCCATTTAGCTCTGATGGGACCTTCAACTTCTAGTTTCATTACTCTTTTGACATTTTAAATTCTTTTAAATTATCCTTACCCCACTGCTTTTTCCTTTGACCCATTTCTCTCCTCCGTCTCATCACATTCAATTCTGTGGCCTCTCTTTGGTATCTTTTCTTTTCTGTCCTCTTTTTTTCTGTTTCCTGAGCTGCTTGCTTGACATATTTTGTACTTCCTGTTCTGCCCAACAATGCTGGATGATTTATGGAGGTGGCAGCAATAACAGAGTTACAACATGATAATGGTCCTCCATTCATCAGAATGACCTCTGGGCACTCCTTGTAAGCAAACAAAATAAGACCATAATTCAGCGGGGGTATTTGTCAATACCAACCTCTTAGAGCATCAGGCAGTCTGAGAGTATAGATTTTCACCTGAGAGTGTACACTCTGTTCCACCTACCCTGGGACTCGAGGTGTGCGGACTTATTCATGCTGCAAGAGACCCATCTGGTCACAATCAAGCAGACTCTTGAATGAACTCTAGGTGCTCTGGATCATAAAAAAGGTAAAGCCAGCCTGGGACCCTAGTGGAGCGGAGCAGGCTGAAAAATAGAAGCACTCAGCTGTGCCTCGGACTCTCATGGAAGAATTAGGTCTATAGGGGCTTTTATTTTAGGGGCAGAGACCTATTAGACGTGCTCTATAAGCAACACACCGACTGTGAGATAGCCAAATGAAGAGATATCACCGTGGATATTTCTGCTTTCTGGCCGAGGTCTTCAGTTTCCCCACTGAGCATGCAGACAGGATGCAGAGGCTTTAGCACATTAAGGGCATTAGCAGTGCCTCCCCGGAGCAGCCCTATTCTCTGCTACCTATTAGTAGAGGACCGGTCAGGAGGCTGCTGGTGGCACCCGCAGCCTGCAAACACACTGCACCTGTCCATTAAAAACTGGGCTGCATCAACTGCATAAACAAACAGGAATGTTGCACCTGGTGTTTGTGTGCGTACACACTTACAGGCATATGTGTGCATACGTGTATTGCCGTGCTATGTGTGATAATAGCCAATGGCAGCTCTCTAATTGGCAACGATTCCTCATCTCTTTATGAATCTCGGTGAGGAGAGACAGCTATTAGCCACATGTCCATCAGAGTCATGCTCCAGTGGGGTTGCTGAGGCCTCGAGGTGTGTTCTGAGTCAACACACCCTCTCACGGTGCCTCCTGCACCTCTCACCAGTGTCAGGAAGAGTCACCATCACTGTAGTCATCCCTGTGGGCTCCCACTATAGTCCCTGTCTCTAGACACAACAACTTTCTAACTTCGCCCAGGTGACATGGCATGTCTCCCCTGTGTCTGAGCGCTTAACCTGTGAGTCATCGAGTAGACCAGATAAATGGACTGAGGTTATTTCAGTTTCACTTCATCCTAATCAGTGTTAATGCTTGGTTTCAGTTTAGTTTCTGTAGTTTCATTAGAATTAAGTATTTAGCCTTAAGTATTTTGGATCGCTAGAGGGCAAAAAGTAAATTCTACAATGAACTAACATGAACAAGCTTTGATATACAAACAGATTATTAATTAGCAAACGCCTAGTGTTCCATCCAGGAGAACATGGGCATCTCCCTGGGGTCCTCTTCATGCTCATGTGAATCGTGAGAGCTGCATTCAACACAACACGTTCTGGCTCAGTTATCGTCTATCGAATTTTGAGAAAAGTATCTGACTACTTTCAATGGATAGTAGCTAAAGCCTTCTTGAAATGTCACTAGATTATGTCACCGTCATGAATCCTCTCTGATATCTCTGTCACTCATGCATTTATTCAGCCTGCCTGGTTTTTTCCTCTTACTAAGTCTCCTGTCAGTGCAGAACCAGCCACACCCTTCTGTCCTCTCATAAACCTCAGATCACCTGACCTGCTCCACACACTTGCTCACCTGTTCCCCATTCCCCCTGATTCCTCCACTCATATATATACCACCCCTAGTCCCCTGACAGATTGTTTTACTTCTTGCGCTTTGCTAAGTTGCTGGTTGAGTTTACCTTCTTGTTTGCCTTCTTATTTGAAACTTTACTGAAAATCCTGTACATACTGCTCACCTGTTGGTCACTGTTCCCTTATTGCTACATGCTCATTAGCATTAGCAATCTTTTGCATGCACTACACATTTTTTTCTGAGCGTGAATTACCATGTGATATATTGTCATCTGGTGGATTAATTTTCTGTAATGTTATCAGGGAGAAAGATTTTCAAGCATAACAAGTGAACCCCCAAAAATTAGTATCTGTTAACTGTTAGTTTTACGATATATATGAGTTTCATTTTGAATTATTTATTGATGAGGTAGAAAAATGAGATTTTAAATGTGCCCTCATAGTTATATGGCTCTGATATATTTGTAATTCAGCACCAAAGAGTCTTTATGGGATCCAGAATAGAGGTTACCACCTGTCTTATTTCTGAAATGAGGTCCATATGATAGAGTAGCGTTCTTGTTGGCCCAGAGCCCAGCACCTCCACCTAACAAGTTCATCTTTCACATGGATCTTTCTAAGCTTCAGGTATGAGAAAGGTCTCTGGTGCAGAGCTCAAAGTAAGAGCATCTAAATCAAAGGTGATCTAAATCCCTGAGTCCTGAGCCACATTCATGTGGATAAAACCCTGCCAGATGGAGAGTAACAGTACAGTAACAGTAAGTGAAGTAAAGCACACACTGAAGTGATATCCCAGTTTAAAGTACAAACAGAGGGATAGAGGATCTGAGTAAGACAGCAGAAGAGGGACGGAAAATAAAACATGAGACATGCGGAAAAGGCACACACACATAAACACATAATGCCAGCCAGTAGCTCAGAACAAGTCTCTTTGCAATTCCAAGTTAATCATTCCTCCCCTGAAGCAAATATACACTGCTGGAGCCGCCGCGCAAAAATAAGTTCCACGAGGTTATCCCAAACTACTGGTGTGTCTATCCAGCATGCATTCTCAGACATGCCCTGACTCACAATTACTTCCGCACCAGTAAACAATAACAAAAGCAGCTCTCAAATCGCTATGGCTCAGCCTGTCAACCTGCCTGAGAGGCCCCACACTTTTATCACCTGCCTGTCAAACAAGATATTCCCCCAGGATTATATAGAGTCTGGCATAAAAATGGTTAAAATATATGTACACATCCACAGAAAACTAGTTGTACACATGCAGTTCATGCACACAGTGTGAGCAGCTAATCAGACTGGGCTCCACAGTGATCAGACCCTGATGGTTCAGCATGACAAGCTGCACTGAAAGCAAACACCTCTTACCCCATACACGTGCTTTGCCCCTGCTTTTGCTGCAAACATGGACAGGATCCCAGTCCCGCTTCCAACATCCAGCACTATTTTGTCCTTGAAGACATGCTTGTTGTGGTACATGGAGTTCCTGTAGGTGAGCGTCCTCACTTCGTCCTTCAGCATCTCCTGGTTTAGCACATGACAAATAATATCAGCAAGATGTTGACACAGCTAACCCCTGTGGAGACTGACAATTTGTTTTGCTGAATTAAAAACATTGACAATGAGGGTCTGGATCTGCTGTGAGTGCAGTGGTGACAAATCACATACAGGCTTCACCCAGTCTTTAGGTTCAATGTTCAAATCCACAGTTGGTGTTTCTGAATAAAGCCCATGAGCCTGCCTGCATCGCTTGTCTGACTCTCTAACAGAGTGCATGTATGTGTGAGAAATTTTCAGAAATGACTAAAACGCATCTGACCCATATTCCAAATATATACAGATATATATATAAAAATTCACAGGTCACACAAGGAACACGCCCTTTTTATACAGTCTCTGTCTACTCTATTTACAATGCAGCTGAACTCTGTTAGCAAAGATTAAAATATCACCTTGAATGGTGGAAATACGAGACATATAAAAACAAAAAAGAAAGAATTTTTTAGAAATGGAAGATTGAAAAAGTTTCAGAGTTTTTGAATTCAATCAAAATTGCTCCAGTTCTCTGCCAGTCCACATTGTGTGTAGAGCTTAAGCTGGGCATCTGTATCCCAGGCAGGCTGGGTTCACATCTCATGTCCTTTGATGGGATTGGCTGACCATAACCCCAACCATGTTTCTAACCATCTATGACATACTGCGTTTGGTTGCTACAGACTACTGGGCAGTCTGGAGCAGGAGGATGAGCTGCCTGCAGCTCAGTTCAGGAAAAATGTCACAAATGATCATCATTAAAGTACCTTACCAACACGAGGGTCAACATAAGGGAAATTTGCTAGAAAAGTAAGCTGGGTGCTTGTTTCATGTACTGCATGTATGTCCCCATCCATGGTCACATACACGCTGTTTTCCTTTCTGGACTTTTTCATGTTGTTTGGCCAAATACAATAAACAAAGGAGCTCTTCTTCCTGCTGTCAGGAGGTCACCATCATGTTTTCTAGCATGCCTGTGTGGAGCACAGACCTCCAATTATAGGAAGTACAGAAGCGTGTGTCCGTCTCTTATCTGTGTATAAAATCCACAGGTGTCCATGTCCATCCTCCAGCATGATGAAGGCTTTAGTGTGGCCTTTTCAAGTTGCAATGCTCTGCAGATTTGAATTTCTTTTGTCTGGTTTTGTTCCATTTTCAGAGCAAATGAATTATGGAACCTTTTGCCAAAATCCTTCCTTTAAAGGAAATTAAACATTTTCTTTGGGACTTACTTAAGTAATTTAAGCCATTACTCATATTTGTTATTTGTTATGATGACATGTAATCCAGTGACTTCACGGCTGAGATCTCTAAGGGCAAAGCAAATGTCTGAGAAACCCCAGCACAGATCAAACAGGAAGTCTGCACTTTAACAATATTATCTGAACCACTAATGGAAAAGTGAAAAGGCCAACACAACTGTCCATATGAAACATTTACTGAGTCTTGCAGGGATATTTCCTGGGTCAATTTTGATCTATTACATCTCCAAACATAGCTGTGTTTACAATGTGATGGATGATTCACAGGCACAGCAAACTGTATTTACTGATAAGCATTTGCCACCTAACAACAACATCTTGTGCAATGTGAAAAATAAGTTGTTCCCATTTTAACACTTTTGATGCACCTCTGCAGTACATAGACATGGGTATATTTTGTCATATATGAGTTTTGCGTGTGCAAGAATCTAGCCTTTTCCTTATGTTTCTTGGACACAGAAATAAGTAACAAGAAAAAAAAACAAGGATTCTCACTGTGTACATACAAGCGCACCTCATGTATACCAAAGTGTGCATAGGAGTCAAAGTAGTAGTCTCGTGAGGTCATCTCCTCTGGGCTAAGGAACTTGGCCATCTTGCCCCGCCCGGGACAGCTAGGGAGGCTGGCAGCATGGGGCGTGTGTGGTGGCAGAGGAGGCCGTGCAGCATGCTGGATGGAAGGCACCGGCTTGGGCAACGAGGTGGGCTGTGCCGACTGGGAGGGAATTATGCGGATTGGCTGTGGCTGTGCCTGTGGTTGCTGGAGAGAGAGAGAGAGAGAGAGATAAAGAAGCTCATTTGTCAGTCTACTGTTTCATGAAGCAGTCTGGTGAGTTCACTGAGTTCAGAGAACACCACTGGGTCTGGAGGATACTGTGATCGAAGAATTGAAGTCTGCCTGTCTCTCAGCAGAAGGCAGAGATGGAGAGAAGGCTCTGCTCTGCACATAAGGTACACCCATAATGCCCTGATTATCACCTCTGAGGCCAGCTGGGAAGCCATGGTGGGTGTGTGTGTGTGTGTGTGTGTGTGTGTGTGTGTGTGTGTGTGTGTTGGGCTGTGAGTGAGGCTCAGTTTTGAGCCAATAAGCCATTCTGGTGACTATTCTCATTCCAACTTTCAGGCTTCTAAAAATAAATAATGAGTAATTGGCAAGGTGGGCCAAAATAGTTGGTGTTTTTAGACGACTAACAGTGACGCTCAAGTATCACAACAAAAGTATATTTCATTTCTAATCTGAGGAAGAAACAAACAAAGAAGAGAAAATACCTTCACACATGCTGCTGCTGGAATTTAAAGCATCTCTTGCATTCATTTTATTACTATATCTTTGAGAACTTCAGTTTATGTGACACTGTCACCTCCAACGAAGGCCACAGACCTGTTCAGCTCAAGTGTGGAGATTATAGCAAGAACCTGCAGAAGGAAGTCCAACTCTATGTCTATGATTCCAGGGAGTTGCCGACAATTGTCCAAATTGAATTCGCTTTTTAAATTACTCATCAGTTTAAAGGTAATCATTTATCATTTAAACCAATCAGCTATCTGTTATCTGGTACATAACAGAGTCAGTAAGGTGGATGAGATTACGAATAGATGGAGTCATACTGTTGTGACTTGCAGTGCCAGTGTGATGAAGCCTGTGTGGCACATCGACCGAGTGGATCTAAAGTAGGGTTTCTGTCTGTGGCATTGATTCCTTCTTGTTTGAAAGTGTCCACTCCCCCACCCCCTCCTCTCCTTTCTTTTCCTACCTGTAAATAGCCACTCCATTCATCTGTGTCCTCTCTTTTCCTGCTGACTTTAAATGCCACAGACTGGGACACAGTGACCAAGAAAATGATGTGGGAAAATAACTGACCTGGGTCAGCTTCAGTGTGAACGCACCGAGACTTCAGTGCATTCCCAGATGTTCATTAATGATGGATTGTGGAAGTGTTTTTAGCTATGCTTAGCTGTCAACCTGTCCTTCACTGTGGTCTAGACTGAAATATCTCCACTATTAGAGTGATTGTCATGAAATTTTGAGAGACATTCATAAGCCAATGTGATGGACGGTAAACATTAGACCCGCTAATCATCAGCATGTTAGTTAGCATCTTTGCGAGCATGTTGCCATGCTGACATTAGCATTTTGCTCAAAGCACCACTGTGCTTATTTACAGAGCTGCTGGCAATGTTGTCTGAATGACAGCTCATTTCGTAGCTACCCACTAAGCCTGCTGTTACTATACAGCACATGCCGAGTGCTAGTCTCCCAACTACAGCTGCAACAGCCAAACATGAATAACTGAGTAAATGAACCACTGCATCATGCAAAATTAGAGCTAAACGTGCATGTGAATTCTGAACTGTGGATATAATATATAACAGATTTGAAGTTGATTGGTACAAATTGTATTGATAATATCTGTAAACCTGTATATCCAACCCAAATAACATAAAATTGATGCACCAGTGTTTCATCCAACATTAAAGCAGGATGCATGAGAACACTGAGAGACGTTAATGCCTCTGCGTGGTAAAGTTTTGGATTGTTTGTTGTATGAAAGATTACACGAATTGGGAGGGGCTTGTAATTACAAAAGAGAGACCAACTGTTGAACTTCCATTAATCCTTTAAGCCATGATATTGATCTGAAGGGGAAGCACTTGAGCGCAGTGCAGCATTACACCACTATTTCTGTCATGCATATTCTCACAGTGTGTTTCCTGAGACTTCACTGTAACTGCCTAAACTTGTGTTTTTTTTATGTATTTCTTACAACTTGTTATGCCAAGAATTTCAGCATTGAGAAACAAACGTTTGATCAGATGTTACACTAATCTCAGT
Source organism: Chaetodon trifasciatus (assembly GCA_037975065.1). NCBI lineage: Eukaryota > Metazoa > Chordata > Actinopteri > Chaetodontiformes > Chaetodontidae > Chaetodon > Chaetodon trifasciatus. Next base: position 5,180,656 of record JBBMOE010000030.1, read on the forward strand.
TGTGAGAACACTGCAGATGAAATCTTGGCATCTTCTGAAAAAAATACGACAGAAGAAGGAAAAAACATCAGGATTTGATAAACATCTGGCCCCGAGCCAAGACTCCAAGAGACAATCGACAGGACCACAGAAGAGGTGATTAAGGCTGCCAAGTTTAATACAGAATCGATGAGGACTTTCTAAAAGTTGCGAGGCAGAAAAACAAAATCGCCCTGGGCTGCCATTAAGGGATAGATTGAAGTGGACTGGGGGTGCAGTACGGTCAGGGGAGAGCAGCTGCAGTGAGTGTTACTGAGACGCCTCGACACAGGAAAGAGAGGGTGGCACATGTCCTTGCCTCTGACCCTCCAGACAGATAAACACATTTGAGGTTCTATTTCAGACTGGATCCTCACCTCCACATGGAGGTGAGGACTGTTATCTGAGAAGGCCATTCCATTGGTAACTAACATTACACAGTGTGTACGAGGGGACACACAGTCACTTTGTACCTGTTTGACTGTTGAAGACCCATTTGTTTACCGCTCCTCCAGAAGACAGAAAGTGGATTTGCTGGGTAAACTCTGTGTCTACTGAAGGTGAAATAGAGTTTCACTGTATATCTGGTAAAAGGTGCCACAGAGATGACACACGGGTTACAATGACCTGCTGTCAGGAGGGCATTTTACTGTGGTGAGATCAGAGGAAATCAGCATCTTAACTGTGCATTTCATGGGGAAAAAAAAATCCTCTAACAGTCAGGAAAGAGACACACTTTGGTCTTCTGCCATTATTGCACTTAGGAGCCTTTGAGAACGCAGATATTCCAGAAGAGCAGCAGAGGCACAGCTCCGTCCATCCAGGCAGCATCCTCTCATCCTAATGTGTCTGGAGCCTGCTGCCCTCAGAGGTGAGCGCATTGGTACGATGCTCAGAGTTCGAGGAGGGAGCTTCTGGTCCTTTCCTATCCTTAATTTGATGAATAACATTTAACAAAGCAACATGGGGCTGTCTCCAGCTCCACATGGGTGTCTGAATCTTTCTGGCATCACTTGCAAATGAATCAGCACTGCTTGTTCAGGAGCCAGTGACACTGTGAATACAGATGTGGCACAGCACTCAATAAAACATTAGGCTCATGTCGTTCTACTCTGAATTTAGAGCTCAAAAACGAGCCAGAGTAGATGAATCCTGGGGATCCCCATCCAGGGCCTGCGGGGAGCCACTAATGTCCGTGGCCGACACATCTTCAGCTCACCCCACTTTCCCTGAAAACTGCTCCACACACACCGTTTCGTCTGCAAGGTGCTGCAGTACCTTGGACAGCGCAAGGAACAGAACACGCCAAGCTCAAGCAGCCCACACTACATTTCTTTTGCAAAGGGGTTCTTTTTATAGATAAATATTCAAATGCATGCAGATTTTAAGACCCTGTGTGAGGATTCCCTGTTCGAGAACTGCGCGTGGTGTAAGAGGGAGGGAGACAGCACATCCTCCTTGTCTCTGTCCTGTCTTCTAGAAGCATAAAAGTGCAATCATACTGAAGCTCCTGCAGAACACCAACCTCACGAGCTCCACGGGTTTTTAAGGATGACAGCAGTAAGACGATGCATGACTATTTTCACGTGTACTCGATGCTGGAATACTCACTTGCCTGCTGCCTGCTCTGCACAAAATGCCTGTTTTGTCGGAGGGTAAACATCTTTGCAGAAATGGAGCCTATCACTCAGACTGCTGCCTCTTCTAACCGGACGCTCAGCATCCTGCATTTTGTCCGAGATGCAACTCCGAGATGCATGCAGGACTCAGGACAGAGAGTCCGAAAACAACTCTCGTTTTAGTTTGGAAAATCAAAAGGTGTCTCTCACACTTACCTCACAGCTCTCCGACTCCGCCATTTTTCTCCTGAGGAGCATGCAGCGGGACGAGTGCTTAATTCCCATAAGAGCCAGCAAAAATGTGCTCACACTAGACAGAAGTAAAGAGGATGAGCAAACAGTGCGCGCCCCCTCCCGATTTCCAGGCTGCTTAGTTCTCTACCATTCAATAATTCTCATTCACATCCCAAACTGCAAGGTTCTTTGGAAATTCTAAGACTGTGAAAAGACACAAAACTACGCGAGGTCCCAAAAGCATTGCAGCCGCTGTTGCCATAAAGTGTGGTGGATTCCATGGTGCAAAAGTTTGCAGTCCACCGATGAGCTTTCCTGGAGAGCATCAGAGGAAAAGGCATCATTCTGCATCAGCTGAGCGCAGCATACATGTAGGCTGAATGCAACGTCCTATCCCATGACCCGGCAGAGCGCAGAGGGGGATCTCAGAGGACTGCAGCACTAAAAGCAGCAGATTGTCATGAAGACACTGTTTTAGTCCCAGTTTGATTGATTCTACCGCAACATTGTTTCTAAAAATAGTCCCGCATCCGCCGCTGCCTCAAAGAGTGGAAAGACTTGCCGCTGAGCACATGCACAGAAATCTGATGAGTCTTAAAACGTGCCCACGAATGTCTCCTGAACACATGGCATCATTAATGTCCCCCTGCGCCTCCTCTTTAATGTCACTCCTCCGTGCTCCATCATCCGCTCTCCATCCTCAGAAAGTGCTGAACGCCGCCCGCCCAGACAAAGTTGGAGTTGGTTCTCTGTTGAATAGCGAGGACGCTGTCTGTTCTGGTTGCACACACACACACACACACACACACACACACACACACACACACAGAGAGAGAGAGAGAGAGAGAGACAGACAGAGAGAGAGAGAGAGAGAGAGAGAGAGACCTCAATGGCCGGAGGGGCACTAGCAGAGCTGGCTGCTGTTTGCATGCCTGTTATATGCTTCACCTGCTCTGCTCACTCCAGAGATGAACCAGGACACCTCAGCACGCACGCATGTACACACACACACACACACACACACACACACACACACACACACACACACACTCTTACTTCTCCTTTGTGAGGACCCTCATTCACATAATGCATCCTCTAGCCCCTTACCTAACCCTAACCCCTGCCTAATACTGAGTTAACCCTGAAAACCAGGTATTAACCCTCAAACAGCCCTTTGAAGTGAACGCACACATGCACACACACAATTATCTACACACTGTTTTCCTTGATGCCTCTTTCTTCTCTCGGTCTGTTATTTTTAAACTTTCATTTTTATTTGACCTAGGGTCGCTTCTTGAGATGTTCTTATAATAGCTCTAACACCTATGACTCTGCCCAAACTGCAGTGGTTTTGGCTTTGTAAGTGACTGCAGCCTACCATCGCTGTCAGAACTGTTTCATAACTGAGTGTGTGCTATCTACTGTATCTAGTCCCTGAAGTCTTCTGCTTTTGCACTGGAGTCTATTTTGAGTAGAGGCCATCCCTCTCTACCACCCACACCACTCACCACTTGTTACATTATTCAGCAGACACTCACCAGGCAGCAAGCGGGTACCAGCATGGAAGCCTGCCCAAATGCTTTTTTTGTTGACCACACAATGGCGGCATCAAACGCATAAATACACCTGTTACACAAGTGCGTTATGCATGGAAACATGGATACGTTCATTATGTACAGATGTTTATTTAAGCAGGAGATGTTTAAGAAACATGGCTGCACAGGAAGGCATGCACACTGCATGCAAGCAAACAAAACTACAGCCATGTTAGCAGCGCTGTATGACCGTACTCGGACACCGTTAACATGCTCACAAAGACAACGCTGACATGTTGATGCTCAGCAGGTAAAATGTTGATCATGTCCACCTCTTAGGTGTATCTTAGTTTAGCATGTTATCAGCCACTGCTGTGTTCATCACTTTTTGGAAACAGTTCCTTTCGTCATCTGTTCTACTTGGGCCGTATCTGCGTGTTTGTCTTTTCTGTATTCGGTTGTGTTTTCTCACTTTGCAGCATTTTTTCTATATAATGCACATGTTGATAAATTGGTGAAGATGTTCTCTTATTTTGCTGTGTCTGTATGTATTCTTAAGTTGTAGTGCGTTGAGCTCTCAGAGCCAACGCATCAGAGGGTCCATGTCTGTACGTGCCCACAAATTCAGGTCTTGCCAGAGCACGAGGATCAATATTCCACCACACAGACGATTGATCATGCATTCAAGCAGATTACCACTAAGATGTTCTTTGATCTCGGCCTAATTACTCTCCGATAATGTGCGGTATCATTTCTGACACTGGCGGTGGCAGTGGCTGTCCTCCACCGCCGCTCCTCTTCTGTCTCAGTGTGAGAGGATCAAAATCTGAGATGCTCTGAAATCACTTCAATTGCCTCATTTTGCCTCCTCTGATGCGTATCTTGTGGTCTTTTTTATCATCGCATGGCTGATTGCCACCTAATATACCCTGTCACCTTTTTTTTCTGATGAAAGAGCAAAGCTAAGATCAATGGAAATAGTCCATTGTCCAGAGTTACAATAATTGCTTCCTCCTCTCTGAGATAGTGAGGGGATGTGTTTTGACTCTCTCTCTCGCTCTGTGTGCATGTGTATGTATAAGGAGCTAGTCATTATCATGAGAGGATGCTACAGCTTTGTGAAGTTTAATTAGGCAACACTTCCAATTTCGTTCTAATGTGAACTTTCTTTATTGCAGTTAAACACAGAAGTAAGACAAGCAGCAAATGCTTGGACTTCATTAACTTCAATGTACAGTGAGAGCTACAGGAGCAACTGTCAGATGTTGTTTAATTATGTGCTTACAGATTATTATTCAGCTTGGGCAGCTGTAAAAAGCTTAGTTCTCTTGTATTTGCTGCTTTACTTATTCTGTAAGTTCACAAGAAGTTAAATATAAGAAATATTCAAACTTTATCTCATTTGCCCACCCACCCTCCCTCCTGTGCCCCTTGTGATGTTGGCTCAGCTCTTGTTCTTTCCATGTCTGTTTACTCAGAGTTGACTGTTCATCTTTAGTGGCTGGGTGAAGGAGCTGCTCCCGCTGCTTCATATGAATTGTCAGTTTGCTGAGAGTAAATATGTCTTTTTATACATGAATTGCAGTGCTGATAAAAGGTGGAGTCAGATATTCTGTACAAGCTTACTGGTGTAACAAAGGTGCTCCAACAGAGAACAAAAGAGCGAATGTTTGCCTGCCTTGACAGAAAAATCCAAATATGCAACGTCTGACTGGTTTCGTTTAGTTTTCAGTTTTCAGGATTTCACATTCCATCCTGACCTCTCTTTCCCAGCTGGAGTCTTGTCTCTCTGATTCACATATATGGAGCACAAGCTTATCCAGTTATTGATGTCCTTACAATGCATAAGCACAACAGAAATTACCAGCAAGCACCAATCTGACATGTCGACATTGAAATGTTGCTAATTATCAAATTAAAAAGATAGGGATCATGGTGCTGTGCAAGGATAAATGCACTGTATAATCAACAGAGGAACATAATAAGAAACAGAGACAAAGCAATAGTTTTATTATGTTTCATTCTCATAATAGAATAGAACAGAATAGGAATGAACTCTTCCTGTGGCAACATAATACTGCTGACTTGTAAACCGTGTGCATGTTAACATTCTAGTTGTAATTATGATTGTGAAACTCAAATATTTCCTGACAGCTCAGAAATATTCAACTTGATGATTAATAATACAGAAGTCTCTGAAACCAAGCAAACATGGGAACCTCACGACAGCCAAAGCCCTCACAAAATTTGCCTTCAACCCACAGAGGGAGGGAGATACTGTGCTCCCTATACTTCCCACATATTCATTTAATATGGGCCATATGGGCTGGCATATTCATTCTCTACAACGATTACTGGCTGCTGCTTTGAATTACAATGAAGCCATTGCCTGTTAATATGACTTCATGATAAATGCGAGGTTTGAGATTAAAAGCTAATTCATTTCATGGTGAAACATCGGTGGAGATGCTTGACTTGACCTGCCAATGACATACAGCAGTGTCCAGTATTCCTATGTTGACCGCTGTCCATTTGTGAGTGTCTGTGCAGCATGAAGTATCTGTGTGCGTCTACAGGGCTGTCAGATTCTTCAGCAGTTGCAGTGAAGCGTGTTTAACATCTCCACCAACATGTCAAAACAGCTCATCTCAACATAACTATGTTAGAGAAAGCTCACTGTTCTCACCAGAAAAACAGCTGTATAGATCATCTAAGTCGGTCGTTAAGACAAATTTACATTTATTGGTTGCAGCCTTGAGTGTGATAATGATGATGGGACCAAAGCAGGAAGTCAAGTAACGTAGTTGGTGGTTGAATGTGGTGGGCTGGTTGGATGGGTCAAGCAGACATAGGGCAATGATACAGGAGGTGTAAGTCAAGTCAACATTGACTTATTTGAGCTCACATATTGTACTTAAGTTTTGTAATGCATGTAACGGTCACATATACACTTATTTTAGACCATGATCTTTTCCTAAAAGTAGTTTTGGTGGCCAAAACTAAGCAAACTGTGATAACATTAATCACATGACATTATGCCTATGGCTGGTGCTCTCCAGTGTTCATTTATGTGGTATGGGAACAACCATATATGTTGTGCTGGGAGTCATTGGCAATCGAACTACGTCATCGTTGTTTAGGCATGGTATTGATGCAAATATGTAAGTTCTGTGAAGAAATTCTCCATTTGTTGAAAACTTTCCAACCTTTATCAGCTTTATATATAACCTTTATATCATATCATTTATCATACTATATGGAAGAGCCTCGTGTGTCATCCAATTATGTTTACCCTCCCATGGCTTTCTTCCCACCTTATGCAGCCAAGTTGATTTACTACTGTATACTTCACAAGAGGAGGGCACCTCATTTGCAGTGTAAACCACAATAGCCTTCATCCAACTATGCACAATATTTTCAACAGTCTGCATTTAAACCTGCAGATTTAATTACTCTGCCACAGGGGTCCATGTGAAGTAGATTGTAAAATTTCTTTTTTGATCATAAATCACAATAGTTCATAGAGGAAATCATTTTGAAACAGACTTGATATGTTTAAAGCAATAATTCAACATTTGGTGAAATCCGCATATCCACTATTTTCCATTTTAAGACCTTACAGGTTTATGATGCTGTGAAAATAAACTGTTCATTATTGAGTATTTAGGCTGAAGATGAGACGTAGTGGTGAGTCATAAGCTTAAAGAAGTATTTTGACATTTTGGGAAATGCACTCATTTGTGTTGGATGACAAGGTCAATACCACTCCCATATTGGTCTGATAAATATGAAGCTACAGCTAAGAGACAGTTAGCTTAGCATAAAGACTGGAAACAGAGGAAAGCGCTAGCCGGGTGCTATCCAACGGTAACAAATCTCCGTACCAGCACCTCTAAATCTAAATAATTAACAAATAATATTTCATTTGTTTCTTGCTTACGAGACCAGTAGTAGCAGTAACTTTCTGAAGTCTCGTCATCACCATTGTGTGGTTGCCAGGCAACCAGTGGAGATTTCGGGAAATTACTGCTCATCGCCAAGAAATAGTCCAGCACAAAACCCCCGTAAAACCGGCACTTGTTGTTTTTATTCTTCAGTTTTTGCACAGATTAGATAACTATTGGGCTGTTGGCAGATGGAAAAAACTAATGATTATGTACCTTGTGGTGGCTTTGAGGTGGGATGAAACTAAAATTCACACAAAGAGAGACACATCTAACAGTCATACAGTGCCTACATGTTTTTGTATCCAGTCAAAGTCAGACCTTGGGCAGTGGGTTCACAGTCGGACAGGTACCCATGTGGATCATTGGCACTAGCGAGGTAGGTAAGCCTGGGACCTCATTACTGCTAGTCATCTGTGTGTTGTTATTCCACCATGAGGTCCAAAACTAACTGTCTAGCTTTCTCTCCACCATTCATCAGTCTCTGACTTACAACTTACCAGACCAGCTTTATTTATCCCCCTTGCTTTCCCTCAAACACACGGATAAAACGCAAAGCAACAGTCGATGTGATAGCTTCTCTTTCAGATCTGCTTCCCTTGATGGCCGGCGCAGTGATCATCTACAGGGTTTGCTGTCAGTTGTGGCAGTGCTAGAACAAACACAGAATAATCTGTGGGAGCATACAAGACGGAAAATGCTCACACCCACCACAGTAAAATGCTGTTGTTGTTTTTAGTATGATGGCTGTGTTGTTTAGCTCTGTTTTGTTCTGTGTTGATTAGACTTTACTGTTGCGAAATGAGGCTGAGGATAAGAACCAGTGTAGCTGTCATTCACGCCCACTGCCACACAGTGTGTGATGTGATGACTGACAGATCAAAGGTTGACAAGGAACCTTATTAAGCACTTTCTGTGTGTTGTGGTTAAATGTTGCCTGATTGTAGGAGGGTGTTTTTAGCTGCTTGTTAGATACCCTGCAGTCATGGATTGGTAAGAGTGGTTAACTTCTTGTACAATGTTATATGAGTCGTTTGAGTTTTGCAGAGGCTGATGAAGACTTTGTAGTTGGAAGCCATAACAAGGCATTGTCCTTGAAGAATTGTCTATGTTGATGTAGAGTCAGGATACTCAAATTTGAAATGAAGTTGTGTATACTGTAGTTTTTACATTGAGTGCCATAATGGAAGTTAGATAACGTCACAAGGCAACCACCAGATTAACATTGACACACCTGCCCAACGAGGACCAGCACAAATCAATGTGAGGATCCATTAGAGAGTAATAACCACATCAATCATTCCTTACAGAATTCACTGATCATTGCTGGAGGCACCATGAGTACAAGCTGCCTGCTAGTGTATTTTTATGCTCTGGAGACAGACAACTTGGCAAATTACATGTATCATACTTTCACAGACTTTTGCTTAGATTAGAAGCGTTGTTTCAATGACTAAACCTTGTATTTCCAACTCATTATCAGCTGCTCCACTGAGCACACTGTGGGATAGGTCTCTGCATTGGATATGCATCAAATGGAGCTGGCTGAATTAATAGAGTGCCGCGTGTTTTGACTTTGATGAGGCAAGGTGGTAGTTTGAGTAGACTCACATGGGAGCAACAGGAAAGTCAGTGACGTACGGTCCATGTTTGCATGCCAGTGGGCAAATACTCCTCAACACTATCACTTATATCTCTCTCTCTCACACACACACACACACACACATACAAACACAGAACACGAATGGCTTTTGTTTTTCCAGTATTTTTCTGATTTTGCTTTGTTGTTGTTGTCTTTTTGATAGGACTGGAAGATACTTGGCAAATTGACAGGTTCTTTTTTCTCTGTAGATTAAACAAACAAACCTGCTGTTACCAAATGATAGACAGTATGTGGAAATGTAATAGTTAGAGCATAGGTGTTCATTTGACAGAGGTAGACAGAGGTACACAAGGCAGTCGGAAACACATACATACAATCACACAATATATAAATGTAAATGGTTCTGCTGAAGATGATCTGAATGCACACACGTGGCTAACGGAAGCTCATTCCTTGTAAATAAGGCAAACTTGGTGTTTGGTGGAGTTGCTTCACAGTCTGATGATACTGATTATTCAATTACAAGAACTTTCTTCTTCAATTCCAACTGCAAACCTTTCACATACTTGTGCAACAGCTGCAGTAATTGCAGTTGTAGTGTTTGTGGTAAAGTTGGGGAGACATTTCAAATACATTGATCCAAAACTGCAACATGAGAGGTAGTCTGTGTACCTGCAGAAGAAATGCAAGAACATTTTGATATCATACTTTTTTTTTTAGATAAAATCAACAAGAAAAAGATCAATTCTCCCAGAAATAGATGCTAAAAAGTCACTCTGCGCAAAACTGCAGCACTCATTGTTTTGACTTTTCCCACAAGCACAGTCTGTGAGATATTTAGGTCATGCTGAGCGATGAAGGGAGATGTTACAGCCATGTAGGAGGGCATTAGGGGCATGAACTACATCGTTTGGCCCAGAATCCAACAGGGTGTCAAGGTATGAAATATTCTGAGGAAGGGAGGAACTTCATGTGGCTCCCCGAGGCTGTCCATGTGAAGACGATAGAGGCGTCTCAAGCTATTTTTAATCACTCCTGACTGAAATCATAAAAATAGTCAACTGTCCTTTATTGTTATCAATCAATATAGATCGATATCAATATACCCAACCAAAGAAATGAAAGTGAAACCAGAGCCTAAAGACCTAAAAATGAAACACTTTGTGATGTAACCTCTGACTGTGAGACCATGTATCAAGGCAGTGTACACAAACGTTGAGTAAGCTTTTCTATGCAGTCCTCAAGGATGTGTGCTTGTGAGGGAAGCAAATAAAAATCCACAAAGCAACATTGATGGTAAATACAGATGATCAGGAAGACTGCAATCTATTGTTGCTATCAAAATGTTGCCAGGGAACAGAGGGTTAAATGTTTTTTACCGTGTTGCAGTTTTCTTGCACTCAGCTCATCTCTCTTTCTTCCTACCTCCCGTTCTCCTCTCTCCCACAAGTTCCTGCAGTTGTGACACTCTCTGGGGAGAGGATCCATATTTAATGACCCAGCAGTAGCTCTATGGAAAATCTCCAATGTAGAACCCAACAACAGGCCCACTGGCTCATTTTAATGCTGTACAGATATTTTAGGAAGACAGCAAACTAATGAAAACATGTCTATTCCCCAATAGGACAACCATAGCAGGTTGCTAGCTAAACTTTTCAATGGGTCATTGACAGATAATGTTAATCAGCTGTGGAAAGCACAAGCTGGGAGGTTTTTCTCATAATCTTTTGACAGTATATTCTTAATGCAGACTTTACCTCACATCAATTAAAGGTGCACTCTCTAAGAATTTTCTAAAATGTTCTCAACAAACTACAATGAACTAAATGATCAATAGAATGTGAAAAAGTAAGTGTTTTGACATCATATCAACGCCTTGTATGTGATGTGTTACTGAAGTTAACACGCTAACAAGCTATTCATGGCCCATCCTGTCTCATTATACCACTTTGCACCTCAAGAGGCAGTAGTCTGATAGTATAGCCTCCTGTAGTTTCAGCTGGGACATGGATGTGAGCTGAGTACGTTTCACAGGTCCTCTTAGCTTTTTGAGTGTAATAAACAAACCAAAAATGCTCATGAAATGTCAAAATATTCTTTCACATCTTTTTCCTTTTTAAACAGATTAACAGTGATATACTGCCCCCTGTTTGTTTGGAGCAACCTTCGACCAGTGGCCAATTCTTACATGTTACAACCTTTCATGACATATGACTTCTGCCATAGTGTTTTCTCATCAACTATAGGGAACAGCTGACACTAAAATAGCAGTGTAGCTGTAAAAAAGGTAGTTTCATGATATAACACTGAAATCAGATATTTGCACTACTCTAACGATTTCTAATACAGAGCTGTGGAATCAGGCAAAAGAGCAAATGGAGGAGGCAGCTGGGAGAGGCCCTGAGGCCTCTCCCCTACTCGCTGGTATGATATGACTGGTTTCCATAGTGAGGAAAAAACTTTACACAGTAAATGATACCCTCGAATCTACACTCACGTAATTGGCTGAAGCAGAAGACGCCATCTGGTTTGCTACAGATAATTCCCTGTTAAAAAAATGTGAATCAAGCCATGTCAAAATCCAGACATGAATGTGGTGAAGTTGACACATGACAAGCAGTTTGTAGATGCAGATTCAGCAGTTTGGATATGAATATAATATTATATAGTAACAGTCCTTCATGTATAAATCCCGAAATACATTTGTGAATCCTTCTGTGTGCATTTATTAATAATGAGACTGATCTGACTCCATACAAAAGCCTGCCTAAGGAGATAGAAAACTGAAAATGGTTGCCAGCCAGCGAAGCAATACATAAAAGGTGCTAATGAAATCATCTGCTGTTGTTCTTGTGATCCAAGATGTCCACTCCTCAACCTGGAAGGACCAATACACCTTTTTACTACAAGGAACTACATGGAAACACTGATCTTCCTAGCTGCACTACAGCTGCACTCTAGTCCTCAGCTACGGCTGGAAACTTCACAACAACCATAGACAGAAGTGGTGAAACACACTCTTGGCATGGTCCAACACTTACCAGGTGTCGAGCATGCAATTAGCTACAGCCCTCCATCAGAGTATTTTCAAATATAACCTGTCTTCTTAGGCTGCAACAAACCAAACAACTTATTTCACTCATATGTGCTCATTTGAGTCATTCCTTAGTGATGCATAAAGTAGTCTTATTTGTGTGTGCTGTTGGACAGACAGCTGTGATCTTGTGTTCAACTGATTCATGGTTGTCCATTCAAGGAATTATTCGGACATTGTCATTCAACTAATATTCATGCTGTATGGTTTTGCCATGCAGATAACAGTTTCATTATTTCCAACTTGTTGATTGGAGGCTCATCAGCCTTCATATCAGCCTTCATATCTGAAATACTGCAGAAACAGAAAGCCTCTTCAACACTTTCCATCTGTTTGGGTAGAATAACTGCCTCTCTAGTCTGACCTGTTATTTATTGTGAGCCCTCATAATGAAGCTCTTATCACTCACTTGTTTTCAATAAGAGCTGTCTGTATGTCTGTGTGTGTGTGTGTGTGTGTGTGTGTGTGTGTGTGTGTGTGTGTGTGTGTGTGTGTGTGTGTGTGAATGCAGCTCAGTCACAGCTGTGTTTTGTCAGCTCTATCATCACTGATCTCCGACTTATTATGAAGAGACTGGAGCCCAGGATGATGTACAACGTGCCTTGTAAGCTCATCTAGTAAAGCCAAAGTGTGGTGGAATATGAATCATTGAAATACGACCCTACAAACATTTAGACAGTGAGCAGGTGTTAATTTGACAGCCTGTACCAAAGTTTAAAGCCTAAGAAGCACTGCTGTAGAGTTAAAGTTTAGCTGTCAGACTTGATTTGTTCAGAGCAAATTTGCGAGTTTAGAGTAATTAAAAAAGCGCTTTTTAATTAAAATTTCTGTCGTGCTTTTATATAATAAATCATAATGTGAATGCATTGTTTGACAATGATCTTGGCCACATACCACATTTGACAAAAACTTACCATGCATGCATGCATACAGTGTTTACAGGGTAGGCTTATGAAAATTAATAAATACTCGAAGAGCATTTTGGCAGCAAGTTTAATGAATGATGAAGCTGTGTTTGCACTGTCATATATTTTCATACTTTGATTCTCGTTTAATATTTTTTCTTTAACTGGTTCAGTTTCTCTAATGAACCATCTTGGAAACACTGACATTTAGGATTTTTAGACTTTATGTAGTGTGAAGTGGTACAGTTCGATGTGTGTGTGTGTGTGTGTAAGTTAATGTATATCTGTGTGCAACTGTCCATAAATCCCTGCAAACCCCAAAGCCAGGCTATGAAACCCATTTCATGTGTTCATCAGAGCCTGACGGAGCTGCGGGCACTCACCATGTTTGTTATGACTCCATGACTCATTTAGCACCAGGCTGCAGTGATTTAAGCCTTGCTGTTGAGTCCCCGGGCCTAACATGCTCCCTTTAAGCTTAAATGCAGCAACCTAAACATTTGGAGAGGCAGAATTCACAACAACCATCTTTCAGTCAGAGAAAGGTATTTTATGCTTTTATTTTCATGAAATCCAGATGAGAATCAAGACACTTTCATTTACACTTAGCGTGCATCTCTGCTGGCCAGATTATAAGTCTTTGTTTTTCTGATTTACATTTTTTAAAACTATTATTGGTTAAACCTTTATTTGACCCATTGAGATCACAAAATGTCTTTTCCAGAGGAGACTGGTCAGGGTAGTGGCATTACAGTGTTTCAAGCAGCATACATGTAAGCTTAAAGACACAAAGCAAAACATACAGCATCAACCACAGAATGCCTAAGACAGACAGGAGGAGGAAGATCTAGCAAATGAATTGGCACCAAACCCTTCATTACATTTTAAAATGCCCTAATTGGAATCAGATCTGTCTGCAGGTGGCTCCAGGCTGCAAGGGCACAACATCAAGGCCTGTCTGCTCATTTCAGTGCAAACATTAGGGATGAAGAGTAAGAGGGCATCCTTTGAGCGTAAACAATTAACATGTAAATCACTGAGGTCGTAATGCGTCTAGCACTGTTTGGCAACTGACAACAACGCCAGAAGAAGAATAACATCTGCACTTTAAATTGCACAGTTAAGTTACAACATTAAAAGTTTAACTAACGTTAGCTAACAACTATTCATAACCTAATACAAATGCAAACACATGAATGAATCAAATTTGTGGGGGTTAAATAAGTTTCATCATTACTGGCTCTACCTCACTCCGCTCCCTCACCCATAAAGATCAATGCTCTCTCACCAATGCACATTAATCAGTGGTTGAACTAATTAGGGAACAGATTAACACTAAAGATGCTCGGCCGGAGGCATTTTTCCTTTAATGAGAGAAAGAACAATGGCTAATTTCAGTGTCGTTGTGGTGTAACTTTAGCTTGCTGTTGTAACAAGGACAGAGGAGACAGATGATTGATGTCATTACAATTTCAAGATGGCATGAGCTCTCTCTCACTGCTGAGCTTTCTCCTCTAGTTTCCTTGACTTAGCTTGTTTTTCAGCACTTTTATATGTAAAATTACTTTAACTTGGCTGTGCACTATGGACATTAAACTCATTGAGTTTGTGCTGGTCTCACTACTGTTTTTTGCATTGTTTACAAAGGTGCCTGGCGATCCCAAGCCATGGCCCCATTATTTACACCAGGGATCAGCTGATAGCACCCACAACAGTGCAGCAGTGCTAAACAGGGAGAGACCCAATGTCCCGATGAGGAGGAACAGATGGGGAAGCAATGCTGGGGGTGAGTGTCATGCTAGGAGGAGACGTTACAGACCAGTCTTACCCTGGATCATCATGGGCAATGTGAGTTCTCTCTCCAATAAGATAGCAGCACTGAGCACTGACTTGGCAACAGAGGGAATACCAGACGTGCAGCATTATGCTGTTTACAGAGACATGGCCACACTAACTCCGAGTGCTGGCGCCAGCCATCTTCTATGGAGTGGTCTGATTGGACAGTGGCATCTTGACAGCTGACAGGAAGAGACTGAACAGACTGGTGAAGAAGGCTAGCTCTGTCCTGGGATGCTCCTTCAGGACGTGGAGGTGGTGGGAAAAAGGAGGATGATGGCTCAGCTATCATCCCTGATGGAGAACATGTCCCACCACATGGAGGACCCTCTGAAACTGTTGCCTCACCCATGGTGTGTGAAGGAGAGATACTGCTGCTCCTTCCTGCTCCTGTCAGACTTTACAATCAACACTGCTGCCAGTGGACCACACACACCTAAACGGACAATTCACTTGTGTGCAATATCACTCTATTCTAAACTGTGTAATATCATTTATTCAATATATGCAGTAATGTGCAACTCAACCACTGCCCTGTTTTACTTCTCATATTGCTTACTTTTTAAAATGATGCTTCTTACTATTACACTATCCCCTTTGGGGCTATAACTCTCTCCACTGTGAGATTAGTAAAGGATTATCTTATCTTATTTTATTAAAGAAATCACATTCATTCATATTAATACATCATCAAATCATATTTCTGCAGACTGCTGCGGATATACAGTAGTTACACTATTAGATGAGTAATGGTCATGTATGTGTCTTGGAGAGACAGATGTATTTACACCTTATCAACATTTGACTAGCATGTGTCTCAGTCAGATTTAAATCCATCTTGAAAGCTTGTGGGTGCATTTATCCTTTTTGAGATCAGATAATGATCTGATTTTCCGAAGGCTCATGAAGTGATAACGTGGAAAATGGGTCAGTGTATACAGTGTGTCACAACTTCCCAGCTTATAGTTAAGCTAACTTCACATGTCAACCATTGAGTTTAAACATTTGGTGTCTTAGCTGGTGTAAAAGAGATGTGTTAATCATGTTTTATTTCAACTATTTCAATATGGTGTAAAACCTCCTACAATGTATACAGACATCCATCAAGCTCTAACAGCCAATTGAACCTGCTTGGTATGCAGGAGCAAGGAGGGCTATAAAACGGCTCATTGCAGGTGACATCCTCCTGAGGGCATCTTGCCAGTATAAAAGCTGAAAACTCATTCATTCTAGGGCACCAATTCATATTCATTACTCTCTCACATCTGTGGAACATGACAGATTGATTGAGATTGCCTGAAAATGCAGACCCAAACTGTTTCTCCGTTAGCCAACTTTCCATCACCAATAACTGCATTTCTGTGTGACTTGATTAATTATCAGTGGTGCCTTGGGAGCACAGTTTGTACTGGAGAGGGCCTGCGTGAAGGCAGGATGAAAAAGAGGAGGCTGAACAACAGGGAGAGTAGGTCACTCTCAGAGGGGTTAACAGTAGCAAGTATAAGACTGGAAATGGAAATCCTAGAGAAAGAAATGATAATGTAGTCCAAAGGCAGCGATGAACAAAGTATTGAGATCCACTGCTTAAGTAAATTAGCAATACAGCATTGTGAAAGCACTCAGTATGCAGTCGAATAGTCCTGTCTGTAATGATTTATTAAAGAATAGGGTTGTTATTGCTCATGACACTGTGTAGCATTTTAATGTCGTAGTTCGCGGAGATGTAGTTAATTTAAATTACTCTATACACACACAAACATACATATATACACTACTCACAAAAAATTACTTTTGGGTGAAATTGAAAGAAATGAAAGAAAGAAATGTCACTGTCTCAATAACTTGTCATGTGCCCTTGAGCATCAATTACAGCTTGACAACAACGTCTCATGCTGTTCACAATTCGACTTATTGTCTGCTGAGGCATGGCATCCCACTCTTCCTGAAGGGCAGCCCTGAGGTCA
Organism: Chaetodon trifasciatus; assembly: GCA_037975065.1. Lineage (NCBI taxonomy): Eukaryota > Metazoa > Chordata > Actinopteri > Chaetodontiformes > Chaetodontidae > Chaetodon > Chaetodon trifasciatus. Next base: position 5,197,408 of record JBBMOE010000030.1, read on the forward strand.
TTGATGTTCTGGGGTACAGAGTTGCAAGCCTCTACACAGCGACTCACCTGGTCCCATAGGCTTTCAATGGGATTCAGGGTGAGTTCAGCAGGGTGACAGCTCTGGGGAAGAGGCTGTTCCTGTGCCTGCTGGTGCAGGAACAGAGGTTCCTGAACCTCCTACTAGATGGTAAGGGGGCAAACAGTCCATGGTTGGGGTGGGAGCTGTCACTGCTCATGCTGCGTGCCCTTCTGTGACACCGCTAGCTGGGCACCAGTGATGTTTTGGGATGTTTTCACCACCCGTTGCATGGCCTTCTGCTCGGAAAAGTGAAAGTTGACTCTGGTGGGACTCGAACCCACAACCTTTGAATCACTTCATTCATGCCTAGAAGTCCAATGCGCTATCCATTGCGCCACAGAGCCACCACAAGCTCCTTTACAACATGTACCAGTGCCAGATAGAAGAAGTGCCTAATCCAAAGAAATCCTACTGGCTGGGAAAGGCTTGACTGAAAGACAGCACAGAAGCACTAATCATGGCTGCACAAAAATAGGCCCTCAGTCCTCAAAATGGAAGACACCTCCTGAAGTGGTGGAGAACGACCTAGCCAAGATCCTGTGGGACTTTCAGGTTCAGACCGACAGATGGTGGTGGCTAACCAACCAGATACCGTGCTGATAGACAAACAACACAAGAAGGCAGTGGTGATAGACGTAGCAATCCCGAGCGACAGCAACATCAAGAAGAAGGAACACAAGAAGCTCAAAAAATATAAAGGGCTGAAAGAGGAGCTAAAGAAGATGTGGGGAGTAAAGGCAACAGTGGTGCCAATGGTTATGAGAGCACTGGTGGCAGTGACTCACAAACTGGGAGAGTGGTTTCAGCAGATTTCAGGAACAACATCTGAGGTCTCTGTCCATGTTGTTTTAGTGACTGAACCTACATACATGAGGGATGAGGGTAAGCTTTGCCTGTTCCAGTCTCAACAAACAAATGCAGTCATCTGCAGCAGGCCATTCTCAACCATCCATATCTACTGTCGCTCTTCCATGCCCTCTGGTGTTTACCCTCAGGTCAGCTCATATTATGTAAGGCCTGCGCTCCTGAGACTGACAGACAGTCAAAAAACAAACAAACAAACTAAAACCTGTGACTATGACACTCTCCATCATCTCCCTAAGGAAATATCTCAGTATTTAGCTCAGGCACATGTAGATTGGTAGATGCTTATATGTTCTCCAGCTAGTGCGGCTTTGTGCAGAGTAGCACAGAGGGTTTATCAGAGCTGTTTTGCATACAAGCTATAATACATAAGTCAGAGTTATTAGTTACAATCCACCACTGTCCACAGGAAAAGCTAAGATGTTGATTTATTGTTAGACATCTGAACACTGGAAGAATAATGATCCCATTATCTATTCTACTTCATTTCCTGAAGAAAGACATTGAAAGAGTGAAAGTTTTTTCTTTGGGTTTTGTGAATAAAATAAATCCAGATTTCATGAGTTAATGCAACAGTTCATGATTTGACTGAAACTCTCCAAACTTTGAATCCATGTTTTGACAGTCGGGATTATAAATCCCATTTAGCGACAGTAGCACTGATGTGTGTATTGATGGGTCTCTGTTTGCCTGTAGAGAAAGTGAAGATGGTGGCTGCAGCTGTGGCTCAGTAAGATAAGAGCTACCTGGCTGCTATCTTCCTGACTTTGATGACTACAGGTGACAGAGGATGATGGACAGCGAACCCTATTATGGATTTGACATTCAGATCAGGGGAATCAGAAGAACAGACATAGGGCATGACGAAGGCCGTCTGCGGCCCTGACTGTCTGCTGGAGTTCTGCATTTGTATAACAAGGCTCTGGACTTTGCTTCATTCACCACTGATTCAGATTTCCTTGATAAAAGCCCAGACAGACAATGTCACTTTCAACCACACAAATGCTTGCTCTTCAGCTCAAACAAAAAATGTTCTACAAATGTTTGATTTATCTCTTTTGAGTTTTGTGGCTTTTTGGTCTGGATGTTTACATTAACATAATCAGGAGATTTTTTTATAGCATTCTTTATCTATGTGTTCCTTTTTGCTCTTTCTAGTGGACCGCACAGGCTCTCAGACATATAAAAGGTTTATAAGGTTTTCAAGATGTCACTCCATACCCCTGAAATTTGATCTTGCCATTGTGAGCTTCAGTGATAAAGGCCAGAGTCCTCCCAGATAAGTGTGCTCATAAATGACGAGTATACTCTCTGAATCAATGGTGGGAGCTCCAAGGATACCTGACCTCACCTGACTAAAAATAAGTTGCTATTTCCTCCTCTGGTGACAGTTTTAGAGTGTTTTGGTCCTTCACAGTGAGACTTGGGAATGAGGAGGACGTTGAGGATATTCAATCTCTGTGACTTCACGCCGTTTCTGACTTTGCTGTCTCTGTTGATTTACTGCCAGTTGACCATGTAAAAAAAACATTCTTATCTCGTGTTAAAGTTAAAAATGTGCATTATGTTTTTCCATATATACTCAATTTTAAACATATCTTCCAAAACACAGCAGACAAAAAAATCATCAACTCATATTGAGCCTCCACAAGAGGGGGTGTTCTTTTGGAGTCTCCTTCCCATGAACACAGTAAACACGACCACATTTGAAGGCAGCATTAGCATATCTAGCATATCTTGCATTAGTGAGATATCATGCCTGTAGCATGTACAGTATGTAGCCATCCATTGCATAAAGACCTTTTTCTGTTTTTCTGTTGCTGTAAAACCAGTGAGACTTTTCAAAGACTTACATTAATTTTAAAAAATGTAAGCATTAATATCTGGCCTCTTAGCTACAGCTAGCAATTAAAAGCAACTTCTGCCAACTAGAAATGAAAAGCTGCTTTTGCCTACCTCTGAAATTAAGAACCCACGGTGTCATTACTTAAAATTCTGAATGGTAAATCTGGTAAATGTCTTGTGCAACAACAGAGAGTTTGTTAAGTCAGTAACAGTAATTGATGGGGGTATGCCATGAGGAACAGTTAACGGTTGCATTTTGCACTAATTTCATGTCCCAGCAACCTCAACACCACACAGACACTCATATTTCTATTGTAAAAGAGGCATTCATAGCAAAACTGTGAAATGGCTACTTCTGATTCATTCCTTGCGTGCGTCACTGTACCTTTCTTTAAAGAGCAATCATACTGTGCTCTTTCTTTATATAAAAGACAGGTTAAGTGGTCTTACTTCTTACTGATTTATTTAATCCAAGTCTTTCATGTGACAGCTGTATTGCAGGCATCAGATCACATTCATTCTGGGAAAAGTTAAACCACGAATGAGACTGATCAGCCTGTTCCTCCCAGTAGTCCCTCAGCACACCCACCAGCACATTAACACACGCACAGTTCTTCTCCAAAAGCATATTTGCCATCTGGACACAGCCTGTTGTTGTCTGGATTATTGTCAGACACACAAGCACGGGTCCGTCTTGGATTGGAGACGAAACATACATGCAAACACGACAAGAAGAAGATGAAATCCCTTTGTGAGTTCACCCTGCCACTAAGGCTGGTTAAGTAAAGTCTAGACTGAATAATCAGGCTCGAATCAGCCCACCCTGCTGATCTGACACGCACATACACACACGGAAGCGCACACATGCACACATACGCCCCCACGCACACATGCACACACACACAGGTTCTTGCGAGTTAATTAGAAAGCGGCGCTGACGGGGAAGAGAGGAGCTGCGAGGGCTCTTTCTCCATCAGTGGCTCCTAACCAATCTTACCAATCTTCTCTAATCAGGTTTAACTCTCTCTATCTGACTGTGAGGGGGGAAAGAGATGATGCACTGTGAGCTTGTGATTTCTCAGTCAAAGCTCTCAGACTGAGTGCTTCCACTTCCCCCGCTACCTGCTGAGGATAATGCACTTTGTTTGTAACGTGATTAAAGCTCTGGGAAAAGCTTTGAAGCTGCATCAAAATTCACTCTGAGGTTTGAGGAAACTGATCCTAATTCACACCAGGTGTGGAGCAAAACTCTGTGTTTGGGAAAATGGGTTTTGAATATTTCACAAATTGGTAACATTGTTTGAGCTCATTGTTCAAAGTTAAGCTAATTCTGTGCACTCCTGAAGATGCAGGCTTAAGGCGTAATTGTTTCCACATGCATTTCCCCACTGGAATCATTATTTATCTTCATCTCATCTCATATGTTGCGAGACACCCATTCTCACAGAAGAGTTTAAAGTTTGCATATTTCTTAGAATTGAATTAGAAGTTTGACACCGCTCTCATATCTGTCTGATGAATATCAGCGGGGTTTCTGCACAGTTCTCCTTGTTAAATGAATTGCTTTTTAAGACCTTCTTAAAACTCCATGTAATGTTATTTAATAAATGTCTGACAACCAAAGTATGTGGAGGAACAATGTGGCCTAAAAATATTTATCTTTTTCTATTTGCAACCTGGGTACCTGGCAGAAAATGGATGGTTAAACCAATTAAGAAAATAATAATAAATGCAATGTAAACCATTTTAGCTTTTGCTGAAGTCTTCACCTGCCTATAATCAAAGAGCTCACTCAGAGTCAAAGAGCTTTCCAGCTTCTGTAGCCAGCAGAAGTGACAGTGTTTTGTACTGATGGTGCTGACTGAAACCCCAAAGAAACTGACTGAACAGCCTTCTGCAGCACAATCCCACAAAAGATGTATAACATCTTTAGACAGCCTGCAATCTGATATAAAAAGATTTTATAACTAATATTCCTTTAACACCTCCTCATGCCTTCTCAGATGAGAAAAGTGAATGCTTTTTAAGACTTTTCAAGACCTGCAGAGACCCTGATGAAGCTACAACCAGGAGGCAATTAACTTAGTTTAGACTGGATGTAGGTGGAAATAGTTGGTTGTTTTGTTTTTGTACTTTGTATATTGTCCCAGCTAAGATAAACAAACCAGATAACTTACCAGATTTTGTTCATTAGTGACATTTAGAGGTGCTACTAATCAGATTTAGTTATTTTTTGACAGAGACAGGCTAGCTGTCTCCTTTTAAGTCTTTCTGCTGAGTTACGCTAACAGCTAGCTGCTTGTAGCTCCATATTTAGCATACAAACCTTCTCATCTAACCCCCAGAAAGAACATATTTCCCAAAACTATGCAAAACTATTCCTTTAAAGACCCTTTATTCAAAAAACCCGTGAAAGGTTCAGTTCATGAGTAGTTTCCATTGCTTTTCATTACATGTGTTCACTTCGCTGCAGCATTTCAGCCACTGCAGTATCTGCCAGGTGCCATTGGGTGAGAAGGTGGCAGGTGGCTCGGAAGGCCCGGTGGTGGTGAACCTAGTGTTCGTCGTGTCATCTCCATGTTGATGCATCGTTTCACAGGATGCAGCCGGCGTCTGCCGAGAGGAACAGTTAGGGCACACAGATGCTCTCTCGTCTCCTCTAATGCTGAGGACTGCCTCACGCACACACACAGACACAGATTTCTCCCTGCTTTCATGGCTGCTGTTCAGATTACTCTTGCTAAGTTGAACAAATCCATCAGAAGTAAGTCAAGGAATGACAGTGGCTCATTTGCTGCAACAGTCATGTCAGTTTGACAGATCACAGGTCGATTTCACAGTAAAGTCAACAGGAGTGAGTCAGTGATGCAGTTTATTTGACACTGCCTGAAGTCAGCATGGACGAACAGATTTTTTATAGTTAGATTCTCTAAAAAAATAAATTACGATAATTTCGCAGCTCATGAGGAAAAAACAAGTAGTTTATTATTTGAGGGGATTTATTTAATGACATTGGCAGAAATGCTTTAACAACTGCAGTTTCCCACCGATGGAACATTTGTCACGTAACACTAATGATAATAATGATCAGCTCTAATCTTACGGACGACAGCTTTTTAATGTTCACCATCAAGAGGAGGAGGAGAGGAGGAAGGAATCCAATTTCCATCTTTTGCATAAAGCTATTTCCAGGAGATCTCAATCCTGCACTCCTCAAATTAATCTGAATTTATTGCAGTGTAAAAATAGAAAGTGTGTGTATGTGTGTCATTGTACTTCCATGAGCAGCTACGTGTTCCCATTGTACCATACTGGGTTTACTTGTTTCTGCTCTGCTGTCAGGAGGTATTTGCTTGCACTGTGGTCACAGCCGCCAGTGGTTTATGTAATAAAACAGAAACTCTTTCTCCCACTGACCCAAGACAGTTGCTGGACTGTGCGGGAGCATTGCTCCACCAGGCAGTCTTTCATCAGTATTTGTGGTTGGTGGGAGGGTGTGTGTGCGTTTGCGTCTATGTGTACTGGTGTGTTGTATGTGTGTGCATCCATTTCTGTTGACACGGTGTGAAGATGTGAAGGGTGTCAGATACTCGCAGCCTCATTAGAGACACTGGTGTGTCGGTTGTAATGAGTCAGCCATCATTCAGCGATTGGCATCATTAACCTCCACTGCTTCTGTCGCTTCTCTAGGCTTCTGTGGTATTTCATTTTTCATTTATTTAGCAATTTTTTGCACCGGAAAGAAGAACTGTTTTCTCACGAGCTTTCCTTCCCATTTTATCGTCCGTTTATTACTCGCTCAGTAATGGATGATTCAAAGTGGTTTGCATTTTGGAATGCCTTATCAATTAAAATATATATATATATATCTATGCAGTTACTTTATAAAGGATCATCAGAGTTTAATAAAACTTGGGCATATTTCTGTGTTTTTGCCATTGTTTGGAAAAAGCCTAATGGGTCTTTGGAGTATGTTTACAGGCCAAGTTTTTTACAGTCAAGTTATACATTCTTGAACCACCATAGGGAAGGTGGTTACAGGGATGTTATCATCTTATTTAACCAAGACAACAATCTTTCCCGAACCACAGCCAACCATTAAGGTTGGAGTATTAAACTAAAACTAATAAAATAAGTTGTCAGCGAACATTTTGCAGAAATGTCCAGTGTAAACAACTTTGCAAATAAATTGATTAAAAACACATCCTCATTACTAAAAGTAGCACAAACAACAACTGAAAGTGTTACCAGGATACAATAATAATAATAATAATAATAAAGAGAATAATAATAATAAAAAGTCATGAACCTGCCTGGACACCAGTCACTTTTTAGTGTCCCCTGGAAACATTTTGTCAGTATTTCTGTATCTGGATGTCTTTTCTCATTTTGCAACATTTTTCAAAATGCTTCACTTGTTGTCAAATTGATTAAGATGTTCTCTTAATTTTAATTTGCTTACATTTTGGCTATTTGCTCTTGTTTTCTTAAGTTGGCGTGCATTGTTCTCAAGGCCACCACAAAAGAAGCTTGATCATTGGTTGGAATAATGCTGTACTCACCTAACTAATTGCCGTGATGGGAGCACAGCACAGTGGCTTTTTTGGGGGGATAAAACCAAAAGTGAGTGCAGCCGGCATGTGAGCGATTATTGTTCATTGTTCAGGAAACACCACTACTGCAAGTCAGGTAGATCAAAAGTGAGTTTCGTGTAAAATTAGTTTGTGTTAGCCTGTGTTTCTTCCTCAGCCTGACTTTTCTTTTCAGCAATGTTGGCACATCCTCAGATCTTGGCACATAACTGTGTAACATGTGTACAGTGTTAATATGACCAACTGAAATGATGGCAAAAACAACAAAATTCAGATTTAAGTTATAATAAACCAGAATCATTCTTCAATACTTTACCTGCTTCACAGGATCTTGTTTTATTTTCATTTTTTTCCCACAGGATAGGATAAATTCTGTGTTATCTTTCCTTACTCATGCATCTGCCCGAGGCTTTTCTCCTCCATCGCGCCTCATCCATTCTCACCTTGTGATATATTCTCTTAGCACAGTGTCTGCCACCAGCCTTGCCCAGAGATTTAAGACCCCTGGCCTGACCAGTGGGTGATGTCCATGGTTCCTACAGCTCCCATAAACACTGACTACTCACTCATTTTCACCCTGTCCCTCAAGCTTCATAGCCATATAGCAAGAACCATGACAGACAGAACGAGGTCCAGTCAAAAAGCCCTCGGTCCCACAGCCTCAGCCGCTCAGCCCTGATAGCACAGAGAGCTGCACATGCACATGGGCTGATAAATGAGCTGACAAGCCCTCTCCCCGTTACTCATTTCCCTCCTGAGGGAGGTACAGAAAAGAGAAAAAATAGGAGCATTAGGATGGCAGAAAGAGAGAAAGATGGAAAGAAAAAATGAATTGACTTTGCAGCAGGGCTATTTTTAGTAAGCCTGTAATGTGCTCCATTAGTTTGAGAGGGTACAAGAGGGAGAAGAGGGCTGAGGGGTGTTAGGGAAGGGAACAGGTGGGAGAGAAGGATTGAGTGGAAGATAAAGGCACAGAAAAGGTGAGGGGGCAGCATGAAAGGAGAAGAATAAGCGTGATGCAGAAAGATTTGAGATAAAAGGAGTAATGAAAGCAAAAGGAAACACAAGACATATCATTAAAAAAGCTGAGACAGATAACGTGCACATGACGAGAGCAAACACTGTTTGCTTTCAATCATTTCTCAGACTAATTACCTCTCTGCTGCTCCATCTGAGCATCCACAATGTTATTTCTCCTCTCTTGTTAAAGCTGAATTCTAATTTTGTCCGGCATTGTGCTGCTGTTGATGTATGTCTATGTGTGGTAAATAGATCTGACAAAAAAATCTTGTAAGGTCTGTTATCTTCCATGACAGGTAATTACAGAAGACAGCTTCTAAAATGTCTTTTAAAGTGCTTTGTGTATTTTTCTGCCAGGTCTCATTCATGTATTGTGTGTGATGTGGCTGCAAAATATTTTTCATCAACAGGAAATCTCTTCAGCCAGCTGGAAGGAAGTTGGTGCTAGGAAGTTGGTGTGTATCTGTGTGTGTGTGTGTGTGTGTGTGTGTGTGTGTGTGTGTGTGTGTGTGTGTGTGTTTAATATATATATATATGATTCACTTCAGTGGAACATAGACAAACATCTTTACATGGCAGATGTCCAGGGCTCTGGAACCAGACACTGTTCAGCTTTAGCTAGGATAGGACTGTGTTTAAGTGAAGTGTGTATTTAGATAAGACAACACTCTTTGGTTTTCTGTATACCTTGGCTCATGCAAGCTTGTTCACATCACAACAAAATCTGCGCGATACTTTTCCGAGGTTGCTTTGAGACCATAATGAGCAACGAGGCCCCAGTCGGCCATTTTGGCTCTGTGTGGCCTACATGGACTTAGAGTTCCTGGCACCACATCACTGCAGACACATTAGCGGCAAATAAATGACATGTTCTTCATTCTGGAGCTCCAGTGGGTCTTAAAATTGGAGTGGTCCTTGTCTAGGAGTCAGTGACGTGGGCAAAACAATCGTTTAAAAAGGTTTCTTATTGAAAAAGGGAGAGGTCAGGGGAAATTAATGCTGGTATCGAGTGAACTTTAATGCTTCCTCAACATCTATCATACCGGCATTTACAATACAGTTCAGACAAAGTTTCCTTATCATGGTGAAAAGAGAGAGCTTCAAGCTGCTGACAGAAGCCCTTGCCCTGTGTCGCGCTCAGCCAAATCAGAATTCATCTCACAGTAATTTGATTTGGTTGGTCATGAGACAGGACTCTACAACATATTTAGTGCCAGTTTTACCACAAATCTGATGCTTTACTATGTGTGTCGATAACTTGCTGCAGTTTCTCTTGTTTGACCACAGCAGTGTGTTTAGCTGCTAACAGAAGGGTGGCGCGTTGGGAGGGAGAAGAAGTGGAGAAGAAAAGCCTGCTTAAGGTGCACAAGATGTGGTCTGCTGCCCACAAGTGCAATCAAGTACCCTGTCAACGTGTCACAGCCTCATGCTCTAATGAACAAGGATGAAAGGCAAAGACATTTCTCTGTGTTTCTATCATCCCTGCACGAAGCATTGGGGGTTATTTTACAACTCAAGGAAAACTGATTTGAACATGTTTAAGTATTTGATCAAGACTTCAAAGAACCATAGGACAATACAAATTTAGATTAGACCAGATTAGATAAGACTGGGTTAGATTTGATTAGACTCAATTTGATTGTCATTGCACAGAGTACAAGTGCCGAGACAGCAAAATGCAGTTCAGAAGTGCAAAAAGCAGTTAAGTGCAGAGTAATGTACATATGCAGGCCAATAATAAATGAACTTTATAATAAAAAAATAAAAGATTTAAAAAAAGAAGTCAGTGCGCTCATGCTAAACATTATCTCGACATTTACCCTCGTGGGTCAATCTTGTCCAGTTCATGTTAAGAGATAAAAAAATAAAATTACAAAAACGAAGTCAATTTAAGATTTAACAAAAATACTAACTTTCTTAGAATTTCTTAGATTCATAGGGAATCTATGAATTCTGAATACTGAGATAAATATAACATGAACTGCTCACACCCTCCTCCATGAATACACTAACACAGGTTTTTACAGGATTTGCGGCAGTTACAGTAGACAGCTGCAGGTGTAAGTGTACATACACCGTATAGTGTGTGTGTAAGTATGAGTAATGCTAGTAATGCGTCAAAGTTGCAGCTCCTCGATCGACTCCTGTTGCTCATTGTTAAACTTCAACTGAACTTACAGTTATCAAGCTCCAGCTTTGGTTTTACTCCAGAAGTCCTGCAGGAACCACAGATGTAGAAAAAAAAAAATGCGTAACAAGAGGACAGTCACGATTCTTCACGGTAAGGCAGAGAGTAACAAGAACTACCTCATTTAAATGGACAGCAACATGCTACCAATCTATGGTTAGATATCCTGATTGCAAACACGAAAAGGCTCCTGACGCCAATCTAATGTTGGGGATCTGTTGTTTGTGTGTTGTACACCACTGTAAATACATTAAAAGACTGCACTAATATAGCGCTTTGTTCCTTAACAGACAAATGCTTTACATTTTGTCTCTCATTATGCCATGCAAGGTGCTGGCCTGCTCAACGACTCTTCAACATGTGGGCAGGGATCAAACCACCAACCCTACGATCAATGGACAACCCACTCTACCTCTCCAGCCACAGCTGGTAATGCCATCAGATCATTAGAAAGTGAAGTGTTACTGCGTTCATGTTTCAAAATGTGACTTCTCTTTGTTTCTGCTCCTATGAGACTCTCTCAACCTTTCATCAATTATCACAAACACTGAGTGTTTGGCAGATTAAATGCTAACATCTCAGTTCGTGACTTCAGTTGCTTCATTTGTGGATATTCTGATAACGTGTGTTAGTCAAATTACAATGACTGTTAACATCTTGTTTATTCCTCGTTTCTGTAGCCATGGACTCTCTGTTTTTTCCCCATAGTCAACCCACATCTGAAATGTGGGCACATAAAAAAGGATGTGTAAAGAGTAGTTTAATGCAGAAAACAAAGGATGGAAAATTCCAGTGTTTGTGACACTGGCTGGGTAGAGCTTGTGAGGCTGTGCTTCAGAAGAAAGAGATAAAAGTAATTCAGGATCTGGAGTGAGTAGGTGCTCCTGCAGGCTGTTTGTAAGCAAAAGTCTCATTTTCCATCTCTCCATCCATTGCTCCCTCTGTGTTTGTCCCTCCATTTTTTCCCATTTTCTAAAAAGCAAAAGTTGACCACAAAGTGTATTTCTTATAATTATGTATTTCTCACTGGTGGCGATAATGCTGCGGACAGTTGGTCAAGCAGTAAGCCCTCCAGGGCATTGCAGATGGAACTGGCATCGTGGTCAAAATGGGTTTAAATTGGACCAAGAAAATGATTGGCGGACACACTAACCGAGCACTGGAAACACGGGTTGAATGGAGGTCTGGAAGAACAGTGGATTCTTGGGTTGGCGAGATGCAAGGCCAATTTACAGGCTGCCAACTGAACAGTGGGTCCCCGCAGTCTGAATCAACTCAATGAAAAAGCATATTTATAATCACTGGCCTTAAAACAATGACCCTTAGTCACATTTCCATTGTGGTAGACATGGAGTAAAGCAATTATTCAGCATCAGTGCCCTCCGCTAAGAAAGAGAAACACTGCCCTAAACATTGAGAGCTTTTAAAGATTGGGTTTTGAGGGAAATTAATTTGGAATCAAACAAATAACATATTATTATTTTCAAAAACTAATCCGTATGTAGCAATGAACTCAAAAAAATACCTAGAAATACCTTCACAAGATGACATTTCTGACTCAGAAACAGGCTCAGAATTATCCTCCACTGTAGAAAATACTTCTTCTCTCAGTTTCCTCACAGTCACTACAATACCCATCATCAAGCCGTCCCTGGTCCCTTTGGCACCACCTGGTAGCCAAGTGGAAACACATTGTGATTAAATCTGTCCTCATCCTTTGTGTTTCCTCTCTCATTGCCACTCCTGTCTCCCGGTCTTTTTTCTCTCTCCTTGGTGTGCTTTCCATTTGTTGTTTATTCAGACATTTCGCTGTCTGGCACGTGGGGTGAAACACTAATCCAGCAGTCTGGATCTCTGGTCCCATTCACTTTTGTTAATGACAGTGCCATGTGTCACTTAGGGTGGCCGTGCAGAAGAGGAAGGAGGAAGGTTTTGTTGAACAAGCTGTGTTACACACATCTGTCACTGAATATTTTTTTATATAGAAAATGTCTTTGTTCTCATTTTTACAGATCAGAGTTGTGCATGTGGCATTCCACATTTGTAATGAGCAGGAGTGAAAATGATGTTGGGCTGCTGGTTTATAGGCTGTTTGCATGTCCTGTGTGTTGCCTGTGTGCGGTTTGCACAAAGGTTATCTGAAGCGTTGTCTAATTGCTACAAAGGAAACAAAAGTGGTGTTGTGAAGTGTGTAAAAAACAGATTGCAGATTCAAGTCTGCTGCTGATATTCGTAAAATCCATACATACGGCAGTCCTCATGGCGTTCCACAACACAGGGAGATATTTCCAAAAGTTTTTAAGGCTCTAATGGTGAAAGTATGAATGAATGAGGAGGAATCCAGCAGTGGAATTTGGATTTTAGATGCACTGACTGACTCCCAGAAAAGCTTTTCTGAACTGAAGGCAGGTTCATTCTGCACATGCACTCATGCTCGCCATTTTAGAATCTACTTCATTTACACTCTGTTACGCAACTCCATCCATAACATCTTGCATTAATGTACCCCTTGATATCAGTGGTGGAAGTATTCAAAGCATTGATAAGAGCCTTAATCCGGAGCTGGGCAGCACAGCCAGATTTGACTTTTTACTATTTTATGATGGCTTCTTCTGAGTCTGTCGGAAAAGCTGCATTATTTATAGCCGTTTGTCATCCATAGATGAAATGTTTTCTGTATTACAAAGAGCTGTACGAAGAAGGGCGTGGTGCTGAGAAAGGCAAATGTGCCACCATCATTTCTGTCTGTAAACATGGCGTGGGGAAAGAGACAGGAACGGTGCATTTAGAAATATTCTGGCAAAAGGTAGTGTAAATATGGGAGCCGTATCAATATGCAGATGAACAGCAGAGAACAGGATTATGTCTCCACAGCCATGCTAACTGCTCTGTGAAACTGAGCTAAAAACACCAGCACGTCTAGTAGGTTTAATGCTTTTTGCTAGTAGCACTAGTGGTAATGATTAGCAGACTGCTAATTACTAGAAAATGCAGCAGAGGTTGATTGGACTGTTGTTGGTTTTGCAGCTATTTGGTCATAATAGTATTGGACAAATTGACGATGGCACAAAATAAAACATTAGGGATCACCAAAGTTCTGACAGTTCATCCTGAGGGGGCATGAAAATACCTACTAAATTTTATCGTAATCCTTCTTGTAGTTTTTGTGAAATTTCACTTCAAACCACAAATGTCAACCTCATGGAGGCACTTTAGGAAAAGCCACAGATCACCAAAGTCCGTAGGAATCAACCTATGGTGACCACAAATGTCTCCTCCAAATCAGCACCAAGCCAAGACCAAAGTGTTAAAACTGTTAATTACTGAAATACACTGTCATGACTCAAATACAGGCTGCCCACAGCCTCTGTTCCCTCTGAAACATTTTACAGCAATCTCTTTTTTTTCCCTCAAAAGACTGATTCTGGTCAGAGAATCACTTTGAGCTCTCCCACAGTGAATTTTATGAGTAGAAACTGGGGTGTCCGTCTTTCCCTGTGGAGTGCTGGGCTCAGTAGAAAAGCATCCAAAATCATTCACTTTGCTTGTGTTTGGCTGTGTTTCTGCTTCCAGTTTGTCACACGCTGGACTTGCCTCGAGGCTCACTTAGAACTGCTTGCTTTTCTGTGCTCTCCAACATCATACAGCTGCTTGATAAATATAGCAGCCGGGACCACAATGGGTCACTGCAAGGGCAACTACAGACAAGAAGCTGCAATGCCAAGCATCTCCCCTGGCCTCTCCCTGCTTCTCCCTGTCTCCCCTGGTCTACCACCACCTCCCCTTGCCCTTCCCTGAATCCTCCTCTATTCCTGTGTCAACCTGCCTCTTTCCTCCCTTTCTTCTTCTGTTTCCTGTGGTCCATTGATGCCTCCGCTGGCCTCTGCCTGTTTCCATGCCTTACCTCACATCCCTCTGGCACTTTACGGGCAGCAGAGGCCGGATGTTACTTTTTCTACAGTGAATCTGCTGCAGCTTGAAATATCATCAAATATCATCATGTGGATAATTTAACTGAGACCCTAAATATATCATGATTAATACTTATAATTCTACTCCCTAATAAAAATTTTTACTTGCAACTCCAGACTCACTGTGACACAGACTAGCACCAGTCGTGTATATTGGCATATATTTGAGCCAGAAAGCAACCACACCAGTCTTAATTTTGCATACAGCTGCACATGATGTGTGCCTGGAAGAACCTCATCTATCAGAACAGCACGATGAAAACTGTTACTTTAACTGTAGAATACATTTTATGATGAAACTATTCATGTGCCTCAAAAGCCAAAATTCACTGAATGAGTTGAATGAAATATTTATCAGCGCAGTGATACGCTGTAGACATCTCTGTAGCTCAAAGCTGTGTCTTTATCTAAAGCACTCGCTCTCTACAGATGTTCCCATTTAGCCTGTGGGGAGAGGAATTCTTTTAAAGGGGATGAACTGGCTTTACTGTGGAGCACTGACCATGACAAGCCTGTCTGGATGTTTCACATGTATTTTTAAGTTCCTCTCACACTTTTCTCTAATGAGCTGCAGAATCACTGCTTCACCACTAACACATTGTTTGTGTTATTGTGTGTTATATTACTGTTCTCTTTACTATGTCCTCAATCACATGCAATCCTTTGTACTTGAGAAACAAAGCCTATTGAAATGATATATGTATTTATACACTATGTTTAAATTATTGTTCAATGCAGTGAGCTCAAATACATTAGATCAGATGATGTCAATGAAGTTAATGACTTTGTAATTTACTTACATTACGCCTCATCAGAGTCAAGCTGGGAGGCCCCATGTGTAAACACACACTGAATGTGTGCATGGGTGTGGTGTTAAGAGCTTGTACACTGTGAGAAATTTCCCTGTTAAATTACACTAAAAACTGATATAAATATATAAAAATGAAACTGTTATTACCTACAACTGTACCTACTGTAATCTATAACAACAGTTTATCACTGTAAAGAAATGATGGTGCTGTGCTGTATAATGTTTAGCTTTAATGATACTGTTATTTTAGCATTCCTACTGTAATCTTCAGTTTATTGTAAAACGATTATAGAACTGTAGCATGTAGAATGAAAACCCTGGAAATTGCTCGCACAGAAATGACTTGAATGCCTTACAAAATGGCTATTTTATTAAAGTCACTGCAGTATCCAACACATTCAGCAACTGGCAAATTGAAAATAATTTCATTTTTGTAGAATAGATAAAACACGATCCATAAAAACACCATTATTCATGCTGAACAGGTTCTCTGTCTGCATGTCCTCGTCCATGTACCCTGATTTCACTTTCTTTTTTCTTGAACTGACAATGGATGCCTATATCACATTACATTCAGTAGCGAATGCACTTCAAATAATACAATTATTGTAAAACATCCACAAGAACAATTAATCATGTCAAACAGGCTCTCAACAACTTGTATTCAACTTACACATCAAACTTAATACACCCTGCCTTCAGTATCCATCTTTCATGAATAATGATGATGCGCAATAAAAAGCAAGTGAAAGAAAAAGCCTGGAACTGCATAAAAGAGACAAGTAGAGTGAACTATACTGAACTTAGCAGACCATAATACTGAGACTTGTTACCTTGAAATAACATGACCATGTGGGTGCAGTGTGGGCTGTTCCTTTGTGAAAGTGAGGTTCAGTGTGGAGATGTGCTGTGGTCTAAAGCTCTGCTCAGAGTCCAGTTTTTTTTTTTCGGATGCTTTCTCATAATAATCACCTCTGTGTCTCATCATTATGAAACAATCATCTCATTTTAACTATTTTGTCTGTATGAGAAATGAAACATGATTACAAGCTTCCCCAGCCCAAATGAGGACGGAAACTTGAAACAGCTCAACAACAATTTGTAAAGTAGAACCTGGTCATGCCAAGCTAGCTAACTCAACGTAGTTTGCTGATTGTGTAGAAATCCGATCCTGTGGCCATGAAGAGGGCAGATGCTAGCTAACGTTGACTGAAAACACCTGCATGCATGCTAGCATGATGTGGTTAACACAGAAAAGGAAAGTTCATACAATGTAAAATAAGCACAAAATAAGATAACAGGGATAACAATGCAAATTGTTAGGGTCACTTACACTTTCATAGTGCACAGTAATGAGTAATGAATCCAGGTAATATTCAATATCCACAGCTGTTTTCTACCACTTTGGTAGTACGCTACATGTCACAAAGTTGTATTTAGAAAAAAATATGTTTAGACATGTGGAATCTATCAAATTATGTAAATTTCTTTTTTGTTTTTGTTTGTTTTGTAGCTACGTAAGCTGCATGGCTGTGTGGATGGTAATGTCGGTCTGCCTGTCCACCACTTTGCTGCATACAGATTAATTATATGTCATCCACGGTGCCTAGAGGATGCATCCTGATGACCTTGGTGATTCCCTGACTTTTCCAGTAGTGCCATCATCAGGTCAGAATTTCAGTTTCATCAAATACTTCAGTTCATGACTGAATTCTTGCAAAAAATGGTGACATTTCCATCCAGCCTCAGTTGTAGTTTTTGTTTTATGCTTAACAAATGTTGCCATGCCATCATGCTAAGTTAAGATGGTGAACCCCCTTAATATTTGTGTGTTAGCATTGCCATTGTGAGCATGTTAACAGGCCTCCATTAGCATTTAGCACTGCCTCAAAGGGCTGCCAGCATGGCTGTAGACTCTTCTTGTTCTATCATTTTGTAAATTTAGGGTGTGTATGAAAGTGAAAACTCTAACTGCACCCAAAAGGCTCACTACATGTAATAAGAATAACTGTACTGTGGTCCTTAATGCTGATTATAGCAGTGGAAACAGAAGGAAATCCAGTCAAATTGCAAGCCCTGGGTGTATTCTTGACAATACCACATGGATTGCACAGACACAGAAATTATACAGAAGGTATACTACGGTGGAATGAATGCTATGCAACACGTGTGCATTTTGATGCACACACACACGCATACGTGGTCACTGCAGCTGTGACTCGTGGCCCATGAAGTAAAGACAGCCTGTCAGGCCTCCTCAGGAGACTTGACAGGCTTTTTTGTTTTGTTTTTCCTTTTTGAAAATAGGTTTTGCTTAAGGTTATAACACTGTTTCATTCTCTAACAGACCTGAACTTCTGTTCAGCCCCATGGACCTGTAACTTGCAGTAGTTTTATGTTTGTCAGGTGAAATTTCACTCAAACTAGGAATGATTACTTTTGTATTTAAAGTGCTGTATTTTTGCTCGCTGAGCTGCCTTGATCTCACTGTAGCTTGCACTGTTTCATTAAACTGATGTGAAGCAGTGATTTGCAGTAAATACTGGTGAAAAAGCATGGCGTGTGTGCAGTCTCCCCCCTGTAGCATGTGTGTGCAGTGATCAATAAAGTAAATCTTAAATCTTAAAAAACACAGTTGTTCCACTATGACTTCTGGATTCTCTCTGCATAAGAGCTGTTTTCTCATTTTATTAATAAAAGACTCCTTGAATGTTAAATCCCTTTCTTGTCCTATTTTTGCAACAGGAGTCAGACAGAAATATTAAATATGCATGTATTTAACACGGCTGGATTAAGGAAATGTGTAGAGAAAATCAAGACTTCCATGTCTTAGTTTTGAACTTACAGCCTCTTGGCTGATGTTGCAGCAGTCTTACATAGACTGCCTGTATCAGGCCGAAGGATTCTGCTCGAGATTTCAGAAACACGCTAAGCAGCAATTTGCCTCACAGCCTGTGTTATTACCCAGGTGATATGAGTCAGACCACTTGAAACTGGGGAGATTTAACCTCGCCCTCTCTCCCTGGCAAAGTCTCATCGCCTGCCAGTAACACTTTTGATTTTCAAGTCCAAATAACAATAGAAAGCGATGTGATTTCTAGTAAGATGCACTGTTTCAGGGTTGTTTTCCTGCAGCCTGGTAGCTTCGGCACACAGCAGTCATCAGCATTCATGTCAGAGAATTAGAAAACTGAGACTGGCTTGCAGCATGATGGTTAATACTGTGTAAGGGAAGCATAAATGTTGCAGGAAAGAAAAGAGGGACAGAGAGAGAGAGAGAGAGAGAGAGAGGTTGATTACCAGTGCAGGGAATGAAGGACTGGAGGTTGTGGGGAAGATAACGGAGCGTGAGAGAATAAAGCACACATGGACCCAGACAGCAGACAAAGGGAGAAACAGCCTTGGGTCCAGAAGTCCTTATACGAGATTCATAGAGCTGTAGCTCTGTCAGCACAGGCTGTTGAACCTGCTGGCCCACCAGTAGTTACAGCCCACACGGGGTGGTAGTCATCAGCACAGCCGGGTTTCACTGCCACTCACACACATGCACAGGCGAGCCTATAGGGTCAGGCAGGGAGAATAGGTTTTCCTCATAAAGGAACATTCCTGTCCTTTATATGCCATGTGTTAAATATTTAAAGGGAAGTGTGTATTTCTTTGATCACAGAAGTCATTAGCGAGGTAATACTGGGTTCACCTGCCCTTTTCCTACCCTGCTCATGACTGCATGGCGAAAGACAGTGATGCTGTGAGGGATTTTAAGGCTTGATCTGTAATATTTTTCAACATATCAGTGTGAGGCAGTTAATATTTAGAGAGAGCTTGAGTTGATTGAAAGGAAAATTGCCTTTTTTGTGCTTCTCAACTGATCGCGCTTCAATAATCGAGACCTATTTAACTGTCATTTTCAGGAATATTTGCTGTGTTAGCAAACCTTTCACATTAGCAGAAAAAATATTAGATTTGTCAGATTTAATGGGTTTAGCGTTACCTCATGTGAAACAGAACAGAACAAAGCAAGCAACTCCTTTTTTTATATTTCAATCGCAAATGATCTCTTTAGGAATATATAACAATGCAGTCAATACATACTATAGAATGTATACACCACTAAAGAATGGCTAATGATCCTGATCAATAAATATATGCCTTTTGGTGTAAATGCACTTTTATAATCCCAAGTCATTTGAAGGAATAGTTAAAAATTTTGTGAAATATGTTTATTTGCTCAGATGATTGATACCTCCTTTGTACAGTAAGCTATTGCCGGCGACCCATTAGCTTAGCTTAGCACAAAGACTGGAAACCACACACAGCAGCAGCTCTCGGCTGTGAGGCAATTTTGGTGCAGCGACTGCAGTCGATATTGAAGTATCACGCAATGTTTACCGGCCTCAAGAATTTTTCCATACAAAATCATCACAAAAGGCACGGTTTTAATTCAGTTAATACATTTTCTAGAGTTCTCCCTAGCCACGCCCTCTTTCCCTCACCTGAGCCGCACACCTGTGTCTCATCACGCATTAAGTGAGTATATATGCACTGATCTCCTGTTCCTGAATTGTTCTCTCTCTGTATTCCTGCATCCAGATTCCGTCTGACTGTTGTAGTCCTGCAGACTCTCTCTGGTCTGTCAGCGTACAGATCAATTCACCCACCCACCCACCTAATCTGTTACACAGTGTTTGGTCCACTTCCATTCAAGTCTTTCAGTGGCTTCGGGTCAAGTGCCTACACTGACAGAGTGAATCCGTTTTGGGGGGACTATACTGGCCTGGTTTTGTCTAAAGGTCCCACAATCTGCCTACCAGAGTCTGTAAAGCCCTACTGAACACGTTATGTCTTATTTGTTTAATCTGTACAAAAAGTGACATTTTAAAACATCATGATGTACTTTTATCGGGGTTATGAGGAGCAGTGAGTCCCTGCCATCTTTGTTTGTGCTGAGCTAAGCTGCTAATGGTATTTTCATATTTACAATATAGACATGAAAGGCATTCTCATCTAACACTCAGCAAGAAAGCAAACAAGTGTATTTCCTATGTGGACAATTCATCAGAATGGACAGACTTATGGTCATGTTAAATGTTTGGATATGTGTGCACCATAAACAGTTAGGGGAAAGACACAATAACTGAGCCAATGTTATAATATAGCCTATCCAGTACAAAGCAAAACACTGTGCAGTTGCTCATGTTCTTGTATCTGTATTTATTTCTGGAACAATACAGATGCTGGACTTTCTCCTCACCTACCTCTATTTTTCATCTGTCAAGGACATTTCAATAAAACAAAACCGTCAGCCATCTGGACTTCAGCCCTCAGCCGTGGGGCAGCCTGCTATGACTGGAGAGCTGTGACACTGCAGGTAGCCTATAGTCCATCACACTACACCACTGGATACCACAGGCTGGTTAGCAAAAGAGACGCTGAGAGAGATACTCCTTGTCCCTCTATACTCATCACATCATCAGTGGAGCTCAGCGTACCAAAAGCCTTCAGTGTGTAACTGCTGTCGTTTTCATCAGTCAGTGTTTAAACTGGCTAAAAAGAGAGTAATACAGTGTAGTAGAAGCAAACTAGTCTCATTCAAGCTGTTAAAAGGAGCATTTATGGCTCAGTCCAATCATGCAGATGCTCTCGTGCTCAGCGTCGTAAAGTCTGGCTGTGGTCAGATGCTCGTTCTCCGGTAGTTTTTACAGTTCCACTACTGTACTGACATGATTAAATGTGTCATTCAGCAGACAGAAAAAACTTAGACTGAACTATAAAATCGCTTTTATGGGGGGGAAATGTGCATCCAGACTCGCCATTTCATTTATTTCTGCTAAGATGACACCATTTACTCAAACCTTTACTGTAATTCATTTGATTTTATGCTGTTAAAATGTCGTTATTGTTGCGTTTGGCTTTAATCATTGCATTTCTGCTGTCAGCTTGTAGTCATAACAAATCTGGTGAACAAAGTGCAACTGATCATTGAACGATGTGAAGGTAATGTTATCGTTCTGTCGCTGATATAAGACCTGAAATGAGAAAATGCTGATGCAGATTTAATTGGAATAAGATTTTGCTTCATTTTTGGACGTAACTTCTGCTATGGTGGTCTATTACTTGATTACAGCCTTTGGCCAAATAGTCAAGCGTTAATAGGAGTGACGTATGTCTTTGATTGTCATTCCAATGCTTTTGCACACTGGCCCTATTCAAGCCTGCTGAAGGTGTTTCAGGGGTCCAGGTCAAAGCACTCCTGCTGTTTACTTCACTGTATTGACCTACAAGCTCTGCCCAGTTAAATCTATCAAATTACACTCCACAAGTTTAAACAAACCTGCAGAAACTGATTTCAGACTAAAGCCAAACTCACATAACGACTTCCACACCCATTTGTCTGGTGCACTACTCAGAGTTTTTCTGTGCATCAATATGTTGACATTGATTGAAGATACAGTGCCCCTGCCTGTTGTCTGTTTGCCCCTGAAAATAAATAAATGTTTGAGGTGCTTCTGAAGATGGATTGCAGTAGTTTATCCAAGGTGCGGGGTTACATCTTCATTCACATCAGCTCAAGCATAACAGACACTGCTAATAAACTTAAGAAAAATGGACTGCAGTCGCATTTGCTGCCACAGCAGAGCCACTGACAGCATTCGTGATGTTAATGGTCACTTGTAGCAAAGAAGAAACATCACAGTTTTAGGCCTCTTGATAAACAGGGGTATGTCAGCTCTGCTCCACACCACACAGGAGGGTCCAGTCAGTCACAGGCAGATTGAGTTACATAACAGGTCAGGGGCTGAACATGACAATGCTGCTTAGAGTGTGCAGAAGATTCTTGGTATGGGGTATGGATGAAGGAAGATGAGATGACCGTAGATCACATTTGTAAGATCCAGCGTTTCTTGTCCCAGCTGTTCCTGATAGCAGAAGTCTTTACTGGCCATTTGAGAGAGCTGGTGCCTCTGAAGGAAACAATCAAGGGCTTCAAGAGCATTCTTGGTGGTGAAGATGATGCACTGCCAGAGCAAGCTGTCTACGTGGTGGGTTCCATTTATGATAAAACATTTTCACAGTATAATTTCTACTTGGCGTGCAGCACGCCATGCTATCTATGGTGTGTTGTGGTTCCAAATGAAAAATTACATTGTGATCTAAAAAATGTCAGAAGTGTGTACAACACTGATGTCACTGGATCAGGTGTGTGCGTCCACTTGTACATCACAGTAGGAAGGTGAAAAGTTAAATCACTGGAGGTCAGCAAACACAAGATATTCAGGATGTGTTCAGTGACTGTTCATGAAATCACATTTGTGGGTGTTAAAGAGCGGATTGTGCATCACCATTTCAAGGACCACTTTAATATTTTGGGACTAAGACTTTGCTTTAGACTTAGATAAGATCGATACCACTGTCGTGTTTGGAGGCTAAACATGAGGAGATGGCCAGCAGTGAATTAGCTTAGTCTAGCAGATTGGAATGAAAATAGGTAACAGTCTGGCTAAGTCTTAAATAAAAAAAAAAAAATCCACCTACCAGCATCTCTAAGGCTCCATAATTAGCATGTTTATATTTTGTTTGCTTTTACGGAGAATCTGGGAATTTACTTGCGTGGCCAAGAAATAGATCCAGCATGCAACTCCCCAAGATACCCACAACTTTCCATTTCTGTTTGTGAAACAATCAAACAAGGTAACAGCCAGTAAGAAGTACGTGAGTTAGTGAGTTTTAGAGGTGTTGGTAGGCAGATAACATGAGCGTGGGATTGATCTCTGCTTCTAATTGGTCCACTGCTGTTCTGCATTCAAGGAGGGTGTCACAGTTAATTCTCTTCCACCGTTCAGCGAGTAATATCACACCGCCGTCTTCCTCGTAAGGCTCCAGCTCTGGCAGCATCAGTGAGTTTGCAGCAGTAGTGACAAGCTTCATAGCAACCCTGACCAGCCATATTAGTCTTATGGTGACTGTATGGTCATTTCCACATTGGATCCCCTGGTTTGATGGGTGGGCAGCACCCGACATGCTGAGATATGCAGTCAAATTTGCTATGCAGACTCTCTTCTGATTATTATTAATATTGCAGACCAACCTTTTAACACATCCTGCAGAGCACGAAACCCCCAGAAACTATTCTTGTAACAAAGGTAAGCTTTGAAGCACTGAACTAGTCTTATTTTCTTTGAATAATTGAACAGTCTCTCTTAACATTCACTGAGAACTTCATATTTTGGATGAGCAGTGTGGCCTTTTTTGGCTGAAGGTGCATAAATAAACAACTATCCTTGGAAGGGAATCATTCCCATATGGCTCCATCCACACTGACTAATCAGGTTGATATTGTGCGTTCTGGCTGGCGTTCCTGTTGTTTGTTATAAAACTCTTCGGCTCACATGGATCCATTTAAAGGACACTCTCTTGCTCAGTTGAGTTTTATGCTCTATTTAAACTTTACAGATGTGACTCAGTGGATATGGGACTGCTTGTCAATCAGATCATATTTCTCAGAGAGGGGCCAACAGTTTGTGAGGATGACAGCGAGAAAGTCCAATAGATTCAGATTTTTCATGATCATGCCATGTCCCCAGTCCGGTTTAATGTTTTGCAGGTTTGCTTGTAAGCCTTGTTGATGATGTCAAAATGGGTCTCAGTCATTTTAGTTTGCATGTTTGTATTTTTCTGTTGATGGTTTCCACATGTGCATGTTGATGACTCGAGCTGTGGGGGAAGGGAGGGCTGCTACTTCTGCCTCTCCTGTGCTTTTGCTCTGTCTTTCCGACAGCACCTTCATCCCACAAACACACACACACCTGTGCGCGCACACACACACACACACACACACACACACACTCAGCATCACTGTCACCAGCAGATGGGAGCTGAGCAGCTTCATTAATCCTGGAAGGATCAGATAATTAGGCGCCTTAATTGGAGTTTAAAGACTTTAATAAGTAAAATGCCACTTTTCGTCTCCCACGCTGTCCCCACTGAAGCATATCACACACTCAGCATCAACAATCAGTTCCACATTTACCAGTGGAGCATGAGAGGACTGTTACTGATTTCGAGGTGTATTTTATTGCTGTTAAAACTATAACGCTCCGCTATAATAGTAACCACTTCCCAAAAGGTGAATTATGTGACTAAACAGGGTTTAATTGGATTTATTCAAGTGCTTGTTGTCATGGGTGTAGCGTTCATTGATAGAGACCCATAATTTGGCCAGGCTCTCCTTTCTGTCATCGAGGGCATTGTAATCTTCCATAGTAATGAGGAAAAAAATGGAAGTTCACCTCTGGCGTTGTACTTGTGTGCACCAGGGCAGCGATACAAAGAATCAAATGAACAGGAAAGTTAATAGTCAACCAGAAAACACCAAAAGCTCATTAAACTTTCTTCCCTGCAGGGAAGAGAAAATGTACTATGGGCTCCATGTGTCAGCTAGCTATTGCCCCCCCACTGTATTGGCATGGGACCTGGAGGGACCTCATTCTGCTTTCTGAAAATATCACAGCCTCTTTGCATATAACACCATTAACTGGAACACACAGAACCTTCAACAACAGCAGGAGCAAAGGAAACAAGTAGAGAAGAGAGCAGGGGTTCACAGGTGAATGCAGTTTTTACTCACTGGTATTAATATCACTATCCACCGTGTTTTTGTGTGTGTGTGTGTGTTCATGTGGCTGCTGGCAAACTGGTTAATATTGGCATGCCAATATTACATCTGGCTTTTCAATTTATTTATGAGAGTTTTTCATGCATTTAGCACTTTTTGTGGAACTCATACCGGTGATTGATGGCGTTGTCACTTGAGAGGACATATAAACAGATTTTGGTTGGACAGTGAAGAATAGTGACTCATGCCTTCCATGTTGCTCCACTGCGCTATTACTCCTGTTTACATGCTGGGAGACTCTTTCATGTATCACAGTCTTGTTACTCTTCCATCTATTTAAGTAAGAAATGTACAGCAATGATTGCAATTAAAGATCTCATTATGTTTCTTGATTTATTTATATCATAAAACTGCGTTTGTAAGTGAATTTGTCATACTGCGTCATGATTGCGACAGTCCACTGATCTTAATAGTGAGCAGCATGTCAGCTTTCTGCATCTCAGTACGCCAGCTAGAGACATACTGTGCTGTGATACAGCTTTTATAAAGTGTATATCAGAATCCAAGCAGCATAAATCCAGGTCAGCTCACAGGTCCTCGTTTGTGTTCCGGAAGCATCTTGATTTGAAGCCAGCTGACATCTGTTGTGTCCTCAGGTGATGCAGTTGTTCAGCCTAAATTAACGGCGGTGTCCTGTTCTGCTATTGTTCACTTTTCTTTTCTGCACTAATTAGCAGTGACGAAAGGTTAACAGATACAGAAAACAAAGCATGTTTCCGAGATGGATGCATTTTTTTACACTCTGGCACTCTGATGCGCACACACATGCACAACTTCCCCATCAATTTCTTGATATAGTGATATGCACTTGACTTTCCTCCTACTCTTAATTGGCAGCTCATGTACTGTATCATGTGTGCATGGCCAACAGATTTGACTCGTTACGTGTGATTACAGCGTCTTACGCTGGCTTCCAGCTCTGCTCCAAAATCAATATGCAGTTTACTATAGAAGGACCACAAAATGTGCTGACAAGAGTTTGGCAAATGTAAGTACGTAATTGTTAATGATGCGTGTAATCAGCCAATCACTCACTTTCTACATTGCTGCTGACTGTGAGCAAAGGATTCTGGGAGATGATTAGCGCATGTGATGTCGGTAATCACTAGCACTGACTGTACCAGCAAGGTTTGTGCCAAGCCATGTGTCAGGATTTAGAATAGACTGCTAAGAAAATATGAATCCACATAGAAGATGCTTCAAATTAAGGCACATTCTAAATTTCAAGACAAATTGAATTAATGTGCAATATTTTAGATAAGAGATTTTCATTTTACCAGGTCATGTAACATGGACTATCCAGACCAAAAACCAGAACTAAAACCCACGGTGAGGCGACATTCAGCCAGCCAAAAGAAGGTTAAAGACACACTTTTTTAATCAGGCTTTTAGCTGACCTTTATATTCTCTTATGTTCTCATCATTTATCTTATGTTGATGCCTTTTATTTTGCTGTTTTATATTCTGTAGTATTTTATCCTATTTAATCTACTTCATTTATTATCTTATGTATTTTTCTTCCTTTAACAGTTCAATCATGCCTTTTACTTTTAACTGCAGTGTTTCCTGTTTCCTCAGGGAGGTCCTCCACACTGAGAGCTGTGTCTGGTCTGCTGGCGGGGGTGCTGGTCCCGGGCCCCTTCGGCCCAGCTGGGCGTGGAGCTCCCCGCCTTGGTGTGGGGGTCCACCTGTCTGTCGGAGTCGGGGGGCCCAGGTGCCGGCGCCCCCTGTGGTCATAGTCTGCGATGACTCCTTTCAGTGTGGACGGCCCCAAAGGTGACGTTTTCCCCGATCCTCAGTGCCTTGCCATGTTTTACCACTGTGTATATGTGTGTGTGTGCGCGCGTGTGTGCATGTGTGGGTGTAGTCATGGGTGTGCATATGTACATACGGAGGGTGGGTGGGAGGGATGGGTTTTCTCTGTTTTTAAGTTTTCCTTTATAATGTTTTTAACTGTTGTAAAGCACTTTGTGTTGCATTTTATTTATTTATTATTTTATTTATTTTTGTACGAAAAGTGCTATACAAATAAAGTTTGATTTGATTTGATTTGATCTCTGTGCAATCGTCAATACAACAGATGTCAAACTGGGTTACCATGGCTACATTCTCAGTACTGATTGTTTGGAAGGCGTGACTGGACAGTGTAACCGAACACCTGTGACCTAAGTTATAAACTGATGGGTCATTATTAAAGTATAGATGCAAAAGTCAGGCTAAAATAATTAACAGAAATTTCTAGCCAATGACAACTGAAAAGGGATAAAAAGCTTCTCGTTTAATATTTGGATGAATCTGGACATCCAGGTACCGGCAGGGAGAGGAAAGAGGATATCAAAAGAAGACCTAAATGTAGCCGCAGTGAAGCTGAGAGCTGGAGTCTGAGGGACGGCTGTAGAGGAAATGAGAGAGGACCAGAGAGGAAATGAGACCAAACCCACACAGAAAATAAAGAGATGTGGAGAAGCAAGAGCCAGAGGGAGAGCCAGGGCACAATGTCTGTGTGTGACGGTGACAGAGGGAGAGAGCCCCGTCTCCACTGGAAAGACAGTTTTAAGCAGCTTTGATCTTATGAGGGAGTCTTATCTCAGCTGTTCATTGGAGCTGAATGTATCTGCTAAGTGAAATATTCAAACCCAAGACTCCATGTTTTTACGGCTTCATCATCAGAAACTAGCTGAAAATAACGGCACTGTTTTACCCTTTCAGTGCTTTACGCACATCCAGTTTCTTATCAGGTTCAAATATGAATGTATTACACATCTTCTGTTCAAATAACCAGGGCTGTTTAAAAGATTTATTCGATGTGAACAGCTGCACTCAAGGTTTCATCGATTACACTATATATATACATGCAGAATTTAGGTTTGCCTGGAAACAACTGTTAAATATGGATTACTGTAATTGTGAAGAAAGCCAGATTATCAAAGCGTGCAAGGGAAAAATCACACCCCCTCCCTTCATGCCTCGCTCCAAAGCCATTCAACCAGATCGCATGAACACCGACTGCCTGCTGGAGAACGAGTCCACATGAGAGTGTTGGGAGAGGAGGAGTGATGAGAAGACCAGCCCTTTAAATAAATGCAGAAATAAAGCTGTCACCAACATGCCTTTCAGTCCAAATCAGTTTTTTTTAAATTGGCTCTAAAATTTCACAGTGACTTCAAGGCTTTGCATGACCAGGCTGCTAAAAAGATCTACTAACCCTTTATGAGCCCTTATTTTGTGTTTGATTCCCAGCCTGAGCCCACCAGTGGCTGGCCTGGTCCTCACAGGTCAGGCTGGGCTTTCCATTATTATTAATGAAGTCTTAATAGAATAGAAAATATAATTCTGTGTTCGTCTTTTTCAGGATGGGGCAGAATTCAGTGATGAGGGCAAAAACTTTTTCTGCTATTAACCAAAATATTTGCTGTCATATCAACATGATTACTGTATTGCTGGGAGCTGTCAGTGAATGCATTTCTGTCAGCAATTTAAACACAACGCAAATAATGGAAACACATTTTCATGCACTACAGGTTTCTCTAGTTGTAAATCTAAGTGCTCAAAAATATTGTCTTGACTCATTTGCATGGAAAACATAAGGGCAGGGATTTCACTGTTGTCTCAAACAGTAATTCAACTTCAAAAGAGACATCATCCACGCTTGCCAAAATTTTTGAGTGTATTTGCATTCGGGGTTCTGTATACTTGTTTCCTGGGACTCTACATGCCTGACAAGGACACTTTGTTGTTGGAGAAACCAGCCTCAGGACTCAGCTGTCAGACCATTACAAAACTGTCGGTTTGTTATCGTGTGGAGGTGTTTTCAGAGGGTGTGAGAGGAACTGATGAAGCCCACCTCAGCTTCACCTGCTAATAGAGTGTTGCTCTGTCTAACAGTGTATTCATCTTGCTCCAGTTCCGTTTCCTAATTGTTCCGGCATGCAGCACAAGTAGCTCATTTCACCTGAGTTAGTGCTTTTTAAAGCTTTAGAAAAAAGTGTGTTCTGTTGGTGATTTCACCTCTGCCTCAGACAGAGAGGACGTGGAAAAGAACTGATCAACAGAAACATGTGTTTGGCATTATAGAGGAGAAACCCTGAGGAATGAAGGCGCTCATCATGAAATGATTGTTGGTTATATGTGTTTTGTTGTCTTGTCACTGCAAAAATCTTCTCATAAAGAACGCAGGAGGTCAAATCTATAGTGATATTCTACACTCACACTGTATGTCATGGTAATTTTTTTATTTTAATTGGGTTCGGGCTCAAGCAGCTCACAGCCTGCTTTGGTTACTTTGGGGAACTTAAGGACAAACTATAACCTGTGATTTGCTCACAGGGGCAAAGTGAACCCGTTTGAATCATTTGCTGCAACTTTCACCTGCAAAATCATCGCAATGACCAATAGCAAGCAGTCTCGACAGCGCTGACCACTGAGGGAATGGAGAATGCTATTGCAGTTTATTAGCTGTTTTCCAAAATCCACATGAATTTAAGCTCCTCTGCTGGATTATTGACTGCTCCACCAAACAGAAAACATTTGCAGACAGGAGGCAGGAGACAATGGTACAAATTCATCTTTTCAATAAACTGTGGCTACTTATCGTCCCATTTGTGTCTGAGCGAAGATAATAAGCCAACGGCCTTGCTAGCTGGCCGCAAGCCTGCTAGTTCGAAAAGCCATATTTTCCCTCTTCAGTTTTTATTGACATGGCGGAGCCTACAAATAACATGCCCGTGTGTGGAGTGAAGAAAATATGTAGAGAATCTCAGAGAGCTGTTGTTAATGATGCTAACCCGGCTGACAATAATATTAACTCATACTTCATATGATCAACAAATTGATTTGATGCACTACAGGGAAAACGTATCACATGAGAAGAATTGAATGGTTTCTTCTCCGGCTGTGGTTAAGTTAAAGGAGGAGCTTTAATGGCCTTCACGCTGATGACAATTACAATTAGAAGGACCTGGAAGATGTGCTCTGCTCCTTATATCACGCGTGAAAATCTTCTTCTGTCTGGTAATTGGAGACACTGAGACTAATTGGAGACACTGAGCCTGACCTCCTATGGTTGTTGGTGTGTCTGTCCATAGATCCTCTCTGATATCAGATTTGTGTGTTGAAATAAAACCATGTACCATCGATTCTCAAAGCTATTATTCAAAGGTCTGCATCTGATTTTCATTCAAGGTCAGCAGTCTGGAACAATCAGCAGTGACAAAATGATAATCAACTAATTAACGTCACATCTGCTGTGATTGGGACAGCGTGAATCTGAGGCGGCCGAGGCTCAGACAGGAAGTCTGTATTTCTTTCTGACTCAGACGTATTCTGACAACTACAGTTACACTCGTTGCAGAAACTGTCCTAGAGAAAACGAGACATGCTGTATCTGCGATTAAGGCGCCGATAGCGAATTCTCCGCTGTTACGTTAACGTGTGAACTCAGCAGCAACAACACACCACACTCTCTGCAGCAGTTGTCATGACAACAATGTCAGTGATAGGGAAATAAGCCACATTAAAACCACAATCATCTAGGCACAAGATCACAGGCAATGATCTTCAGCTACACTGACTGTTCGCTGTCACTACCAACTTATTCATTTGTAGGAAACTGATTTCAAAATAGAACTCTTTGCACTTCATGACTTATTGTAGCCTATTCGCAACACGAGGTATGGCAGGGGTCCCCAACGACATTTGTCCAAGGGCCAGAATTTGTCCAAGCAGACACTGTGGGGGCCAGACTTTAAAGTAAGAATTTATTTAGACCTAATTAGCCTATTATTGTTTAATATTTTCGCTTTCTTACTGAATTAATGTGGTTTTTATGAGTCTATATCCAAAAAGTCCAAATCCATAAAGGTCACTACATACTGAACAAGAAATGCTCTCAGACCTCCACCAAGGAGACAGTCAGTCTCAATACAAAACCCATGAATGAGAAATTATCTCAACAAAAAACTCCTCTTTAGGATCCCAGGAAGCAAACAAAAATACTCAGTTTGAGCAACAATTGGCCAATGAAAATAAACCGGTCAGTGTCCGGTCAGTGCGTTGCTGTTGGCTCCAGGGAATGACCAGCATGGGAGCGAGCGGTTTGACTGGGGCCATGGAGTCGAGAGGATGGAGTCGGAGAATAATTTGAATGTGTAGAATGGATGAACTATGAATCACAAACTTGTTGTTCCATTGCTAGGGGCTGACAATTGCTCTCAGAAAGGATTGGTCTTCTTCCACTAGTGAGTAACATTAGATACAAGCATTTTCTGAATTCATTCATATTCTGTGGGTGGGATGTGCCCACAGGGTGCCAGTTGATGATCACTGATTTATAACTTGGATCCAGACTGACCTGCTATTCAGGCTGGATGCAATCCAAGGTCTGGACTTTGACCTGCTATATAGGCATGTAAGTAACTTGGCCTGAACGAGTCGTACATCACCCAACTTCTGGAACCAAGTATTTTTAAGACACATGCAGATTAATTTCTGGTCACATCACTGTCTGCCTTAAAAATGTAGGATGGATTAAACTTCTAAACTTTTTTGTGACTGTAAGTTTTGTGTTTCAAAATAAGATATTTGTGTTTTCATTCTGCTCCATTTGTCAGACATCATGAGGCAGGAGTGAGACTGTTACTGAAAAGCTTCTCATTGTGTAGACACCTGCTACAGTCATAGCAGCGATGTAGTCAAACTAACTATAGCACATCCACCTTCTGTCCCAGAGTAGTTTGGAGGAAAGCTGGCAGCCCTGTTTTATATGAATCTTAGTGGGAAGTTGCAGTTTTCCATTTCACTCAATTACAAGTTGTTCAGACCCCCAAACCATTTCTTTCTGTAACCACCCCAAAATAGGAGCAGCCTTTTTTCTGATGGCTTCAATAGAAGCATGTCAGCGGCTTCAATGCTGACTTTAGCATCCACTCCAGCAGTGACTAGTGACGAGATAGCCTGTTCAATATGTCACCCGTTAATCCACCCACCCAGCCACCCAGGCAAGGCTGCAGTGCAGCTGAGTTCACTCTGCAGTTTGTGACTGAAATCAGCTTCATAACCTACAGTAATATATCTTAATGACTTAATGAATTAGTCTTTTACTACTCCGTTCTGCTCTCTTTAAACTTAATAAGATTTTCAGTTAAGCACCCCACACTCCTTGGGTCCCACTGTAGTGTACTGGCAGGCACCATATAATGTATTTCTACCATTATTATACTATTTGGAGTCTGTCTGTGCTTTAATTAGATCATAAGAAAAGTCTTGACTCACTGGGGCTTTCACAGTGTAAAAAAGAGAAGGGACAGCGAACCCAGCGAATTAGCATGCAAACCTTAGCCTTTTATCATCACGTCATATATTACATAATTCTTCCCTAAAACTCTCAGGACATGACTCTTTTTTCTGCTGAGGAGCCTCATGGCTGTGGCCCTCCAAGTACTTGACTATGTGAGACTTTAATCTAAACAGCCGCAGCCCTCGGAGGAGCTCTGACAACTTATTATCGTGTCGTGCCATCTGTATCAAAGAGAAGGAGAATATATGCTGCCATCCTCAGGCTGTAGCAACAGACTCATTACAGCTTACATACCGTATACACTACTGTATGTTTGCAGAAGGTGATTAGTGTAGCATGGCTGCCAAGGTACACCCCTGTGTTCCAGATGGCTGGGTTTCAGATGCTCGTTATCATGTGCACTCAGGCAGTCATCATAGAGGCCCCACAGACAGACAGACAGACAGACATCCAGGCAGCATTTAGACATGTCAACCATGAGGGACCCTTGTTAATGCTGCATACACATTTATACTATTTGCATTGTCCCTCAGTTTGCAACATAGAGAAACATTGGTGCTAAAGTCCTGCTTGTGAGCTTATTTTGAAAATTGAAAATTTGAAAATCATGATGATTTCAGTTTTAGTGCATAGTCTGGTTTTGGTTTGATATTTTTGGTTACTTTGCTGGCTCTGCAGCAGTTCAGCGTATATGTTCACAGCCATTTTGCGGGGAAAAGTGAATTCCCCTCATTATGCGGCAATAGACAGATGTTGTCTTGAATTCAGAGACAAGATGTACATAAGCTCTCCTGTCATTCTCAGTTCTCCCCGTGGTTAGATTAGTCTAGAACAAGACAGAGCTGAGATGATCAGGTGGCTTGTGGGAATGCTGTAAATGAACAGTGGAGTGTAAACTGCTACACTCCATCATGACTCCTAATTAGCCCCATGGTGGGATAGACGGTTTCACCCTTCAGCCTCACCTTGAACCATGATTGTTCTAACACATGAACACATATGCACTGTACCGCTCGCTTCTTTCATTACTGTTTCTTTTCTTTGTTTAACTACTACTGACTGCTCTGCTGGAATGACCACAGAATCCCAGTTCCCATAGTAACTATAATGTGCAAGATTTCAGGCCACTCCCTGGTCACCCACTTCATTTCATGGAGAACGCTGGCTTTCACGGCGCTGTGGCAGAGGTAGGATTTTACATGGAAAACCTGGTGTGTTCTTCAGAAAATACATGGAAATAGTTTTACAGTAGAGGCTTAAAGGGGAAAACATGCTGAGCTTAGAACAGGGAGCTTCAATACATGGGAATACATGATGAAACCCTGTCAGCCTTACACTTTGTCTGCTTTGGAAGACGACAAAGTGCATGAGTTTAGAACTAAGTAAATGTCAATCATTTGGGTAAATAACATTTTAGCTTTCTTTAGGCATTTGATAAGCTTGGTTAATATCCTCAGAGAGGTCACATACCTCTACTACACAGTCATTGTGTTTCTCAGTCCATCTTCACATGGTTTCACACACTGAGAGCCCACCATTTGCTCTAATTGCACTAAGATGGCAGAGTGGATGCTTGTTTCTTTGAGTGCTGGCTGTTGATGGACTGTGATGTGTTTGTTTTCAATCATGTGTTTATATCTGTGTCACGTAGCAGTTCCTGTCATTTCCTGTCCTCCATCCATTACTGTGTCTTTGATGGCATTAACTAGTGGCCTCACTTATGTTCAATAACCATGACAAAAGCCAGTAAATACTCTTTTTTCATGGAAATGTGGTGTATTATTCCATAGGACAGGTTCCATGATTAACAAAAGATAAGATTTTTACTTAGCTGCCACAGTTAGTCAGGACAGTTGTTGCTACATCTCACACGCATTAGTGCAATAAGAACAACGGAGAGCTAATCTGGCAGCTCTGTTCTGTACAGATTTAATGGGTTTTTCAGATATTTTTCAGCAGCACTTGACGAGATGACTGGGCAGCACTCCAGATGTAACAGAACAAGTGACCCAACAGCATCAATCACAACAGAAGATCATTTCTTTGAAATAGCGATGCCTTTTCTCATCTCGAGACAACATAATTGCTCTGGTCAGTCCAAGACAGTAAATTATCTAATCTAAAACCCAGTACTTTGATTTTTGTGACCTGCTCTATTGATATAGATCATCTATAGATAAATTGAGCAAGAACATTCCTCCTGCTGAATACAATATATTTAGCTGAGGCAGTGCTCAGTATTCATAGACCTTTTTATGTGATGGACAAATTTCAATATTCAGTTCACCCAGATGGAAGATATCTTTACCTCCATCTGTCACTATATCTAGAGTCTCACGTATTCTATCCCAGCAGTTCACTTTAGAACTGGGTGGTCTGTAACAATAGCCAGCTAGATTAGGTTTACTGTACAGAAGGGGAATCTGTAGCCATATTACTTCAATGTCAGTGCTCATAATATCTTTCCATAGCACCACTGGACTGGAACATAAAATGCAACTCCACCACCATATTTGTTTCTGTCTCCTCCATAGAGCTTGTATCCATCGACAGCCAGCTCAGAGTCATCAAATGTATCATCCAGGTGTATTTCTGTGCAAAAAATAAAGGAATAATATCTGAAGATTTGATTCTGGTCATCTCATGAACATTATACCTGAGGATACATGTGTGTAGGTGAGCAAGAACTGACAGCAAACATATGATTTTGTTCTTCAGACACATGGATCAAACAATAACTTCAATAACTAAGACACAGATAATAACTTCATAAATATAGGCGTAAGACAAAGTCACGTTTTAGGGACAATGCTGAACCATGAATGAATGAATCTAAATGAATTACAAATAGCACTAATTCATGAGTGAAATCAGCAAGCACCAGATTACTCAGGTTATGTATCTTATGCTCATGATTTGCACCTGTGCAATTACCAAGCCTTGGATTTAGAGATTTAAGGGACCCAGTGTCATCAGTTGATGGTTGAATTAGTTTAGGAAATAAATGACATCTGTAATTGTTATAACATCTAGTTAATCACACACTAAGGTCTTAACATGCAATCCTAAAGTTCAAGTGCGAGTAACAGACACTTTCATTGGTTACTCCTCACACGGGCTTGTTGTCACTTCTACTTGTCCAGTTCTGTTTGTTGTCTTTGCAGTTTGTTGTTCTTACTTTGCTGAGGAATTGGAGGTGTGCAGCGTGTTGCTTGCAGCCCTTCATCTGAAGGCTCACTGTGGTTGCTCCTTGTTTCCATGAACCAGGAGAGCAGCAGACACAAGGTCGGTCATCACCAGTGTGGAAAAGTAACATCAAGAGCCGGCATATTTTCACATTTCACTCAGCGTTGTGGAGCAGTGTAAAGACAAGAGAGTTTTGGTGAGTTTTATTTTTTTCCTGTCCAGTTTGAATGAAGTGTGTTTTATGATGAGTTAGTAGTTGAGCTTGTCTTACTGCGGTAAAGGCAACATGTTCTCACTGCCAATTCGTCACATATGGATGCCCATCTTGTGTCAGTTTTTCAATCTGCCTGGCTCAACAGGCAAGTTAGCAATGATAAACATGTGAAACCTGGTTCACAACATCTGAACAGACTTCTAAAAAACAAGCACTGGCCTGAGAACCATAATAAACACATGGTTGACATTGTGAAATGGTCACGGTTTGGTTAAGTTTAGGCACCAAAGCTATTTGGTTAGGTTTGCCACAGTTTCCCCAAATAAGTATGTTAGCTATGCACATGAAGTTGCATTTGTTGGATTACAAAAGAGAAGTCAACACTGACTCACTCAGGACACAAACCCCACTTCCCTGGGTACAAGAACTGTACTTGTGCTCTTTCTACTACTTCATTTGATGTACTGGGAGTGACAACAGTCAATAGAAGTCTATCAGACTAAAGTAAAGTAAGCTCAGTGCCTTAAAATGTGATGCCAAGGGGTCCACTGTGATGGATCAACCATCTGGATGAAATGATTTGGGAGTGACAGCAGGTTGAAAGAGAGGAACTTGAATTCAGACGCTGTATTTTTGTTGTATTTTTTGGTTTAATAACAGAATTAGGAGGAAGAATATTGCCTTACATTTTGTGAGCTTATTTCATTTATCTATTAAACTAAAAAAGCTAAGAAAGCTTATGAAATGTTGCAAACTCACCACTTACGTAGTTTGAGCTGAAACTCTTTGGGGGAGGCCTGAGCTAATTGGATGAGACGGGATGGGCAGGGGTTAGCAGGTTAGCATGCTAACTTCAGTAGATGTCTTTGACATCACGTCAGAACTGTTCCTTCTTCACTCTCTCTTGATAATGTTAGTTCATGTTTTGAACTTTTTAAACTAAAATTTTGTCCTTATCTTACACATTGCATCTTTAAGACTGATAAAATTAAAAATAGTAACACTGGATCAACCAAACCAGCACAGTAATGGTGGATTCCACCACTGACAATAGAAAATAATACATAGAGGTAATTAAAGACTGTTAATACATTGAATGACTATTGCTGAAAAAAAAGCTGAATCAAAAGTGGGGTTTGAGTTCATGTTAAGTGTTACAACTTTAACAGACCATGTGTCTTATACCAAAAAGCTAACATATTGTACATTTAAGTGAAGCTTGTGGGTTTGCAGCTTGTTTCACAAATGACATTTGTCATAAATTGGAATTTGAGACTCTATTCCCAACAAAATTGCTTTTGATAATCACACCAGGAGGGCTGGAAACTGACTCAATGTCTGTCACTTACACCATTCGCAAATTCTTGCACCTCATTCGCAGGGCTATTGTTGAGAAATGGATATCTTGAGAAGGGGCCTGTCCCTCTGTCTAAACTCACTGACAGTCAGTTACACTGTGCTGTGTTTCAGTGTGCCAATAACCCATGAAACAGACGGCGCTGTGGAATCACCGCAGTAACAGGACGAACAAAAAGCCATGGCTGCTCTGTGTCCCTGTTAAAAGGCTAAAGAAATAGCTAAACAAGAATTCATGGGGGTCTCAGCTCTGTTATTGCTGTGTGCAGAGTAGTGTCTTAACACTCTATGATAGCCTGCAGAGGATTATTGCTAAACAAACTCAGCTCCCCACCTCTCACTTGCAGGTGTTTAATGGTGGCTTATGGCTCCTTGGGAGCGTCTCTCAAGGGAAAAGCCTGTTATCCCTAATCAAACTCTGCCTCTGAAAAAAACATTTCTTTCAGCCTGAAATCGATGCTGCATGCTGTTTTCAAGGAAGAACATTCCAGTTTAAAGTGGAGGTGATCCGTAAATGCCTAAAACAGGTCAATTGTTTTTCTTCTGCTGCATTCCTGAAGCTGCATTAAAGGGATTTATGTCTCCAAAACAAACTCACAGAGAGAAGGACATACTGTGTCAAAGACAGGTCAGCAAAAACTTTTCAAGAGAGCAGAAATCCAACTGTCTTATTCACATCGAACATCAATCACAGGAACAGTAGTAACAAAACAAACTCGAGATGATCCCACCCTGTCACCCAAACAGTTTGTGTTTCTTCACTCACTCGCTTTTTTTCAGACATACGTTGATGTGAAATATTAGCAAGGTGTGCGCTGTAGATTTAGAGCTGGGGTGACTAAACCATTGACGGGCTGCAAAGCCAGTATAATAACCCTGAAAGTGGCTTACACCTACATATCAGTGCGAAG
The DNA here is from genome assembly GCA_037975065.1 of Chaetodon trifasciatus. Lineage (NCBI taxonomy): Eukaryota > Metazoa > Chordata > Actinopteri > Chaetodontiformes > Chaetodontidae > Chaetodon > Chaetodon trifasciatus. Next base: position 5,235,393 of record JBBMOE010000030.1, read on the forward strand.
TGTTGTGTTGACTCTCAGTGGGATCAATAGAAGAGGTAACACTTTCACATTAAAGGGAGCCACATCAACAGACCAGAACACTGATATTGTACAATTCTGCAAAACTCAGATTGTGGTCAGTTTTACAGATTTTTTTTTAAAAAGTCTGAGCATGGCAACTACAGTACAGCTAGGGTGAGAGGAAGATCCTGCTTATAGAATACAGAATAAATTATAATTATACAATAACAAGGTAAAAGCTAATTGATGGGAAGCAAACTGGTCCCCTACATGACATTTCTGGTGCTACAGACCCACCCATCACCCTGGCCTTCACACTTTTCACTTCACTGCTACATGAAGGGTACTGCATGTAAGTCAGAAGTGCAGAATTCTCTAATATGGACGTAATTTCTACATCAGACTACTGCAAAAGGAGTTCCAGCCACAATCATGCCACATTCATTATAAAAATAATGTTGGCCAAGCTGAGTTAATGGGGAAAGCCACGGGAAGTAAATTAAATGATTAGCAGATCCCACCTTTCTTTTCCACATGCCTACTGAAAAAAAACACATCTCATTCTTTTGCTGCTGCCAGTATCACATTTTTCATATTCAGCCTGTCCAGCGAAGTTGCCAACCTAACGCAGGATCAGAGCAGGTGGCTGGCGCGGTGATGAAAACCAAACAGCGGATGGAATGGGTCGATGGCAGAGGCAGGCCAGGAGCAGCTGCAGCAAATCTTTTTGCTTAATCATGCGGCTGGTGAAGAATGTATCAGCAGTTTGCCACATCGGGATCCAAGTCCTTGACCTCTCAGCCGGACTTCATGGCTGCCCATTACTGCTGCAAAATGACTGAAGTAGACTCTCATTGTGAGTGTCATAGAGTCACAGAAGAACGTCATCTGGAGGAATTGGAAAAACTGTTTGTTCATGTTATACTTACTGATTTACCATTAAACTGTCAGCTGTCAGCCTTTACTGCCTGCATTAAAAACACTGGTTTGGTGAATGTCAATTACATATGTTCTAAGGCCCAAAGACATATAAAGGGACTCAATTTTCACTTACCTCAGGGTTCATTTGTGACCAGGATGAATGATGCATATTACTGTAATAGCTTTTAAAGTAGCTTCCCACAGAGGGAGTGTCAACTTCAAGCATATAGAGCCTCGTTGTTCACAAACTGCTGGATGTTAAAACCATGGAAATGCAGCATGTAATCTAATATGAGCAAAGCTATTTAGGATATTATATGAGCTGCCATAGAGGTCCCTGAAGTGAGGTCCCTGTTGAGATTTTGAGTCATAAAACCAAAGCCCTTTTCCACCCAGCAATCAACAGTTAGTGTGAAGGTTTAACTACTGAGGGAAAGCCTTGAGACTTTAGTCCCCTGGACACTCCCAAAGAGGGGAGCACTAACATATGGACGTAGAGGGAGCCAAGCATTTACAGGGAAAAAAACAGAATGACAGAAAAGCCAAATCTACTGTATAAATTGACATTTTGTATTCCTCTGTGTGAGATCTGTGAGTTGAGAAAGTGATGTATCTGGTTTTCTTTGTCCCTGAGTTCATTTCTCAGACAATGACACTGCTGGGATGCTCGTTACCACACACTGTGCTGGAGACCTAAATGTGTCCTGAGCCCAGATGTGATTGCGTGTCCATCTCCATCTCTTCCTGCAGGAAATCTTCAGCACTGAAGGGGCTGATTGACTATTGACCCATTGATTTGCACTCCACCCTGCAGTGACTGGTGAGGGCTGACAGCTCTTCTCTTGTTCAGCTCTGTTGTGTGAAGCGCAAGATACTAAGCTGAAAATACAGGAGTGTTGTGTGAAGGGCATTGGTTTAGACAGCTGAGGGGTAATAGTAGCGTGAGGCTCAGTGAATTATTAATAACAAGGTTTCACCGTGACTTTGAACCTTTGCCAGTCTCACAATGTCATGTGAAACTACTTGGAAATAGTATCTAACAATCAAGAGGGAACCACACTAGTTTTATGCACCAAATTTTGTTATCTTGCAGAGTACTGCTGCGGGACAGGGCGCAGCGGGTAGCGCGCGTGCCTCACAGCAAGAAGGTCGCCGGTTCGATCCCCGGGTCGGGCGGGGGACTTCTCTGTGTGAAGTTTGCATGTTCTTCCTGTGCATGTGTGGGTTCTCTCCAGGCACTCTGGCTTCCTCCCACAGATTAGGTTAATTGGTGACTTAAAATTGTCCCTAGGTGTGAGTGTATGCATGTTGCCCTGCAGTCGGCTGGCGACCAGCTCAGGGTGTACCCCGCCTCTCGCCCGTCGACAGCTGGGATAGGCTCCAGCCCACCCCCCTCCCCAACCCCGAAAGGGATAGTCGGGTATCGAAGATGAATGAATGATTACTGCTGCATGTATGAAGAGGTTGTTGTATAAAGCCTTTAGTGTTTGCCTCAAGTGATGTCACTTGAGTCAGTTTCAGCTGGAGCTGAAGACTACAAGTTTGAAGGTGAAAAAATGACCAGACCTCTGTCGCCTGCAACTCATTTCTGCTTGGGGCTAGCTGCCCAGGGCTACGTTAGCCGCTACTAGCACAACATACGCGAATCTCTGATGGGACTGTTGGTGGACATGTTGCATTGTGGGTCATGTAGGAATCAGATTTTGGTAAGGAAAAAGATTGTTTGGGCTAACAAAGATGTCTGGTTTTGCTGCATGAATTTTGATGGTGCCCATTGCTTTCCCAGCAATGTTATAGGAGGTCAATGCATCAGTATTACTCTTAAAAGTTAATTCTGTTTAATTCCATGACACTCCAAATCATGTAGTTGACTATTGTGGCAATTTTGTACTAAAAAGCAGTCGTTTGTTGTCTTTCTGAAAGTTTATTCTGACGCCTTCTGACGGACTCCCTCCTCGCTGTCTTGAGTGCGAGATGGCAGGAAAGAGCCCAGAGCAGGAGAAGTTCTTAGATTATATACAATACATTATCTTTGTCATCACAAAAGGCACGTCATAGTGTGTTGTACAATTAGGACATAAAGGTTCACTTAATCAGTACATAATAACATACGTGGTGTCATGGCCAGCAGATTATGATACACGCATCTAATTATTTGACATAGTTATTCATCTGGCTTTACGACAGTGAATGCTTGTGATTGAGTAAAAGAGAAGATGAATAATAAGAATTCCCATTACAGAAGGCTTCCTTATTCTTATAGAACAAAACCATCTTCTTTATGTATTCAAAATTCTGCATGAACACAAGGTGACCAAAAAATGATCTCATGGTGTAAACAATAATTAATCATTAAATATTCACTGAATTTCCCCAGTGTGGGATCAGTAAAGTCTTATCTTATCTCATTTTGGCTAAACTGGATAATAGCTCGGGCTAGTTTGTACTTTAATGATTATGTATTCTCCATCATTTAAATGAATCCAGCAATTATGTATGTGTCCTTCCATTTTTTGTAGTTCTTACTACTCGCTGTTCTAGAATCACGAAGCATTTGTTTATTGACCTTTTGAAAAAATAATCAAGGGTATCAGTTTTCCAGTGCTTGCCTCAAGCACACTCAGCATTCATTTGCTGCATAACCTTCACAGCTATAACAGAACAAAAATCAAAAGCTTTTCAGCCTTTTAAAAAGCCACCTACTGTCCCCTTCAACAGCAGCAAGTCAGAGTCGAGCAGAGTTCAGTTTGGAGGTCTCCACTCCGGTCTGTGCTCTGACAAAGCTGGGAGGAACATCTTCCACCTGTGCCAGTGACCAGTCCTCACAGAGGGCTCGACAGCTACAACAACAAACATTGCCTGATTGGAGAAAGGCAGACTTTAAATGAATGAGCTACACCTAATTAGGTTTGATTAAGACCATTAAAGCACAATTGTGGAATTAGTCACTGTGGCCTTCATCAACTGGGGATTAACTGTGGTCTGTAAGACACAAACATATCAGTGATTAGTGTAAAAGACAAGATGAAGAGAAAGGAGCTAATGCGGAAAGGTCCGTAGGACAAAAACACATCTCATATCTGTAAGACACAGCTTGTAGGGATGCACAAATTAGTGCAACATGCCTGACTTGCTCAGATTTGAGCTGGAATCTGTCTCTCGTTGAGTTCTTTAGTGTTTAACAGTAAGTAGATTTAAAGTAAATACACATAGAAATATATTGGCATTTCTGCACCAGTGTAGCAAGTGTAAAACAATACAAAGGGCAACTTTACTGCAGTCCAGAAACCCATTTGAAAATCTGAATACTGTAGACTTAAATATTAGCACACAAGTTTTAGTAGTACAAACCACATATATGTAATGCAAAGACCAGATAATGACAACAAGACCTTCAGGTCAGGGTCTGTTTAAACAGAGGCCACACAAAATAAGACTGCATGCAGCCATGCTACAACGAGATGTAAGTAATAGTAATAATATCTCACAACTGTAGCCTCTGCTGTACGCAGTGCTTTCTCACTTCATGCATGAATACATACCTCATATTTAACACACTATAATGCTAGACTAGGAAAATTGTACTATGATTTTTTTTTTCATTATTACAGTGATGAATGACTGATGCCACTTGCCAGACTCTAAAATGATGCCTAAAGAGAAATCACCACTTTTAAGGTGAACAGAGCAGACCACATGTCGCTTTCCACAGAAATCTGAGTCATTTTTTTCCCAGCATGCAGTGCTCTGCATGTTCATCTGTTCTTGGTGAGAGCGAAATGCACGACAGGCTTCTTGGATTATCATGGGCATGCGGGTACTGTAATTAGCACAGGTCTGGCTCACTTCCAGGTGAATCCCATGCTAGCCATCATGTCATTAACCTAGCATGCTCCACCTGGGCTGCTCTCCCATGCGAGGCCAAATTAGACTCCTTTTATGGCCACTGCTGTGATGCAAATTAGTGGTCATATCAAGATGTACGGCTTGAAAAGGATTTATTTATTTAATTCTGATAGCCATCTGACAGGCTGCCATGTGACCTTCAGAGTATCTCCCCTCACTCCCAATGGGAAATGACTGGGGATTGTATGATGCACAACTGCAGGAATTATCATTCCTGACACAGAAGGATTCCTGACCAAACCCAGGCTGGGAATGTTTGTAAGCTGCAGTGATTCACAGTTCATTAGATGTCAGCTGATGAATTCCCATGCAGGAGGAGAGTAGCAATTATATAAAGGAGAAAACCTATTCAAATAAAAAAACCTCGGCAGTTAAAGGACTGTATGCCAAGTGTTGGCTTGGAGAACCTGCAAAAATGCTGCCATAAATAATTTTTTGGTACAGAGGACAAAATGATGCTTCAAAAAAACTGACAATATATGAATAACAATTCATTTCCAGTTTTCAGTGTTTATGCTAACCTATCAGTTAACCAGTTGCTGGTTGTAGCTTCATATTTAATGGACATATACAATCTTTCTCTTCATTAGAAACCACATGAGCGTAAAATGTAGAACTATTACCACAATGTTGTAGTTTTACTCGTGGGCTTAAAAACACCAGCACAGAGAAGAGCTTTTAAGTGCGCTGTCATTACATACAGTTTAAATACATCAGGTCGCTTTCTGCTCAAACGATCCCATCCATCAGGGGACCAGCATGTGCAGTTTAATGATTATGTCTTTTAAATTTGTCTCAGTAACACTCCGTTAATAGCGGTGTAGCCATAATTACAGCAGGGGAATCCACACACTCGCAATGGGTGATGAGTTCAGGTTTTCCCACCCACACAGTAGACTCCCTCCTTGTGTTCTTAATAGAAAACTAACAGAAGATGATTATATTTTGATGAGCACCTGACGATCGCGGCAGTAGCATAAAGAAGAAGCTTCAAACAAAGAAAAACTCACGCTATCTTTTTACATATCTGTTCTGCTTCTGATTATAATGACAGCTGAGCAATGGACTTGTCGGGGCGTATTTTCACAGTGTGGTATTAACACTCTTACTGAAGTACCAACAGTACCAACAGGCACATGAAGGTGCATGCAAACATTTTCAGGCCTACATGATCAGTCCTGTAGACTTGTGAGGGGGAAAGCTGGATTTGAATGGCTGAAAATTTATAAAGTGGCATTGACAAGTTTGCTGTATCTACTGTGTCATCTTCTTACAATACTTTCACTGTCTTGTAACAAACAGTGCGTCCCAATTTTTGCTTTCTCCTGTATTCTACAGAAAAAAAATTCACTTGAACAGAGTGCTTATGTGCATTTCTTCAACTAACTGTCGGAAGTTCCCAAAGGAAGAGTTTGGGCAAAACATGTTGGCTTTAATGCTTTTAAATGCAATCCCTCACACTCTTTAGGCAATTTAATCTGTGGATGACACACGTGGCAGAGACGGAGCCTGGAGGCTGGGTAAACACCATGCATGTTTGTGATCTGACCAATGATCCTGTCAGAGTTTCCTGGCTGCAGCTGAACTCATTCATAAAGTAATTAAATCAGAGCAGGGGTTAGAAGAAAAAAAAAAGTGATGGATTTGAAGCTCATCATTAGCTCATAACTCAAAATATTATTTATCTTTTCTCAATTAGCCATGAAAAAGGAAATGACATGTTGCTCATAATATTTACATTACCGTGGTCTCTGTGGTCAGCTGTCAGAACTTAAATTTAAACAGCTACCAAATTAAAATAATAAAGCTCGACCTCTGAGACTGATCTCAACAAATCAAAGTAGTTGGAGCTTTTATTGGCTCCTCGTTCATTGTCATGCGGAGGTCCGGGGCTCTGACGCGCCTGTAGGAGTCAGTAAGAGCCCCTTCTTCTTCTTCTTCTTCTTCCTCAAACTTCCTTCCTCCCACACCAAGCAGAAAACTGTCTACAAACCACCATCAAACAGAGACACAGCGGCCGCCGAAACTTTTCAGGAAGAGAGGTCCGTTTCTTTTGGAAAAGAGCGCAATCCCTGAGTGTTCTTTGGTCGGAATCACACAGAGGTCCGAGAGGAAAGTTTGGGCTGACGCTGCTGCGTTCAGGTACCGCGGCACCGATTCGTCTCTTTTAGCGTTTGTTCTGCTTTCCTCTGCCGTCTGACAGGTTGAAGAGTAAACTAAGTCCAGAGGAGGACAAGCAGGTAAGAGCCTGTTTCTCTCTGTGTTAGTCTCTACAGTGTACTGTCCCAGCTGAGCAGTGTCCATCTATCTGACTGAATGCTTTCAGATAAAGCCACAATATGACGTCCTTAGAATGAGTAGGCGAGTTAGAGTGAGCCAGTTTGTAGTGACTTTGAGGTATTTTTAACTGCTGTGGGAATATTATAGTACTCTAAGTTGTTATGAGTATCAGTAGGAGGGACTTTTGACTCTTTAGTGGTTTTCTTTTATGTAAATCTTTTATGAACTCTTGTTATGAGAATAATGATACCATTAGTATTATTTTGTGACGAGAGGCTATTTATTTTTGGCAGGAATCAGGAGTTTGTCACATGCCAAGAAGCGTTGACTCTGAGCTTCAGTGGTGTCTAAACTGAGGCCTCATTCAGAGCAATCAGTTCGCTTGTTCATTCTGTTTATCCTGCTGTAATAAGAAATGAATCCTGAATCTAAAAATGAAGTTACTGCTCCGGCGATGTGGTACAAATGAAACATCAGCAGTCTGAGTTGACACATTTTTAGGTGTGAGTTTCATTAGAAGTCGATGCGGTGAGCGTGAAGGAACGTCAAGAATCAAAGCATAAATTCTGAGTCCTTTCAGAGGCAACAGCTGAGTGACATGCTGCTCTGATCCATGTGAGCACCACACCTCATTCAACAATATGCTCATCACAGGAGTTCCTCACTGATTGTCTCCCCTGTTCGGCACTGTACAGCTTCTGTGTGTGTGTGTGTGTGTGAGCACAGACACTTTGATGAGCCTAATCGCTATGGTTGTTTGTGACTTAGCATCACCTAACGTGGCTGGAAATGATCACAGAGGAGTAAAACTTTTTTTTCCCACCTTCAAACCTCAGTGCTCCTATTGTTTCTAGTCCTGAGTTCAGTGTCCTCTGAGTTGGACTGATGTTTCATGGTGCTTCCCGGTCTTCGCTGAATGTTCCAGATGTGGAGAAAGCTCTGCATGTTGACCACCATGAGTTGTAGTTGTCTTAAATTGCAAGTCCAGGCCCGGTTGTATTGAAGAAAAAGCAAATCTACAAAATATGTCAAATTCTTTATTCCTGGCTTGTTTGATTAATCTTGAGTGAGGGGAAAAACACTGTGTTAAATGTATCACACATAGTTGAGATTGAATATCCCTCTCTCCCACAGGGGAGAGAAATCATAGCGGGGCTATTAAGAAAGTCATATACCTCCTCCACTGAAGTCAAGTGGGGCCATATCAAAACAGCATCTCCTTTTTCCTCACGTGCCACGCTGGTATGCTGTGGATCACGTCTATTCTGGTGTATGGGAGGGGAGAGAGAGGGGTCTTGACCCCGCATTCTTGTTTCTGTCATGGCATGGGGTCAGTGCCCCCCCCTCCCGCGAGCCACTGTTGGGAAGAAATATGTACCCTATTTCATTTCACTCTTGTGGTTAATTATTCTCTCCAACTTCACAGAGTTAATTGTCTCTTTGGCTGCTCTCTAACCATATAAATCTACCATGAGCTGTTTAATTGCAGGCAAGGGCTTATACAGTGGATTAGATATTTCAGTGCTGGATTCATTCCCCAGTCGTATTTGCTTGCCATACCCACCAGCATGCTACACTCAAATGAGGAAAATATGAGTGGTTCGAGAAGTCGGCCGTATCTCACTGTGTTCAGCACTTCAGTCCTCGGTTTCCATAAAGAAACCAACATACAATCACTGACATCAAAGGTTGCTATCAACAGCTAACTTTCTCTATGACGATTTGGGATCAGTAACAATCGTGACCTTTAGCGCAAGGTTTCTCTCTGGGATCCACTGGCTGATTCTCTGCTGTGGTAAACAAAAGCAGCAATGTGAGCCTCCGACTGTGTTTACTTCCTCAGCTTTCTCTGTCCCACACAGTTGCCACAGAGCTCCGCTCTCTGTTCTGTCCCTTCATGAAAGTTCCTATTCTGTGGGACGAGGGGGGGCAGGACAGTCCGTGCTGGGCAGATCTCATTCCTGCCGGGCCTCACAATGGATGAGCTGTGCTGCTATATCAACATTTATTTCTCTCTCATCTCCCTCTCTCTTTTTTTTTTTTTACCACTTCAATCACTTCCCTCTTGGCCAATCAGCAGCAGGAAGAACAAGGCTGTGCATTGCTGTCTTTGTCTGTGTGAGATATCGCTGGTTCTGTGCTGCTGACCAGTGGGTGCCGTGACTCACTCTGACTTTGCATCTTGTGTCAGGAAGCCTGTGTAGTCTTATTCCAGGCTTGCAGGCGAGTCTTTCCATTTTTATGTGCGCCTCATTCAAACCGTGCTTTCATGAGATGCAGATCAGATATCTAACTCCCAGCCGTATAGACACTGCGAGCAGCCTTCTGTGCCTATATTTTGACCTCGCTATGTGAATGGCAGGCAGTTGTTTACTGTCAAGCCTATTTCCGAGCCAGGATCCTGTCTGCTTGGGCTGAAGGTGCAGCAGATTTCTTCTGCCGAAGCTTTATCAAGACAGTAAAAGAGCTACTGACAAAGGGCAGTAGGCCCTCCTGCTTCATTTAAACTTATCATGCTGTACCTTGTGTAATTGTTGAATTTCACCACCATAAACTCAGTGTACACACATTAGAGCACATGCCATCCATGCATGTCATCTTTGCGGACACATGGAAGTGAGGCACTGCCTGCTGCTGTGTCCTCTGCTTACTCTCTGTACCATGCAGTTCTGTGTCAGCGCTGAGGGGGATTTGTAAGGTCAGACTTGTTGACTTTAGCTGGGAAGGCTTCCTCTCCTGACGGCCTGTGTAGCCATAGTCGGTCGGCTTTGTCTGTGTTGGTAAGCTGATGTGTGGGATTTTTTTTAAAATCTGATCTCCAAGTAAGTAGCCACCAATGGCGAACTGTTAAAGAGCTCCACATGCCAGATGTTTATAAGATGATATCCCCCTTCAGAGGCTAAAAACATTCATGCTCCCCCACCACAAAATTTTTATCAATCATTAACAATGACGGGGAAAGTAATTAATTAAAAAAAAAAGATCCAAGTTGAATTTTAGTGAAATAAAGGAATGATTGTATTAGTGAAGTCTTGTTTATTTTCCCTACATAGATTATATTCATTCAGTTTAGTTTTACTCCAGATTTTTCAACTGGTCATCCCCTGCAGTGGCTGTCATTTAAGTGCCATGATGAAAGGAACAATAACATGAAGAATATTCCAGTTTCCGGCAATTAAAAACAATGACATCCGCTATGTTATGGCTCAAGTTTACTATTTCAATTAGATTTTCTTGCTTGTCAGGTATTTCCGAAAGAAGAAATGTAATGTTTGATATATACTCTACATGCAATAATTAATTGCTAAACATTTTGTTTGATACAAACTATAGCATTTTGACATCTTTGGAGTGGAGCGAGACTTATTCTGCTTGCCACTAACCCTGAAACTGAATAACTGTATATAACCATTACTTAACCAGAAGGACTCTGGGCATAATATGTTTGTCTGTTCATCTCTGTTGCTGAAAGTGTGTGTCACATGCCAAAAGAGTGAGAGTGGGCAACCCAGATGAATGTCATGCAGGGATTTTCACTTTCTCCAGATAGCCCTATATTTGTTTTAGATTTTGTTTTAGATTTTGTAAAGGTAAATATCAGCAGCATGTTGTGTGGAGCTTGACACAGAGCCTAATCTAATTGGTAGATCGACATGATATGGGTCCAAAACAAAGATAACGGGACTAACCTACAGTCATGCTAGTGACTCTGAGGTGTAAGTACAATAGGCACAGCAGAGCTTTGAGCTGCACACAATGACGACGCTAACATTATCACATTAAACAGGTGAACTGTTCTGTGTTGCATGTTCACTGTCTTAGTTAGCATGCTAACATGTGCTTATTAGCACTAAACAAAAGTTGAGGCTGATGGGCATGCCGTTAGTGTTAGGTCGTCAACCAAAGTTCAGAGAAATTTTTAACTGACGATGGCACTAGAGCGAAAGTGAAGGAAGATCTTAGGAGGTGGAAAAGAATTCCATGTTAATCCATCCAATACTCATCAAGAAATTTGACAAAAATGTCAACCTCATGATGGTCATGTTGACCTGCAAACTTCATGGTTGTATACAGATTCAGTACAGACATTCCACAACACATCAGCGTTTCCACATGACCCTAAATCAGGAAAGTTAAGGAATATCAGGTAGGAAAAGGCAGGAGGTGGCTTTGGGTTGACCCTCTGCATAATCACAGATAACACTGACATCTCTGTGTGGCTCTTGCGTTTTTATGACTGAATGTGAGCTTCACTCGTACTGAGCTTTTCCTGCCTGATAATGTGGCACTGGTTCATTTGGCTGGGGGCAAAACACATTTCAGCTTATTTATACAAATGTTGCAATGGTGGAGCTCAAACTCTAACCCCAGCCCTCTTTTCTGTCAGTTTGTGTTATTTAGATTCTCTCAGGATTTGCAGGATGGAATGATTTTCTGAAGCAAGAGAAGAAAAAGAGCACATGGTTATAATTAATGACAATTTTAGCTCACGGAATCACATAAAGTCCTGTAGATATGGGACATGTCCATACCCATGAATCATTTTCAGTCAAAGCCAGTGTTGTAAGTCATAGTGTGACTGTCGAGTGTAGAGTTTCCTTTTGAATGGAACGAGTCACCTTACTGTAGCCATACACTATGTTATGTCTGATGGGATGGTGTTGATTTTATTTTTCCTTAGTTACTTTAAATGTGGACGGGATTTCTGTTTAATTTGACTGGCCATTTACTGTATTTGACCCTTGTGACCTGTTAAAATGTTCTTTATTTCTATGATTGTAGCTGCTCAAGCAATGGGTGGATCTCATTATCCTGCTCCAGACCATTTTCACCATTATATGTGAGAGATGGCGCTAGAGACAATAAACAGGACTTTCGAATATCTGAGAAATAGATTACATGCGACATCTCAGATGTCAGCATTTAAACTGTATAACTGCTTTGCCAAAATGTGACAGACAATTCAATAGAATTGGTTTTCTGGGAAAAGGGACAAAGCACAAGAGTCTCATTATTGAGAAATTTTCCAACTGTGGGACTAATAAATGTATATTGAAGATTTTGCTGGAATTTGTCTGCCATCACCGGCATGCTTTGTTTCATGTTGTTGGAACACACATACATCAAATGTATGCAATTTAGTGTTTGAAACACAGAGACAGATGTCCACCAGCGTCCAACTACAGTCATTGTAGATTTTTCCATTAAACTCACATCCCTATTTGTTTTGACTCAGTGCACAGGAATAGGGTTGGTAATTTTGAGACCAGAAGCATTGGCACTGCAGTTGTGAACAGTTTGCTTTGGAAGGATGACACTATTATTAGGTGAGACAGAGGCTGCATCAATCATAGCCATTCAAATCTACTCCTTTAATCCTCTTTCAAGGCAGTGCTTTACTGAATGTAACTGACTGTTTTGTAATGGAAATGCACCAGAGGAACTCTATTCTGAGCAGAGATGGAAGCCGCTACTGTACATGACATTCCATGTTTGCCACCAAAGGCGAAAGGCTTCCTCTTTTATGTTGAGTGATGTTTGTGTAGCTAGTCAGTATGTCATCTGTCCCTAATGATGCTCGTCATCAATCCACTCTTTCAGCTGCACCTGATCATGTTGGCAGTGTGAACTGGTGGGCTCTCTCTGTTGCAGTACAAAAATGCAAGGCTTCAAGTGCAGTGTTTGGGAGACCTGGCTGTTTTGAGAGACATGAGGATCTGCAGGAAGGGTAGTTCTGAAGGGGAGAGAGAGAGCTTTAAAATACCCTGAAGGACTGTCTGTTTTGTATCATGCTTGGTAAAATACCTCACCGCCTCACCTCACCTCACCTCACCTTTGGTTTGCATGAAATCACAGACATTTAGGTAAATACTTTCCTGTCCTTTGAGATTTGTGTGTAAGAAAAGGCTACACACTGAAATTTTAAAAGAAAAAAATAACAACTTCAGCTGTACCCATCAAATTAAAGGCTGCAGATGAAAGACCTACCTGTGTGGCCACCCATCAAGTGCCAACACGAAAACCAGTAATCCTTGACAAAAAAATGACTGCCACACCTTTCTCTGTACCTCCCAACTCACCAGTCACTTTCATGGTTCATCACCACAGTGCCAAAAGTGTGAAAACGCCAAACAGCCTGTGCTGGTTGGATGAAAATATGCAGTATTGTATGCCATGTACAATGTTACATTTACTTTGCTTAATAAATGATCCCGTTAACCATCCTGTCAACCTGCTGTATGGTTAAGGTTAGGGTTAGGGTTAGGGTTAGGGTTATCTTTGGCTTCCACATGGAGAAGTACTCTGAATTGCAACCACTTAAAAAATCTCTGAGAGAAAATAAAAGGGAGAAGAAGAAAAAAAATCAATGGCACATTTCCTGTTCTGCCACCTCTTGTTGACACAACTTTGGGGGCGGCCCTTCCTGTCCTGTCTTGTCTGGTCTGCTAAATGCTTGTTGATACAATAAAAAAGATCCCGAAAGAGTAATTCCTTACTAGCTTTGAACCTGCTGTGATTAATTGTACACAAGGGAGCCTCATTGGCAAGGCAGAGCCAGCTCTCCTCCAGCCTCATGCCAATGCTCTAATCAAAAGCACCTTTGTGAGTCACTACAGAGCCTGGCAATTGAACTCTTTCAACACGATCCTCTCTGCTTTAGATGCGTATTGGCCACTTCACTGGCGGCATACTGTTTTGAAACCCAGGTCTTCCTTTCATCCGTGCTGAATGATAATTTAAGGAGGAGGTCAGTGATAATTGATACATCCACTTGTTATTAAACATGCCTTTAAGGCATTACATTTATATAGCTTGTTTGTGGGAAAACTGCCCCTTTTTGTCCCACATGCAATGAATTTAGGGAGGATGTTGGATTGGAGTAGTCACATTCATCATCCATTCAGCAAGCAATTGTGGAGAAGACTTAATGACTCTAAAACATGCCTGATTGATCTAAGTTTTTCACCACAGGCAAAGTTACTTTAAATCTAAGAGTACCATTAAAGTAAAATCTTACCCAGACATTTACATAGAAGACCCTGAAGTAGACACATTTGGTTTATTAAAATGAAGAAACCACAATTTCCAATAATGCAATGTATCTTTATGCGTGCACAGACTTTTACTAGGCTGCTAAATGATGCTTTTGCAGGCAAAAGCCATAACAAGCATTGGATATTACACGCTGTGAGTACTTGGGTGAATTCCTTCAGTAAATGCCTGCTCTAAATTCAAGTTTGTGGTAAAAACGTTTGTATGTGCTTCTGTATATTAACCTGCTAACGCAGTGAACACTGAGGAAAGCATTTTCCTCTGCTGCCAAATGGTCTGTTTTAATGATATATTTGAAGGATCACAGATGGACATAAAAATATATTGGATGTAGTTATTTCAGAGCATCTGGAGCCACACAGCATTGACGGCTTCATTTTCCCTGGCCTCTCCACGCCATCAGTGGAATATAGGCTTCTGTCACATGGAACGTTTCCTTTTTAGTTTCGCTCTGAATTGTATTTGTGTCAACTTATGGCAAGCAGAACGTGTTGAAATCAGACATGCTCCTGCACCTTGTTGCCAGTTGACTGCTTCAAGTGCAATCATCCTCTCACCAGGGCTCCTCAGATTTGATCTTAATTCAGTGTTTGATGTTCGAGAGATCCGGTGAAAAAGGAAGTTTTGATAGCTTCCATAATGTTTTGTTTGGCTAGAACAAAAAAAATCACATCTCAGCAAGCATTATTTTGTTTTTGAGTTTTCCTTCTTCACAACTGCAGCAGACTTATTACAGAGTTTGAGATTAGTTTCAAATTGTAATTTGTCCAATAAATAAGTTTATGAGCAAATTCCTGCAAAACTAGCGACATTCTCATCAGCCTCAGCTGCACTTTGTCTTCTGTGCTTATTAAGGGTGACATATTGTGAAGCTTTTTCAATAAGTTACATAGGTCTATGATTTCCATAAAACATGTTTTTGAAGCTGATTGCTGGAAATAGATTTTAGGAAAAGATTCTCGCCTCCTCTATTTCCCTGTTTCAGTCCCAAAGAGGAGGTGACAGTTTAACCTTTCCGTGTCAGAATGTGCTGTTTCTGGTGTCTGTAGCTTTAAATGCAAATGAGCTGCTGCTGTCCCACCCATGTTAGTGTGGTAACGGGGAGAGTGTAGACTCACGTAGCACCACCCATGTGAATTCAGCGGACAATGGCGGCAGTAAACAGACCGAGTTCTTCAGTAGTTCGACCGGACATGTTCGAACCTGAATCGGATCCTGAAGGAGGGGAGGCTCCAGAACTCAGCAGAACGCTTCTGAAAGGTTAGTCTAAAAATGTCTATTTTTTTTCTCTTCAGTACAAGCGCCGCCTGTACAGGGGGCAGCGTGAGAGGCCCACAGTTCAGACGGTCAATGCTCACGCTAGGAAGCACCAATTCTAACTTGTAGCATACCAGAATGATGGGGAGAAACTCAGATAAAAGCCTCTACCACGCATTGCCACCCAAACGAAACATAATTCATACCCCAAGACATTATATGCGCATGTAATGAAAACACGGAAATAGCGTATGTCCACTTTAGCGCGTCTGCTGATTTCACCGCGTCACGCAAACCACACAAGCCTGGTATCATATGAGAGCAGAGTCCGAAGGTCCTGGTTGTTTACATAAAGAGGAGGGGGTTTCTAGCAATCACTGGGTTGCTGAGACATCGACCGGTCTAACTGCGCTGTTAGTTTCCTTGTTATTTTCCTTGTCATTTACACGTGAATGGGCAGAGCACACAGATGACACTGCTGAGCAGCACTACTGACCATTCACCTCAGGCTGAGAAAAAGCAGCTAGCTAGAGCACAAACATTCAAATGTAAAACGTGAGTGCTGTTATTGGTTGAAAATGCTGGTATACAAGGTTATTTCATTAGTTTCATACATGCATGTTTTTTTTGTTTGTATCAGTGCACATGTGGAAATTGTGCAACAATGCAGTCAGAGCCTGAGAACATATGCTGCCAGGAGGTGACACAGCTCACATTATCTTTACCTACACTTATGATCGCAGTGTATGATTGCAGATAACATGCCACTGCAGATACTCTCCTTATGTTATGCATAATAGGTTACAAGACGTCTGCAGCAGCTGGATGAAAGGCCTCCATGCATTATCGACCATCCAGGTTTAGAACCTGTTTGCCTAAATGTGTTCTCCCTGCAGAGCGCATACAACACTTACAGCTACTTCCCTGTAGCTGTTGGCATAGCTATACATGTATAGCTAGGATTTAGTAATGCATGACTTTCTTTGAATTACTCAGCTGGAAATTAGTGGGTTTCTGTGTAATGTTTGTGATGAAGAGACGCAAATGTGAGACAGAGAATCTGAGACCAGCAAAGAAAGAATCTTAGTGTTTGATGAGTGACGTGTTTATTTACTAAAGCAGATCCTTTGGCGAAGTTATTCCTGAGCTCACACGTCCTGTAGCGTCTCACCTCAGAGACACGAGACACAGTTTGACAAGTATGATGCTCCAAAGAGGAGGTGACGGTTTAACCTTTCCGTGTCAAAAAATGGGGCCTGCTGTTGATGTTTGATAGATGGGATATTTTCACCCTGTCATTACATTTGATATGTTTTGACATTTTCTAAAAAAAAAAAAAATGTGAATGAAGATTAACTTCAGTTTACTGTATTTACTGTAGCTATGTCTTCTTATTTCAAGACGTCATTATTGTTTCCTAATTTCCTGCTGGTATTTGTATTTACACAAAAGCTATGCAATGCTTTTCATGTTTATTTAAGAAGAGTGAAGGATTTTTGCACTGCATAATAGGCAAAACAGGCAGTTCAGGGATTTCCTAGGGCTTGGCCTCCAAGTGCTAAGGAAAAAGCAAAAATGTGCTTCAGCCCCACCACTTTATTTTCCTATCTCCTGACTGATTTTTGATTCATCTGTAAATACTCTGGTAGGTGTGTGCACGTGGGTTTTGGAAGTGGATGATGGGGCCATTAAATGTTCTTGAAACAGTCTGAGCCCAGTGAGAGAAACTGTGTCTGAATGTCAAACAAATTATTATAAACCTCCAACAAGCTTTATCATCTTTTGTAAATTAACATTTAATAGACTACATCCTCCAGCTGCCACTTGCCTGAATGTACCCACAGCCCTCAAAAACTCCAAGATGAACTTTTTGTATGAAATTGTATCACCCAGACATAAGTCCAAACCCTGAGGCCTGGACACCTGGTAAACACTTGGAATGTCCTTTGTGGTTTCATGCTTAACTAAATAGGAGTGCCACATTTCAACAGTTTCGGGGGTATCCATTGCAGCCTGTTCAGTTTCCAAGCTATGCTGTTGATCTATGCATGTTCAAAATGAAAAAGTGGATATCTCAGTTTCTTTTATTTGTAGGAATGTATTCGAACCTCAGAATGAGTGCTATTTTGAGAGGTAGTGAAGCCTTTCGATTGAGGGCAATGAACCAGAGCAATGTGTTGAACGTAACTTGCACTTTCCCCTCATTGTTGTTGGAAAATGAGATTCTTCAGCCAAGCATGCAGGGATACCACACACAAAGAGCAGATATAGCTTAATGCTCAGGCTAGACAAGCTCTGTGTGTTGTTGTGTTGAAGCAAATGGAAATGACTATTGGTGGACTCAAAATTGCAAACCTGTTCAAATCTACTTGAGTCTCTCCGCCACAGACATTCTTTAGAAACCATATAAATCAAACCAGATAGAAATTTTGCTCCTCTTATTTAAGAAGGGTGGGATATTGTTCTCATTTGCAGCCCACGTGACTTTGTATAAAATGTATGGTGCATTTTTCCACAAAAGCCCTCTAAGGACAGCTTTAAGTTTGGGCTAGTTGAGCAAACCAAAGCATATTTTTTTGATTACTGATTTGGGACAAAATATTTATCAATATTTGTATCTATTCAAACTCTATAAATTACCTTTGTGCCACAAGAGGGTGTCAAAGTAATATCTACAATGACCAGAACCCCTACCTTTTTAAATGGCAAGCCAGCTAATACTTTCAAGCTAGCTAAGGTTATAGTTTCTAAATATTGCCATAATGCTAAGATAAAGGCTTAATTTGAAGATTTTAACTGTACCTAGCTAGTAGTCATGCCTCTGGTGGGACCGTTCCCAATGTTTTTTTTTTATAGGATGGTGATGGAAAGTCATGTTTGTTCATCCAGTCATAGCAAACAAACGTTCTTGAAATCAATCCCTAGAAAGTAAGGGGCAGGGGTGGGCTTTAAAGGGCTCACTATGGTTGAATGATTCTATCCTTTTCCATCCTAGGAAAAAAAATGTTCTAAACAGGGCTATGTTACCTAGATACCAACTGACCGAGCAAGAGTGAGCACTGGTGTTATCTTACAGACATTGGTTAGAGAGAAATTTTAATGTTAACAGTCAAGTTTGTCGTGGGGCTAACACATGGGAATGACGTGTTTTAATGGCAGACATTTTGAATTGTCATAGTAGGAGAAGCACAGGTGTAATTAATAACATTAACAATGGTTCCACTCTGTTTAAGTGCCCCAGTAAGCCATGACAGTTTTCTAATCTGTATAAAGGCTTCAGTGCTGTTTTTTGCTCTTGTTTCAATGAAGCAATGCTCTCCAGTTTTGATACAATGGATTCTGTGACAGCATCTGCACTCACCTCTTTATGAGCCACCATTGTTGTTATCCGACCGAACAACAGCAGTGCTGTCATGACACCCAACCACACCCATACTTTCCAGTAGTTCTTCATAGCATGCTCATGCTCCAGACACTGTGGTTTGTCCACAAAATTCACCCTCATACAGTTGCTTTTAATGGGGCAGTTAGCTATAGAGGCTAAAACTGTTTTTTATACCACGCTGTAAACATGATTATTTCTTCTGTAAAGTTGGGCATTTTAATATGGGGGTCTATGGGGATTGACTCACTTTTGGTGCCAGCCTCAAGTGGCCACTTGAGAAACTGCAGTTTTTGCCACTTCTGCCATGGCTTCATTTTTCAGCCCTGGAGGTTGCAGCCTAGTTTTTGGGGATTGCCCTCAAGCATGAAATTGGCTCTCTGGCAGGCAGGCCTGTCTAATTGTAGATCAGACATATTTGATTTCCATTAGACGGTGAAGCCTGAGAAGAGATAGGAGTGTGTGCAGTAATTAGTTTTTTCAACAGATTGTCACATGCAACAATCTCCTCTTGATATTTCTCTCCATGTCTCAGTGTTTCCATGCTATTTATGTATGGAGCATGCATTGCTACTTCCCAGTGTTCATCCCTGGTGTTCAAAAGCAGATCCAGCTTCGGCAAGGCCAAGTACTTTTCCTTTAAAGGGGATGTATAATATTTATAGATGTTTTCACTAAAATCTGTTATTTTATTATGTTATTAAAGACAGTACTATGCTGACCCATATCCAGATTTTGGACAACAGCTCGCCAGCTTCCACTGTGGGCTCAGGTTTATTCTGATAATTGGTTTTGTGGTAGAGCGAGGCTGCAGTAAGAGCATCACAGCCCTGATTTAGGCTGGACTGAAGGCTGTGGTTGAGGCTCATTGTTGAGACATGGTTGTTAGTGAGAGCTTTTCAACAACGTCCCTGTCCCTCCTGGGTAATTAATGCGTCATAATAATCTATTAGGAGGACTCAAGACTTTACTCCTCATGACTCAGGTTAAGTGTTCATGTCCTGCTAAATCAATAGCTGTCATGACTGTGTGCATACATGTTCCCATTTAATGCCCAGTGTCACTATTTAATATGCATGTCATGCCATTTGGCTGCTCCCAAATTCTAAGCCAATAGAATCTTTTAGAGTGCCTGCATGACCAAGAAAATCCTACATCACTGTTTCAATGACTGTTTAGAAAGAATAAGAAATAGATACTTTATCTGGATTATTTTAAGCACTTTTTACAATGCACCTTTGTCATACTGGTCATGTACTCAGGTACATGAATGTGTTCATTCAGTTCATTTATTCATTCATCCTTTATTTTAGCTTGGAAATACATTGAGATGGTGACTTCATTTACAATATAGCTGAGTTAAAAAAACAGAACATTTTCAACTGTTGGCAACCAGAAAACAATGCCAGACAGTCAGCAATCAGCATAGATTAGACCGGTGGTTCTCAACTAGTCTGGCTTCGGGACCCACCATCACCTCTTAATGACAAGCCGCAACACGAATAGAGGGCACACCGCGGGGCCCATGGTGACCAAAGTGTAAAGCATCTGCTCTTCATCTCTAATCTGATATGGGATGGCTATTCTCCCTTCAAGCTCTGAGATTTTCTGGGTCAGGCAGCTGTCAGGCAGCTGTTTCATGTGGACGGTGAGGTGAGTGGAGGCATGATTTGTACTTGCAGGGTGGTGGTCACTGGGGAGAAACTGCTATGGCCAGTGAAAGGAGCAAAGATAGGGGTAAATTGCTGCTGTCTTTGGTGCAGCTTCAGCCAGCAGCATTACACAGGAGGTCCTGTTGGTTTCCTCCTGGTTTGTGGTGTTAATGGTGGCTGACATCAGCTAGCGCCCATGTTCAGGGCTATGCTAGCAGCAAAATCCCTTCATGGCAGCCTGACAAGGAAACTTCTTCCATTTATCCCATAAATAATATCTTTCACTATTTTAAAACATATAGATAAAACAACCAGGAGCTGAAAGTGCAGCGTAAAAGTGTGCATTAAAACTGTAAAAAAAAATGTAGATTTTTAACAGAGCTACTCACCCACAAACAAAATACCAAGGCATGCACATCTATTTCACTCCTGTATGAGTGTGATATAGCTGTGTGTATGTCTACTGGATATCAGTCAGTTGTATGGCCTGGACAGTTTTTGCAACACACTGCAGCTGCTCTTTATTAACTGTTCTACCACAAGAATGTTTGGAGTTGTGAAGTCTTTATTTGGCGTATTTGTTCCTCTCATTAGGGCTTATTTCTGTTTCAAATTTGGCTTTTTAATAATAAATCCTGAGAATTAACTCTAAACAGATTGATCACAGATGAATTTCTACAAACTGAGATTTCGTAGTGATTTTTTTAAATTTTTTTTGTATAACAGTGTTTGATCTGATACAACAGCTACTGTTTTATGATATGGGAGATATTGAGTATTATACAGATGACCATAATATTGACTATCAAGACTAAAATATCATCAGTCAATAAAATATGATTGCTTAGTATTGAAGCTATCCACATCGTAGACTGTATTTTGCATTTCGACAGACTGCAACGAGAACAAGAACGTTTCCATGGCATTGTTTTGTCATGTTTTAATATCACTAAAAATCACTTTGTACATGTGTGGTGAATTTGAAAAGTTGTTATAAATAATCCTAAACCACATTAATATTTAATTATTAAGTTTTGAATACTTCAAACGAATTCCTGACTCAATGAGTCAGGGGATCATTGAGTCACTGAGTTGTGTTTGCACAAGACATTAGGGCAGCATAAGCTAATAAAAAGCTCATGGTAGTCTGCCTCACTCATCAACACTCACATTTTCATGGCACAATATCTCTCAAGTTTTCTTTTCAAATGATTTAACAGCTGCTGATTTGTTAATAAACTCTTTAAATTTCACCCTGTCCCAGGCTAACTTGTCCCCTTTGCCCACTTCAAATTAAATATTAATTATACACCTTCTCCAAACTATTTACTCATCAAAACAACAAGCAACTGCTGGAATATTTTCTTCCTAGTTAAACTTGTTATTCTTGTCCCCAACAAACTGGAAGATTTTAAATGAATGTTAGCGTATGTTACCATGCTTGACCAGCCAGGAAGCACTTTGGAGGTGTGTTGATCAATGATATAATAAATAGTGTTTGAATGGTCTTTGTGCTGTGCTTTTACTTTGTTGAGCAAAGGAACATTGTACTGTCACAGCAGGCCAGTGCTGAGTGATGCACCAGCATGACAGAGTGTTTTTACAGTGAGAAGCTCAGATGGACTAACCAGCATCACCATCACTGTAATATCAGGCTGCCTTGAGGCTGACAGGACAGGACTGTTGTTCTTACAGAGGTCGTGAGTGGCTTTGGGCATCCATTAGGTATTTCCTGTCCAACAGCCTGACCTGACCCCATTGTATGTGGGTTTTTTGTTGTTGTTGTTGTTTTGTTTGTCTTTCTCTCCCTCCGTGGCTGTATTAGACAAGCTGTATAAGTAGTAAGTAGAGCCGCTGGAGCGTGTGATGCAACAAGCCATATGTTCTGCACTGTAAGTGCAGTTGCTAAAGTTAGCAATCTTATTTCTGTGCTTGCTCTCATGGCGTCAAGATCAATTATTTATGGCGACAAAATTCCCAGTAATGGATGTAAGTTTTATGCCACTCGTGTTTGTGCTTAAAGCTGCCAAATCCTTTCAGTGATTGATCACCACTATGTTTGTGTTGGTGTGTGTGTGTGTGTCCAAGCCCCTACTCTTGCCAATGATTGTGTTGCAGCTGCTGCCTGAATGTAAATCAATGTTTGGTGCTTCCTTTATGGCTCTTTATTTTATACAACACACACCCTGATATCGATGTTGTTGAATACTGATGACTGATGTTACTATAGGTGTTGAGAATTTATGGCTGTTGTGTATGACATCACATACCCCACAAAGGAGCTCTTTGTGTGATCGTGTTTGACGATCTGATCAGGATGCCTGCCTGGAAGAATATAAATAGAGTTTTATCTCGCCTGATTCAGTCTTCCTGTTTGGAACGTGGACTGCTCCTGAGGCTACAGAGGTGTCTGGCTCAGTTTGGCCGCACTGCAGTACTTTCTCAGGGCAAGATTTCAGCCCTAATAACCTCAGATGGGCAGACAGGCCAGGGGGCACATAAGGGAATCAGGCAGGCTCAGATGCATGTAGTTTGGTAAATGGGGTAAAAAATAAACACCGTGGCTGCTGAACAGTGGTTATGCAGGGGGAAAGAAAAGCAGGCAGATGTCTCCTCGGTTTGTTTGCCCACAAGACCACATTACACAATGAAGGGCCTAGACCAGACTTACTTTAATTGTATATTATAGTCAGCTAAATGAAGGGAAGGGGATAGTGTTTAAAAGGAGATGCCGCTGTATTTTCTCACTTATCATTTTCCTGTATGTTATTTTACCATTGTGATCGATCAGTGTATGTGTTAGGACTGCAGCTAACTTCTGATTTCCTTATTGATTAGTCTGCTGATTATCTTCTTGATTAATTGATCCTTTTTAGTCTATAATATAAAAAAGGAAATGGCCATCACAGTTTCCTAAAGCCCATGGTGACATCATCAAATGTTTTGTCCAGCCGGCCATCCAAACCCAGAAATATTCAATTTGCTATGAATAAACACAAACCAAAGCAGCAACTCCTCACATTTGAGAGACTGGAATGAGAAATTGTTCTGTTTGTGCTTTAGAAATGACTTGAACAATTAATAATTACCAAAATAGTTGCCCGTTAATTAATTGACTAATCTTTTCAGCTGTAATGTCTCTCACTGAATTAACCTGAATAAATAAGCAAAATAAAACAATGTACTATAATTTGGTGTACCAAACCTAAAAATCCACCCTATTTTATTTTGAAGTCACAGCTGCTGTATATTAATGTGTTGTGGAAGGAAGATGTCACAGAAAAATATAGTGATATTCAATTTCAGTTCTTTATACAGCTTAAATGTTGTGAAATCTTGGTGGCAGATCCCAGTGTCACAGAGAAATTGAAAAGTAAAAGATTG
Source organism: Chaetodon trifasciatus (assembly GCA_037975065.1). Lineage (NCBI taxonomy): Eukaryota > Metazoa > Chordata > Actinopteri > Chaetodontiformes > Chaetodontidae > Chaetodon > Chaetodon trifasciatus. The sequence goes on from JBBMOE010000030.1 coordinate 5,259,228, forward strand.
ATGTGCAAAGCCTAAAAAGAGAGGCGGACCCCTGGGATCTAGAGAAGGGAGAAAAGAGAGGCAAAGGGGGAGAGGCGGTACTAAGAATATACTGAGAGAGCTTCTCACGCACTCGCCTTTATCCAAGCCGCTGAAACCTCAAGGGGATATCCCACAAACCTGCCTACTGTACCCATTTACAGAGAGCTAGGGGATCCAACTTTGATGCAGAGTGCTGTTAGTATTATGAAATCAATCCAACTTTGCAAGCACTCCCATGTCAGACTGTTATGTCAAATGTTCTGTGAATTCAGCAATCATAAGGAAAGGTATAACTGAAAGTCAGGCGCTGATATCCAGGTGGCTAAGGCGCCTCTATCATGATTTGTAGATGGTGTAATTAAAGCAAGCTTTGACACGACTCTCAGTAAACCTTGAGTTGAGAAGCACTGCAGCTCAGCAGACAACCTGTCAGGGTCGTTCTTAACACATCACACGGTGTGTATGCCAAACTTGCATGAAGACAACACTCACAGTGGATGGCCTGAGGGCAGGTTTTTCTCCTTTCTCTTGTCATCATTTGAAGTGGCTCATTCAGATGCTTTCCTTTGATACTTCAGTCCTCAGTGTCAGATACCCAAGTGCATGAATTCAAAACAAGGGGGACTTTTAAAAGAGAAAATATCAGCTTGGTGCTGTGTATTGTAGACTCAGGTTTTGTGGTCTTGAGCATGAATCAGCTCACAGATTCTAGATTAGATGTTCTCTTAGGTCTGCTCAGTGCTGACTCAGTGGAGTGTAATTCCGTCTTTGCTCTTTGAGAAAAAGAAAATATTTTTTATCACACATAGAAGATTGAAAATGTAGAAGGGAAACTTATTGCTTGTCTTGGACCCCACAAGCTTATAGTTTTGAAGCTACAACAGAAAATTACTGACTAATGACTCGTTAATTTTGCGTTTGGCAAAGAGTGATGGGAAAAGTGAGTAAATAAATGCCAGCTAACAGTTGCTCCTTATTTCCCCTTTTCCATGCCTTTGCCCGTATTTTTAGTTGTTTCCCCTCCTGCTCCCTTCTTCTTCCTCTTTGTTTTATTTTTTGTCCTCCCATAATTATTTCCAGTCATATGTCTCGCAGCAAAAATAGACAGCAAAATGTTAAATGGAGCACCTTCCCTGCTTTGTGGTGGAATGCCTGCCTGACCAGAAATTCAGTGACTACACTAAGTGGAAATCCTGCAGGTTGCAGACATGCTCGGCTGCTTCAGAGACCACTGGCTCTGGTTTTGGACCGGCCGACATCGTGTGGAAGCTGACGGAGTGGCTGTCTGGTGCAGGGCCCGTCACAGCCGACAGTGGCCCGTGGTCTGTGGTTTAGTGTGAGCTCATAGGACACATTCTAGTCTCTCGCCTTCACTGGCAACCTGCATTTTCCACGTAGACACTGATTCATCAGCACAGCATCCTGTTAGGCTCATTATAGGTCACCTAATGTATGAAAAACACTGTGATCTTAGCATGCTTTAAATAGATGTCGGTGCCTATGATTATCACGCAGTTGGACTATTTGATCTTATGACAGTTAGTTACATCCATAGTGGTCAGAAATGGATCATTGGGATGCATGGCAAGTGCATGGACTATAATTTTCTTGACTCTTCAATGCACACTGTCATCAATGACGAAAGATTTGTCCAGATGCTAAATTTGTGGTGTGAGCATTGTCATCTGGCTCGGTGTGTTATTGTAGCGTTGTGTTGAAAGGACTAATAGCTCACTGTCATGTAGCTATGTTAATTCTCCAAACATCTACCTTTTAACACCCCACTCTTTAGGTGTGCGCACCGTGTTGTTCTGTGAATTTTTGCAATTAGTAGCTGATTTAATCTGCAGAGTCACTCTCACTCCCTGTTTTTCTTTCTGCGTTTGACAGGCTATCACAGGCGAGCCGGAGAGCCCGCTGCCTCTATTTCCGACCACATCTGAGCCGGTGAGAAATTACGCCATGTTCCTCCCGCTTGGTTTTGTAGTTCCAGCCTTGAGATGGCCTAATTCTGTCTTTAGCCTATCAAACTGCAATCACTGCTAAGTGATTGTTTGTTTGCAAACGATTTCTCTCAAGAGATGCTGATGGACCTTTTTTCTTTTGAGTCAGTTCACCCAAACACGAGTTTGTGACAATCAAGAACGGATGAGCTCATGAATAAGGTTAGAGTCAGGGTATCAGGAAATAAAGACGCATTAGGGAATGAGATCAAATGGGCCAAGTTGCACAGCCTTAGTCCCCTGTAGGGGGTAGGTGTGGGTATTTCCCAGTTTGCTTGCTGCTGTAATAGGATAGACAATAGACCTTGCAGGAAACACACTCCAGGGACTAAATTACAGATTGTTCAGGGCTGACTAGCTGCTCTGGTATGGGTGTGCTTCCTGTCCACCTACCGCCAAACCTTGGGGTGAGTGACTACAGGAAATAGCCCCTTATGTGCACACACACACAGACACACACGCACATACATACACATGTTCACACACAAGCCCTTTGCCTTGAATTTTAGCGGCATAACCTGTGTGACCTCCAGCGTTCCCTGAACCAGTAATTGGTTATGGGCATGAATTATTTTGGACCATAAGGGCTGCAGACACACATGGAAAAGCAGCCAGAATTACAGTATGTGGTCACTAAGTGTCAGCAATAATAATGAGTACCAGCAATCATTGGCCTGCTTTTTTAATTATGCTTGCTATCATATGACAAAAACGAGTTTTTGAATATACCTGTGATTGGTCATGAAATATTGATTATGCTGTGCACACTGTAACACAACAGCAATGGCTTCTGCAGCACATATATTTTAGCACGCTAAAGTATGCTTCAAAGTTTGTGGAGTAAGTGTTCATACTTGTTGGAAAGAATGCAAAAATAATATTGCACATAGCTTATGGTGTTATTTCTAAATGGAACAACCGTTTCAATAACGGCACACTGCTAGATACAGTGCAGTGACTTGGCCAGGGGGGTTTGATCAATGCAGTTAAGCTGTAAGCTCTACCGTGCTTGCAGAGAAAATTCATATTTAGGCATGGTTGGAAGCACACATGAGCGGCACAGATATAAAGCTGCAGGATAGAAAGTGTTTTGATTCAGCAAAACAGTTTTTCATGTGTTTTTTTTCCCCACATAGATCTGACCCCTGCGCTTCTTTTGAGACTCTCAAGTTATGAACAGCATTGCATGTTCTCATTAACTGGTAAGGATCAAAAGTGGCCATTGACTGGTTCGTATATTTCCTTCCCGAGCTGGGAGATATGTATCTCGTACAACAGTAGCGTTTATTTGATTCCATGGAAAGTCACAGAGAGCCCAGCCCGATAATAATGTGTCTCAGTGGAAAAATACCTACACTATAGCAAACATCAGTTCGGCAAGGCAGCACGTGGAAACACCTTAATATAGTATATTCCAATACAACAACTCCACAAAATACATCACAGACCTGAACACTGAACATTTCTACATGAAGTATAATTTATTGCAGGGCTGGTGCATTGCATAGCATTTCATCGTACATGTTGATTCCATTTCTCTGGTTGCTCAGCACACATTCATGCTTAAAATATGAAGGCTAAAGAGGGAAATGAGCTGAGCTGCCAACCTCTTTTCATGCTGCCATCCTGAGGCTGAATGAGGTGTACTAACATGAATAAGGAAGCACTCTGGCTCATGACTCTCCATGTAAAACAGCCAGCACAGGGTGTGAAAGCTGGTTGCTTCTTTTTGTTCTGGGTCACCTTGTACAGAAGACGAAGTACTCCGTCAGCAGTAGTTAGCAGTGCCTCTGAGGGTCCTTTGCTCCAAAAACTCTGTGTTCCTTAAATGTTCTGGGCTCGGGTCAAACACTTCGATCGTGATCAGGCTCAGTCACTTCGTCTTCACTTGGTCAGTGATGTGGTGGACTGTGCTGTGTAGCAGCGACCTCTGGCAGGCACTGTGGGTTCTGCATGACATCTGCCAATGGCCAGATTATTTTCCTTTTTCAATTTTGGCAAGTTTCAGAAATGTTCACAGTTTGTCGCTGTTTCTGCTAGAAGCATAAAGACAGCTCACATCAACCACCTACCAACACAGAGAAAAGCTTCATAGACAGCTGTAACAGTGCAATGTTGCTCTCTCTATTTTGATTCAGTGGCAGTAACATCTGGGCCCTCAGTTAGCTCTGGGTAATAAAGGAGGTCGTCCATGGAGACTGGTTGGTCTGGACAGGCCTTTTCTGGAGGGGGAAAGGGGAAATTAATAGCCCGAGCTGTCACTATAAATCCCTGTGAGGCTGGGTAGATGTTCAGCCTCAGGAGAAGCTTTTTTGTTACCCTTAATCACTTTGCTTTTTAAATTCAGCTCACCATTTTTCCCATAGAGGGGTCCAACAATAGTTAATAGTCTGGTGTTCACATTCAGGCTGAATCCCTCCTCTCTGCTGTTTAAATTGTCTCACTTTTTCAATTGGTCTAAGAAAGGAAATCCTTTGTACCTTATTCTGCCAATTCAGTGCTACGTAATTACTTCAGATGCTTTGGTTGGAATCTAAAGTTGACACCTTTGATGGTGTACGTGTGAAGTGCAGGTGCTAGCACTCCTAGCTGGTGTGATCGTGTGTTCCTGCAAGTGTCCATGTGCAATTCCTTTTTGTGTTGTGTGTCTGCAGGGTCTCAGGTGTTGTTTTATCATTCGCAAGTGAGAATTTGAACACATAGATTAATCCAGAGTTAGAAACCGACAATGTTGCTTAAACGAGGATCAAAAACTAGGATGAATTTTGTGCCCCGACGGCATGTATTGGGTAAGTAAAAAATCTGGACTTGTGTCATGTGCTTACTTCACCTGTATTGGAGGTTTTTGCTATAAATCAATTGGCAGTGATCGACTCAATCATTTGTGGAGAATATGATGATACTGATCGGTACCTCATTGATCGGAGCATCTCTTTACGGTGCCCAGCTGGTTGGGGTCAGTTGTTCATGGTCACATTCTGCTTCACTTTCAGCACTCTTGCTCAGCATCAGTAGTTTTCCTCTATCGTGTCAGCTTCAGCTGTTCAGTTCTTTGTTGTAGCACCGTCGCTGAAGTGAGAAAGAAGGTGTGATGAAGAGCAGTTAACACTGACCACAACAGAGCTAAAGGCTGCCGGCCTGAGCTGTCTTCCCATTGCGGTGTGAACGTTCATGACTGCTGGCCTCCACTCCCTTTAATCACAAGCACACAAACCTTTTTGCTGAATTATTCATTTTATTTAAAAGTTTTCTTTTATTGGAACATGAGCTGAATGTAGTGTCTTCAGTCTGTGATGCTGGTGAGGACATCTTATGGCTTTCAGGTTCAGCTGAAATGGAAAGTGCTGAGGGGCTTCAGTCAACACCAGTGAGAATACAGTCAACTGTCAGTACAAAGGGGGGAGTGGGAGAAGGGGGAGGATGAAGGAAGTGGAGGTTGAAGGAGAGGGAAAAGGGCACTGTATTTCACAGCCCTACTAATGTTCTTTCTGTAAAAACATCAAGGCTTTGCTTCAGTGCACTTCACAGCATGGCTTCCTACCCTCTGCGTTTGATGGCTGTGTTAGCAGACCACAACACAACACTGTTGCTTTGGCAGGGTCAAATGGGTTCAAAGAGTATTCTGGTCTTTAATCAAACTATGGCTGACCTTTTTTGTGTGTGTGTGTGTGTTTTTTATAATACAAAAGGTGCATCACTGCACCTCAAAGCCTGTTTGTGAGATAATGTTGCAGTTTGATCTTTGAAAGTCTTTGGGATCAGTTGCACATATTTGGATCAGCTGCGGTTTAGTGTCAAAGGTGTTACTGCTTGTCAAAAGTAATTGTTTCAGGTCCCTTGGCCTACCTACAGGAATATATTTTGCCTGGAGATGCTCATACATATGGAGCATGTTGACCTTGAATGGAAAATTGGATATTTACTCCACCTGACTTGGACAGTGCACTTGTCTTTCAGTGTCTGTCTTAAAAATAAAAATAAAAAATTAAATTTCTTTGTATCCATCGAGAAGTAAAATTGAGTTTTTGACCTGCCTTTAAAAACTCATTTGTCCTATATAATTCTGCTCAACTGTGTCATGATATCATATCAAAGTGTATATGTTATGACGATAAAGAAGACATCGTACTTTTACTGGACTGTGGTTGGTTTTAGGACATCTAAGCATCAAATTGGGTCAAAACAAAATTTCTTTGCTCTGTTTGCTTTTGCAGTGTCCAATCTGCACGCCTTCCTTCCTTCCTTCCTTCCTTTGAAATATTTGCAGTGGCTCTGTACCAGCAGCTCTACATGGTGATATAATAAATGTAAGTTTTAATTCCATATCTTCAAGTGCACCTAATGAGCTCTCAAAATGGACACAGATGAGCAGGTATTCATCTCCCACTACTGCTTCAGCTAATTCTGGTCTTATCTAGTCACCGATTATTTTTATCTACCTCTGCAGCAAAAATGGTTTGCCCTTGACATCCCTCTGCTGCTTTGACTGTTTGGGATGCATTTAACGTTCTCATCAACTTCATCGCAGTCAATGAAATGTGTGCTTGTACAAGAGTGCTACACCTACATTACATTACACAAACTTTTAAAATTTGTTATTGCTTGCATGAACTCACTGCAGCACGTGGTTGCCCACATTGTAATGACTGGACTTCATTCATTCTCATCCGCTCTGCCGCTCCAAACTTTTTCTCACTGCTTGTGTGCCAGTTGTGGTTGTTCAACATTAAGGCTTGGTCTCCAGTGAGGACCTGAATAGCATATAAAAGCCCACAGAGTCACAGATGAATGACGTTTCAGTTGCTTGTGGAGAGCTCTTAACAATGCCTATGAGCAGCTCTCTCTCTCTCTCTCTCCCTCTCTCTCCCCCTCTGTTTCACAGGAGGTTGATTATTCATGCTGATTCTGCAACTGATACTATTGTGAGTTATGCTAACCCTGAGCCGCTAATGGCCCCTCTGTCTAGCACTGCGTATGTCTCAGCTTGTGATTAAACCTTCCATTCATGTTAAAGCCACTACGTACCTATCAAACACATAGCATTACATGGTATAGCAGCAGAGCAGGCATACATTTTTGATGATTTAAAGGATTGTTGTAGCATTGTAGCGACCAGTGTTGGATCCGAATCATGTGCTGAACATCTGCCAGTGACATCATTTTAACTGAAGCTGACATTGCAAAGAGGGTACAGCAGAGAGCTCATAATCAAAGGCCCTCTGTTTCATGTTGCTGTGAGGCTCCACTCTGACAAATCAGGAAACGGCCATATAAATAAAAGTCCTACTCAAATTACATATGGATGCTGAAGAAATCTCTTTCATCAGGGATATGCATAGTCATGCAGCCTTTATGGAGGACATTACTGCTCCGAATCATCTGACAAATCATTATAACTTCGCCTCAGATCATAATTACACTCACATTTTCTCTTAGCTTTGATAGTAACAGGGCTGCTGAGTCCCATGAGTACCATGACAACCGTATTACATATTGTGCTCACGTCAATGGATAGTTTACAATGACTGATCTAAATATGTTAGATAGACCTTTCTAATCATCACGGATCTGTAGTCCGCAGAAATGCTGCATATACTGAACCCTCTGCATTGTGGGTATTCAGCTCTATATTCAATGAGTGTCAAGACATGAACGAGATTATAACTGATTACTTTAATATTAAGCCGTATTCACAGAGGAACAACAGCTATGATGAACATGTTTCCTTGCAGTGTGCGCCATCTAGTGAATTTTGAGCAATATAGCATGAACGGATTTCTTCCAGCCTAACTAATGGCCTGTACCTGTGCTTGTCAGTGGACCTTTTTCACATGGTTACTGTTTGCTCGCAGCTTCTGAAACATCCAGCCTTACTTCTGACTAGATAAGCAGTAAGACAGCCGTAGGATACAGGCATAATTGAAAAAGTAAAACACCTCGCAGACACTTACATTAAAAAAAACTCTTATCTCAGGAACTATGTCTCTGATGAAATTCAATTTAAGATGTTATTCAACCCTTGAAGCCCTTAAGTTGTTCTTAAAAAAATATCTAGTGATGCACACAGCACCACAGCACCAACACCAGGTAACACTTTGATTCCCCGCAACTGAATAGAGTGGTCATGAGTCCTGTCAGGGTTTTGTGGTGGGTGTGATCTGCAAAATCAATAGTGTTCAAATCGAAAATTTCCAAAGGTGTTATCTGTGTCTCTCCTGCGTCTGAGACGAGACCGAGAGGTGGGGGAGAGAGAGAGACAGAGGAGAGAGACAGGGAGGGAGGGAGGGAGGGAGGAGGAGAGAGGGATTGTACACTAGTGTATAATTGGAAAACAGGAGACTGCAGTTCACATGATGTTGAAACAAGATGTTCCCAGCGTTCATTTATCCGGATCACCTAAGAGGAACTAGACTGGTGTCACTGATTTAATATCAATTTTCTGATAAAAATTGCTTCAATAACAAATGTCTCAGTCATGGCTTGCTGTGGTGAACCCTGTGTTCCTGTTGACACCACTAGAGGTCAGTGTGACCCTGAAGTGTGTGCACACGACGGAGTGAAGATGTCACGGGCTGCTTGGATGGTAGGAGGGGAGTTTGCAGCATGCTTTATGGTCATGTCTGCAGAATAGCTGCATGGTGCAACGCTTAGGCTGCTTTTTCTCCTCCAAACAAAGTCTCCCGCTCTGTTTTCTTTCTCCTCTTTCTGTGTTTCTTTATCTGTTCATTGCCTTGCATTTCAACCTGGGATGGGTTGAACCTATTTATGCAATTTACATAAGCTGGCTTCAGAAATCTGTGCTTACCCCTGTGTATTGCTCAGTCAGAGTGAGCTGGCTGTTCAAAAGGAATAGCTAATGACTCCATTGCCCTCATTGACGCATGTCAGTCTATTTCAGGCTCAACGACTAACGCTCTCATACATGGCCAAGTAAGAACTGATGAGCTGCATGCTGGATCGGCCCTGCAACGTCAGCCTACCACTTAGGTAGTAAGGAGAGCGATTTTCAGGAAGGCAGGGCACCTTATCCTCATGCCTGCGGACCATCACCATAGTGTATATTCTAGCCTCGTGTCTCGGTGCTGACAGCGCTCCACCGATGGAGGAGATGTGCTGGGGTATCAAACATGTGATCTGACATGATGTGGGAGCAGTGGCATTTCTTCACCACCTCTCTACCCATAACAGGAGCCATCCTTCAGCCCTGTCTCCTTATTGATCCCCATTTGGCCAGGGTTCATTCTCCCTTCTTCATTACCAGCCAGCAGTCTCCGTCCTAAGCTCGTCCACCGTTGACCCCTGCTCTCGGGATGAGAGGAGCCGTAACGGGAGGGGAACGAGGGTGAGAGGGGAGGGACTCAGGCCATAGAAGGGGGCAAGAATGAGTGAGGAAGAGCAGAGATAAAGAGACAGATAAAGTGCGAGAGAGTGATTGGGCAGCTGGGTGGAGACAAATGGCATTAACTGGACTGAAAGTTGAATGCAGGGGCAGGAAGGGCACTGCCAGCCGCGGAGGCTTGTGGCCGGCTTTCACATGACTATGCGTATGCTTGGGTGAGGGAGAGTAATAGAATCCCAACGTGATGTGTCAGGATGCTTGGGGGGGGAGTAAATTTAGCCTCAGCTACAGGCAGGCAGCTTCGCAGGGCTGGGGGGGGTGGTGTTCGCAGCTCTCGGGCCTTCTGTGGCTACCCCTCTCTGGTCATACCTACCCTTCTGGAAGAGTCATGGAGGGCACTGCTGCAATCACAATATGAATCACCTCCTTTCCATACCTTAGCAGGCTTAATGGCCAAATGGCGAGATGTATCTCATTGCAACATGATGCCGGTGGGGGCAGGGTGGGAGATAAGTTAGCCACACTTTCTTTCCAGTCTCTGTTAGGGGAGCATCTGTTGGCTTGTGCAGCTATTGGATTTCAAAAGCAATAGCGCATGACATAGACTGATGTTTTATGATAGAATAGGTTCTGCATGATCATGATTGATGTGCAGATGTTTCTCTGATGTCAGTCAGCCAGCCAGTTAAGCCACAATGAAGCTTATTTTCCGCAGCCAAACATGCGGCAGGATATGGTCTCTCAATGTGAGGTGAGGTTTTGTCCTTAAATACGTCACACATTCCTCCCTCAACATTAAGCCCTATCTGAGCCCGCCAGCCTCCCCCTATCCTGCCTCGTTATTAATACCTCCTTGAGCAATATCAGGTGAAGATCAAAGAGGGCGTCATGACTTTGAAGGGCTCATATCCAATCCATGCAAATCTGTTGTTCTGCACTTTGAAACGATTCCCTTTCCTCTTTACACAACCCTCCAGTGGTTTGACAGTTAGTCACTGCTTCACGCTCTCTAATGTTATTGATAAAGGAAGTAATTTTGATAGGTTTGATGCTAATGTGAAAAGGAAACAAAAACGAAGCCGTTGTTTTTATTTTTAGGAATTCTCTTCATGCGGTAGCTCACATGTTCAAGTGTGAAAAATGAACCTTGTTGTCATTATCTGTCTTTTTAAAAGTGTTAGAACAGATAAAGGTCTGCTTATGAACATCACATCAGACTGTAGTAGTATTCTTTTTTTTTATCCATCCCATCCACTTCCTTTTAGGGAAGTTAAATACACCTTTTGTGCAACTCACTGATGCAGTAAACTGGAAAAAAAAAGAGAATTCTTAAGTGGGTCAGAGAGGTTTGCTTCTCACCAGTTTGTATGTTTTTATGATAATTTATCTTCACGATTAAACTTTAATAGCTTTTCTGATGATCAAGTGCACAGTAAGCGATAATATTTCCCTCTGTGATAGTTCTTAGCACATAAAGCTAGCATCTGAGCAATCAAGCATTTATCATTTCTCGCTATTTATTTCAGAAAAAAAAAAAGATTCCTCAACCTATAGAACATCTGACCATGGAATTATCGAGTCCTTTAAGCCAATTACCTCTGTGTTTATATTCTAATAAGTTGAAACTGTTTGTGGTCGATCATCCACACGGTGTTCTTTCTCACTAACCACTGGCAGGCTGAAACGCTTGTTGTGTATAATTGCAGGTTTATGGTATAGCTGTATCATCTCCGACGAGGGCTGCAGTCCTGAATAACAAAGACTTTGCAGACCATCTGTGCGGTTTGTCGAAAACTACTGCACAAATAATTTAGCCGTTCAAAGCGGATAGCACTTTAGCCATAAAAAATAATTCAGTGTTCACCAAATGTTCCCCACTTTTCTTTGGTTGACCAAGCAAAGCATACAGACGTTGGAATGGCTGGCGGTTTAGATGACACACTGTGTGTGTGTTGTGTGAGGGAATGCATTGTCAACAGGCTTGATTTCTTCTTTGGCAGGGGTGAGTATTTGCCTCCTTGGCCTGAATCTCAATTTCAGATCTTTCTGACAGCCCTGAACAATAGCCGAGCTTGGCTGTTGGCAATCTAATTCTCATTTGAATATTGGCAAATTCCTGCTGGAACTCAGTGATTATGAGTTTGTTTCAAGAAGTAATGATTAGGATAAAAAGTAGACAATAAGCCTAGATTGCATCTGCATTTTGTTGTAGTACACGGCCATGGTTGTTTTGCCTGTTTGATGTCCTGTAATCCTGTTTTGTGATGAGCAGATGATGCAAACACGGCATTTTTTGCTTCATTACGTGTGGATTTAAGTATCCAGGTGGGCTATACACTTCTTGGCAAATGGTTGAGAGGAAAGCAAATTGATGGCATGTATTACTGCTCGTGTACAATATGTTCACTCACCAGTTGTCTGCTGTATTCTCCTTTTTCATTTTGTTTGTCTTTAGAAGGAAAGATCAAAGTAATGCAGAAAGAATTTCAAAATATTTTTCTATTGTTTGGCTTTTTTAATAATCCACAGCCAAAAAAGTTTTTCCCCCTCTGGAAATAAATATTACTTCTGCAATAGAGCTCAGTGTTTGACACATTTTGACAAACACAAACAATGCACTGACAAAAAAAATGATGGATTATAGAAATTATTATATTAAATTATTATTATCATTGACGTAAATGACATTTAGTGGCAGTTGCACAGCAGGTAAAGTCTCCATCTTTAGTCAAGAAATGGGGAATTCGTCGGCGTGTCCAAAGTCTGACGCTCTGCATTGTGAGTCATGCTAATGAGGATGAGGAGCATCAAACAACAGGTTTAAAGCTTTCACCTTTTTTCAAATGATTTTTCAAATCCGCTCAGACATGCAAATTACACAGCTATAGTGTAAACAGCTATTATTACTAGCAACACATTATGTCTCCATGTCATTGATTTTCTTTTACCTCAGCCTTGGCAGCCCAGAGTACTTTCATATTATAAGTTGAATCAGGGCTTTTAGCCTTTTCCCTTATGCTCATCAACATTGGTCTGCACTATCTGATGTTACTGAGTTTAATGCATCTGTTTCCTGCAGGGACTTTCTATCAGCAGTAAATCTAAACCTCGATTTTATGCTTGTAGTATGTTCCTCGTTTATTTGATCAAGACCAGTGAGATGTCTTTTTTAAACAGGCTGCAATCTGTCTGCTGTGTCTGTTAGGACAAATCAGCTCTCAGTACAGAATGTTTGATGACAATACAAGAACATCGCAATGTTATTTGTCATTAACGCTGACCACTGGCAGGCCCAGTTGCTGCCTTGCAGATCTGTGTGATCCATCTTACTGGTTGAGGGTCAATCTTCCAGCCTGTTGTGGAAGATGTGAGTGCATGGCTCATCATCAGCTGTTTCTGCTTTTGTCCCTGCATCAGTACATACAACTGACCGGTTCCTTTAATAAGTCATTGTCTAGACTGTCTCACCCAGACTGTGGATTCTGTCCCGTGCAGCACTTGAGTCACAGGTGTGGTAGGCTCTTTTTTTAGATTTCTCCAGCTCTGTCCATCACATTGCCACACAACCCAACTGGTCAGTGCCTGGGTGGTCAGTGATGGTCGCTCAGACTGCAGGACTTAGTGGTCAGGATGTGAGTTTGAGGACTATTCGTACAATGTAATGCAATGCTGTTCATTACCTCAAGTTTGCAAAGCCAGCGTGTAACAGTCCACACATACAAATGAGTGGACGGTGGACCTTGAATTTCTCCAACAAACAAATGGATCAAAACAAACCATTCTTAGTTTACAAGCCGAGAAATTAAAGGTTAATGGAGAAGCAAACGAATGTGCTACAATGAAAGTTTAAAGCAAAGATGCCTCAAAGCTCTCGTTTAGTATTGATAGAGTGCATCAGTCTTTCAGAAACAATTTTGACATTTTGGCATCACCTCTGTTCGCTTTTATAACGGATCACTTGGTTCCATTACAGGAACGATTGATCAGCAGCACAAAAATTCTGTAAGTACGACCGAGCCGGCATTTTAAATTTGTTGTAATTTTAAAGGGTAAGCTGGTTTTACACAGGGATGTGGCTTTCCACGCAACCCTCCCTCTTATTTTTAACACTTTGGGCCTCAATCTCTGCCTGTGCTAGTCGGTGAATTAATATGCATTAATGCTAAGCGCTCAGGTGTGGAAGAAGAGACCTGGCATTTTGCAGGGAGCAGCGTTGAGAAAGTGGGCTGTGAGTGATGAGGGATAGGACCGATCCTGACAGTTTGAGTCAGCCTTTATTCAGTGTGCACCTTCTGTCATCATCCACCCGCCACTTCTTTCATCTCTGTCATGCACAGCATGCCATAACTCGGTTAGCAACACCCACAACAAATACAGACAGGTCCTCCCTCAAAACACACATGTTCTTTACTGTGTGTACCTTTCTGAACAGTGATCTACCATCTACCATCTGAGAAGATTTCCATAATCTCCATCTCCATAAATCATCTATGCATTCATTTATTTTTCCTTCTTAATAGCTCCAACAGGCATTTTCCCCAAGGCTTTCTTTTACTGTCACCCTAGAGAATTTGCAGGATGCAAGACAGGGTGATGAAGGTGATGCCTGGCTTGAGAATTAATCCTTTCCAATGAGCAAAACAGTCCCACATGCACACAAACACACACACACACACCCCAGGTGACCAAGGATAGAGGGTGCTGCATGCTTGTGTTTTGTGATATCAGGTTAAATACATAAGATTGACTTGACACACGTGCACCAACATGCACATCTGCAGAAAGAATAGTCACCCCAGTCACAGACATACGGTGAAGTAATGCACAGCACAGTGTGTCCGGACCCCGCTCAAGAGCCCCTGTGGAGCTCAGAGAGACATTTTGGTCACCAAGACACCTAAAGGACAAACAGTGGCCAGGTGCCAGAGAGACAGCGAGGCGCCTAATTCATCACTAGCCCTCGCTGAATGACAGAGTGGAATGACACACACGTAGTGTGCATACCACTGCCTTCTCTCTTCCTCTGTCTCTCCATCTCTCTCTCATTACATGGAATCGCCTGGAAAAGGCGAACATAGCAATATCATTATTAGTGGGGCACATTAAAATCGGAGCCATGAAGCGTGTCATTAAAAATCCTCTGCTGCAGGCACCTCCAGACTCCCACATGTTAAAACTTTAAGTGCTTACAGTCTCGCTCTGGATTTATCATCGCATCGCTGAAATCCCTTATCTGTTTTTCGGCCTGCTTTCTCTCGGTCTCTCCTGTCCTCTTCGAGGGAGACGAATAGGCAGCAGGACTGACTTGGGCTCATCACTCACTCTGTCAGTCCACGAGGGGTGATCAAAGCCGCGGGAGACGACCTGTCCCATCCACAACATGATTTAGCCATAAGATGGAGAGGATCCAGAGATCTCTGTTCCTCAGCGTGTCTGTCAAAGCGCTGATAAATAAGAACCGCAGAGATTGGGGGTTTTAAGACAGAGGGCTTGAAATGTGTCGTTTCTGTGCAATTGTCTTAGCCTGTTATTTCTTTTGCGAAGGGATAGTGAACAGACGAGGGCAGAGCAAAGGAGAGACAGAGTGTAGATGATGTGTGGATGTGCCAGAGAACTGGATTTCCCTCAGTCACAGGGCAGCTGCAGAAGTGGATGAATCTCTTTCTTGCTCTCTGGCAGCGCGCTCAGCAGTCATCATCAAACAATGTCGCTCAATCACCTGACCTTGTCCATGTGGGACTCTCCAATTTGCTGTTATCTACCAAGCTGACTGCAGTGAGTTTCCCCTTATTCTCTTGTATCTCCTTCCCCTCCATCTTGTCCAATGAATCACTGTGTGTGCGCGTGTGTGTATATGTGATATGATGTAATGTAATATGTAGTCATTTTGTTTTTTCAATTTCCAGTTTTGAAGTATACCATTAGACTGCCAATGTATCCATCCAACAGTGGCTCCAGTATTAATGTCCCTGCCAGGACACGCTTCCATGAGCTATATCTCATTTCAACCCTTATCAACTGCAAAGTTAAATAATGCCAGAATCTTTTGAGAGACTTGAGAGAGACAACAAACAAATGGCAAAGAGCTGATGTTGCATGTGCGTCTGTAATTCATCATGCCGAAGCTGTCCCTTTATACATACAAACACGCAGCTACAAATAACACCGACAAAAAGAGGTGTTCCCGAGTGTCTTTGCTATGCTGTCTGACTCCAGATTCTCTTGTTAAGTGTAGCCTGCGTGTGCTCTGTGAATTTATATGAAGTCCGGTCGTCCATTTGTATGGGAGGCCTTGCAGACCCGTGGTGGTCCCTGTGGAGGGTTCAGCAGATGTGACTGTGTCTTTGTGCGTCGTTCGAGGAATCTTAAGAAGCCTAAGCAGACCAGTTAAAACCTCCAGGCGCTGGCATTGGTGCATAGTGCAACCCATCACATGTCAAAGGTCACATAAACTTTTCCTCTTTCTACACTGCCGATACATTCTTCTGTTTTTGTCTGTGCTTCCCTGTGACTCACCCTCAATTTCCTCTCTTTCTAAAACCTCTCTCTTTGAGTCCATTTCTCACCTTACTTCCTCCTGGTTTGTGCTTTTTTTACCTCAATTTTCACACTTTGCTCTCTCTCTTACACCCCCCCCAAATCCTTCACTCTTGTCTGCATGCACTTCATCTTTCCTCTCACATTCTCCTATGTCTGCTGACACAGTGCCGAGCGGATGCCTGACACCTGGGGCTGGCAGCGTTCCCTTTCCTGCCTAGCATGGCCTGAAAAATGAAAGGGGAGAGGGAAGGGGAAGGCGAGGGTGAGCCTCGTGCCCCCTGCTTCAGCTGGAAAGGAGCAGTGGGGATTTGTGGAGATCTAAACACCTGCAGGGGGCTTGAGAACATAGCCAAAATGCTCAAATACACTCAAACATTTGCAAACAGGGGGCCTGGCACGATCTCACAATGTCACACATTGGCATTCCTCTGCAGCTGCACACCTGCACATGCCCACGCAAACAAATGCACACACAGAAAGGATATCCATGAGAGAAAAAGATACACTGCTGTGTATCTCTTCTGCCTATCAACACCCGCTGGCAGTGGGAAGGTTGTGAGGGCTGTTAAACCTTTTCTGCAGTGTGCCCTGTTGTTTGACGTCTGCAGTTTATGTGAAGCATGTTGATCATCAACGAAAACAGAAGCCCATATGATACAAACGCAAAATTATTAGCAACTTCAAAGCTACAAATATGTCAAATCGATTTATAAGCGCAAGTCCGCCAAATGTACATCAAAGACCATTTGAAGGGCATTTAGCAAGATTTTCTTTCACCACCAGAAAAAATTTACTATCATAGCAACAAGATAAACAGTTTACACTCGAATATATGCCCATAAAATATTCAGTATTACTGTTCACTCATAGGGAGATAACCAGAAGAGATTTTTGTGTATCAACAATGTTTCCCTGTTAATAATAATAGTAATAATAATAATAATAACCATCATTTGTAATGCACCTTTCATACAGGAAATGCAGCTCAACATGATAACAAAGTAATCACATGAATTAAGTGCTTCACATAAAAAGACACAGAATGAACATGGAAACAGGAATAGAAAATGAATGTAAAATGAGGTGGATAAAACCCACCTGATGAAAATAGTCAAAATAAGATTGAATAAGGATGAAAATAGAATAAAGACAACGCAATAATACAACACACTGAAAAGTAGTATTAAAACAAAGTAAAAGTCAAATTTGAGTACATAGAATGCCTAAAAAAACATTTTTAAAGAAAGTATGAGGCAAAGCCAAAAGTTTCAGGCTTGCATTAGGATGTCACAGCTAGTTAAAGGCTAAAGAGAAAAGATACGTTTTTAGCTTTCTTTTTAAAATATTCAGCGCGCTGGCCTTTCTAGGTAGTGTGTTCCAGAGTTTGGGGCCCAGTGGACAAAGGTTGTGTCCCCAATATTCTCTCAGCTGTTGCTGGAAACCTCCAATAAACCAGCAGCAGATGATTGCAGTGTTTGTGTAGCCAAATATTGAAGAAGGGGTTTGGCAATGAAGCTTGGTCCTAGTCCATTAAGGGCTTTGTATACATGGAGGAGAACCTTAAAATCCATTCTGAATGTTACAGGAAGCCAATGAAGAGCAGCTAAAACTGGACTAATGTGCTCTCTCCTCTTGGTTCTGGTTAATAGCCGAGCTGCAGAGTTTTGAATGAGCTCAAGTCTCTCAGTGTTTTTTCTGGAGGCCAGTAAATAATGAGTTATAGCAATCGAGTCAGCTTCAAATAAAGTTTTTCAGCATCTTTTTGGTTTAAAAATAGTCATACTTCAGCGATGTTTCTAAGGTGGAAAACCTTTTTGATGTGGGATCTGAAGCTGAGATCTGAGTCTAGGATAACACTGAAACATGTAACCTCAGATTCAATCCAGGGAGTTAATTTCCCCAGATTATTAAACACAATTTCTCTTTTTGTTTTCAGACCAACCAGCAGGATTTCAGTTTTATCCTCATTCAACTTTATTGTCAAAAGACAGTTAGTAATTGAGTGGATAGCTGCAGCATGATTTGGTTCAGCAGAGATGCACAGTTGTGTGTCATCTGCATAACTGTGGAAACCAATGGGCAGCATGTAGACGTCAAACTTTCTCCCTTTGATGAATGTTTTAAAACAGTTTAAAACTCAACCAGCTCTTCAAGACAATAGATTAAGATGTCATGGTCAATCGTATCAAATGCTGCACTTAGGTTTGAGTCTGATTTTAGTCAGCAGTTTCAGTGCTGTGGTATGTTTTAAAGCCTGACTGACGTTCCTCCAGGATGTTAATTTCTTTACGAAAGGAGTTGATTTGTACTGAAACTATCTTTTCCAGTATCTTACTGATGAGTGGAAGGTTGGATAGGAGCCATTTGTTAATGATTGCATTACTCTCAAGGTTTCTTTAGTAAGAATAAAAGCTGTTTTGAAGGTATCTGGGAAGATGAATGTTTGTAGAGATTTAGTTATGATCTTCAGGAGGACATGACAAGGTCAACACATGAGGAGGAGGAGTTCCATTTGGTGAGAGTCTTGCAGAGGTCAGTTAATGTAATACAGGTGAATTTGCCCATGGTCACATCATTTTTACAGTGTTTGCGGAGGTCATCTGTGTTTACATCAGCAGCAATGCTGGCTTGAATGGATTTTTTTTATTTCATTTATTTATTTATTTGAAGAACACAAGTTCTTCACAATTTGATTCAGATTGTGATTAAAGTCACGTTAAAATACAGGTTAAATGTGCTGTCCGGCCCTCATTTCAAAGCCAGACATGTCCACAAAATGCTTCTGTGGCTTTTTTAGCCCTGCAAAACTCCATTTTCCAGCATTGCAAGTTCTCAGAGAAGCTGCTGTGTAACAGTAGCCCTCTTTTTCTTTCACAGCAGTTGGCATCTATGCTGTTGTACTACTGCCTCTGTCTGGCAATAGCCTTCCTCACTGTCATTTTTTAAAGTAGTGCATTTAGACCAGTAGCTCTTATGAAACTAGATAGCCATAGATTTCTTCTTCTCTCTCTCTCTGATCTTCTCTTTTTCTCCAAATTTTTCACTGTTGCATTCTCTCCCCTTCATCATTTTCTTCTGTCCAGCCCTCTTAAGACTGTGATTACCTCCACAGTTACAATCCTTTGATCTCATTCCCTTTTCACACTTCTCTTTCTATTGCATACTTTAGCCATGTGCCCAAATTAAACAATTAAAACGCCTCATAGGCTTTGGTACAATGTGTACTCTGTATTTCACAAATTCAAAGTATACCTCACACTCTAACTTCAGTCCCCTTTTTCTCAACTCCTCATTCTTGTAGCACTTTTAACTGAACTATTCAGTACCTTCAAGTTCTCCATTAGTTCCTTTATATCACAGTTGTTCTCAATTGTTTCCACACTTAACACTGGTACTTTAGACACAAAAACCACTTTCGGATTCCATTTTTGATGTAGTGTGTAATCAATGCTCAGTCTCTTTTTATATACTGACTGGCTGTGTGTATGATCTGAAAGCATTGTTTGATTTTAAGCACTGATGAAATGGTTTTGAGGCAACTGCTTGATTTTGCAAGAGGAGTTTGTGAATGAGCTTTGAAGGTTGGGTTTTGTGTTTAATGGTTTGAGAAAAGCATTCTAGAGAGGTTTTGGATAAGTTCGGCGCACAAAAGGATGCCTCCGTGCATGGCTTGCCCTGTAAAACCTTAATACTTTTACATATAGTATCAACCTGAAATTATGTGCACGTGTGGATAAGAGGTATGAGGAACCAGGTAATGTAAAAGTTATCATTATTTTAGTAGGTTCACTGTAAAAAAGTAAGTTATGCTGACACAATTAATGGCACCCAAGCGTCCTCTTCAATTTATATATAGTTCTGTGATTTCTGTTATTTGGACCACAAGGATTACATCTCTCTGTGGACGAAAGCAATGTGGGTGAAATAATGATCAGTGTGAGCTGTCTTCTCTCTGCTACTGCAAAACTGTGTGAAAGGTCTTTTTTATAGCTACTCTGTGCACATAATCCCCTCTCAAGATGTAAAGCATTAAGAGGAGAAATTGCCGGATTGCCTTCGTCTGCTCTGTCTGTGTTTGACAGTCTCTAGCATGGTTTTTCTTCTCTGCACTGCTGAGGGATAGGAGTGTATGACAACCATTTTTGCTAATTATGTTTTCTAAGCACATATTTCATCTGCTGCTCACTGTTCCCTGTCCGCAATTATCATACTCCCCTCCTCCCTGTTCATTTGGCCCCCACTTTAATTCTCTAAAACTGTACCACCAGCTTGTCCATTGCCTTCATTTAAAACTTGGGGAGAGAAATGAAATAATAGAGGTTTTATCAGCTATAAATCCAGTACGGCATTACTCAGAGCAGACGGACTCTCGAAATTAGCATGAAGGATATGAGCCACATCTCGCGTCAGACTGATGTGTTTCTCGTCGTTCATCCAGAATCTCTTCATCCATTTTCCCCTCACTCTGTGACAGGCCAGGAGGGTTGAGGCTCCGCATGTTCGGCAGAGGAGGAACACAATGCATTTTTTTCTTTTGGTTTCACGTTAAAACAGATTATGCATTCAATAAGGAAAAAAATCAGAAAGTGAATTCTCTCATTCAAAAGTATAACATGTCATGTCTGAGGCAAATTGAATGAATCATACCTCAGATGTCTCAGATTTTTTGGGGATCTCAGGCAGCCTTTGAAGTCCTCAGCAGGGCTGAGCAGAAGACTGTGAACTTTGCCGCCTGGTGATGATATGCCTTTGTCAGTAATGAGATGGATTTTGTTAGGTCATGGGTGATGACAGTTCACCCCAGTAGCACTGGAGCACTAGCTCACTCCCCAACCCCCAGCGTGCAGTGATCTCTGGTGAGTGTGTTTCCAAACATGTGCGTGTGTGTGGCTTGATGGGTGCACAGCTGCACCTTTCCCTGGCATGAGTGCATCCTAACAGATGCTGTTGCATGTCTGTGTGCGTTTGGGGGAGACAGAAGAACTCTGGCAAAGTGGACGCTGCAGATGCCTGTGATTGCATGCTGGATCAGGAGAGGAAATTCCTCTAGGACGAGGACAGGGGATCAGACTGCTGGGCCAACTTGGCACGGTTTCTGTAGCGAACACAGGCAAAGCTTACCCACACAGTCGACCTAGGCACATAGGCACACACACACACACCAGGGACATCAGACCTGGATCCAATCCAAACCTCTGGTGATGAGTGTACATGGTGACTGCTGTTTATCTTCTGACTGAGGTGATAATCTGCTCTCATGACTCCCCTGAGACTCTAAACCTTCTCTTGTGCTTTAGAGTCAGGGCTGGCCAGGGCTACAGGGGATAGTTGCATGGGGGAGATTGGTTGTTGAAGCGGGGCCTCAGGGGAAGGTGGAGTACTTTGGGATTTGTCCAGCGTTCAGGAAATCTGCAGCCCTCAATCTCTAGAGGCTGTTGGGTGTGAGGATCAATCGGACCTGCATTCCAAAGAATCTTCTTGGTATTTTTTTCTATAAATTGCTCAAGTGTTTTGACTTATATCTGGACTTCATTGGTACAAACAGACGTAAGCCCTAGCGAACATCTCGAGAAGAGCGGCTGAGACTCAGGAGGTTGAGTGGGTCATCCACTAATCAGAAGGTTGGTGGTTTGATCCCTGCCCCCTCCAGTCTACGTGAAGTGTCCTTAGGCAAGATATTGAACCCCAAATTGCTCCTGTATGTGTGTGTTGGAACGGGGAAGCGTAGAATCATTGTCGGGCTGTATCTCCCGTATTGAGCTGCTCAGCCTTACACGGCAGTGTCTGCCATCAGTGTATGAATGTATGTGTGAATGTCGACATTTGTCGTGGAGCATTTTGAGGGGTTGATAGACTATAAAAAGAGCCAAAAAAATGCAGCCAATTCACAATTTCAGTCCAAATGTGCACAGAGTTTTGCACAGACAAGGTGCCTTCGCTGTAGGGGAACGTGGAAAGGCAGTGATGTAGTTGCTGGATGGGAGCACAGGCTGGATGGATGCTGGGTCTGCTATAGGTTTGGATTTTTAATGCTTCACAGTTTGCATTAAATATGTAAAAAAAAAAAAAAAAAGCAAAGTATCAGCCATAGCAGCAAACATTATGTAGGCTAAATTGGGATTTGAAGCTGATATGGCATAGATGGCGATAAAGACAGAGGGTTTGGTACAACATGCAGCAGCGAGCTTGCATACATGAATGGTTGTAGTTTGTCATCAGCAGTTTGCAGGCTTGAACCCCTCCCAGCCCCCACCCCAGCTCCCCATAGGCGCACAGGTCTGCAATTATAATGCGTTTGTATAGTTGTTGGATTCATTCACTTGTACTGGGTTGTTAATTGACTCCTGATGCATGTGGAATGAGTGTATGGCATACATATCCAGCATGTGCATCATGTACAGCATACATGTGTTCCATACAAATGACTCCAGAGAATGCGATTCAGGAATTTGGACATGAATAAATTTTTCACTTCTCATAGCTCTGTATGTTTTTTTATGCTTCAGTGTGAATTTATTTTGCATTTCTTTTGAATTCTGCATCCCTCCTCAGAGTCCGTCTATTTATTTTACTCCCACACATGAACTCATCTCACATACGGAGACGATTGAGAATTAAGAAAAAGGATGAGAACTGCCTGGATATATATGTGTGTGTATGTATGTATGTATGTGTGTGTGTGTGTGTGTGTGTGTGTGTGTGTGTG